>JAGQAX010000020.1:0-725000 GCA_019142605.1 Cephalopholis sonnerati
AGCAGGATGAAATTGTAAACACATTTCATAGCCAGAAATATGTTTTGTGGTCTTCTCAGGGTGCCAAGGCAGTTTTCTTTGTTTTCTCAAAGTGGTTGTTGTGAAAACTGCATTATGTGAGTTTTAAGCTTTTCACAGCGACAGAAGTATTTTAACGCACGTTTATCTGGGGCTCTCCAGCAGGTTGAATTGTTAACACAGTTCATAGCCAGAAATATGTGTTTTGGGGTCTTCTAAGGGATCCGGGCAGTTTTCTTTGTTTTCTCAAAGTGGTTGGTGTGAGAACAGTCATTTTCAGTAAGAGAAAATCGGAATGGGAGCATGATAGAAAATAAGCTGTGGCTCTCCAGTGGAATGACTTGGGAACAAATTTCATAGCCAGAAATATGTGTTTTGGGGTCTTCTAAGGCTTCCAGGCAGTTTTCTTTGTTTTCTCAAAGTGGTTGTTGTGAAAAATGCATTATGTGAGTTTTAAGCTTTTCACAGCGAGAGAAACATTTTAAAGCATGCTTACCTGGGGCTCTCCAGGAGGATGAATTGTTAACACATTTCATAGTCAGAAATATGTTTTGTGGTCTTCTAAGGGCGCCAGGCAGTTTTCTTAGTTTTCTCAAAGTGGTTGTTCTGAGAACAGTCATTTTCAGTAAGAGAAAATCGCTATGAGAGCATGGTAGAAAAAAAAGCTGTGGCTCTCGAGTGGAATGACTTGGGAACAAATTTCATAGCCAGAAATATGTGTTTTGGGGTCTTCTAAGGGTTCCAGGCAGTTTTCTTTGTTTTCTCAGAGTGGTTGTTGTGAATACTGCGTTATGTGAGTTTTAAGCTTTTCACAGCGAGAGAAGCATTTTAAAGCATGCTTACCTGGGGCTCTCCAGCAGGATGAATTGTTAACACATTTCATAGCCAGAAATATGTGTTTTGGGGTCTTCTAAGGGTTTCAGGCAGTTTTCTTTGTTTTCTCAAAGTGCTTGGTGTGAGAACAGTGATTTTCAGTAGGAGAAAATCGGTATGAGAGCATGATAGAAAAACAGCTGTGGCTATCCAGTGGAATGACTTTGGAACAAATTTCATAGCCAGAAATGTGTGTTTTGGGGTCTTCTAAGGGTTCCAGGCAGTTTCCTTTGTTTTCTTAAAGTGGTTGTTGTGAGAACAGCCATTTTCAGTAAGAGAAAATCGCTATTAGAGCATGGTAGAAAAAAAAAGCTGTGGCTCTCCAGTGGAAAGACTTGGGATCAAATTTCATGGCCAGAAATATGTGTTTTGGGGTCTTCTAAGGGTTCCAGGCAGTTTTCTTTGTTTTCTCAAAGTGGTTGTTGTGAAAAATGCATTATGTGAGTTTTAAGCTTTTCACAGCGAGAGAAGCATTTTAAAGCATGCTTAGCTGGGGCTCTCCAGCAGGATGACTTGTTAACACATTTCAATGCCAGAAATACGTTTTGTGGTCTTCTCAGGGTTCCGGGCAGTTTTCTTTGTGTACTCAAAGTGGTTGGTGTGACAACAGTCATTTTCAGTAAGAGAAAATCGCTATGAGAGCATAGTAGAAAATAAGCTGTGGCTCTCCAGTGGAATGACTCGGGAACAAATTTCATAGCCAGAAATATGTGTTTTGGGGTCTTCTAAGGGTTCCAGGCAGTTTTCTTTGTTTTCTCAAAGTGGTTGTTGTGAAAACTGCATTATGTGAGTTTTAAGCTGTTCACAGCGACGGAAGCATTTTAAAGAATGCTTAGCTGTGGCTCTCCAGCAGGATGAATTGTTAACACATTTCATAGCCAGAAATATGTTTTGTGGTCTTCTCAGGGTGCCAGGCAGTTTTCTTTGTTTTCTCAAAGTGGTTGTTGTGAAAACTGCATTATGTGAGTTTTAAGCCTTACACAGCGAGAGAAGTATTTTAAAGCACGTTTAACTGGGGCTCTCCAGCAGGATGAATTGTAAACACAGTTCATAGCCAGAAATATGTTTTGTGGTCTTCTCAGGGTGCCAGGCAGTTTTCTTTGTTAACTCAAAGTGGTTGGTGTGAGAACAGTCATTTTCAGTAAGAGAAAATCGCTATGAGAGCATGATAGAAAATAAGCTGTGGCTCTCCAGTGGAATGACTTGGGAACAAATTTCATAGCCAGAAATATGTGTTTTGGGGTCTTCTAAGGGTTCCAGGCAGTTTTCTTTGTTTTCTCAAAGTGGTTGGTGTGAAAACTGCATTATGTGAGTTTTAAGCTTTTCACAGCGAGAGAAACATTTTAAAGCATGCTTACCTGGGGCTCTCCAGGAGGATGAATTGTTAACACATTTCATAGTCAGAAATATGTTTTGTGGTCTTCTAAGGGCGCCAGGCAGTTTTCTTAGTTTTCTCAAAGTGGTTGTTCTGAGAACAGTCATTTTCAGTAAGAGAAAATCGCTATGAGATCATGGTAGAAAAAAAAGCTGTGGCTCACGAGTGGAATGACTTGGGAACAAATTTCATAGCCAGAAATATGTGTTTTGGGGTCTTCTAAGGGTTCCAGGCAGTTTTCTTTGTTTTCTCAAAGTGGTTGTTGTGAAAACTGCGTTATGTGAGTTTAAAGCTTTTCACAGCGAGAGAAGCATTTTAAAGCATGCTTACCTGGGGCTCTCCAGCAGGATGACTTGTTAACACATTTCATAGCCAGAAATATGTTTTGTGGTCTTCTCAGGGTGCCAGGCAGTTTCCTTTGTTTTCTTAAAGTGGTTGTTGTGAGAACAGTCATTTTCAGTAAGAGAAAATCGCTACGAGAGCATGGTAGAAAAAAAAGCTGTGGCTCTCGAGTGGAATGACTTGGGAACAAATTTCATAGCCAGAAATATGTGTTTTGGGGTCTTCTAAGGGTTCCAGGCAGTTTTCTTTGTTTTCTCAGAGTGGTTGTTGTGAAAATTGCATCATGTGAGTTTTAAGCCTTACACAGCGAGAGAAGTATTTTAAAGCACGTTTAACTGGGGCTCTCCAGCAGGATGAATTGTTAACACAGTTCATAGCCAGAAATATGTTTTGTGGTCTTCTCAGGGTGCCATGCAGTTTTCTTTGTTTTCTCAAAGTGCTTGGTGTGAGAACAGTGATTTTCAGTAGGAGAAAATCGGTATGAGAGCATGATAGAAAAACAGCTGTGGCTATCCAGTGGAATGACTTTGGAACAAATTTCATAGCCAGAAATATGTGTTTTGGGGTCTTCTAAGGGTTCCACTCAGTGTTCTTTATTTTCTCAAAGTGGTTGTTGTGAAAACTGCATTATGTGAGTTTTAAGCATTTCACAGCGAGAGAAGCATTTTAAAGCATCATTAGCTGGGGCTCTCCAGCAGGATGACTTGTTAACACATTTCAATGCCAGAAATATGTTTTGTGGTCTTCCCAGGGTGCCAGGCAGTTTTCTTTGTGTACTCAAAGTGGTTGGTGTGAGAACAGTCATTTTCAGTAAGAGAAAATCGCTATGAGAGCATAGTAGAAAATAAGCTGTGGCTCTCCAGTGGAATGACTCGGGAACAAATTTCATAGCCAGAAATATGTGTTTTGGGGTCTTCTAAGGGTTCCAGGCAGTTTTCTTTGTTTTCTCAAAGTGGTTGGTGTGAAAACTGCATTATGTGAGTTTTAAGCTGTTCACAGCGACGGAAGCATTTTAAAGAATGCTTAGCTGTGGCTCTCCAGCAGGATGAATTGTTAACACATTTCAATGCCAGAAATACGTTTTGTGGTCTTCTCAGGGTTCCGGGCAGTTTTCTTTGTGTACTCAAAGTGGTTGGTGTGACAACAGTCATTTTCAGTAAGAGAAAATCGCTATGAGAGCATAGTAGAAAATAAGCTGTGGCTCTCCAGTGGAATGACTTGGGAACACATTTCATAGCCAGAAATATGTTTTGTGGTCTTCTCAGGGTGCCAGGCAGTTTTCTTTGTTTTCTCAAAGTGGTTGTTGTGAAAACTGCATTATGTGAGTTTTAAGCTGTTCACAGCGACGGAAGCATTTTAAAGAATGCTTAGCTGTGGCTCTCCAGCAGGATGAATTGTTAACACATTTCATAGCCAGAAATATGTTTTGTGGTGTTCTCAGGGTGCCAGGCAGTTTTCTTTGTTTTCTCAAAGTGGTTGTTGTGAAAACTGCGTTATGTGAGTTTTAAGCCTTACACAGCGAGAGAAGTATTTTAAAGCACGTTTAACTGGGGCTCTACAGCAGGATGAATTGTAAACACAGTTCATAGCCAGAAATATGTTTTGTGGTCTTCTCAGGGTGCCAGGCAGTTTTCTTTGTTTTCTCAAAGTGCTTGGTGTGAGAACAGTGATTTTCAGTAGGAGAAAATCGGTATGAGAGCATGATAGAAAAACAGCTGTGGCTCTCCAGTGGAATGACTTTGGAACAAATTTCATAGCCAGAAATATGTGTTTTGGGGTCTTCTAAGGGTTCCACTCAGTGTTCTTTATTTTCTCAAAGTGGTTGTTGTGAAAACTGCATTATGTGAGTTTTAAGCATTTCACAGCGAGAGAAGCAATTTAAAGCATGATTAGCTGGGGCTCTCCAGCAGGATGACTTGTTAACACATTTCAATGCCAGAAATATGTTTTGTGGTCTTCCCAGGGTGCCAGGCAGTTTTCTTTGTTAACTCAAAGTGGTTGGTGTGAGAACAGTCATTTTCAGTAAGAGAAAATCGCTATGAGAGCATAGTAGAAAATAAGCTGTGGCTCTCCAGTGGAATGACTCGGGAACAAATTTCATAGCCAGAAATATGTGTTTTGGGGTCTTCTAAGGGTTCCAGGCAGTTTTCTTTGTTTTCTCAAAGTGGTTGTTGTGAAAACTGCATTATGTGAGTTTTAAGCTGTTCACAGCGACGGAAGCATTTTAAAGAATGCTTAGCTGTGGCTCTCCAGCAGGATGAATTGTTAACACATTTCAATGCCAGAAATACGTTTTGTGGTCTTCTCAGGGTTCCGGGCAGTTTTCTTTGTGTACTCAAAGTGGTTGGTGTGACAACAGTCATTTTCAGTAAGAGAAAATCGCTATGAGAGCATAGTAGAAAATAAGCTGTGGCTCTCCAGTGGAATGACTTGGGAACACATTTCATAGCCAGAAATATGTTTTGTGGTCTTCTCAGGGTGCCAGGCAGTTTTCTTTGTTTTCTCAAAGTGGTTGTTGTGAAAACTGCATTATGTGAGTTTTAAGCTGTTCACAGCGACGGAAGCATTTTAAAGAATGCTTAGCTGTGGCTCTCCAGCAGGATGAATTGTTAACACATTTCATAGCCAGAAATATGTTTTGTGGTCTTCTCAGGGTGCCAGGCAGTTTTCTTTGTTTTCTCAAAGTGGTTGTTGTGAAAACTGCGTTATGTGAGTTTTAAGCCTTACACAGCGAGAGAAGTATTTTAAAGCACGTTTAACTGGGGCTCTCCAGCAGGATGAATTGTAAACACAGTTCATAGCCAGAAATATGTTTTGTGGTCTTCTCAGGGTGCCAGGCAGTTTTCTTTGTTTTCTCAAAGTGCTTGGTGTGAGAACAGTGATTTTCAGTAGGAGAAAATCGGTATGAGAGCATGATAGAAAAACAGCTGTGGCTCTCCAGTGGAATGACTTTGGAACAAATTTCATAGCCAGAAATATGTGTTTTGGGGTCTTCTAAGGGTTCCAGGCAGTTTTCTTTGTTTTCTCAAAGTGGTTGTTGTGAAAACTGCATTATGTGAATTTTAAGCTGTTCACAGCGACGGAAGCATTTTAAAGAATGCTTAGCTGTGGCTCTCCAGCAGGATGAATTGTTAACACATTTCAATGCCAGAAATACGTTTTGTGGTCTTCTCAGGGTTCCGGGCAGTTTTCTTTGTGTACTCAAAGTGGTTGGTGTGACAACAGTCATTTTCAGTAAGAGAAAATCGCTATGAGAGCATAGTAGAAAATAAGCTGTGGCTCTCCAGTGGAATGACTTGGGAACACATTTCATAGCCAGAAATATGTTTTGTGGTCTTCTCAGGGTGCCAGGCAGTTTTCTTTGTTTTCTCAAAGTGGTTGTTGTGAAAACTGCATTATGTGAGTTTTAAGCTGTTCACAGCGACGGAAGCATTTTAAAGAATGCTTAGCTGTGGCTCTCCAGCAGGATGAATTGTTAACACATTTCAATGCCAGAAATACGTTTTGTGGTCTTCTCAGGGTTCCGGGCAGTTTTCTTTGTGTACTCAAAGTGGTTGGTGTGACAACAGTCATTTTCAGTAGGAGAAAATCGCTATGAGAGCATAGTAGAAAATAAGCTGTGGCTCTCCAGTGGAATGACTCGGGAACAAATTTCATTGCCAGAAATATGTGTTTTGGGGTCTTCTAAGGGTTCCAGGCAGTTTTCTTTGTTTTCTCAAAGTGGTTGTTGTGAAAACTCCATTATGTGAGTTTTAAGCTGTTCACAGGGACGGAAGCATTTTAAAGAATGCTTAGCTGTGGCTCTCCAGCAGGATGAATTGTTAACACATTTCAATGCCAGAAATACGTTTTGTGGTCTTCTCAGGGTTCCGGGCAGTTTTCTTTGTGTACTCAAAGTGGTTGGTGTGACAACAGTCATTTTCAGTAAGAGAAAATCGCTATGAGAGCATTGTAGAAAATAAGCTGTGGCTCTCCAGTGGAATGACTTGGGAACACATTTCATAGCCAGAAATATGTTTTGTGGTCTTCTCAGGGTGCCAGGCAGTTTTCTTTGTTTTCTCAAAGTGGTTGTTGTGAAAACTGCATTATGTGAGTTTTAAGCTGTTCACAGCGACGGAAGCATTTTAAAGCATGATTAGCTGGGGCTCTCCAGCAGGATGACTTGTTAACACATTTCAATGCCAGAAATATGTTTTGTGGTCTTCCCAGGGTGCCAGGCAGTTTTCTTTGTTAACTCAAAGTGGTTGGTGTGAGAACAGTCATTTTCAGTAAGAGAAAATCGCTATAAGAGCATGATAGAAAATAAGCTGTGGCTCTCCAGTGGAATGACTTGGGAACAAATTTCATAGCCAGAAATATGTGTTTTGGGGTCTTCTAAGGGTGCCAGGCAGTTTTCTTTGTTTTCTCAAAGTGGTTGTTGTGAAAACTGCATTATGCGAGTTTTCAGCTTTTTACAGCGAGAGAAGCATTTTAAAGCATGTTTAGCTGTGGATCTCCAGCAGGATGAATTGTAAACACATTTCATAGCCAGAAATATGTTTTGTGGTCTTCTCAGGGTGCCAAGGCAGTTTTCTTAGTTTTCTCAAAGTGGTTGTTCTGAGAACAGTGATTTTCAGTAAGAGAAAATCGGTATGAGGGCATGATAGAAAAAAAGCTGTGGCTCTCCAGGGGAACGACTTGGGACCACATTTCATAGCCAGAAATATGTGTTTTGGGGTCTTCCAAGGGTTCCAGGCAGTTTTCTTTATTTTCTCAAAGTGGTTGGTGTGAAAACTGCATTATGTGAGTTTTAAGCTTTTCACAGCGAGAGAAACATTTTAAAGCATGCTTACCTGGGGCTCTCAAGGAGGATGAATTGTTAACACATTTCATAGTCAGAAATATGTTTTGTGGTCTTCTAAGGGCGCCAGGCAGTTTTCTTAGTTTTCTCAAAGTGGTTGTTCTGAGAACAGTCATTTTCAGTAAGAGAAAATCGCTATGAGATCATGGTAGAAAAAAAAGCTGTGGCTCACGAGTGGAATGACTTGGGAACAAATTTCATAGCCAGAAATATGTGTTTTGGGGTCTTCTAAGGGTTCCAGGCAGTTTTCTTTGTTTTCTCAAAGTGGTTGTTGTGAAAACTGCGTTATGTGAGTTTTAAGCTTTTCACAGCGAGAGAAGCATTTTAAAGCATGCTTACCTGGGGCTCTCCAGCAGGATGACTTGTTAACACATTTCATAGCCAGAAATATGTTTTGTGGTCTTCTCAGGGTGCCAAGGCAGTTTTCTTAGTTTTCTCAAAGTGGTTGTTCTGAGAACAGTGATTTTCAGTAAGAGAAAATCGGTATGAGGGCATGATAGAAAAAAAGCTGTGGCTCTCCAGGGGAACGACTTGGGAACAAATTTCATAGCCAGAAATATGTGTTTTGGGGTCTTCTAAGGGTTCCAGGCAGTTGTCTTTGTTTTCACAAAGTGGTTGTAGTGAAAACTGCATTATGTGAGTTTTAAGCTTTTTACAGCGAGAGAAGCATTTTAAAGCATGTTTAGCTGGGGCTCTCCAACAGGATGAATTGTTAACACATTACAATGCCAGAAATACGTTTTGTTGTCATCTCAGGGTGCCGGGCAGTTTTCTTTGTTTACTCAAAGTGGTTCGTGTGAGAACAGTCATTTTCAGTAAGAGAAAATCGGTATGAGAGCATGATAGAAAATAAGCTGTGGCTCTCCAGTGGAATGACTCGGGAACAAATTTCATAGCCAGAAGTATGTGTTTTGGGGTCTTCTAAGGGTTCCAGGCAGTTTTCTTTGTTTTCTCAAAGTGGTTGTAGTGAAAACTGCGTTATGTGAGTTTTAAGCTTGTCACAGCGAGAGCAGCATTTTAAAGCATGTTTAGCTGGGGCTCTCCAACAGGATGAATTGTTAACACATTTCTTAGCCAGAAATATGTTATGTGGTCTTCCCAGGGTGCCAGGTAGTTTTCTTTGTGTACTCAAAGTGGTTGGTGTGACAACAGTCATTTTCAGTAAGAGAAAATCGCTATGAGAGCATAGTAGAAAATAAGCTGTGGCTCTCCAGTGGAATGACTCGGGAACAAATTTCATAGCCAGAAATATGTGGTTTGGGGTCTTCTAAGGGATCCAGGCAGTTTCCTTTGTTTTCTTAAAGTGGTTAGTGTGAGAACAGTCATTTTCAGTAAGAGAAAATCGCTATGAGAGCATGATAGAAAATAAGCTGTGGCTCTCCAGTGGAATGACTCGGGAACAAATTTCATAGCCAGGAGTATGTGTTTGGGGTCTTCTAAGGGTTCCAGGCAGTTTTCTTTGTTTTCTCAAAGTGGTTGTTGTGAAAACTGCATTATGTGAGTTTTAGGCTTTGTACAGCGAGAGAAGTATTTTAAAGCTTGTTTAGCTGTGGCTCTCCAGTATAATGACTTGGGAACAAATTTCATAGACAGAAATATGTGTTTTGTGGTCATCTCAGGGTGCCAGGCAGTTTTCTTTGTTTTCTCAAAGTGCTTGGTGTATGAACAGTGATTTTCAGTAAGAGAAAATCGGTATGAGAGCATGATAGAAAAAAAGCTGTGGCTATCCAGTGGAATGACTTGGGAACAAATTTCATAGCCAGAAATATGTGTTTTGGGGTCTTCTAAGGGTTCCAGGCAGTTTTCTTTATTTTCTCAAAGTGGTTGTTGTGAAAACGGCATTATGTGAGTTTTAAGCTTTTCACAGCGAGAGAAGCATTTCAAAGCATGTTTAGCTGGGGCTCTCCAGCAGGATGAATTGTTAACACATTTCATAGCCAGAAATATTCGTTTTGGGGTCTTCTAAGGGATCCAGGCAGTTTTCTTTGTTTTCTTAAAGTGGTTGTTGTGAAAACTGTAATGACAATATGTGTTTTGTGGTCTTCTAGGGGTTCCAGACAGTGTTCTTTGTTTTCTCAAAGTGGTTGTTTGAAAACTGCATTATGTGAGTTTTAAGCTTTTCACAGCGAGAGAAGCATTTCAAAGCATGTTTAGCCGTGGCTGTACAACAGGATGAATTGTTAACACATTTCATAGCCAGAAATATGTTTTGTGGTCTTCTCAGGGTGCCAGGCAGTTTTCTTTGTTTTCTCAAAGTGCTTGGTGTGAGAACAGTCATTTTCAGTAAGAGAAAATCGCTATGAGAGCATGATAGAAAATAAGCTGTGGTTCTCCAGTGGAATGACTCGGGAACAAATTTCATAGCCAGAAATATGTGTTTTGGGGTCTTCTAAGGGTTTCAGGCAGTTTTCTTTGTTTTCTCAAAGTGGTTGTTGTGAAAACTGCGTTATGTGAGTTTTAAGCTTTTCACAGCGAGAGAAGCATTTTAAAGCATGCTTACCTGGGGCTCTCCAGCAGGATGAATTGTTAACACATTTCATAGCCAGAAATATGTGTTTTGGGGTCTTCTAAGGGTTTCAGGCAGTTTTCTTTGTTTTCTCAAAGTGCTTGGTGTGAGAACAGTTTTTTTCAGCAGGAGAAAATCGGTATGAGGGCATGATAGAAAAACAGCTGTGCCTATCCAGTGGAATGACTTTGGAACAAATTTCATAGCCAGAAATGTGTATTTTGGGGTCTTCTAAGGGTTCCAGGCAGTTTCCTTTGTTTTCTTAAAGTGGTTGTTGTGAGAACAGTCATTTTCAGTAAGAGAAAATCGCTATTAGAGCATGGTAGAAAAAAAAGCTGTGGCTCTCCAGTGGAATGACTTGGGAACAAATTTCATGGCCAGAAATATGTATTTTGGCGTCTTCTAAGGGTTCCAGGCAGTTTTCTTTGTTTTCTCAAAGTGGTTGTTGTGAAAAATGCATTATGTGAGTTTTAAGCTTTTCACAGCGAGAGAAGCATTTTAAAGCATGCTTAGCTGGGGCTCTCCAGCAGGATGACTTGTTAACACATTTCAATGCCAGAAATACGTTTTGTGGTCTTCTCAGGGTTCCGGGCAGTTTTCTTTGTGTACTCAAAGTGGTTGGTGTGACAACAGTCATTTTCAGTAAGAGAAAATCGCTATGAGAGCATAGTAGAAAATAAGTTGTGGCTCTCCAGTGGAATGACTCGGGAACAAATTTCATAGCCAGAAATATGTGTTTTGGGGTCTTGTAAGGGTTCCAGGCAGTTTTCTTTGTTTTCTCAAAGTGGTTGTTGTGAAAACTGCATTATGTGAGTTTTAAGCTGTTCACAGCGACGGAAGCATTTTAAAGAATGCTTAGCTGTGGCTCTCCAGCAGGATGAATTGTTAACACATTTCATAGCCAGAAATATGTTTTGTGGTCTTCTCAGGGTGCCAGGCAGTTTTCTTTGTTTTCTCAAAGTGGTTGGTGTGAGAACAGTCATTTTCAGTAAGAGAAAATCGGTATGAGAGCATGATAGAAAATAAGCTGTGGCTCTCCAGTGGAGTGACTTAGGAAAAAATTTCATAGCCAGAAATATGTTTTGTGGTCTTCTCAGGGTGCCAAGGCAGTTTTCTTTGTTTTCTCAAAGTGGTTGTTGTGAAAACTGCAATATGTGAGTTTTAAGCTTTACACAGCGAGAGAAGTATTTTAAAGCACTTTTAGCTGGGGCTTTCCAGCAGGATGAATTGTTAACACAGTTCATAGCCAGAAATATGTTTTGTGGTCTTCTAAGGGTTCCAGGCAGTTTCCTTTGTTTTCTCAAAGTGGTTGTAGTGAAAACTGCGTTATGTGAGTTTTAGGCTTTTCACAGCGAGAGAAGCATTTTAAAGCATGCTTAGCTGGGGTTCTCCAGCAGGATGAATTGTAAACACATTTCATAGCCAGAAATATGTTTTGTGGTCTTCTCAGGGTGCCAAGGCAGTTTTCTTAGTTTTCTCAAAGTGGTTGTTCTGAGAACAGTGATTTTCAGTAAGAGAAAATCGGTATGAGGGCATGATAGAAAAAAAGCTGTGGCTCTCCAGGGGAACGACTTGGCAACACATTTCATAGCCAGAAATATGTGTTTTGGGGTCTTCTAAGGGTTCCAGGCAGTTGTCTTTGTTTTCACAAAGTGGTTGTAGTGAAAACTGCATTATGTGAGTTTTCAGCTTTTTACAGCGAGAGAAGCATTTTAAAGCATGTTTAGCTGGGGCTCTCCAACAGGATGAATTGTTAACACATTACAATGCCAGAAATACGTTTTGTTGTCATCTCAGGGTGCCGGGCAGTTTTCTTTGTTTACTCAAAGTGGTTGGTGTGAGAACAGTCATTTTCAGTAAGAGAAAATCGCTACGAGAGCATGATAGGAAATAAGCTGTGGCTCTCCAGTGGAATGACTCGGGAACAAATTTCATAGTCAGAAGTATGTGTTTTGGGGTCTTCTAAATGTTCCAGACAGTTTTCTCTGTTTTCTCAAAGTGGTTGTTGTGAAAACTGCATTATGTGAGTTTTAAACTGTTCACAGCGAGAGAAACATTTAAAGCATGTTTAGCTGGGGATCTCCAGCAGGATGAATTGTAAACACATTTCATAGCCAGAAATATGTTTTGTGGTCTTCTCAGGGTGCCGGGCAGTTTTCTTTGTTTACTCAAAGTGGTTGGTTTGAGAACAGTCATTTTCAGTAAGAGAAAATCGGTATGAGAGCATGATAGAAAATAAGCTGTGGCTCTCCAGTGGAATGACTCGGGAACAAATTTCATAGCCAGAAGTATGTGTTTTGGGGTCTTCTAAGGGTTCCAGGCAGTTTTCTTTGTTTTCTCAAAGTGGTTGTAGTGAAAACTGCGTTATGTGAGTTTTAAGCTTGTCACAGCGAGAGCAGCATTTTAAAGCATGTTTAGCTGGGGCTCTCCAACAGGATGAATTGTTAACAAATTTCTTAGCCAGAAATATGTTATGTGGTCTTCCCAGGGTGCCAGGTAGTTTTCTTTGTTTACTCAAAGTGGTTGGTGTGACAACAGTCATTTTCAGTAAGAGAAAATCGCTATGAGAGCATAGTAGAAAATAAGTTGTGGCTCTCCAGTGGAATGACTCGGGAACAAATTTCATAGCCAGAAATATGTGTTTTGGGGTCTTGTAAGGGTTCCAGGCAGTTTTCTTTGTTTTCTCAAAGTGGTTGTTGTGAAAACTGCATTATGTGAGTTTTAAGCTGTTCACAGCGACGGAAGCATTTTAAAGAATGCTTAGCTGTGGCTCTCCAGCAGGATGAATTGTTAACACATTTCATAGCCAGAAATATGTTTTGTGGTCTTCTCAGGGTGCCAGGCAGTTTTCTTTGTTTTCTCAAAGTGGTTGGTGTGAGAACAGTCATTTTCAGTAAGAGAAAATCGGTATGAGAGCATGATAGAAAATAAGCTGTGGCTCTCCAGTGGAGGGACTTAGGAAAAAATTTCATAGCCAGAAATATGTTTTGTGGTCTTCTCAGGGTGCCATGGCAGTTTTCTTTGTTTTCTCAAAGTGGTTGTTGTGAAAACTGCAATATGTGAGTTTTAAGCTTTACACAGCGAGAGAAGTATTTTAAAGCACTTTTAGCTGGGGCTTTCCAGCAGGATGAATTGTTAACACAGTTCATAGCCAGAAATATGTTTTGTGGTCTTCTAAGGGTTCCAGGCAGTTTCCTTTGTTTTCTCAAAGTGGTTGTAGTGAAAACTGCGTTATGTGAGTTTTAGGCTTTTCACAGCGAGAGAAGCATTTTAAAGCATGCTTAGCTGGGGTTCTCCAGCAGGATGAATTGTAAACACATTTCATAGCCAGAAATATGTTTTGTGGTCTTCTCAGGGTGCCAAGGCAGTTTTCTTAGTTTTCTCAAAGTGGTTGTTCTGAGAACAGTGATTTTCAGTAAGAGAAAATCGGTATGAGGGCATGATAGAAAAAAAGCTGTGGCTCTCCAGGGGAACGACTTGGCAACACATTTCATAGCCAGAAATATGTGTTTTGGGGTCTTCTAAGGGTTCCAGGCAGTTGTCTTTGTTTTCACAAAGTGGTTGTAGTGAAAACTGCATTATGTGAGTTTTCAGCTTTTTACAGCGAGAGAAGCATTTTAAAGCATGTTTAGCTGGGGCTCTCCAACAGGATGAATTGTTAACACATTACAATGCCAGAAATACGTTTTGTTGTCATCTCAGGGTGCCGGGCAGTTTTCTTTGTTTACTCAAAGTGGTTGGTGTGAGAACAGTCATTTTCAGTAAGAGAAAATCGCTACGAGAGCATGATAGGAAATAAGCTGTGGCTCTCCAGTGGAATGACTCGGGAACAAATTTCATAGTCAGAAGTATGTGTTTTGGGGTCTTCTAAATGTTCCAGACAGTTTTCTCTGTTTTCTCAAAGTGGTTGTTGTGAAAACTGCATTATGTGAGTTTTAAACTGTTCACAGCGAGAGAAACATTTAAAGCATGTTTAGCTGGGGATCTCCAGCAGGATGAATTGTAAACACATTTCATAGCCAGAAATATGTTTTGTGGTCTTCTCAGGGTGCCGGGCAGTTTTCTTTGTTTACTCAAAGTGGTTGGTTTGAGAACAGTCATTTTCAGTAAGAGAAAATCGGTATGAGAGCATGATAGAAAATAAGCTGTGGCTCTCCAGTGGAATGACTCGGGAACAAATTTCATAGCCAGAAGTATGTGTTTTGGGGTCTTCTAAGGGTTCCAGGCAGTTTTCTTTGTTTTCTCAAAGTGGTTGTAGTGAAAACTGCGTTATGTGAGTTTTAAGCTTGTCACAGCGAGAGCAGCATTTTAAAGCATGTTTAGCTGGGGCTCTCCAACAGGATGAATTGTTAACAAATTTCTTAGCCAGAAATATGTTATGTGGTCTTCCCAGGGTGCCAGGTAGTTTTCTTTGTTTACTCAAAGTGGTTGGTTTGAGAACAGTCATTTTCAGTAAGAGAAAATCGGTATGAGAGCATGATAGGAAATAAGCTGTGGCTCTCCAGTGGAATGACTCGGGAACAAATTTCATAGACAGAAGTATGTGTTTTGGGGTCTTCTAAGGGTTCCAGGCAGTTGTCTTTGTTTTCACAAAGTGGTTGTAGTGAAAACTGCGTTATGTGAGTTTTAAGCTTTTCACAGCGAGAGCAGCATTTTAAAGCATGTTTAGCTGGTGAGGTCCAGCAGGATGAATTGTTAACACATTTCATAACCAGAAATATGTGTTTTGGGGTCTTCTAAGGGTTCCAGGCAGTTTTCTTAGTTTTCTCAAAGTGGTTGGTGTGAGAACAGTCATTTTCAGTAAGAGAAAATCGCTATGAGAGCATGATAGAAAATAAGCTGTGGCTCTCCAGTGGAGTGACTTAGGAAAAAATTTCATAGCCAGAAATATGTGTTTTGGGGTCTTCTAAGGGTTCCAGGCAGTTTTCTTTATTTTCTCAAAGTGGTTGTTGTGAAAACTGCATTATGTGAGTTTTAGGCTTTTCACAGCGAGAGAAGCATTTTAAAGCATGCTTAGCTGGGGCTCCCCAGCAGGATGAATTGTTAACACATTTCATAGTCAGAAATATGTTTTGTGGTCTTCTAAGGGCGCCAGGCAGTTTTCTTAGTTTTCTCAAAGTGGTTGTTCTGAGAACAGTCATTTTCAGTAAGAGAAAATCGCTATGAGAGCATGATAGAAAAAAAGCTGTGGCTCTCCAGTGGAATGACTTGGGAACAAATTTTAACAATTCATCCTGCTGGAGAGCCCAAGGTAAGCAAGTTTTAAAATGCTTCTCTCGCTGTAAAAAGCTTAAGACTCACATAATGCAGTTTTCATAACAACCACTTTGAGAAAACAAAGAAAACTGCCTGGAACCCTTAGAAGACCACAAAACACATATTTCTGGCTATGAAATTTGTTCCCAAGTCATTCCATTGGAGAGCCACAGCTAAACATGCTTTAAAATACCTCTCTCGCTGTAAAAAGCTTAAGACTCACATAATGCAGTTTTCACAACAACCATTTTGAGAAAACAGAGAAAACTGCGTGGAACCCTTAGAAGACCACAAAACATATTTCTGGCTATGAAATGTGTTAACAATTCATCCTGCTGGAGAGCCCCAGGTAAGCAGGCTTTAAAATGCTTCTCTCGCTGTGAAAAGCTTAAAACTCACATAATGCAGTTGTCACAACAACCAGTTTGACAAAACAAAGAAAACTGCCTGGAACCCTTAGAAGACCCCAAAACACATATTTCTGGCTATGAAATTTCGTTCCCAAGTCATTCCACTGGAGAGCCACAGCTTTTTTTCTATCATGCTCTCATAACGATTTTCTCTTACTGAAAATGACTGTTCTCACACCAACCTCTTTGAGAAAACAAAGAAAACTGCCTGGCACCCTGAGAAGACCACAAAACATATTTCTGGCTATGGAATGTGTTAACAATTCATCCTGCTGGAGAGTCCCCGCTAAGCATGCTTTAAAATGCTTGTCTCGCTGTGAAAAGCTTAAAACTCACATAATGCAGTTTTCACAACAACCATTTTGAGAAAACAAAGAAAACTGCCTGGCACCCTGAGAAGACCACAAAACTTATTTCTGGTTATGACATGTGTTAACAATTCATCCTGTTGGACAGCCCCATCTTATTTTCTGTCATGCGCTCATAGCGATTTTCTCTTATGACTATTTTCAAACCAACCACTTTGAGAAAACAAAGAAAACTGCCGGCAACCCGAGAAGACCACAAAAGACATATTTCTGGCTATGAAATGTCTTAACAATTCATCCTGCTGGAGAGCCCCAGCTAAACATGCTTTAAAATGCTTCTCTCGCTGTCAAAAGCTTAAAAGTCACATAATGCAGTTTTCACAACAACCACTTTGAGAAAAAAAAGAAAACTGCCTGGAACCCTTAGAAGACCCCAAAACACATATTTCTGCCTATGAAATTTGTTCCCAAGTCATTCCACTGGAGAGCCACAGCTTATGTTCTATCATTCTCTCATAGCGATTTTCTCTTGCTGAAAATGACTGTTCTCAAACCAACCACTTTGAGAAAACAAAGAAAACTGCCTGGAACCCTGAGAAGACCCCAAAAGACATATTCTGGCTATGAAATGTGTTAACAATTCATGTTGCTGGAGAGCCACAGCTTATTTTTTATCATGCACTCATAGCGATTTTGTCTTACTGTAAATGATGTTTTCAAACCAACAAATTTGAGAAAACAAAGAAAACTGCCTGGCACCCTGAGAAGACCAGAAAAAAGACATAGTTCTGCCTATGAAATGTGTTAACAATTCATCCTGCTGCAGAGCCCCAGCTAAACATGCTTTAAAATGCTTCTCTCGCTGTGAAAAGCTTAAAACTCACATAATACCGTCTTCACAACAACCACTTTGAGAAAACAGAGAAAACTGCGTGGAACCCTTAGAAGACCACAAAACATATTTCTGGCTATGAAATGTGTTAACAATTCATCCTGCTGGAGAGCCCCAGGTAAGCAGGCTTTAAAATGCTTCTCTCGCTGTGAAAAGCTTAAAACTCACATAATGCAGTTGTCACAACAACCAGTTTGACAAAACAAAGAAAACTGCCTGGAACCCTTAGAAGACCCCAAAACACATATTTCTGGCTATGAAATTTCGTTCCCAAGTCATTCCACTGGAGAGCCACAGCTTTTTTTCTATCATGCTCTCATAACGATTTTCTCTTACTGAAAATGACTGTTCTCACACCAACCTCTTTGAGAAAACAAAGAAAACTGCCTGGCACCCTGAGAAGACCACAAAACATATTTCTGGCTATGGAATGTGTTAACAATTCATCCTGCTGAAGAGTCCCCGCTAAGCATGCTTTAAAATGCTTGTCTCGCTGTGAAAAGCTTAAAACTCACATAATGCAGTTTTCACAACAACCACTTTGAGAAAACAAAGAAAACTGCCTGGATCCCTTAGAAGACCCCAAAATACATATTTCTGGCTATGAAATGTGTTAACAATTCATCCTGCTGGAGAGCCCCAGGTAAGCAGGCTTTAAAATGCTTCTCTCGCTGTGAAAAGCTTGAAAATCACATAATGCAGTTTTCACAACAACCACTTTGAGAAAACAAAGAAAACTGCCTGGATCCCTTAGAAGACCCCAAAATACATATTTCTGGCTATGAAATGTGTTAACAATTCATCCTGCTGGAGAGCCCCACCTAAGCATGCTTTAAAATGCTTCTCTCGCTGTGAAAAGCTTAAAACTCACATAATGCAGTTTTCACAACAACCACTTTGAGAAAACAAAGAAAACTGCCTGGAACCCTTAGAAGACCCCAAAACACATATTTCTGGCTACAAAAATTTATTCCAAAGTCATTCCACTGGAGAATCACAGCTTTTTCTATGATCCTCTCATACCCATTTTCTCTTACTGAAAATGAGTGTTCTCACACCGACCACTTTGAGAAAACAAAGAAAACTGCCTGGCACCCTGAGAAGACCACAAATCATAATTCTGGCTATGAAATGTGTTAACAATTCATCCTGCTGCAGAGCCCCAGCTAAACATGCTTTAAAATGCTTCTCTCGCTGTCAAAAGCTTAGAACTCACATAATGCAGTTTACAGAACAACCACTTTGAGAAAACTGCCTGGAACCCTTACAAGACCCAAAAACACATATTTCTGGCTATGAAATTTCTTCCCAAGTCATTCCACTGGAGAGCCACAGCTTTTTTTCTATCATGCTCTCATAGCGATTTTCTCTTACTGAAAATGACTGTTCTCACACCAACCTCTTTGAGAAACCAAAGAAAACTGCCTGGCACCCTGAGAAGACCACAAAACACATATCTCTGGCTATGAAATGTGTGAACAATTCATCCTGCTGGAGAGCCCCAGCTAAACATGCTTTAAAATGCGTCTCTCACTGTGAAAAGATTAAAACTCGCATAATGCAGTTTTGACAACAACCACATTGAGAAAACAAAGAAAACTGCGTGGAACCCTTAGAAGACCCCAAAACACATATTTCTGGCTATGAAATGTGTTAACAATTCAACTTGCTGCAGAGACCCAGCTAAACATGCTTTAAAATGCTTCCCTCGCTGTCAACAGCTTAAAACTCACATAATGCAGTTTTCACAACAACCACTTTGACAAAACAAAGAAAACTGCCTGGAACCCTTAAAAGTCGCCAAAACACATATTTCTGGCTATGAAATTTGTTCCCAAGTCATTCCCATGGAGAGCCACAGCTTATTTTCTATCATGCTCTCACAGCGATTTTCTCTTACTGAAAATGACTGTTTTCAAACCAACCACTTTGAGAAAACAAAGAAAACTGCCTGGCACAGTGAGAAGACCACAAAACACATATTTCTGGGTATGAAATGTGTTAATTCATCCTGCTAGAGAGCCCCAGCTAAACATGCTTTAAAATGCTTCTCTCGCCGTGAAACGCTTAAAACTCACATAATGCAGTTTTCACAACAAACACTTTGAGAAAACAAAGAAAACTGCCTGGAACCCTTACAAGACCCCAAAACACATATTTCTGGCATTGAAATGTGTTAACAATTCATTCTGCTGGAGAGCCCCAGCTAAACATCCTTTAAAATGCTTTTCTCGCTTTGAAAAGCTTAAAACTCACATAATGCAGTTTTCACAACAACCACTTTGAGAAAACAAAGAAAACTGCCTGGAAGCCTTAGAAGACCCCAAAACACATATTTCTGGCATTGAAATGTGTTAACAATTCATCCTGCTGGAGAGCCCCAGCTAAACATCCTTTAAAATGCTTTTCTCGCTGTGAAAAGCTTAAAACTCACATAATGCAGTTTTCACAACAACCACTTTGAGAAAACAAAGAAAACTGCCTGGAACCCTAAAAAGACCCCAAAACACATATTTCTGCCTATGAAATTTGTTCCCAAGTCATTCCACTGGAGAGCCACAGCTTATTTTCTATCATGCTCTCATAGAGATTTTCTCTCACTGAAAATGACTGTTTTCAAACCTACCCCTTTGAGAAAACAAAGAAAACTGCCTGGCACCCTGAGAAGACCACAAAACATATTTCTGGCTATGAAATGTGTGAACAATTCATCCTGCTGGAGAGCCCCAGCTAAACATGCTTTAAAATGCGTCTCTCACTGTGAAAAGATTAAAACTCGCATAATGCAGTTTTGACAACAACCACATTGAGAAAACAAAGAAAACTGCGTGGAACCCTTAGAAGACCCCAAAACACATATTTCTGGCTATGAAATGTGTTAACAATTCAACTTGCTGCAGAGACCCAGCTAAACATGCTTTAAAATGCTTCCCTCGCTGTCAACAGCTTAAAACTCACATAATGCAGTTTTCACAACAACCACTTTGACAAAACAAAGAAAACTGCCTGGAACCCTTAAAAGTCGCCAAAACACATATTTCTGGCTATGAAATTTGTTCCCAAGTCATTCCCATGGAGAGCCACAGCTTATTTTCTATCATGCTCTCACAGCGATTTTCTCTTACTGAAAATGACTGTTTTCAAACCAACCACTTTGAGAAAACAAAGAAAACTGCCTGGCACAGTGAGAAGACCACAAAACACATATTTCTGGGTATGAAATGTGTTAATTCATCCTGCTAGAGAGCCCCAGCTAAACATGCTTTAAAATGCTTCTCTCGCCGTGAAACGCTTAAAACTCACATAATGCAGTTTTCACAACAAACACTTTGAGAAAACAAAGAAAACTGCCTGGAACCCTTACAAGACCCCAAAACACATATTTCTGGCATTGAAATGTGTTAACAATTCATTCTGCTGGAGAGCCCCAGCTAAACATCCTTTAAAATGCTTTTCTCGCTTTGAAAAGCTTAAAACTCACATAATGCAGTTTTCACAACAACCACTTTGAGAAAACAAAGAAAACTGCCTGGAAGCCTTAGAAGACCCCAAAACACATATTTCTGGCATTGAAATGTGTTAACAATTCATCCTGCTGGAGAGCCCCAGCTAAACATCCTTTAAAATGCTTTTCTCGCTGTGAAAAGCTTAAAACTCACATAATGCAGTTTTCACAACAACCACTTTGAGAAAACAAAGAAAACTGCCTGGAACCCTAAAAAGACCCCAAAACACATATTTCTGCCTATGAAATTTGTTCCCAAGTCATTCCACTGGAGAGCCACAGCTTATTTTCTATCATGCTCTCATAGAGATTTTCTCTCACTGAAAATGACTGTTTTCAAACCTACCCCTTTGAGAAAACAAAGAAAACTGCCTGGCACCCTGAGAAGACCACAAAACATATTTCTGGCTATGAAATGTGTTAACAATTCATCCTGCTGGATAGCCCCAGCTAAACATGCTTTAAAATACTTCTCTCGCTGTGCAAAGCTTAAATCTCACATAATGCAGTTTTCACAACAACCACATTGAGATAACAAAGAAAACTGCCTGGAACCCTTAGAAGACCCCAAAACACATATTTCTGCCTATGAAATTTGTTCCCAAGTCATTCCACTGGAGAGCCACAGCTTATTTTCTATCATGCTCTCATAGCGATGTTCCGTTACTGAAAATGACTGTTCTCACACCAACCACTTTGAGAAAACAAAGAAAACTGCCTGGAACCCTGAGAAGAACCCAAAAGACATATTCTGGCTATGAAATGTGTTAACAATTCATGCTGCTGGAGAGCCCCAGGTTATTTTTTATCATGCGCTCATAGGGATTTTGCCTTACTGTAAATGACTGTTTTCAAACCAACAAATTTGAGGAAACAAAGAAAACTGCCTGGCACCCTGAGAAGACCAGAAAAAAGACATAGTTCTGCCTATGAAATGTGTTAACAATTCATCCTGCTGCAGAGCCCCAGCTAAACATGCTTTAAAATGCTTCTCTCGCTGTGAAAAGCTTAAAACTCACATAATGCAGTTTTCACAACAACCACTTTGAGAAAACAAAGAACACTGCCTGGAACCCTTAGAAGACCCCAAAACGCATATTTGTCCCTATGAAATTTGTTCCCAAGTCATTCCACTGGTGAGCCACAGCTTATTTTCTATAATGCTCTCATAGCGATGTTTGGTTACTGAAAATGACTGTTCTCACACCAACCACTTTGAGAAAACAAAGAAAACTGCCTGGATCCCTTAAAAGACCACAAAACACATATTTCTGCCTATGAAATTTGTTCCCAAGTCATTCCACTGGAGAGCCACAGCTTATTTTCTATCATGCTCTCATAGCGATTTTCTCTTACTGAAAATGACTGTTCTCGCAGCAACCACGTTGAGAAAACAAAGAAAACTGCCCGGCACCCTGAGAAGACCACAAAACACATATCTCTGGCTATGAAATTTGTGAACAATTCATCCTGCTGGAGAGCCCCAGCTAAACATGCTTTAAAATGCTTCTCTCACTGTGAAAAGATTTAAACTCGCATAATGCAGTTTTCACAACAACTACATTGAGAAAACAAAGAAAACTGCGTGGAACCCTTAGAAGACCCCAAAACACATATTTCTGGAATTGAAATGTGTTAACAATTCATCCTGCTGGATAGCCCCAGCTAAACATGCTTTAAAATACTTCTCTCGCTGTGCAAAGCTTAAAACTCACATAATGCAGTTTTCACAACAACCACATTGAGATAACAAAGAAAACTGCCTGGAACCCTTAGAAGTCCCCAAAACACATATTTCTGCCTATAAAATGTGTTCCCAAGTCATTCCACTGGAGAGCCACAGCTTTTTTTCTATCATGCTCTCATACCGATTTTCTCTTACTGAAAATGACTGTTCTCACACCAACCACTTTGAGAAAACAGAGAAAACTGCCTGGCACCCTGAGAAGACCACAAAAGACATATTCTGGCTATGAAATGTGTTAACAATTCATCCTGCTGGACAGCCCCAGCTTATTTTCTATCATGCTCTCATAGAGATTTTCTCTTACTGAAAATGACTGTTTTCAAACCTACCCCTTTGAGAAAACAAAGAAAACTGCCTGGCACCCTGAGAAGACTACAAAACATATTTCTGGCTATGAAATGTGTTAACAATTCATCATGCTGGACAGCCCCAGCTAAACCTCCTTAAAAATGCTTCTCTCGCTGTGAAAAGCTTAAAACTCACATAATGCAGTTTTCACTGCCTGGAACCCTGAGAAGACCCCAAAACACATATTTCTGCCTATGATATTTGTTCCCAAGTCATTCCACTGGAGAGCCACAGCTTATTTTCTATCATGCGCTCATAGCGACTTTCTCTTACTGAAAGGACTACCTTCACACCAACCACTTTGAGAAAACAAAGAAAACTACCTGGCACCCTGAGAAGACCACGAAACACATATTTCTGGCTATGAAATGTGTTAACAATTCATCCTGTTGCAGAGCCCAGCTAAACATGCTTTAAAATGCTGCTCTCGCTGTGAAAAGCTTAAAACTCACATAATGCAGTTTTCACAACAACCACTTTGAGAAAACAAAGAAAACTGCCTGGAACCCTTAGAAGTCCCCAAAACACATATTTCTGCCTATAAAATTTGCTCCCAAGTCATTCCACTGGAGAGCCACAGCTTATTTTCTATCATGTTCTCATAGCGATGTTCCGTTACTGAAAATGACTGTTCTCACACCAACCACTTTGAGAAAACAAAGAAAACTGCCGGCACCCCGAGAAGACCACAAAAGACATATTCTGGCAATTAAATGTGTTAACAATTCATTCTGCTGAACAGCCCCAGCTTATTTTCTATCATGCGCTCATAGCGATTTTCTCTTACTGAAAATGACTATTTTCAAACCAAGAACTTTGAGTAAACAAAGAAAACTGTCTGGCACCCTGAGAAGACCACAAAAGACATATTTCTGGCTATGAAATGTCTTAACAATTCATCCTGCTGGAGAGCCCCAGCTAAACATGCTTTAAAATGCTGCTCTCGCTGTGCAAAGCTTAAAACTCACATAATGCAGTTTTCACAACAACCACTTTGAGAAAACAAAGAAACCTGCCTGAAACCCTTAGAAGACCCCAAAACACATATTTCTGCCTATGAAATTTGTTCCCAAGTCATTCCACTGGAGAGCCACAGCTTATTTTCTATCATGATCTCATAGCGATTTTCTCTCACTGAAAATGACTATTTTCAAACCTACAACTTTGAGAAAACAAAGAAAACTGTCTGGCACCCTGAGAAGACCACAAAATATATTCTGGCTATGAAATTTCTTAACAATTCATGCTGCTGGAGAGCCACAGCTTATTTTTTATCATGCGCTCATAGCGATTTTGTCTTACTGAAAATGAATGTTTTCAAACCAACAAATTTGAGAAAACAAAGAAAACTGCCTGGCACCCTGAGAAGACCAGAAAAAAGACATAGTTCTGCCTATGAAATGTGTTAACAATTCATCCTGCTGCAGAGCTCCAGCTAAACATGCTTTAAAATGCTTCTCTCGCTGTGAAAAGCTTAAAACTCACATAATGCAGTTTTCACTGCCTGGAACCCTTAGAAGACCCCAAAACACATATTTGTCCCTATGAAATTTCTTCCCAAGTCATTCCACTGGTGAGCCACAGCTTATTTTCTATCATGCTCTCATAGCGATTTTCTCTTACTGAAAATGACTGTTTTCACACAAACCACTTTGTGAAAACAAAAAAACTGCCTGGCACCCTGAGAAGACCACAAAACACATATTTCTGGCTATGAAATGTGTTAACAATTCATCCTGTTGCAGAGCCCAGCTAAACATGCTTTAAAATGCTGCTCTCGCTGTGAAAAGCTTAAAACTCACATAATGCAGTTTTCACAACAACCACTTTGAGAAAACAAAGAAAACTGCCTGGAACCCTTAAAAGACCACAAAACACATATTTCTGCCTATGAAATTTGTTCCCTAGTCATTCCACTGGAGAGCCACAGCCTCATTTCTATCATGCTCTCAAATTATTTTTCTCATACTGAAAATGACTGTATGTGAAACCATGGAAAACTTCCTGTCCCCATTAGAGGACCAGGCGGTCCTGGCTAGTTGTACGCCCTGGGCAAACCATCCTTGGCCCCCCCCTCCCACCAAACCCCAACGTACAGACACAACAATATCTTATATTTTATTATGTATTGACTAATGTCTTCTTGAAATACTGGTGACGGCAACTTCTTCCATCCACCTCATTCCTGGGGAAAACAAAGTCAGCCGGTACCTCACTTGGTCCTCTGCAAACCAGCTGTGTCCGAATTCTGTCAGTCGGAACTGAAGGCCAATTAGCAGGATCAGACTCATTAGGCAGAGGCTCATCCTCAGACACAGGATTTGGTGGGGATTCTGGTCAAGGTATTTCTAATAAAGAGCATATGGTATTGTCATTAGTATACACATGTCATTCACAGCATTTATACACTGTAAATGCTAACATACAAATTAATTAAATATGATAAGTGAACCAAACTCAGTTTTCATCACCCTGTTATGAACACTAATTTTAAATAAGTAAGTAGTAATTTGGGGTTGGAAAACATGCTTAACTTGATTTATCCCAGTTAAGTCAAATTAGAAAAAATAATTTATTGTACCCAGTGTGCTTTGGGCGTTTTTTTGGACATGCTCAGACCTGCCTCATCTACTTCGCGCTACCAAAACTTTCCCGCACATGTCCACGTCAACCGCATGGTCAACCAGGAGCTCCCTTCAACACCTTAACCTAGCCTACTTGTGTTGGTAAGTCAATATTTTACTCTTTTGTAAACCGTCGTGTTGTCTTCAAATTCAATCAAATTCAAATATCACCGCTCACTGCATGAAAAGAGGGATTTCCGGCAGTATGCGGCACTGTAAATTGCCGTGGAATTTCAGGTTTACGGCTGCGCGCGGCAATTTACAGGGAACACAGAAAACTGCCGGAAACTGTCGTAAATTGTCGTGGGCCTTGCTTGGCAGTTGTCCCCCCTTCCCCTAATTCTAGGGGAGGCTTTAACATGTAAATGAACATGCTGTGAGCTATAGAAATGCAAACCAGGGGAGCAGGGGGAGTTTCACTCCCCACACAGAGATGACATTTCTCTAAAAGGTATTAACTTCATTCATCTCTGGTATAAATAGATGAGGCTTAGTATAGCCTAATTATAGACTCTTAAATTTTAGCTTGAATTGATTTATTTCATGAAAGTATGCTAGATTAATTACTGTGTATGGTCATTAGCAATGGTCAATGTTCAATAAAAAAGATACACAAAACAATTTATTTCAACAATTAGTTTTAACCAGGCCACAAAGGTCAAATGTGCACTCCATGCAAACAACGTCACAGTCTCTTAGAGCTCAACCACTGTGCATAGTGGCATGACTGCAGTGACCTCTTCCGTAAACAATGATCATGTGATTGGAGGAGCCCGACGAGCCGTCTAGCCCTCGTCCAATCACGTGCGAGCTTGGCATGATTCAAACGGAAGACCTCGCAAGACGAGCATATCACCAGTCCTGTTTTTACTCCTGTATATTCAGACAGTCTCCTCCATGTCGCGTGTTTTTCGCTGCTTTGCTGTTTCGTGAACTACAATGTCTGGACAGCGTCTCTCCTTCAACACCTGGAAACTCCTCAGCATGGACGAAGACACAGCTGAACGCTATCAGTGGGCTGTCTGCCAGCTTGCTGTGTTTGCTGCCGATATGACTCAGCAGTTCACCGCAGTAAACTCGTGTGGAGGAGACTAACTAACAAGAGGAGACGGTGCACAATCCCCAAACGGCGGTAAGAATATATTCAGTGACTGCTAGCTAAGCTAAAAGTAAAAAAACAAATGAAGAGGCAGAACCAGTCTAAGTTTGGTTATTAAAGTGTATTTTTTTGGTCTTGTAATTTACAGGAAGCAGTACGCCGTCTCCACAACTCGGAGACAAATTGTATGCACTACGAACCGGAGCGAGGGTAAGTTTAAAGAATATGCTTTCATTCTGCTGTATGAGGAAACGTTCAGACACGTTACTGACCGATCTTAACCGTCCATTTTGTTTTTCACAGACTGACCTCGCCTCATAACGAGGCCGTGAACTTACTAAAGCTCTGTCTGCAAGTCCGGATTCACTTGATGCGGATAATGAAGATTGTGTGTAAGTGACTTCTACTGTTTATTTTTTACTTTTTACTGTGACTTTTAGATCAGACTCGTTGTTGGTCAGTGTGACTATTTTTCAGGTGCATTAATAGATGTGTTGTGTCAATATGCAGTGCACTGCGCAGTACTTATTGTTTTTACTGATTGTTTTTACAGCTGCTGGAAGCGAGACGGAGTGTCCTGGCAGAAGACGAGGTGGACCTATGGATGTGCGCCACCATAGACATGATGTCTGATGAGGAAGACGGCACACTTGACGGGGTGTCTGGGTGGATTGTGCGACCTCCGTGGTTCCGCAGCAAGAGCTGACTGAACTCTGTGCAGCACTGCAGTCAGATTGGAGGCGAACCCGAACTACAGGGCAGCACCACAGACGTCTGCAAGATGGAGCTCATGCAGACAGATCGCCATCAGATGCCTACAGCTCCGAGGCGGCGAATAATAGACAGTTGATGGCGCTGTATGATTTTGATTTGAATGAATGATCTTTATTGTCATTGCACATGTTACAGAGCAACGAAATGTGTTTCAGTTTCAGCCCGTCCAAGAAACATAAAAAGACAGTGATACATAACAAGAGGAGGACAGAAGCGGGGAGAACTGTGGGTCGCCATACGAACGGCGCCCCGTTTTTTTTTTTTGTTGTTGTTGTTGAAGTCTCCTATTTGTACTTGTACATAGTTGTGTGTTATAAATAAAGCTCTTTCTTTGAATAAACATGTTCCTCGCAAATGTTCCTTTACTGAATAAATTCATTCATGTCCTTGATGGTAATAATAGTGTAGCCCATAGGATAACAATGACATGAATATACAACATAATAATTTTATTTAAATGTTTAACAATAATTATACATTTATTATAATTATTATATTATAAGGGTTATTATTTTTTAAAATTATTTTTATATTTTATTAATGTAGGGGAGGGGTTTACGTTTATAATGACCCAGAGTGACCAATAGCGACAGATCTGCCGACCAATCACGAGTGATTGTTCTTGTTTCAAAGTAGTGGTTTCATCCAATCCTGGAGTGAGGAATTTCAAGCCAGACGCGTCTCCGCTGCTGTTCATATGCTAATGAGAGCCATTAGCACCTCCCGGGAGGTCTCCACATACGTCATGGGTCCGTATTCGACAATTTGTGGCACCCGTAAACGCCGTGTTCGCAGCCTGTAAATTGTCGGAAACTGCCGAAAATGAGTGAGATTTCCGGGCGTTTACGGGGACGAAAATCCCACTTTTCATCCAGTGGCTAGCACAGTAACGTCGCCATTTTTTTAAACAAATGTAGACTACAGTTTATGGTAGACTACTCTGTTTTTGGCGATTTGCACGCGCGCGCGTGTGTGTGTGGGGGGGTGTCGACGACAGGGGCAAGTGTGGGAGAGAAGGTCGGCCGTTTGGCGTTGTTGTGTGTGTGGTGGAGCTTCGGTACCGGGACCACGGTGCGACAAGCTGTGAACTGCATCTGAATCACGAGATTCTCTGCTTTCCGAGGGTCCTTGAATGGTGCCTCTACGACAACAAGGGATGGTATTGGGTGCGTGTAATCACGTGGTAACACGCAATCACGTAGTGCGGCAACAGATGCTGGCTACTCACGGAGTCAACTGTAGTCATGTAAATAGTAGACCACACCTCAGCCTTAAGCCGAGCATTCCACATGGCGTTCCATCGGTGCAACCATGGGTACAACCATAGACATATATACATAGATGCCACACTCAGCGCTGAGCTGTACGTCAGCGTCACTGCCATATTGTGGCAAAGCTGCGCTGTAAACTAATACAAGTAAGTGGACTTAATTTCATAAAGCACCTTTCTCCCTAGCAATTTATCTAAATGCCTCTTATTTATTCATTCACACATAAATTACTATACTTGATAAACAATTAGGGACCCAAATGAATGTATTTAAACTAAAAGATGACTAAAATAAGAACTTTATTGACCCACACACACATGAATAGGCTTTATTGGAATATGATTCAAGTGTGGCTGTTACATATCTTCTGAACATCTTCTTCTGGAACATATCATTTCATTTTTATTGACTTGTTTTTGGCCTAGTTCAACAACAAACACATTTTACAATACAATATAAAGCAAAATAGCAATTCGAAGAACACCTCATAGGCTACAGTTTTGTGTGCGTGGGGAGGGGAGTTATTAAGCTCAGGTTACAATGACAATCAAGATGCTGAGGTTCAGCCATTTTAACATGACTGTAAACACAGATTCATTTAGATGAGGGTTTTATCTAAACAGAGACATCAAACACGATCATTTTCAATATATATATGTGTATATATATATATATATACACATATATATATATTGAAGAACACATATGAGGAAATACTCAAGTAAAAAAAGCTCATTGATTGCTGATTGATAACCTATGTGTATGTATTAATAGGTCAAGCAGATAGAGCGCACCATAATATGGTAAAACAGTTTGAAAAGCTCAGTCACCTCAGGCTTTAAATCAGCTTCCAGGCAGCAGACTCTCACCTCTGATAGAAAGATGAAAAATCAGACAAACTTATAACAGCTATGTGTGTAACATCATATATTGAAAATGTTCGTGTTTGATGTCTCTGTTTAGATAAAACCCTCCTCTAAATGAATCTGTGTTTACAGTCATGTTAAAATGGCTGAACCTCAGCATCTTGATTGTGATTGTGAGCTTAATAACTCCCCTCCCCACACACACAAAACTGTAGCCTATGAGGTGTTCTTCGAACTGCTATTTTGCTTTTGGAGGGAGAACTGAATTTATAACTCTTTCATATTAATGTGTCTAAATGTGTGAGCTTCCTGCTCTGACTATAAAGCCGTTCTCTCTCTAAGATGAGCTGCATGATGCTTCACTGTCTGGACACAGAAAAGCCTGAAAAAAGGTCAAAATGTGTTATACTGTATTGTAAAATGTGTTTGTTGTTAAAATAGGCCAAAAACAAGTCAATAAAAATGAAATGATATGTTCCAGAAGAAGATGTTCAGAAGATATGTAACAGCCACACTTGAATCATATTCCAATCAAGCCTAATCATGTGTGTGCGGGTCAATAAAGTTCTTATTTTAGTCATCTTTTAGTTTAAATACATTCCTTTGGGTCCCTAATTGTTTATCAAGTATAGTAATTTACAGTATGTGTGAATGAATAAACAAGAGGCATTAAAATAAATTGCTAGGGAGAAAGGCACTTTATGAAATTAAGTCCACTTACTTGTATTAGTTTACAGCGCAGCTTTGCCACAGATTTGACAAATTGCTATTTTCCAATTATATATAACACTTATGTGAGAGCCAAAGTCATCGTTATTATTTCGCTTTATTATTGTTGATATATAATAAATGTTGACAAAATGAAGATTTTTTTGCTGTTAGTTGCTGATGTTTAGTATATTGTGGTTGTATACTAGGCATTTAGTGGTGAAGTCCGCCTTTATGGTTATGATCAATGAGCTGTAACTCACAGAGGAAAAAGTGTATTTGCACAAAACTTCACATGTAGCTCCAAACACCCAAGTACAACTTTTCACATTGAAAAAAAAGGAAATTTCCTGGTTGACTAGGGAGCTGTTCAACAAAACACAAGTTTTTTTTTTTACTGGGCGATTTTGTTTTTTTTGTGAAATATGGCATGCTCACCCAAAAGTAAGGTATGAATGAGACTTCACACTGCAGCAGATAAAATGACAGATTTCCCCGAATCATATGATGTATAATACTTGGTACTACCTGAAAAAATAACCTCAAAATTGGCAAAAATATAGAACTATTTCCAGGCATTTTTAGGTTTATGTAGGGTCTATGTGGGGTTTTAAGGGTTAAAGCTCAATATAGGAATACAGTTAACAAAAGTGATATTATAACAACCTGGTGTGTTGATGTATGTGTCTATATTTTAAAATTGTTGCCTTAATTGTGTGTTTTTTCACTGTCCTCCATTCAGGCTGAACCAGATGGTCAAGTGTCCACACTTACCCCGCTCTCAGCAATTAAAGGTATTCACCTAATGCTTCATACACTGAATAATCATTCAATATTTGTATTAGTTTTTCCTCACCTTATGTCTCGGTGCTCAGCCATGTCTCGCTAGTGTTGGTCAGTGTGTGTGGGGATGTGTGTGTGTGTGCATGTGCCCATGTATGTGTGTGCTTGTGTGAGTGGGTGTGTATATTTATGTGTGTGTTTTGTGTATTTATGTGAGGGTGGGAGGGGCGGGTCTTCCGTCTTTGGGGTTTTCTTTGTTGTTTTTAGCCTCTGTGAGGCACTTTGTGTTACCGCCGTGTGTGAAAAGTGCCATATAAATAAAATTTGATTTGATTTGATTTGATTAGTTCCATGGGTTTGGGTAACAGAAATACATTAATGTTACTACAGTGGGATTATGATAAAACCAATTCCATTGTTAAACGGATCAAATTCATTTATTCCAATTTTGGACTGTTTAAAATAAATCATTGTACATGGCAGTTTGTGACTGTTCATCGCACACTTCGACTTGACTGTTAAAAAATAATTAATTGTACATCTTTATTTATGACTGTTTAAAAAAAATAGTTCAAAGCACAGTTTTGGTTTGTGACTAAAAAAATCATTGCATATTTCAATTTCACTATTTAAAAAAAATCTTTCATTTCATTTAAAAATAATTTATTGCACATTTTAGTTTGCCAATGTTAAAATAATTCATTGCAGATTTTAATTTGAGATTAAAACAATTAATTGTACATTTTAATTTGTGACTATTTAGAAAAAAAAATAAACTTTTTTTTTAAACAAGTGCTTAATGCTGAAATTATCATGTCTTTTCAGGTCAACCAGAGCAGTACTCCCTAATGCAGTGGACTTGTAAGTACTGCACAATTTTTGCTGAAAAGAGAGGCTACTTGCTTAAGCATTACCGCTTAAAATATGGATTTCACACTCGGACATCCCCACTCCCATGCCTTCATAAGGAATGCCTCTGCACATTTAAATCTTTTAATGCACTCTAAGTACACCTTTCAACATGGCACACTCAAAAGGATGCAGGCAAAAGTGGAGAAACTGCATTTCACTGTCAGTTGTGCGACTTTGTGGAGCCTTGCACAGAAGCAGACTTCTTTACCCATTTGCGAAGACATCTTAAGCTGAGGCAAATGGTTGCTTGCCCATATCAGGACTGTAACTTTCAGAGTAGTGTTTATTCTACCTTTACTGCACACAAAAGCAAAGAGCATCATATGCACAACAAGACGCCATTCAAACAGGAAATTGTTTCAAAAAATGTAGTTGAAGAACTTCCAACAAATGCAAGTGTTCAGCTAGAGGAGAGTGACCCTGAAGTTGATGATATTGACTGTGAAGTTGCTGAGCAAAATGAAGATGTGGAGGACTTAGAGAATCAGTGTGAACGTAATGTAACTGCTCTTTTTCTGAAAATGTCATCAATTCTTAACATCTCTGAAACTGCCCTGCAAGAGGTCATAGATCAGATCAACCAAATTCATTTGTTATCACAGCCATTGCTACATTCTTGTATTCGAAGAATTCTACATACGCATTGTGCAAATGTTGATGATGCTTTAGTGAATGAGATAGCTCAAGTGGTCATTGAGAATAATGTATTCCTCAAATTCACTTCTGATGAGGGATCGTTGTCAACTGCTAACAGGTGAAAATCATACATTTCAAGGGAATTCTCTTTGGTTATGCCAGTTGAATTTGTCCTAGAAAACAAGCAGAATGTTGTGTATGTCCCCATACTAAAAATGCTGCAAACATTACTGAGCAATAGAGAAATTCTGGAAAAGACCATGTCACATAAGGCAACTTTGTCAGAGAAATACCAATCTTACAGAGATGGTGCCCGCTTCAAAGACAGTGCTTTCTTGAATGAGGAAGAATTCAGGATCGCATTCCAACTGTATATTGATGATTTTGAGGTGGCTAACCCCTTGGGAACCTCCAGAAAAAAGCACAAACAAACTGCCATCTACTGGACACTTGGAAATTTACACCCTAAATATCGCTCATCTCTTCATTCCATTCAGCTTGCTCTACTTTGCAAGGCCAACAACATCAAAGACCAGGGTTATGCCAAAATTCTCCACCCTCTTATTCAGGACCTTGTTTTTCTTGAGCAACAAGGCATATATGTTGAACAGTTGGGAGCCACTGTTAAGGGCACAGTGTTATTTGTTGCAGCAGACAATCTGGCTGCCCACTCTTTGGGAGGGTTCTTTGAAAGCTTCAGAGTTAGCCAAGTTTGTCGATTCTGTATGGCCAAGCGGGAGGAAATGCAGGACAAAGAAGTACGAATAGGCTTATTTCAACAAAGAACAAAAGAAAACCATGACAAACATGTGCAAGAGGTGTCACAGGATTCAACCAAGGCTCAACAATACGGTGTGAAAGGAAGCTGTCCGCTTACTGAAAGCTTGCAACATTTTCATGTCGTTGATGGTTACCCTCCAGACATTCTGCATGATCTTCTGGAGGGTATTGTTCCAGTAAATTTGGCTCTGTGCTTAAAGGCACTGATATTGAAGGGAACTATCTCCCTTGAGGCCCTAAATGATGCTATTAAACAGTTCCCATACACATTTGCAGACAGAGTAAATCAACCCCAGCTCATTCCAAAGACCTTCTCCTCAAAGTCAACAACTGGAGGAAATGGTCACGAAAATTGGACTCTTCTCCGACTTCTACCATTATTAATTGGTCAACACATTTGAGACGGTGATGAAACCTGGGAGGTTTTAATGACCTTAAAAGATGTGGTGGAATTGGCAATGTCCACAAGCTTTACAGAAGAGTCTTTGTGCTTTCTTGATAGCAAAATTTCTGACCATAGACACTTGTTTCAGAAGGTTTTCCCGGGTGAAAAGCTACGACCAAAGCACCACTACATTGAGCATTACCCTCAGCTCATTCGAACCTTTGGTCCTCTATCTGATGTGTGGACAATGCCTTTTGAGGGGAAACACAAGTTCTTCAAGAAAGTTGTGCATCACTCTCACAGCTTTAAAAACATTCCCCTGACTTTAGCAAACAGACATCAGAAAATGATGGCCTTCCATCTAGCTGCCACAACTTTTTTTAAACCATCTGTTGAAATTCACAAAGTGAAGTCTGTGATGATTTCCTCATTTCCGGAAAATGTGCAGAACTGGCTCAATCAAAGAAACAACCAGCTGAACACAGTCCTTGTAGCTTCCTCTGTCATCATTGATGGCATCAAGTATAGTTCTGACATGGACATTTCTGTTGGATCTTGCGCAGGGCTCCCAGAGTTCAGACAAATCTCAAAGATTGTTGTTATAAACACAGATGTAGCATTTGTCTGCAGACTGATGACCTCATGGTATGATAAGCATCTTAGAGTGTATGACCTCTACAGCAGCCATTTGCCCATCTTCTCAGTCACCCAGTTGTCAGATTTGAATGATGTGTTTCCTCTGTCACTTTACAGAGTTCATGGCAAACAGCTTGTTACACTCAAACGGTACATATTATGCTAAGTGGATTAAACACTGAGATGTTGCATGTCTCAAGATAATGTTCCCATTTTTGCACAGGAGGTGACATCGAGATGGACCAAAGATTGATGCTCCGAGTTGTCATTGATGATGATGATATAAGGAAGCTGACCTTAAATGATAGACCGGATTCCACTGAAGCACTAAAAACACAGCTGCGGGATAAACTGTCACTGCAGTACGACTTCAAACTCCAATATGAGGATCCAGATTTCAGTAATGCGCTATGCAATTTGACTGAAATAACAGATTTGCCTGCAAGAGCTACGCTGAAAGTAATTCCTCTTGTGACTCTCGAGTTGACCACCCTGTCTTCACCCACCGAAGAATCAGACTGCAGCACAGTAGACACTGAGATCTTGCCCCCTGCTGAATCGTCACCTTCGCTTAGAAAACAGTGGCCAGAGTTCTTCGACATACCCAATTTCTCAGTGGATGTAGAGTACAGGCTGAGACAGGCAGACCTTTCATTCATGAAAGACCGTCTCCCAATTACTCCATCACGAGACATGAAACATGACATACTTGAGAAGCTCGCCGAAACAATGTACAATTTCAAGGCGCACCTGAACGATGACGACTTCAGCAGTGTCGCAAAATCACTGATAAGTAAGCACCCCAGTCTCACTGAACCTGGTCCCCAGCCAGGGTGGTATGGCTGGAAAAATAGCCTAAAATTCAAGATGGCAAACTATCGTACAAAGATACGAAAAGCAGGATGTGATGATGTAATGATCAATGGGGGTAAACGAAGTAAACTTTTTTTTTTTTTTTTTTTAACAATCTGTTTATTGACTTTTTTCCACATTAAAAAAACAGTGGTCCATCAATTCAGTGTCACAGATGTCAATTTAACTGAGCTCAACAACATAACTCATACCCCCCCCCACCCCCCCAAGCACCTACCACCTCTAGAGATACAAAAGACAGACAGTGAAGAGTTACATGGCAAAATAAACAAAATATACAATAAAAATAATAAACAAGTAATTAAGTAAACTAATAAATAAGTTGATAGAAAAATAAATAAATAAATAAAAGAAAAATGAAAACAGGTGAAAATCCCATACGTGGGTGGTGTAATTCTCATCTCAGTCCAAGGAGATCTGGCAATTTGTACTGTTAACATGAGACAAAAAAGGGCCCCAAGTCTTGTCAAATGAAGCAGCCTCTCCAGACAGAGTCTGTCTGACCTTCTCAAGCTTGAGGAAATAAAGCACCTCTTTTACCCAATGTGTGTAGGTGGGTGAGACTGTGGATTTCCATCTCAGCAATATTAACCTCCTGGCCAGCAGGGTTGTAAATGCTATTAAGTCCTTTTTAATAAGGGAGCGAGCAAAAGGAAGAGGCCACACACCAAACAGAGCAGTCAGGGCATTAGGGACGATATCTTTCCCAATTACCTTAGATAGCGTAACAAAAATTTTTGACCAAAAGCTATTTAATGAGGGGCAGCTCCAGAACATGTGTACGTAGCTTGCGGTGTTCTGTTTGCATCGGTCACACAAAGGGGACACTGTATTAAACATTTTCGCAAGCCGAGCTTTGGTATAGTGAGCTCGATGCAAGATTCGACATTGCATAAAACTGTGTCTGGCACAAATTGAAGACTTATGCACTCTCCTCTGGATTTCTACCCACTCCTCATCTAAAATTGTCATATCCAAATCTGTCTCCCAGACCTTTTTAAGAGTAGTGGAGGGGCCCAGACAAAGATCATAAATATCAGCATATATCTTCGAGATTGCCCCCTTCAATGAAACAAGAGGGCTCAGAAACACCTCAAAATTTGAAGGATTAGGGAGAGCCGGAAATTCTGGGAAAGCGGTACGAGCCCAGTTACGGGCTTGAAGGTACCTAAAGAATTGTCCCTTAGGGAGTGAAAACTTATCAGCTAGTTGTTGAAAAGATGCGAAAATGGCATCAACATACATATCCCTTATGGTTTTTATGCCTGACCTGGCCCAAATGGCAAAGGTATCATCCAGCAAAGATGGAGGGAAGTTATGGTTAGCTGATAGAGGAGCCCCGACAGAGTGTGTATGTAGGCCAAAGTGGCGTCTAAACTGAACCCAAGTTTTAAGACAGGAGGCAACAATCACATTTTTAGTATAACCAGAAGTACAGGATTGAAGGGGTGAGTATAGTAAGGCTTTCAAAGATACCGGATGGGCAGACGTCGCTTCCATAACTAGCCACGATGGGAGAACCTCAATGTCTTCATATCGAACCCAATAATTCAAGTTTCTTATAGTTGTCGCCCAGTGATAATAAAGAAAGTTCGGTAATGCCATTCCACCTGATGCTTTGGGCCTTTGTAATACTTGGCGGCTCAGCCTAGGAGTCTTTTTATTCCAAATAAAATCCAGAAGAAGACTGTCTACTTTGCGAAAAAATGAGAGAGGGAGAAAAATTGGAATGCACTGGAATAAATATAGAAAGCGCGGAAAAATATTCATTTTAATTGTATTAATCCTAGCAGCAACAGAGAGATTTAGGAGCGACCAATGCTCAAAGTCAGATCTAATTTGCGCAAGTAGAGAGAGAAAATTTTTCTTATACAAATTAGCCAGTGTGTCAGCTATATACACTCCAAGATAAATAAATCCAGAGTCAGCGACCTTAAATGGAAACTGTTTAAGAGGGTATTCCTTTGCTTTTTTATTAACAGGGAATATTTCACTTTTATTAAGATTCAGCTTGTACCCCGAAACTTTACTAAAAGCATCTAGAACTGAAAGGGCTGCGGGAATGGAGTGCGCTATATCGGATAAAAGCAACAAAAGATCATCCGCGTATAAGGCTACCATCATCTCCACCCCATATCTTGTTATACCCCGGATATCAGGATTGGATCGTAAAGCAATTGACAAAGGCTCCATCACAAGAGCAAATAAAAGGGGGCTTAATGGACATCCCTGTCTTGTAGAGCGGGATAATTGAAAATATTCAGAATTTATGCCATTTGTTCTAACAGAGGCGAGTGGAGAGGCGTATAATAATCTAATCCATGAAACAAATTTTTCCCCAAAACCAAATTTTCCCAAAATAAAAAACAAATATTCCCACTCCACTCTATCAAACGCCTTCTCCGCATCCAGCGCAACCAAGGCTTCAGGCACGGTGGATGAAGAAGGGTTATAGACCACATTAAATACGCCCCTTAGATTGAAAAAGGAGTGCCGGTTACGAATAAACCCTGTTTGATCCAAGGATACAATCGTGGGAAGAACAGTTTCTAAGCGCCTGGCAAGCACTTTGGACAGTAATTTAAAGTCGACATTGAGTAAGCTAATAGGTCGGTATGAACCACATTGTAGGGGGTTCTTACCCTTCTTTAAGAGCAGCGAGATGCAAGCCTGATTTAATGTACGAGGAAGTGTGCCCAAATTGAAAGACTCAGTAAACATCTCTAGCAGGTGTGGAGCCAGTTGCTTCCAAAACAATTTATAAAAATCGGCTGGAAAGCCGTCTGGGCCAGGGCTTTTACCATTTTGAAGGGCCTTAACTGCTTCTGCAAGTTCACTTGCTGTCACAGGGCGTTCCAAATCCTTTGCCAAATTCTGATCTAAAGTAGGGGTGTCAGTTTTATCGAAGAAGGAGAGCATGTCTGGAGGGGTGCGAGCAAAATCAGATGAGTACAACAATTTATAAAAGTCCATAAAAGTATTATTGATTTCTACAGGGTCTGAAGTTATTCCTGTACCAGTATCAATTTGGGAGATCAATTGAGATGCGGAAATTTGTCGCAGCCGGTGAGCCAGGAGTTTACTAGCTTTATCTCCCTGTTCGAAGAATCGGGATCTTGAGCGAAGTAAAAGCTCAGTTGTGAACTGTGACATAATGAGATCATATTCTGCCTGCAAGGACATTCGCTCTTTGTAGGTTTCTGGCCGTTTAGATGTAGCATATAAAGAATCTAGAAGTGCAATACGCTGAGATAACTTAGCTATTTTTTCTCTCATAGATTTTTTCTGGTAAGTTGTGTAAGAAATAATTTCCCCTCTTATAAAAGCTTTCATTGTCTCCCACAATACGGAGGCTGTCACATCTGGAGTTTTATTCATTTGAAAAAAAAAATCAATCCGCTCACTGACAAATTTAACAAAGTTTTTATCTAACAGTAGATGGGTGTCTAGGCGCCATGGTGGTCTCATATTATTAAACTTCTGAAAGAGAATATTCATAGATACGGAGGCATGGTCCGAAACAACGATCGCATCATATTTACAGTTAGAAATATAAGTAAGCAACCTGCTGGACACTAAAAAAAAGTCAATACGGGTATACGTAGAGTGCACATGTGAAAAAAACGAGTACGATCTTTTGCCTGGATTAAAGACGCGCCATGGATCCACAACATCAAACTCTCTCATGAAGGCTTCAACCACTTTAGCCGACTTGGATTGAACTGCTGTGGTCAGAGCCGAGCGATCTAAGGAGGGATCTATCCAACAGTTAAAGTCCCCCCCAGAATTAATTCATATATCGAGAGATCCGGTATCTTTGAAAAAACCTGTTTGAAAAAGGACTCATCATCCCAGTTAGGGGCATACACATTTGCAAGGGCTACCTTCACATCAAGAATACATCCAAGAACAATTACAAATCTACCAGCAGGGTCAGAGATTGTTTGGGCATGAACAAAACCCCTTGATTTACTAGAGAAAGAGGAAGAATAAATGTTCCCAACCCAGCTCTTTTTCAACCGAATATTATCTACACCTCTCAAGTGGGTTTCCTGCAGGTAGATTATATGGGCGTCAAGGTGGCGCAAGTAATGTAAAACCTCGCTTCGCTTAATTGGATTATTTAGGCCTTTGCAATTCAGACTGACAAATTTAACATCTCCACCCCCGACAGGAGGTGATCTCTTAGACTGTGCCATCAAAAGTCAGAAGTCTAAACATAAGTAGAGAGAATGAGAAAGTTAAATATAGCTCTATCAACAAGGTAATCTTACAGATAATACAAATCTGGGAGTGTATGGTAGGTGCCAATTTCCCCTCCCCATAAACTAAATAAACAAACAACCCCCCCAGCTCAGAACAGAGCACCCTCCCCTTATCGCCTCCTAGCAGAAGCGTCCACATAGTGACGCGTGCTACACCCTCCCTCTCTGAACCAAAACCTGTCGTTACCTGAAGTGTAACCATACTTCTAAACGACCATAGGGAATGTTAAATTGAGCTGTCCCATAGAAACAAAAGGGTAAAAAAGAGAGAAAAAAAAACAGACAAAGGTGCCTTTAAGTTAGATATAAAAATAAATAACTCCAGATAAAAGTGGAGCCAACTTCAGTACAGTGATGTCATTCAAATGAGAAAAAAAGAAAAAAGAAAAAAAAAAAGAACAGCGATTAAAAAAGGAAAACCCAGCACCAATATGGCCAAAACTGAAGGCCCATTAATAATCAAAAATAAAGTCAGAGTCTGTGTTATATCTGAAACCAAGGATATCAGTCGCCCAGCGCTTAGCTGGTGCTGTATGCAGCAAATGTATATGCAGTCATGGGTTGGTATACGTAAACAGTCACAAATCAAAGCGGCATCCGCCGGCTGGAAATACAGTCACCTCATGAATCCGAGTTCTTCTTCAGTCTCTTACCCACGAACTCCAAGGCCTTGTCCGGGTCCTCAAACTTGTGAGTCTGGCCACTCGACAGGGTGATGTGCAAAGTAGCAGGATACCGGAGGCCAAACTTCACGTTACCACAGGCGTGGAGCTCCTTTTTCACCTGGATAAAGGCTGCCCTCCGTTTAGCCACCGCCGGAGTGAAGTCAGGGAAAATAAACACCTTTTTCCCGTTGTGTAGCAGGGGGGAGGCCTCCCCAGCACGGCGCAGCAAAACATTCCTGGTTTGAAACAGTGACACCCTGATGACCATCGGCCGCGGCGGGTCCCCCTCCTTTGGTTTAGCTCGTAGTGTGCGATGGGCCCTGTCAAGGCCGGGTGTCTCCTCCAAATTCAACAAGTCCTTCAGGAATTCAGCCATGAACTCCGTGGGGCGAGGTCCTTCGGTACCCTCAGGCAGGCCGACCACTCTGATATTGTTCCACCTAGAGCGAGCCTCCAGGTCTTCACACTTGTTGCTCAGGGTCTCCACCGTAGCCGCTAACTTAGCCACATTAGCGTGCATGCTAGTTAACTTATTGCTATGCTCACTAGCCGAGTGCTCTAGAGCGCAAATAGTCTCATTTTGCGAGTCAACTCTGTCCTTCAGCGGTTTCAAAGCAGACGCAACTTCCTTCTTAACTGATGCCGATATGATTGCTTCGAAATCCGTGACAATTTCAGTTCGTAGGTCGTCCATCATCACTTTAATACTGCGTAGCATCTCATCGTTAGCGTCCGATGTCACCGGGGAGCCGGGCTGCGGCCTGCTCCGGCTGGACTTAGCAGACTCATTTTTCGCTCTGGAGGTCGACATTTGTCCGAACACAGCACCGAAAACGAGGTATAGCAAACCCTTGTGCGAGTATGTAATCGTTACACACGACGGGCGGACTTTATGTCACGGTTAAAGTATTTTAAAAACACATTCCCGAGGAGCCTCCGTGAAACACTACCTACATCGTGCACTTCCGGCGGAAGTCCAAACGAAGTAAACTTAATCCAGGTGGAGAATCATCCAGAAAGAATGTCAAGCGACCAAAAAGAGGTGAAGCCAATTATTAATAATTAATTAATTAACTAATTTACCTGACGGACATGATGAAAGAAGCCTTGAAAATGCCAGGAAGATTGTCATCGAGGACATGAAGAAAAAAAAAACCCAATGCCACTCTAGTCTCACAAATGATGGACTAAACATTCCCACTGCGCAGAAGGGAGATGGTGACACAGGAGCCTGCTGTGCAGAGCATGGTTGAACGTCGGCCAGCACTTTTCACTGAGAGACAGCTAAGCTACTTGCTCGTTTTGGCCTGCCTTCCTCCATTAAGTTTCCAGCAGATTAAATGTCAGTCAGAACATATCAATGCTGTGAGGCGGAATATTAAAACACATCATCCTCAAAAAAATAGCTCTTGCACTATATACAAATCAGTAAAATGTTTTCAATGTCAGTATGTTTACTAATGTTATTTATTTAATACTATAAGTAGTAATGTATTATTCACCATAGTTTCGTATGTTAAGCTCTTTAATTTTCTACAGTATTAATTGAATGACAGTCAGCTTAATGTTGCTATCCCTCTCCCTCCTTCCACTCTCCATTTTTTCAAGTCTTTGCTGAGTTTAATCGCGTCGCCAGTAAGAGTCTTGAAGGAGACTTCTATGAAGCCCTAGACCAACACACCCCACGCTTCATCGAGCTTTTCAAGTCCAAAAAAGGAACTACAGGAAAAAAACTGACAGACTTGATGCAGAACATCAACTGCCTGGTAAGGATTTTGTAATTTACACTCCAGTAATAATGGGTGGCGGCAATGCACCTTAGGCCTGTTTCACATACCAGTCACACTGCCTTCCTCTCTGCTGTGTTGCTGCATGCTGCTGTGGAGAGCAAGTGAGACAGATGTTCCCTTGGTGACCGTACCAGTGATGTGTACCCATAAATACACTAACTAAATCACTTCAACAATTAAATCATGCTTTTTAAAATCCTTTCACAACACCTATACCAGTTGTTGTGGACTACTTATCTCAACATGTTTTTGTTCAATTTCAACAGGTTTTTATGTGTCTCTCAGTCTGTCATTCTTAGTAACAAGAAAGTCCAACAGTATGGTAGTTTGCACATTTCAAGTGAGTGCTCAATGACATGCACATGCACATGCACAAGGGCATTTTATTTTAACCCTCCTGTTGTCCTCTTGGGTCAAGGAAGGAAGAAGAAGGAAGGAAGTAAAGAAAGAAGGATCGGAAAGGGATGGTGGAGAGAAGGAAAGGAGAAGGAAGGAAAGAAGGATAGAAAAAGGGAACAGATTGGGTCGAGCAAGGAAGAAGAAGGAAGGACCAAGGGAAAGAAGGGAGGAAGGAAGTGAAAAGGATGGTGGACAGAAGGAAGGGAGAAAGGAATTAAAGAAGGGAGGGAGAAAGGAAGGAACGAAGGATGGAGGAAGGAACAAATAAAGGAAAGGAGTGGGGAAAGGAGAGGATGGAGAAGGGAGGAAGAAAGGAAGGAAAGGAGAGAGAGAGGAGGAGGGACAGAAGGACGGGAGAAAGGAAGGATGGAGGAAGAAAGGAAATAGAGGAAGAGGAGGAGGGAGGGAGGAAGGAGGGATGGAGGGACAGTAGGAAAGGAGGAAAGAAGGACCAGTCAAAACAGATTGGGTCAGTTTGACCCAGGAGGAAAACAGAAGGGTTAAATTTAATTGAAATGTTGAGTTTGTATAAAAACAAAGAAAATGTTTACAGGGAAAGTGGGATGTGTAAAATTAGGTATTTAAATGTTACCAATTATACTAATAAAATGTAAAGTCCTGTCTCTATTATGAGGCTGCACTATTAGAGAAAATACAGAACAGTATATCAACACATACCCCCCACCCGACCCCTCAAAATGCTACAAAGTTCTTAACTTGTATCTATTCTCTCTCTGTATTTTTAGTCGCCAGATGTGACGGCACTTCGCTCTGTTGTCCTCAGAGGCCTTCCTATTGTGCTTGGTGATGACTCCAGTGAGGTCTACAAGACTTGCTTTGTAAGTAACATATTGAAAGAAGAAAGAAACATATTGATCTCAAATTATTGACTAATCAAATTTGATACGTTTGATAGTGTTGTCAAATATTTAAAATACAGTTATTTTCAGTTGATCAGAATCAGGTGGATTCTAATCTCACTCATAAATGATCAGAATCCCTAAATTAGTACATAATGTAATTAAATTAAGGATGTGAATTCCCCAATCTCACACTTCCAGTCTACAGAATTTCCCAAAAGAAGACCAGATTCAAAAGGTAGTTGTGTGTGCTTCTTTTGCAGGATACAGCGAAGGAAGAAGCACTGGCCTCAGTGACAGTTGGGGTGCTGACCGTGGTCAACGAAGATGCTCAGCAGCAGGGTCTAAATGCAGTGTACCTCCAGCCCATCTCCACTGCCATCATACTTGAGGGAAGTACCATCATGGGCAATGTTAGAGACTTTCCCCAGGCAGTCTGCCTCATGTTTGGTCTTATGTATGCTCTTCACTTAGATTAACCAAAATGCATGGCGAACACACTCAGATTCATTCAAGCAGTCATGCTTGGATTGGGAAGCAAAACACTCCCTCCAAAACTGCTTAGTTTGAAAAACAAACTACTGGGGTAGGCAAGTTGATACAGTGCAAAAACCTTTTCCCCTCTTCAAAATAGAGTCCCAGATGTCCCCAGCATTACCTGTATAAAAGAAAATTGACTTAAATTTACCCAAACCCATTTGGTGTGAGCAACTTAACAAAAAGATTATATTTCATTCTCAATAGGAGACACGGAAATATCAGCAATATTAGTATGTCCACACTGCACAGGCATCTCACTTCACTTACAGCTCCTGCAAGATAATGCCTACATAGTGTTGACACACCAATATTATTGTTTTAGCAATATCAATAGTTTCCTGTGTCTCATACCAAGAAAGAATTGTAACCTTTTTTTAAATATATGTATGTGCTTTTTAAATGTATGTGCTTTTGTACAAGTAATGCCAACACATCCAGGACTCTTATTTTGAAGAGAGGAAGAACAGGAAATATTTGTTGTTAATGTGCATGTGTCATTATGTTCCAGGTTGTTACTTTGCTCTTCAAAAAGTATAGGCACCCAACATAACCCTAAGCTACAGAACTAAAAATGATTAGTTCAGAAAGATTATCTGAAAGGGTTTAGTTCTGTGATGGAATTTTTACATGCCTTGTAGAAACATTGAGACAGTCTTATACTTTGATGTAGTTAGTCTGTAGTCTTAGCTGTAGCCTGACCAAAGGATGACCTGGTCAACCCTGCTGTTATAACCCCACTGTAAATAACTTCATGAGATGGCAAGATGAGATCTTCATCTCCACAGGAGGTTACACCCAGTTGTAAAATCCTGAGGTGGGTCATTATCTGTTTATTGTACCCCAATTGTTTTCTTTCTTTTGTTGAGGAAGTTCTGTGGAATTTCCATCAAAAAGCCAGAGGCATATCAGAAAGTATAAGAATGAACTGAAGCATTTGTTCGGGGGAGCACAACACCAAGCTGCTTTCTGCCGTGTGGTTCTGTGTTGTTGCTTCCTCTCTATAGAGAATAAAACACTTGGTGCATGCTACCTTGCCAGTCTTGTTTTTGTTCCTTTTTGACTCTCCGTAGGCAGACCGGAAAACTTCCGCAACAGTTCTTAATAACAATATTCTTTCTTGCAATTATTTCAGGAACATAATTTTTTTTATATGTTGTGCATTTTTGTTGAGAGGCTTATTCCTTTGATATTTTTTCTTGTCTAAAACTGGAACATGTTCCCAGGTCAGTAACTATTTTTAGTTCAATTGTTTGAGCTAATGTTCAAAAAATGTAGTGGAGACTCAAAACAAACTTGTTCGGCTGAGAAGTTGTCGTTTTCTGTCTTACATTACTGGACCAAATGGTTATACTCGGTCTGCCTCGTATGTTGACATCTGTTGGCTGTTGCAGCAAGGCACACCTGGATTGAATAGTTTGATGAATAAAAATTCATAAAAGAATGTTAAGTAAGTTTGTAATCAAACTATTGATTGTTCACTTTTATACTGAGCATTAACAAAACACTCTTCAGCCTGTTAAGAGCCAATGTCTCCTGTTAAATGCATTATTGAGCATTTTAAAATAAATTTTAATTCCACTGACTTAATCCATTAAGTGTTCTCCCTTCATTGTGTTTTTTAAATGAAATTAACATGTGCTGTTGTAATTCTTTTAGGTCAAGAAACTTTTATCACAGAGCCAGGGATACCTTTATGAACCTAAATAAACAGATGCCGAACTTCATCAGATGGAGTTGGAACGGGCAGAGAGAGAGAGGAAGGACAGAGAAGTGGTCCAAGCTGAAGTTGGACCCACAGCTGTAGCCGTGAGAGACAGTTGTGGGTCCAACTTCAGCTTGGACCACTTCTCTCTCTCTCTCTCTCTCTCTCTCTCTCTCTCTCTCTCTCTCGCTCTCTCTCTCTCAATTCAATTTCAATTTAATAAGCTTTATTGGCATGACTGTAGATTAACAACATTGCCAAAGCCATTACAAATTTACAAATAATGCACAATAATAAACGTAAGTATAGAAAGAAAAAAAAAAAAAAAAAAAAAAAATATATATATATATAACAGATAATTTAAACATATAATATATATCAATAAAACTGAAAAGAACAATACTGCCAAAGCCATGACAACAGTTGCTGATCAACATTTGCCATGGGTGGAGTCACAGTTTGATGCAGTGGAGACATATATTGTTGGATGCTGGAGGAGGCTGAGGACATGAAGTTGCAGAGGGCCATGTTTACTTTCTCGGGGATTTGGCCAACAAGGGGCTTTAACTCTGTCAGCTTGGCCACATACACCACATACACATAGACATTTTTTTTTTTTTTTTTTTTTTAGAGAGAGCAGTGAGTATGATAATTAAATATTCCCCATATAAATGACCTCTTTGTGATGAGGTATTAGCGACCACCTAACGATGCTCTGGCAATCACCTGAAGCACCTTAAAAACTTAAAAGGCAGCATACTGGCTCAGTGTGGTCAAAACAGACTCGAGTGCTTGTGCTGGTCATTTTTTGTCCTACCATTAGTCAGTGTTGTGAGACCCAGTGTTGCATACTGTCCTGCACACAGTGGCAACAAGGCCAAGTACTCGTGGCTGTGCCTGCCTTAGGTTGTCCCGAGTCTGCAGGGGGATCTTACCCATCATAGGCGAACCAGTCTTCCATACTTGCCTGTTTTGAATTTATTTCCTGTTAGGTTAGGACACTGCACAATGCCATTTCACCACTTAACTGAATCAAAGCCAACATGCAGGGTGCTATCAAGTGGTCACAGACCATCCTCAGGTGGTCACCAGTGTTTTTCTTTGTTTGTTTTTTTTTTTAGATATGTAGATTTTAATTAGTTTTGTCAAATTTAAAATGTTTCATCTCCCTCAATTACTTTCCTCTATTTGGTCCCATTTCTTAGACTGCTCTCCTTTTTGTTAGCAGGGTGTGTGCACGTCTGTGTGACCTGTATGTTTGCATTGGGCTGTAGCATATGAAGTAACTCCGGGGGGTCTCTCTCTCTCTCAAACTCTCTCCCTCTCTCCCTCTCTCTCTCTGCCCATTCTAAGGGAGAGAAAATAGTGCCAAGCAATTGTGAGGTCAGACTTTTTCGTGGACAATGGTTTTGTGATGCAAATGTTTCACTCTTGAACGCATATTGTTTTGAGAAGCAAAACACTTTATTTTCATGACCTCAGCCAACTAGCTGAACTAGCCTCGTCAACACCAAAACCAGGCCCATGTGTTTACTTTTTACACTAATCCTTCCCTCGCTCCTTGAGTTGAACCTGAGTACAGTGGCCAAGTGTGGCTCTCACAAAGTTAGATTACATTAAGTTGACCTGAATATGATGGATGAGCAACACTAAAGCGAATTAAGCTATCACTTGAGTACTGGAAGCTCACAATAAATAAGTTACTGTAATCTAATTCATTCAAGTTAATTTGAGTACTCCATACTCAAAATAAACAAGTTACTCTAATCAAATTGTTTAAGATAATTTGAGTAATGCAAACTCAAAATAAGCAAGTTACCATAATCCAATTATTTAAGATAATTTGAGTACTGCAAACTCAAAATAAACAAGTTTATATAATCTTATTATTCAGGATAATATGAGTACTGCAAACTCAAAAGAAACAAGTTACTATAATCCAATTATTTAGGTTAATTTAAGTACTGCACACTCACAATAATTAAGTAACTCCAATGTAATTCATCTAAGTTAACATAAATTAGTTTATGTGAGGCAGCAACTTTGCTTTTTTTTTTTTGAAGTATTATATTTTACAGTGTAGTGTTTACAAAAGTAAAAACTTTATGCAAGAATGCACACATCCCCCCCCCCCCCCCACGCATGCACGCACGCACACACACACACACACACACACACCTGATGAGTCCTGCACAGAACATGTAGCTGAGGAGGTAGATGGCTCATCATAAAACTCCAGGACCATCTCTGAAGAGGCCTGGGCCTGTGTGACTGCAGAGGTAGATGGCTCCTCATTTTGACCAGTGGGTGTGCCAAAATATTTCAGAAGTGACCCTGAATTTACAATTAAGATACAATGTGTAAATGAGATCACACTTAACATGCAGCAATTGCCCAAATTAAAATAAACCATAATTCACAATTTATTAACATTTGTTAACATCCTATTAACTAAGCATAACACACTACAAATTATTCAAAAAGCTATATCACATATATCTTACAAAATGCCATGTCAGTGTATATTACAAGTTATTTAAGTTAGCATTGACCCATGTATAGCATTAAAAATTCCAGTTAGGACGTAACGTTTACCAAAGCCTAACAGGCCTGTGTGAACTTGCACTTGTTGTGTTGCAAACACAAACTAGTCTATGGTTGAAATTAATTGCATGACATGATGCCTCAAATTCTAATAGTAGTTCAGCAAAACTAAAAACCAAATACAGTCGTCTTTTGTGACTAAGTAAGTAGCAAAATATGTTGCTACTTACTTAGCCACAGAAGACGAGCTATAGGCTATTTATTAGCAAGAGGCTAATAAATAGCCTGTAGGCTACTGTTTCATTACATGCACAATTAACGTCACTCATAGAGATCTGCATACCTTTATCTTTTGCCCGTTTCTCCTCTTCTTCTTTCCTTCTGTTTCTAATCTGGGCACCTGATGGCTTCTTTGGTCTTTTATCCATGATTAACTCGACTCGACAACACCTTTTTTCCACCATCCATCAAACACCCAGAGTCAAGACTGACGTGATGTAAACCAATTCACGTAGATGCACGCACCGATTCGTGTTTTTTTTTTATACTTAAAAAAAACACCTTTTCACATAACACAATAAATTACATGTAGCTATGTGGGTCTATATTAATTTCATGAATGAAATATAATTTATCTGGAAGCAGTTTGTGTTGTGTGGTCTGGGATCATCATGAAGCAGTGGCGTCGTTAGGCCTATTTTAGGGCGGCTGAAGCCCCCCTAAATAATTTGGTGTTGTTTTATTAAAAAAAAAAAAAATAATATATATATTTTTTTTTTAACAAAAAATGCCGACATATTCAATATAAAGTGGCCAGAATATGGGTTTAAATAAATAATCATATTACCTGTCATTATTCACTTAAATATGATCATAAATCTGTCAGCTTCCCCTCACTTCATAGCGTAAGGTAGAGAGAGCCCCTACAGTGCGTCGTTATCCAATCCATTCCATTTGTTCATATAGAGAACGCCCACATCACTGAAAATCCAGTCCACGTTTTCTCTGTGACCTTGCTTGAAGTCGGTACCTGCAGCGTGTGTGTATCTTTGAAGCACACAGAGCCGCAGAACAGCATTAGGGGAGGAATGTGAACGGATGGAGGAAAAATGGACATAAGAAACTTTTTCAAGAAAGTAAGTATATATCACTGCTGGTAGTAAAAATTAGTTAGCTCCAGCCCCCAGCTAACAGCAGAAAGTCCCATGTAATTAATAAACCAAATGCTCCGTGTTTGACAAATAAAAACCTGGCTTGCATAGACAATCTCTGTCAATCTCTCGGTCTTACCTTTTTTGTTTTGCGGTCAAAAGTTACATTCCAGCTCTAAAATAACGCTGCTACTTACCTAGCTAGTTAGTCTGAAATGCATCGTGAAGGTCCTGGTTGTTTATAGAGTTAAGTGTGCACTCTTTTTACCATATACTATCTTTGGGGTGACTTCCTTCTGGAGCATCAGCTGTGTTTCTCACTTTACGCATGGATGAGAACAGGAGCTGAGCTCATTCACATATGATTTTCATCAGTGGATAATAATAATAATAATAATAATAATAATAATAATAATAATAATCACTCCACCACCCCTATTGACCTGTAGGAGTCAGGGCAGAGGAGCACAGAGAGTGAGAGGGGAGAGACCTCTACTGGAAAGGTGAGTAGGAGAGTAATGATTAGAAAGTGAAGAAAGCCAAGATGTGTATATATGTATGTGTATACGTACATACATACATATATATGTATACAGTACAGGCCAAAAGTTTGGACACACCTTCTCATTCAATGCGTTTTCTTTATTTACATGACTATTTACATCATAGATTATCACTGAAGGCATCAAAACTATGAATGAACACATGTGGAGTTATGTACTTAACAAAAGAAGGTGAAATAACTGAAAACATGTTTTATATTCTAGTTTCTTCAAAATAGCCACCCTTTGCTCTGATTACTGCTTTGCACACTCTTGGCATTCTCTCGATGAGCTTCAAGAGGTAGTCACCTGAAATGGTTTTCATTTCACAGGTGTGCCTTATCAGGGTTAATTAGTGGAATTTCATGCTTTATCAATGGGGTTGGGACCATCAGTTGTGTTGTGCAGAAGTCAGGTTAATACACAGCCGACAGCCCTATTGCACAACTGTTAAAATTCATATTATGGCAAGAACCAATCAGCTAACTAAAGAAAAACGAGTGGCCATCATTACTTTAAGAAATGAAGGTCAGTCAGTCCGGAAAATTGCAAAATCTTTAAATGTGTCCCCAAGTGGAGTCGCAAAAACCATCAAGCGCTACAACGAAACTGGCACACATGAGGACCGACCCAGGAAAGGAAGACCAAGAGTCACCTCTGCTTCTGAGGATAAGTTCATCCGACTCACCAGCCTCAGAAATCGCAAGTTAACAGCAGCTCAGATCAGAGACCAGATGAATACCACACAGAGTTCTAGCAGCAGACCCATCTCTAGAACAACTGTTAAGAGGAGACTGCGCGAATCAGGCCTTCATGGTCAAATAGCTGCTAGGAAACCACTGCTAAGGAGAGGCAACAAGCAGAAGAGATTTGTTTGGGCCAAGAAACACAAGGAATGGACATTAGACCAGTGGAAATCTGTGCTTTGGTCTGATGAGTCCAAATTTGAGATCTTTGGTTCCAACTGCCGTGTCTTTGTGAGACGCAGAAAAGGTGAACGGATGGATTCCACATGCCTGGTTCCCACTGTGAAGCATGGAGGAGGAGGTGTGATGGTGTGGGGGTGTTTTGCTGGTGACACTGTTGGGGATTTATTCAAAATTGAAGGCACACTGAACCAGCATGGCTACCACAGCATCCTGCAGCGACATGCCATCCCATCCAGTTTGCGTTTAGTTGGACGATCATTTATTTTTCAACAGGACAATGACCCCAAACACACCTCCAGGCTGTGTAAGGGCTATTTGACCAAGAAGGAGAGTGATGGAGTGCTGCGGCAGATGACCTGGCCTCCACTGTCACCGGACCTGAACCCAATCGAGATGGTTTGGGGTGAGCTGGACCGCAGAGGGAAGGCAAAGGGGCCAACAAGTCCTAAACACCTCTGGGAACTCCTTCAAGACTGTTGGAAAACCATTTCAGGTGACTACCTCTTGAAGCTCATCGAGAGAATGCCAAGAGTGTGCAAAGCAGTAATCAGAGCAAAGGGTGGCTATTTTGAAGAAACTAGAATATAAAACATGTTTTCTAATGGGCAGCTTCTCGATTGCCAAAAGTGCTGCCAACATCTTCCGAACTTTGCGATAAATCAGGAAGCTGCTAACTCCAAACAGCAGAATGCCTGTTATCATTATTCCAATTATGTACACGTCTTCAACATCCTCAACGGAAAGGATCAACACACGATCCTCAACTTCTCCCAGGAGTCCATCGTGTATCCGGCTGCAAACGTTCCGTCAGGGCAGGCGGGTTCTCCTTCACCCAGTCTCTTTGTCGAGAAAATTTGGTCGATTGCGTTGAGAAACCAGCTGATCAAATCCATGATTTAGGTTTCGGAGAGAAATGCAGAGAGAGGCTCCAATAGATCAGACAGAGACAGCACAAGACAAAGAGCAGTAAGCAGGGCAGATAAGGGCAGGGAGGGACCAAGAGAAAAAGCGTCCGCCTTCGTTGAGAGCCAAGAAAGCAAGTTGTACTGTATTAAAAAACAGACTTAAATAATAATAATAATAATAATAACAATAATAATAATAATAATAATAATAATGAATAATTTCTCAGTCTTTGTTAGCTGTTTGTGAAGTTTTGTGCTCATGCACTACGTTCGCTCACATCCTGTGCATCTCCTGGGGGCGAAGCCCCCCCTGTCCTTAAAACCAAGTGACGCCCCTGTAATGAAGGTATAATCATACCTGTCAAGTTTTGGATTTGAAAATAAGGGAAATTTTCCGGCGCTCACTGCGAGCCGTCCCACCACCCCAACCAAGCTCCAGTATCCCTTACATTTTAAGAGAGGTGTACAAGATATCTAAAAACAACTTATTAACCGCTTACTAACTACAATTAGGTGATCAGAATCTGATAAGCCTACCTTTGTTGACCTTGAAATGCTGTGAACATTCCTACGTTATACTACAGCCTAAATGAAAACACAAAAGGGTATATGAAGCACCTTTATTTATTTTTTATAAAACGGGTGCTTCCCATCCTTAAATGTGATTGGCTGAGCCGCGTTCCATGCCATTGTAAAATCAGTGTAACCCACTGGTAGACCACAGCGTCTGTGTTGCTTGGCATCCATTCTGTCCACTCGATCTTGCTTGGTGGAAGAATGAATAGTTCTCAATTTTATTGTTGCATTATTACCAATAAATTGATGATTTTTTTTTTTTTTGTGTGTGTTTATTTTATAGGCTATATGTAGGGTAACCGTTTTATAAAAGCAACAAGCCCCGGGAAGCCGTGGGTTACAGTGATGTTACAACGGCTGACGGGCGTTCTTATTGCTTAAACATATTTTCAGTTCATAATGTGCCCCATCCTGCTCCTCTTTAGGAAAGGAAATTCGCTGTCCAATTTTTTGGAGATATTTACAAGAACTTCTTTGTTTTTTTGGCAGGAATGCCTTCTCCTTCGTCATATCCATCCAACTCTCTCTTTTGTTGTTCCGGGTTTGTTCCCGTTGTCGGCACTAACCTCGCGACAACTGCCACCCAGGCTACTGCAGGTGGCAGTTCTCGCGAGGCTAGTGACAGAGTTCAGTTTGGAGAGGCAGGGGAATGTTTTTTTTTTTATTATAATACGGGAGATTTACAGGAGAATACTAAAATGGGAGGACGGCGGAAAAGAGGGGTAAAATACGGTAGTTTCCCGGCCAAAACGGGAGACTTGACAGCTATGGGTATAATATAAATGGAGATCCATCATCCAAAGGTCAGTTGATCCTTCGCCCCCCCTTGCTCAACCTCCGAGGCTCACTCACACACAACCTCTGCAGTCGCGATCCCCCGCCGGCCAGCCCCTCCTTCCTGCCTCTTCTTCTGACAGAGACACACACACAACCTGTATGTATGACTCTCAGCAGCAAGTTGACGTTATAGGGGCACCCCAGCGCCCACTCCACTAACTTGACGTGGAAATGAGCGGAAGTCTAGAAAACTGGGGAGTTTTTGTTTTTTTTTGTTGTTTTTTTTGCGCCCTCACATAGATTGCGCCCCGGGCGGTCGCCCACATTTCCTATAGCAAAAACCGTCCCTGTTTTTGGCTATGAAATTTGTTCCCAAGTCATTCTTCTGAAGAGCCCCAGGTAAACATGCTTTAAAATGCTTCTCTCACTGTAAACAGCTTAAAACTGACATAATGCAGTTTTCACACCAACCACTTTGAGAAAATAAAGAAAACTGCCTGGCACCCTTAGAAGACCCCAAAACACATATTTCTGGCTATGAAATTTGTTCCCAAGTCATTCCTCTGGAGAGCCACAGCTTAAGTTCTATCATGCTCTCAAAGTGATTTTCTCATACTGAAAATGGCTGTTTTCCCAGCAACCAGTATGTGAAACCATGGCAAACTCCCTGTCCCCATTAGAGGACCCCAAAACATATATTTCTGGCTATGAAATTCTTCAAGGCATTCTTCTGGAGAGCCCAAGCTAAACATGCTTTAAAATGCTTCTCTCATTGAAAAAAGCTTAAAACTCACTTAATGCTGTTTTCCAACTAATCACTTAAAGAAAACAAAGCAAACTGCCTGGCACCGTCAGAAGACCCCAAAACACATATTTCTGGCTATGCAATTTTTTCCTAAAAGCTTCCACTTAAATTCTAACATTCTCTTTAAATGATTTTCTCATCCTGAAAATGAATGTGTTGATAACAACTACTAACTGAAACCATGGGAAACTGCCTCGGCCCTTTCAAAGACCCGAAAATCGTCGACGACGGGATTCATCGCCCAGACAACGAGACAGAAACGCATAGTCCATCATCCCTCCCCAAGGTTTTTGTTAGATTTTAGAGGCCAGATCAAAGTTGTGATGAAATTGGGGTCAAAATAGAATAAAATTGGGCTTGAGCGACCAGATTAGATTAGGATGTGACAAGGAATTGAGTGTCATCCAGAAAACGAGACCGAGGGGAATAGAAAATCATCCGCCACACACGAAAAATGCCATCCCATCCCAAATGGTGAGGCCAGGCTTAGGGGCCAGATGAAGGTTGTGGTTAGGTTTAGGGGCCAGGTCCAGGGTGTGGTTAGGTTTAGGGGCCAAATCAGGGTGTGGTGAGGTTTAGGGGCCAAATCAGGGTGTGGTTAGGTTTAGGGGCCAAATCAGGGTTGTGGTTTATTAGGTATAAGGGCAACTATGGCAAAAGACTCCCAGAAGTTTGACCCTCATTTACATACACAGGGGATGGCCACCAGAGGGCGTCGGTGCTCCTGTCAGAACTCGCCATAGTCTGCGGATTCTAGCAGTCTCTGACAGCAGCCTGGTTCTGTTAGACATGGCATAATGTTGTCCTTATTATTATTAGGAGATGACTGTAATTATAAAGCAAATGATAATAAAGTAATAAAAATAATAGCAGAGGTTGAAAAATGAAGCAATAAAGGAAGGTAATAATATCTGAAATGAAAACAACAAAAAGTAAAAAAGATTTGACAGGTAAGGAAATAAAATGAAGAGGAAAAATGGCAGGTCTCTTTGTCTGTCACGGCATATACAGCTGGTTAATCAAGTTTGTTTTACCTGATTTCTATCATTCATAAACCTCTTATGAGCTGGACCTACAGGAGTACAGTGCTGACTCTCTCCCAGCTGCCAAGACTTAGCATCTGTCTCCACCTACTGGTCAACAGTCCAAACTACAGCCTCAGTCACAAAGCAGAATAGGCCAAAAGAATGAGCATCTCTCTCTCTCTCTCTCTCTCTCTCTCTCTCTCTCTCTCTCTCTCATTTCAATTTCAATTTAATAAGCTTTTTTGGCATGACTGTAGATTAACAATATTGCCAAAGCCATTACAAATTTACAAATAAGGCACAATAATAAGCTGGTCAGGAGCTGGTCAGGAGGGCTAGCTCGGTCATTGACTGTCCTCTGGAGACCATCGAGCAGGTGGGTGAGAGGAGAATGTTAGCAAAGCTGATATCCATCATGGACAACACCTCTCACCCCCTGCATGAGACTCTCTGTGCACTGAGCAGCTCATTCAGCAGTAGACTGCTGCACCCACAGTGCAAGAAGGAGCGCTACCGCAGGTCTTTCATCCCGTCAGCTGTCAGACTCTTCAACAGCAACATCTGACAACACCAAATGTAGCACTGTCATGTCTGCTGCATGACTGCTTAGACTCTGTTTATCCACACATTCTGTGCAATATTCCTCATCTAAATATTTTTTGTATATATGTATATAAACTGTAAATTCTGTTAATACTCATTCTCAAAAGTGCCTTACTTTTTAAAATATATTTTTTTGTATATTTTTAACATACATATTTTCTATTTTAATCTTTATTTAATTTTTTATAATACACTGTCCACTCTTGACTTTCTGTCTGTACTTTGAGCTGCTGTGACATGTGAATTTCCCCAGTGTGGGATCAATAAAGTTTATCTTATCTTATCTTATCTTATCTCTTATCTTATCTTAATAAAAGTAAGTCAGAAAAGTATTTAAAAAAAAACAAACAGATAATTTAAATATATAATACACATTAACAACAACAACATCAATAAAACTGAAAAATAAAATAAATTGCATTTTATTTTCATCAGGCAGAGAATCAAAGTCAATGACTTTATGTTTGATTTTTGAGAGGAACTCGGCTCTGACGTGTTCATATTTGCTGCAGTGCATCAGGAAGTTTGTCTCTGTCTCCACTTGTCTGTGTGCACAGAGCTGACACAACCTGTCCTCTCTCTTGGCAGCCAGGTCTGCCTGTGTCTGTGTCTCTATGGCCAAGCTGTGGTCTCTGAGTCTGTACATGGTCAAAGTCTTTCTCAGTTTCTCATTAGTCACGGTGCTCAGATATTCTGCCACCGTGTACTGTCTGTTTAGAGCCAAATAACAGTACAAAACAAAAACAAAAGTTTGCTCTGCGTTTTTGTGGTAGATGTCCAATAGTTAATGTAATGTTCTTTTTGTTTTTCTATAATTTGGTGGGTCCAGATTGTGTGGGGGCTGTCCTGAGGTCTTGTGCTGTTAGAGGAGCTGAGCCTCAGGATTAGCTGGCTGAGGGGGCTCTTCTCCATGTTCTCCTCTTGGCATTGCAGAGCTTCGTAGTGGTAGGAGTTGGGGTCACTTCTTTTAAGGTGTTTATAAAATTTGATGGCTCTTATTTGAATTCTAATTAAAAGGGGGAATTGGCCTAGCTCAGCTTGGCATCCGTTGTTGGGGTGTTCCTGTGCACTCTGAGGATGCTCTTGCTAATCTCTGTGTGCAGCATTTCGATGGGGTGTTTGTCCCATTTTTCAAAATCTTGATTTGTAAGAGGACCCCATACCATACAGAATAATTGGTTCAATTATAGATTTGAATATTTTGAGCCAGATTCTAATGGGTATATTAATGTTTGAAGATTTCTTTATAGCATAGAAAGCCCTTCTTCCCTTCTCTCTGAGATCATCAACAGCCAGGTTAAAGTTTCCTGTGGACGTGATGTGTAGTCCTAAGTATGTGTAGTCGTGTGTGTGTTCCACCTCACGAGAGCCCAGGAAAAATCTGGTTTGGTTTCCCTGACCCCTGGGTCGTTTCTGGATTATCATAATTTTGCTTTTGTCCAGATTAACTGTCAGGGCCCAGGTCTGACAGAAGGTTTGCAGATGATCCAGTTGCTGTTGTAGTGCTTTGATGAAGCCAGCAATATGAGATCATCTGCAAAAAGTAGGCATTTAATCTGTGTCAGACAGAGTGAGACCTGGGATGTCAGATAGTTCTAGTCATTCAGCCAGTTCATCGATATAAATGTTGAAGAGGGTGGGACTGAGACTGCAGCCCTGTTTCACTCCTCTACTCTGGGGGAAGAAATCTGTTTCCATGTTGTTAATTTTAACAGCACATTTCATATGTGTGTACATGATGTCATAGACCTTCCCCCCTGCACCCTTCTCAATTAATTTTAGGAACAGACCATCATGCCAAATTGAGTCAAATGCTTTTTGGAGATCTACAAAACAAGAGAAGATTTTCTTCTTGTTTTGGTGGACGTGTTTAGTAATGAGGGTGTGAAGGGTGTAGATATGGTCTGTTGTTCTATGTTTGGGTGTGAATCCTATCTGGCTCTTGCTCAGGACATCATGTTCTCTTAGGAAGTCTTGCAGTTGGCTGTTTAGCATGCTGCAGAACAACTTCCCCAGGTTGCTGCTGACACAGATGCCTCTGTAATTGTTTGGGTCGAATTTGTTTCCACTTTTAAAGATCGGTTTGATGATTCCTTCACTCCAGAGGTCAGGGAAATGTCTGACTCCCAGAATAAGGTTAAATAATTTTAATGTGGCAATGTTAAATTTATGGTCATCAAATTTTAGCGGAGCTCAGGGTTGTCAGGTTGTCTGTGTTTTTGATTTGATACATTTCTGAGAGTTTTATTCAGTTGTCTGCATTCTGTGTCAAACCACTCGTCATTGGTCAGTGGTGCTGGGGCTTTTTCAGACAGGATAAGTCTGCCACATGGTCAGATATGTTGTAGATGTCCTGTACAGCCTGTCTGAGGCTGTCCTGATTGAGGGGATGCGAGGTAGAAAGAAAACAGTCTAAATGGGATTGAAAGGTTGGATTTTTGATTGCTGTCTGGTATTTGTCTTTGCTTTTGTTTGTCCATTTATAAGGTTGTTTTCTGTAGGTCAGATTGCAGGGTTCTACTGTGTGAGGGTCGTTTGCTGTCATTTTAATGTAGAGTGTGATTTTACTATGGTCTGATAAGGGGGTTAAGGCGCTGACTGTAAATGCTCTCAGGTAGAAGGGGTCTAGGTCGGTGATGCCATAGTCTACTGTGCTGTTACCAAGAGGAGAGCTATGAGTGTAAAGACCGAATGAGTCCCCTCGAAGTCGACTATTAACCATGTACAGACCGAATGTTCGGCAGAGCTGCAACAGTTGCTGCCCACTTTTATTGACAGTTTTGTCAAAGTTATTTCTGTGGGGGTGTGAAGGGAGGGGGACCAGGTATATGTTTGTCTCCCTGTGTGCTGATAAAATCTGGTTCTGTACCAGTCCTGGCATTCAGGTCTCCACAGATCAGTACACTTCCCTGGGCCTGGAAGTAACTGATCTCATCTTCGAGAATGGAGAAACTGTCTTCATTAAAATAAGGGGATTGTGATGGGGGGATATATGCTGCACACAGGAATACATCTTTATCTGTGGTGATAACATCTTTTTTAATGTTGAGCCAAATTGAAAATTCTCCTTTTTTGATTAATTGAATGTATTGTGCGAGGTTTGCCTCATACCAAATCAGCATTCCTCCTGAATCTCTTCCTTGTGTTACTCCCTTTAGTTTGGTGGACATTATCTCCATGTAGCCTGAGGGACAACCAGTGGAGACATCTCCTCTACACCAAGTCTCATTTTCTAACTCTCTAATAAAGTCTGAGGTCCTGCTCTTAATGCCAAGAGCAGAAGATCTCAGACCCTGAACATTCAAACAAGAAATGGTAAAAGATTTTGATTTCATTATATTTAAAACTCAAAAGGCTGCATTTAGTGATCAAAATGAGATAAACCACTAAGTCAAAGAAAATAATTTAAGAGTATCTACATAACATATTATAAAAGGTAACAATCCAATAACCGGTATATTCAATAATCAATACTTATGTACAATGTAAATGTCCCCTTTTTTTTTAAAACTGTATGAGAACAAGAAATACTCTAATACTACTTTATACAGTGTCTGTTGTGATACCTGTCCAATCAGATGAGAGCAAAGCAGGCTGAGCATCTGCTGAATATCCCTCAACTCATTGTGTGGGGGTGGTTAAGGTTGATTCTGCTGCTCTCCAGACCACTTGGGCATAACTCAGTGGGCCAGGGTGTGGCTCTTGTCGCTGTGGTTGGGGTAGGGCACCTAGGGTCAGGGGTGGCTGTGGTCTGGCTTGAGGGGGATCATGGTTGCCTTGGTGGGGTCTTATTGGGACATGATGTGGGTGGGGCTGAGGGTGGTCTTGTCTCCACTGTGTTGGTCTGGATGTTGGTTGAGGATGTCTTGGTGTTCTGTGGGGGTTGTGGGCTGATGTGCTCTTTCTGCGGGCCATGGCTTGTTCTCTGTTGAAAGCGACGTTTTTCATTGTTTGGGCAAAGATGGGGACTGTGTTTTTAAACAGATGGACGTGGTCGTAGAGACAGCTGATGTCCAGGGTGGGGTGGTGGGCTAGGTGGACACTGGGTCTCCGTGCACAGTCTCTGGACAGGCTGCTGTTGATCCTGTGGATAGTGTCAGGGTGGAAGTCTTTCCTTGGGAGCAGAGTGGATATGACCACTCAGCTGCTGGGGAAGGTGGTGGAGGCTTTTTCTATCACTCTATTGAGTGACTCTGACACCCTCTCCTGCTGGCTCCGCAGATCATTGGTGCCAGTGTGGATGATGATGTGACTGGGAGATCCAAGCCACTCCTCTGACAGCCGGTCTATGGCTTGGTGAGTGTTTGGACACCAGATTTTAGCCACTTTGTGGGTGGGGAAAAGTTTCTTTTCATTAAGGAATTTTCCTTTGGAGCCGATGAGAAGGACAATGTCTGTCTTCTCTCTCTGTTGTGCTGGTCTGGTGGAATGAGGGGTGGTGCCGGTCTGTGGGATGGGTGGAGGTGTGGGTGTGGTGTTGGTCTGTGGGCTGGATGTGGAGCTGGGGGTGGAGGTAGGTTCTTGGATTGGTGGGTCCTGGCTGCTCACAGGGTCCTGGTTGTGGTTTGGATGTAAGTCTAGTTGTTCATCCAGGTCTTGTGTAGCTCCACCTCTTTCCTGACGCTGTTCTGACAGAGTGGTGAGTGCTTTCCTGTGCTCCTCTCTCTCTCCTCTGAGCTCCTTCACCTCCTGTGTCAGAGCTGTCAGTGCTGCTAGACGCTGCTCTCTGTCTTGATGCAGCTCGCTGATCTCAGTCCTGAGCAGGCTCAGCTCTCTCCTGCAGCTGTCCCTGTCCTGCCTCAGCATGCCCAGCTCTGTGCTGATGGTACAGGGGTCAGGCTGAGCTGTGGTGGGCTGGCATGGGTGTTGGCTGATCAGCTCTCTCAGTTGTACTAGTTCTCTCTCCAGGTCTGTGAATTTCACCTTCAGGTTGGTGATGGTGCGGTTCAGCTGGGGGTCCTGGACCTGCTCTGGGCTGGTGGGCTCCTTCTCTTCAGGGGGCTGTTCAGTAGTTAGGCAGCTGGCAGGGTTTGGGAACTGTCAGTGGAGCTAGATCTCTCCTGCTGGGCTCTTTCCTTTATAAGGAGGAAACAAACAGTTTGAGGTTCCCCTACACCATGACAGTCCCATTCTTGTATAAATTGACTGTCATCATGAATAGAATAGAAGAGAATAAATCTTTATTGTCCACCGAGGTGGAAAATTGTCTTCTGCTCACCAACATATAAAAACAAAGAGCTCTAAAAAATACAGTCACGATTGCATAAACATACAAGTAAAAAAGTATCTGAATCCTAAGTAGTATCTGAAAAGTATCTGAAAGTATCTGAATCCGCTGCTTCTTTTATTTTTATTTTCCAGCTGTTACAGATCCCCTCTTTTTTGACAGAGGGGTAGTGGGCACTGATGGCAGAGTGCCATGTCAGCGGCTGGTCTGTGAAGAAGATAAGGTTGCTGACCTCCCCGGTCTTGTAAAGATCAGAAAACAGTGTTTCTGGTCTTTCTTTTAACAGTTTTTGTTTAAATGCCCTCCTGGCAGTCTCATTGGTTACATCAGGCGGATAGAGGAGAGGAACAGCCTCTGTACAGCCTTTGGTGGATTCCATCAGGTTCTGCTGCTGTTGAACTGCTGCTATTTAAATTCCTTGGTAACAGTTGCTAAGGATCTTGTTTACAGCTAGCTGTATTATGCTAGCTTAAGTTTATTTAGTGTTCAGTAATTATTTGTTTTCTCTTTTTAAATATTACATTTTCTTTCTGATGGTTTCACTCACTTGAGTCTTCAGCTGTTTTCCTCCTCTTTGCTTGACCTTTTTTTTTGTTGCTGGTTGGACAGTTAGGCTAACTGTCAGTTTGGCAGTTGGTTCCGTTGTTTTCCAGTCTATCACTGTCTTTTTTTCCTCCTTGGGAGTTTTTTTTCTATAGACAATGGTTTTCTCTTCTGTATTCTTCCAGTTCTTAGAAAAAATAGTAGTTTGTTTCACTTTAAAACATCCAAAAAAAAGCAAAAACATCCAAAGAAGCAAAAATATTCTGTAGCTCATGTTCATGCTCATGTTCTCATGGATTCTCTCTCTCTCTTTCTTTCTTTCTCTCTCTGTCTGTCTCTCCCTCTCTCTCACTCCCTCCCTTTAAGTGTAATTGAGTAATAATGAGTGATAATTTAATGAATCATATTTCGTAAAAGTCACAATGTTTTTCATGAAAATAACCTGAACTGTCAAGATGATATGGTGATTTCAAAGTAATAAAATCTAGATGCAATACCACTTCAGGCTTATTGGGTCTAAGGACAGAGTATGTCACACTTTGTACAGACTGAAAAGCATGGGCTTTTCATGGGCAATGATAAATTGTGATTTTGGGCTATACAAATAAACTTGACTTGTTTTTCTTCTTCTTCTCTTTCTTTTCTTTACAAATGTTGTTGTTATTAATGTTGTTATTGTTGTTGTTGTTGTAATGACAGAAGATGTTTTAAGATTTCATATACTGTTCTGTTAAAGTATGCTATAATGAAAGTATAGGACTGCTGGAATAATCTTGGTAGTATATATTTATTAGAATACAATGATACAATTAAGATGACACATTTTCAAGTCTGAAGTAATTGCAATAAACAAAGGTTAAGAAAATACAAACACAGTGAATTAGATTTAGGTAGATGGACAAAAATAAGTACAATTATTACAGGAGAAAGTTAGCATAAATTACAACATACAGTAACAAGCAAGAAATACAACAATTGTTGCAAATATATTTGAAGTGAGGAAAATCCCTCACATAGGTTCCAGGGCTGCTTGCAGCAACACCAGCACCAGACCCGTTGTATGCAAGAAAAGGAGGCCCACAGTCAATTGATATAGTGTCCACATGCCTGGAGTGGGTTGGGTTTTGGCAAGAAGGCCGAAAGGTTGAGGTGAGGCTTGAAATCACCCCGTAGTGCGCATGCGGCAACCGCGCATGCAGCCTGTTGCAGTCGCTCCTGCTTGTTTTCTTAGTATCCTACTTTTTTGTTTTGTTTTATATTACTACTTGTATTTTGTATTTTTCTGATGGATATACTGAAGTAGAGTTGCACGGTATACCGATACCAGGACGGTACCGCGGTACCCTCACGTTGAAAATGATACCATATTATATTTCTTTTAGTATCGATACTTCATTAAAATAGCGCGAAATCAGAGCGCCCTCACTGCAGCTCTCTCTGTCATGATGCCTGCACGCATAGAGTACGTGGGCGGGGCTGCCAGTTCTCACACACACAGCGGGCAGCGAGTTATCGCAGGCAGCGAGTGATCGCAGGGGAGACATGGCCTCAGGTACAGCAGGAGCTCTTGCCGACCGTCCTCGGCTTGTTGAAAAAAAAAAAAAACAAAGTTGCCCGAAGTGAAATCTGGAATTATTTCGGATACATCGCAGATAGTGAAGGAAACCACCGACACGCAGAGACCCGTCTGCAAAAGATGTTACAAAGCGACACAGACAAAGGGAAGCAACACGTCTAATCTGGCAAAGCAACTCTTAGACAGACACCCTGAACTTTTCAAAGAGTTTAAAGAACAACAGGTGAGCGAATGTGTTTGGAAACATCAGGCTACATGATCACTCTCAAGCCCACCCATATCAGTGCACACTCGAGTGCGGCTTGGGCCGCATTTCCTGACCGAAGACAAGTCTGAGACAATTATCAGCGAGCCCGGCCCGAACCCGACGCAGTTTGTTACGTGACATAGTTTTTGTTATGGACAGTGTGTAAATGACCATCAGAAGACAGCTGTTAGGAACAGTCAAACACGCCACTTGCACTGCAGCACAGCAAACACACACAGTTGGAGCGGAGCCTGTGTTGCGTTCAAGCGTTGTCACGTAAATAACAAATTCCATCACTTGAATAGGCCATAGCACAACACAGCAGCATGTCAAGTGGGCCATCTCATCTGGTCAGATACAGACAACAGGTCTACATAGCCATGTGTAATCAATGCAATGATCCCACCATGTGGTTTTCATTAGTATATCTTTCTGTAGGCTAATACTAATATTAATGCCATTTGTTAAGTGTTCAAAAAGCTGGACAGGAACAAGCTGGTAAAAAGGGAACCATGCACATTTTTTTCTTACTATATTTATTTTAAAAGACACTAGTATCGTATCGTACTTTTGGTATCGTATCGTTAGTATCGAGTATTGTGATACTTTTGGCAGGTATCGTATCGAAGTCATAATTTTGTTATCGTGACAACTCTATTCTGAAGCTGCGCCCTCTCCAAACATGTTGATTGAGATAGTTTTGGTCTGTTTCTTCACCCTGAAATTACCTCTTTCATTCGGACCCGGCACCACTGCGCAACAACTTCATGGCCGCATTGTTTACTCCAGAGATCAGCTGATCGCGCTGAGGCCGGCCGGCTTGGCGGCCGAAACATCGGCGATCCCAGCTGAAATGTGGAGGAAAACACACAGAGGATGCAGGGGAGGATTGAAACAGCAGAGGAAAAGAGCAAGGGTGAGACAATGGAGGCTTATGGAGAAGAGAATATGTAAGCCGGGTCTCCCCTCTCTCATCATGGGCAACGTGAGGCAAATAAAATGGATGAGCTAACAGCAGTCGCCAGGAGTCAGAGGGAGTACCGGGAGTGTAGTCTGATGTGTTTTACAGAGACATGGCTACACAAGGACTTACCCGACGACAACGTCTCCATCAGCGGCTTTCAGACTGTTCGGGCCGACTGGGACTGCACCAAGAGCGGTAAGCACAAAGGAGGGGGGCTTGCTGTGCTAGTCAACAACCGGTGGTGCAGTCCTGCCCACATTACTATCAAGGAACAAATCTGTCACCCGGATATTGAACTATTTGCTGTTGGACTCAGGCCGTATTATTTGCCCAGGGAGTTTTCACACGTCATTATGGTGACCCGACGTCGGCATGTGACGTCATTCACTCCGCCGTAGCCCGTCTGCAGACTCAACACCCGAGTGCTTTCATAGCTATCTCGGGTGACTTCAACCACGTCACCATGGCAACAACATTCCCCAACTTCACTCAGTATGTGAGCTGTCCCACTAGAGGAGGGAGAACTCTGGACTTGCTGTATGCAAACGCCAAGGACGCATACAGCTGCTCCCCCCTCCCCTCTCTGGATAGGTCAGACCACAACCTGGTGCACCTCAACCCCTGCTATGTACCTCTGGTAAGGAGCCAGGCCTGTGACCATTAGGACAGTGCGGAGATGGTCAGAGGAGGCTTATGGGACACTGCAGGGCTGTTTTGAGGTGACAGACTGGCAGGCACTCTGTGAGCCGCATGGGGAGGACATTGATGGGCTCACAGAGTGCATCACGGACTATATCAGTTTCTGTGTGGACACCACTGTCCCAGCCAGGACCGTCCATTGTCACCCAAATAACAAACCATGGGTAACAAAGGACATCAAAACCATCCTCAATGCTAAGAAGCGGGCCTTCAGAGCTGGTAACAGGGAGTAGGTGAGAACGATACAGGGGGAACTGAAGGTGAAGATCAGGGAGGCTAAGGAGAGGTACAGGAGGAAGCTGGAGTGGAAACTCCAGCAGAACAACATGAGGGAGGTCTGGAGTGGAATGAGGACCATCACTGGCTTCAGGACCAACGACAATAGAGGAGTTGAAGGCAGCGTGGACAGGGCCAATGAACTGAATCTGTTTTTTAACAGATTTGACACTTCTGGCCCTGCCCATCGCCCCCCTGACTCTTCTGCTGTCTGTCTTGGACAACCAACAGCCACTCCACCCTCCCCTACTCCTCCTTCTTACACCCCCCCACCCCCCATTGTGAGCCCTCTTCACACCTCCTCCTCCAGTAGCCAGACTGACCACACTCTCCATCGTGAGGACTACACCCCTCCTCCGCCTGACACCTCCACAATGTGCTTCACTGCTGATCATGTAAGAAGACAGCTGATGAGACTCCACTCATGTAAGGCTGCAGGCCCTGATGGTGTCAGCCCCAGGGTGCTCAAAGCCTGTGCCCCCCAGCTATGTGGAGTGCTTTAGCATGTCTTCAACATGAGCCTGAGTCTCCAGAGGGTCCCCATACTGTGGAAGACATCCTGCCTCGTTCCTGTACCAAAGACGCCGCATCCCAGTGGCTCCAAGGACTACAGACCTGTGGCATTGACCTCCCACATCATGAAGACCCTGGAGAGACCTGTCCTGGAGCAGCTCCAGCCCATGGTCAAGCCACTCTTGGACCCCCTCCAGTTTGCCTACCAGCCCCGACTTGGAGTGGAGGATGCCATCATCTACCTACTCAACCCTGTCTACGCCCAACTGGACAAGCCGGCGAGCACTGTGAGAATCATGGTTTTTGACTTCTCCAGTGCGTTCAACACCATCCGTCCAGCTCTACTGGGTGACAAGCTGACAGCAATGCAGGTGAATACCTCTCTGGTGTCCTGGATTGTAGACTACTTGACTGGCAGACCACAGTATGTGCGCTTGCAACACTGTGTGTCAGACAGAGTGGTCAGCAATACCGGGGCCCCGCGGGTGACTGTCTTCTCTCCCTTCCTCTTCACCCTCTACACCACAGACTTCAGCTATTGCACTGAGATCTGCCATCTTGAGAAGTTTTCTGATGACTCTGCCATAGTTGGATGTATCAGCAAGAGTGATTAGGATGAGTACAGGGCTGCTGTGGATAACTTTGTCACATGGTGTGAGCAGAACCATCTGCAGCTCAACGTGGCAAAGACAAAGGAACTGGTTGTGGATCTGAAGAGGACCAAGACACCGGTGACCCCGATTTCCATCCAGGGGGTCAGTGTGGACATTGTGGAGGACTATAAGTACCTGGGGGTCCACACTGACAATAAACACTGATGCTCTCTATAGGAAGGGCCAGAGCCGTCTCTATTTCCTGAGGCGACTGAGGTCCTTCAACATCTGCCGGACTATGCTCAAGATTTTTTATGAGTCTGTGGTGACCAGTGCTATCCTTTATGCTGTTGTGTGCTGGGGCAGCAGGCTGAGGGTGGCGGACGCCAACAGACTCAATAAACTGATCCGCAAGGCCAGTGACATCGTGGGAATGGCGTGTGACTCTCTGATGGTGGTGTCAGAGAGGAGGATGCTGTCTAAGCTGCAAACCATCTTGGACAATGTCTCACACCCACTCCACCATGTGCTGGTCGGGCATAAGAGTGCTTTCAGTGGGAGACTCAGACCACCAAAATGCACCTCTGAGCGCCACAGGAAATCCCTTGCCCTTGGACTGTTTCACCATTGTCACCTACTCAAAATAAATTATTACATATTGTAAAGACAATATACCAATCCCAATTTTTCTGTAATTTTTCTGTAAAGACAATGTACATAATCCAATTTTTCGTATTCCATCAGTATCTAGGGTTCCTGTATATATTTTGTCAATGATGTTTAAGCTACTACATACATATACATTTTGTATTTGCACTATATCTTCTTTCTACACTTGTTTTGCACGATATAACACTTATAAGGAGCACCTGTAACTCAATAATTTCCCCTTGGGGATCAATAAAGTATTTCTGATTCTGATTCTGATTCTGTTAGGCATGTAGGTGTCATAATGACATACAATCAAAAGAGGTATAAGGCTGAAAATGGCAAAGGACTGGCCCCTGCGGCCTGGAGAATGGCCAGAGGAGGACGTCAGAGGGAGAGGGGCTGGGGCGGACCAGGCAAGGTATAGGGGTAAGTATGGCAAAAGACTCCCTGAAGTTTGACTCTCATTTGCATACATGGGGGATGGCCACCAGCGGTTGTGGCTCAGAGGTAGAGCGGGTTGTCCACCAATCGGAAGCCAGGGATCGAACCGCTGATCAATCCGCATGTCAAAGTATCCTTGAGCAAGATACCGATCCCCAAATTGCTCCCGATGATGCTTCCATCGGTGTGTGAGTGTGTTAAAAAACTGAGTAGCAGGTGGCACCTTGTACGGTAGCCTTGGCCACTAGTGTATGAATGTGTGTGTGAATGGGTGAATGTGACTTGTAGTGTAAAAAGTACTTTGAGTGGTCAGATGACTAGAAGGGCACTATACAAATACAGGTCCATTTACCATTTACCACCAGAGGGCGTCGGTGCTCTTTTTAGAACTCCATAGTCTGCAGATTCTAGCACAGTTTGACAGCAGCCTAGTTCTGTTAGACATGACGTATTGTTGTCCTCATTATTAGGAGATGACTGTGATTATAAAGCAAATGATAATAAAGTAATAGAAATATAGCAGAGGTTGAAAAATGAAGCAATGAAGTCAGGAAATAATATTTGAAATGAAAACAACAAAAAGTAAAGAATAAAAAGATTTGACAGGTAAGGAAATAAAATGAATCAAAATAAATTAAAAGAATAAATAATAAGTCCTAGTAAGAAAAAGAGTCCTCCTCTCTCTATAAATGTTGTGGCCTTTTGCCTGGAGTGGATTGGGGTTCAGGCATGAAAGGCAGAGTAGTTTGGGTTGCGTGGAGTTGAAACCAAGCTGTGTCCCCACTTCGAGTACGGGCTTTCCGAGGCTGCCACTGCCGAGTCTGTATGAGGTTCTGTTCCAGAGAAACGTCACTTCCTTTTGTTGAAAATATGTGTATCTCGGGAAGGGAAGGCCAGAGAGATATGTGACCATGACAGGCGCGTCCGGCATCCCCGAAATAGCGGGGGTCTGTGCGGATCCCATGCCCCTAGGACGTGTCCCCCTGGAGATACGGGTTTTGGCTATGGCCCGTCTCACATATGCGTGGGAGCATTGTGGTTTTTCACAGCCAAATTCTAAGTCCCATCACGATGTGTGCATATCTGGGGGAGGGGAGGTCCCAGAGAGACGGGACCGGGCGGCCGCCGTTTTTCTCGGACCCTCCATGAAAGGGGATATTGGGTGGCATAGTATGCAAACTATGAGTGTTCTGAGCAAAATTGTTCCCCCTGAAAGTTTTCAGGAGCCCCCTGGCAGGCTCCTCTGAGTCGGTGAGGCTCCACTTTTTCTGAGCACTTTTGCCATCCCTGCGCAGGGTGCAGAGTGGGTAGGCCCACGAGGTAAGTAATACGGTGACCTTTTGGCTTGGCCTCAGCGATCCCAGGGAGCCTCCAGCTTGGCTGTGGCCAGCAGAGTTGACCTTCGTTGGGTAAGGCAGGAGCATTGTCTGCAGATTGACAAGACGATTAAATGATGTTTAAAAAGAAGCGATTTGTCCATGTTTCAATTGAAATCTGTGTTTGAAAGAAGTGACTGGAATGAATAAATGACCCAAATAAATGAATGACTGTACACAGATGTGTACAGTCATTCATTTCTGGGAAAACGACGGGGACGATGATGGTGATGATGATGATGGTGACAGCGATCACATCAGACATCTTCTTCCTGTGTGGTGTGGTGCTCTTTCGCTTGTGTGTTTGGTGCTCGGCTTTGGACTATATTTTGGACAATATTCTACTTCTTTTATTACTGATTATGGATTATGGCCCTCGGACTAACTGTCGCTACCTTTGGTTCTGGACACTGCCTGGTTTATGACGCGGACTTTGGATCACGGACTTGCAACGAAAGTTGGCTAGTTTGCAAACTAGCTAGCCGGTGGCTAGGCTAACAGCTGACCGAGGCTGGGCAGCATTACCTAACAACAGCATGCCGCCGAAGAGGTTGATGACAGCAGAGGAGGGCGATGAACTCAAGAAAACCTTGGAGTTTTTGGCTGAGGAGATTTCTGCGGTTAAACAGCAGCAGAAAGGCATCCTGGAGCTGGTGGAGAAGGTGAAGGCTTTCCCGATCCAGAACGCTGAGAAGGACCAGCGTCTGGTGGAACTGGAGAACAGAGTGGCGGAGCTGGAGCAGTACTTCAGGATCAATGACGTGATTGTTACCGGGCTCCGCATCAAGCCTTGGTCATACGCCAACAGGTGGCTGCCTTCCTCCACTCAAAGGGGATTGAAGTGGATTTAAACAACGTAGAGGCATGCCACCCTCTGCCCCGGAGAAACGACAGCAATACACCAGTCGTAATCATGAGGTTTGTAAACAGAAAATACAAGACTGCACTGCTGAAACAAGGAAGGAAATTGAAAGAAACAAACGTCTTCATGAATGAGCATCTCACAAAAAGAAACTCTGACATTGCAAGAAAAGCACGACAAAAATTTGAATTACAGGGTATTGCAAAATATGCCAACTGCAATTGACAATCTGTTAGAATGTGTAACTATTGAAATTTGTAAAGAAAAAAACTAAAATATAATAATTAGCTGTATATATAGGGCACCAGGTTCTAGTATCGAATTATTTAAGGATTGGATCGAGGCATCTTTTTCAAGTATGAATATTTTCATCTGCGTTGATCTTAACATTGATCTTTTAAATCCAATTAAGAACAAAATGACTGACGAATTCATTAATACAATGTACAAAAATCACCAGACCTAGCAAAATCACACCCCACAGTTCCACATTAATCAACAACACATTCACTAATGACATTGAAAACAATACTGTGAGCGGATTACTAATCATTGACATTAGTGACCACCTACCAGTTTTTACAGTTTATGATGGCAACTTCAAAGGAAATCACCTAGATTGAGGACAGATGAAACTATGAATGCATTTAAAAGCGCAAAATTGGGATGTTATATACAAGGAAAATAATATTGACAATGCGTATGAAACATTTTTAAGGATATTCACATCACTATATGACAAAAATTGTCCAATAAAACAACATAGTAGAAAACATAAATATACGGATCGACCATTAATCACAAAGGGGTTACAAAATGCTTGTAAAAAGAAAAATACACTTTATAGAGAATTCATAAAACAAGGAACTAAAGAGGCAGAGAATAAACATAAGAAATATAAAAATAAGTTAACCATTATTACAAGAGTTAGCAGAAAGGAATACTATCGTGAAATATTAAATAGTAAAAAAAAACAATATTAAAGGAATATGGGATATATTAAATAATATAATCAAAAATGGCTCTAGACAATGTTACCCTCAATATTTTATGAATGAATGAATGAATGAATCTTTATTTATTTTCGAACATGTATTCAAAAACTAAAAGTAGAATACTGACCTTCATATACAAAGAAAAAAAAAAGTAATAAAACAATATACAAGTTTGAAAAAGGAGTAGATAACAACATTAAAAAAGACAATATGGATGATATAGTTTATAGTTTTAATCATTTTTTATGTAAGTATTGGACCAAACCTGGCAGAAAAAATCCCTGATCCATTGTCATCTCAGGATTGGAATGATAATCTTATAGAGAGAAATCAAAGCTCAATGATCCTCACAGCAGTGGAAGAAAAAGAAATAATTGATATTGAAAATAATTGTAAAGATAAAACATCTACTGATTGTAATAACATTGATATGAAAATTGTGAAAATGGGTCATTGAGGGGATTTCAAAACCACTAACTTTCATCTGTAACTTATTCCAAACCGGTAAATTTCCAAACAAAATGAAAATAGCTAAAGTTGTGCCGCTGTATAAAACTGGGGATAGACACCACTTCACAAATTACAGGCCTGTTTCTTTACTACCACAGTTCTCAAAAATTCTAGAAAAAAATATTCAACAACAGATTAGACAAAGTCATGGATAAACATAAATATTCTGACAGTCAATACGGATTCAGATCAAACAGTTCAACATCACTGGCATTAATGGAATCAATTGAGGAAATCACCAACACCATAGATAATGAACGATACGCAATTGGAATATTCATCGATCTCAAGAAAGCTTTTGACACAATCAATAATGACATATTAATCAATAAACTGGAATGGTATGGGATCAGAGGGATAGTTTTGCACTGGGTGAAGAGTTATTTAAGGGACAGGAGGCAATTTGTGAAGTTGGGAGATTGTGCTTCCTCATGCTTGGACATTGCCTGTGGTGTCCCCCAGGGGTCAGTGCTGGGTCCAAAAATGTTCATTCTTTATATAAATGATATCTGTAAAGTCTCTACGGTATTAAAATTAGTTTTATTTGCAGATGACACAAATATTTTTTGTTCAGGGGGGAATTTACAGGAGCTTCTGGGGATGATTACTGCAGAACTGTGTAAATTAAAGAAGTGGTTTGACAGAAACTAAATTATCATTAAATCTAAACAAAACTAAATTCATGTTATTTGGGAATTGTAAAAGGAACACTCAAGCACTAATACAAGTAGATGGGGTTGACATTGTAAGGGTTCATGAAAATAAATTTCTTGGTGTAATTGTGGACGAAAAATAACATGGAAATCACACTTAAAACATGTACAAAACAAACTGTCATGGAGCATCTCAGTACTAAGTAAGGCAAAACACTTTCTGGACCACAAATTTACAGTTCATTCTTTACAGTTCAATGATACTACCATATTTAAATCATTGTGCAGAGATTTGGGGCAATACTTATAAATGTACATTACAACCACTGTCTGTATTGCAAAAAAAGAGCCATAAGGATAATTCATAACACCGGTTACAGAGAACACACAAATCCTTCATTCTTAAAATCAAAAATGCTGAAACTCACAGATGTGGTTCATTTTCAAACAGCACAAATCATGTACAGAGCAATAAACAACCTACTCCCAGGAAATATTCAAACACTGTTTTATCAAAGAGAGGGGGATATAACTTGAGGGGGGAAATGAATTTAAAACATCTTTGTGCTCGCACAACTTTAAAAGCTTCTATTTCTATTTCTATATATGGAGTGAAACTGTGGAACAGACTGACGGGGGAGCTAAGGCAATGTCCAAGCATGAGCATTTTCAAACAGCGGTACAAACATACGGTATTCACGAGGTACAGGGAAGAAGAAGGGTATGACGAACACTAGGGTTCTCGCATATTTACATGTTTATTTATTTTATTTATATTCTATTGTTGGCATAGGCAAATATGCTTAGTTACTGTATGTGGAGTATGTGATCAAAAAAAAAAAAAACAGGTTACACAGGAAGTAAACAGTATGATCATTAAGTGGAGAAGGGGTAGCTAATGCTTCTTCCTACTCCTTTTCAAACATGTTATGTTAATATTGTTTCAATGGTTCTCAGTTGATTTAAGTGTTTTCATTTGTTCTTTTGTTTTTGCTTTTGCTATTTTTTTGTACTACTCTCACATGTTTGAAATAAAGCCTTCATTCATTCATTCATTCATTCATGGTGACAGTGGCGATGGTGATTTAAGAGACATTTTATTGATAGTTGCAATAAATGATCGGTCTGTGTTCAAACAAATGCTTCAAATGTAAAAATTTCAGTTTGAAGTAGCCGTGCTCACAAAGTAAAAATCATTCCAGCAATATAGGTATTGAAATGAAATCAAACCCCCTTCCGGTTGCGCAGAGTGAACTCTGCCATCCTAAAGTGAGTGTGAGTCCCTGTGTGGCACTGGCTCAGGATGCTTTTCCAATTGGTGGTCTTGGAGTGCCATCTGCTGGAAAAAAAAAAAAAAAACAGTCCCAGGTCTCCCTAGTGTGATTCCAAATAGTAATGAGGTGAGCCCATGTTTATAAAAGGTGTTCACTGTTGATTCCATTTAGATTTTGTCAGAATCCAGGTTTTACAGTATACAGTGCAGAGAGGGAAGTGCACGAAGACTGAGTGCACCCCCTCAACGTTTTGTCCCCAAAGGTTCATGTTCGGGACAATATGAATGCTGCTATTATATTTGGGGGTTATAAACGTGTGTCTTCTCTGAAGTCCCGGAGGCGTTGGTTTAGGTGATCCTGAGTGCTGTTGTCATGATTTTAGGGACTCCTGCAGGCTGCCTTTAAGGTCTTTTTTTGTGGGGAGGAAAAAAAAATCTGTTTACATCTGACACAGTTTTTAGTGCACACGTACCTGTCTTTATGTAGGAAAAACAGTCATTTTCCTCTGGAGTTACATAGTGGTTTTAGTTTATATCTTACCAGGACATCTTGTTAATGGCTCATTGACGTCATTGAAGTCATTGCAATGAACAAAGTTTAAGAAAATACAAACACAGTAAATCAGATTGACGTGAAGATTAGGCGTGGAGGCCAAATTGGTTAGGGTCAGAGCCAAAGATCAGATCAGGATTAGTGTTAGAAGATGTGTGAACAGACTAAAGGTCAAAGGTCAGTTCCAGGCCTGTGACTGGGATTAGGGATGGGATGGCAGATTAATTACATGAACAACAACCATGGTTGCTACATATTCAACACAGTCATTTTTTCACTTTTCATTTAGACCCTGTGGCTGGAGGGTGTCCTGGAGGAAGATCATTTCCATTTCCAGATCATTTCCTCTCTGCTCCTCCATCCATGTTGTACGAAATGCTGTATTACTGGTATGTGTGTGTCGTGTTGTTTACAGATATTGTGTTTGTATTGATAAAACCTAGTTTGAATCGTGTTCGCCATCTCTCCCACATACTGCATGTCACAAGCAGTGCAAAAAATTAAATAAACACAATTACCGAAGCCAAGACTGGTCCCCAGTTGTGTTTTTTGTAAACATTGTTACAGTGTTTATTGCGCACCCAGAGGCAGTGCTGAAAAAATTCCCCGTGTCCAGTGGTTTTAGGGTGTCCCAGTGGTTTGAGTTTGGCCCACACTAAATAATCCTGTAAGTTTCTGTTTCTTTCTGTAGGCAGCAATGAGCCTGTGATCCTGGAGCAGCTGAGAATGTTCAATCCCCTGATGAAAATTCCTCTTGATGACTGTAATCAATTTGACAGCAGAAGTGGAATAATTTGTGGTTACTGGGAGAAGAGAGAAGGCCCAAATAGGCCTGGACTGTTTAAAAGTCTTAAATGACTTTCTAAGGAAGGAGCAAGACTACCCTCTAGGGGTCAATGTGGAGACCTGCAGCTTGGTGGCTGCTCTGAAATCCTCCTCTCTACTACAGATCCTGTAAAACCTCAATAACTGTGACTTAATAATTGCGGAGTAGGTGTGTTTAGGGTGATAACTTGTTTTATAAAGTAGGGAATGGGTATCTGTTTTTTTTTGTTTGTTTTTTTTTTTTTAAATACTTTGAGGTCCAATTTGTGTGTTTGTGGGAAATTGGGTCCTTTAAAAGTGGTGGTGTCCAAAAAATCCACAGAGGTCAAATTAATTGTGGCTTACAATTTATGGAGGAATTGTGGTTATTGAGAATATTTTAAAAAACATCAAATTCCTCCCTCTGGTGGTTCCAGATTCCCCAGATGTCATCCAGATATCTGTAATGATACAGAGGTTCTTCAGGAGAGGCCTGTAAGGCAGTGTGCTCCCATTCAGCCATAAAAATATTGGCATAGGCTGGGGCGAATTTCTTCCCCATTGCCGTCCTTTTAATTTGTAGCAAATATTTGTTATTAAATTCAAAATCATTACGAGTCAAATTAATTTCTAGTAGTTCCAACAATTCCTTATCAGGTCTTTGGAGTGCGGATATTTAGCTAGGATATTTTTTACGGCCTTAATGCCCTCTGAGATGTCTGTGTTGGTGTACAGACTATCAATATCCAAGGTGAAAAGAAGGGAATCTGGAGGAACAGGAAGTAGTTTAATTTTGTTAAAAAAAATCACAAGTGTCTTTAATGTAACTAGGTTGTCTAGTAGAGAGAGGATTGAGTTAAAAATCTATAAATTCTGCTGTGTAATAGGTTTCACTGTTGCAGTCTGACACTATTGGTCTACCAGGAGGAATTTCATGGGTTTTGCTCCATTTCTCAGGCTCCTTGTGGATTTTAGGCAGCATGTACAAATGTCTAGGCCTGGGCTCTCCTTTGGTGATCAAATATGCCTTCTGTTTGGCACCAATACATTTTTTGTCATGTAATTTCTGTAAAATTTTTTCCACCATGGGGATTGTTTCCACATAAATAGGTTTTGGGATTGGGGTGTAATCATTTTCATCCCACAGTTGTCTGTGTCTCTCCCATACGTATTGGTCCCTGTCCATTACGATATCCGCGCTGCCTTTATCCGCAGGTTTGATAATTATGAAGTGGTTGTTTTGCAGCGAATTTAAAGCTTCTATTTCTGCTTTGGTGAGATTGGGTTTAATTCTGCTGATTTTAAATTTGGTGTGAAAATATTGAATATCCAGTTGAATTATTTTCTTAACGATTTTAGGCAGTTTTAATAATGGAGGGGACCAATCAGATTTTGGGGTAAATGGTGGGGGGTCGGAATCATCTTTCCCTTCAAAATAGGCTGCAATTTTCAGTTTCCTGTGGTACTGTTGGAGATCAAACCTAGTGCTGTGTAAGACATTTTTATTGCTGCCTTTAGTGTGGATAAATGTGAGGCCTTTACCCAGTGAAGAGAGCTGTGCTGGGGACAGTATGAGATTTTTACTCAGGTTGATGAGACTTTTGATCTCAAAGGTGGTGTTAATGTGTCTGGTGGGCCTGCATGTGTGGTGATACTGTCCTGTCCAGTGTGGTGTGTGTGGCACCTACCATGAATCTACTGAAGTCAATCTGGGTCTGGACAGTGTTTTTCCGCAGGGGAGTCCAAATGGTACCTGGTCCAGGTTGGAGCTCCTGGGAGCAATCCAGGAGGTCTTCAAGGTCAGAGGAGGTCAGGTCCATGAGCGAGCCCTTGCGTGAAGTGGGAGCTGTGGGCGGCTCAGGCGACGGAACTGTAGTCTGTAGGATGCTGGGTGCGGGGGACGTCGCTTCTCGAGGTGTGGATGTTGACAGCGGGCGGGCGGGTCCCAGGTGTCTCTGATGGATGCTCTCTGTCAGGTGGAGGTGAGGACGGCCGTGGAGGATTTGCAGCACCATCCCCACCTGCTTTAGTGTGGTAGGTGCGTCTGTGCCTCTGCTCCCTGTGATGGGCGTGGAGACTTGTGGAGACTCTTTGGTCTGCATAACCTGTTGGGTGGGGGGGCGTCACCTGACCTCTGGGGAGGAGGAGGTGGAGGTTGAAGAGGCACTGGCTGCTGTGCCTCCATGGGCGTTATGGTCTGTGAGGCATTGTTGGGGGCTGATATCCCCCTGTCGGCCTGTCTGGCTTTGAGTAGAGCCCCAGTGCGCTCTACTGTTTCAGGGAAGAGGTGTCTCCCAAGGTTATGTCTGGCCAAGTTTGCTGCTATGTCAAAGGGCAGTTTCCAGTCTGGACTGCGCAGTGTCAGTAAGTTCTCAGTCTCATGTTCAATCACATCTGAGTAATGGTCCCTGAGTTCGTCACAGCCCTGTTTTAGAGGTCAAACCAGAGAGCAACCAGTACGTGAAACCATGGCAAACTCCCTGTCCCCATTTGAGGACCACGAAACACATATATTTGGCTATGAAATTTGTTCCCAAGTCATTCTTCTGGAGAGCCCCAGCTAAACATGCTTTAAAATACTTCTGTCGCAGTAAACAGCTTAAAACTCACATAATGCAGTTTTCACAACAACCACTTTGAGAAAACAAAGAAAACTGCCTGGCACCCTTAGATGACCCCAAAACACATATTTCTGGCTATGAAATTTGTTCCCAAGTCATTCCCCTGGAGAGCCACAGCTTATTTTCTATCATGCTCTCATAGCGATTTTCTCTTACTGAAAATGACTGCTTTCGCAGCAACCACTTTGAGAAAACAAAGAAAACTGCCTGGCACCCTTAGAGGACCCCAAAACACATATTTTTGGCTATGAAATTTGTTCCCAAGTCATTCCACTGGAGGGCCACAGCTTAAGTTCTATCATGCTCTCAAATTGATGTTCTCATACTGATAATGACTGTTTTCACAGCAACCAGTACGTGAAACCATGGCAAACTCCCTGTCCCCATTAGAGGACCCCAAAACATATATTTCTGGCTATGAAATTCTTCAAGGCATTCTTCTAGAGAGCCCCAGCTAAACATGCTTTAAAATGCTTCTCTCCTTGAAAACAGCTAAAAACTCACTTCATGCTGTTTTCCAACTAATCACTTAAAGAAAACCAAGTAAACTGCCTGGCACCTTTAGAAGACCCCAAAACACATATTTCTGGCTATGCAATTTTTTCCTCCAAGCTTCCACTTAAATTCTAACATTCTCTCTAAATGATTTTGTCATCCTGAAAATGAATGTGTTGATAACAACTACTAACTGAAACCATGGGAAACTGCCTCGGCCCTTTCAAAGACCCGAAAACACGTTTTTCTGGCTATGAAATTTGTTCTCAAGCGTTAGGGAAGGAAAAGTTGAGTCTCGTCGTCATTGCCCAGACAACCAGACAGAAACGCACAGTCCATCATCCCTCCCCAAGGTTTTGGTTAGATTTTAGAGGCCAGATCAAAGTTGTGATGAAATTGGGGTCAAAATAGATTAAAATTGGGCTTGAGCGACCAGATTAGATTAGGATGTGACAAGGAATGGAGTGTCATCCAGAAAATGAGACCGAGGGGAATAGAAAATCATCCCCCACACACAAAAAAATGCCATCCCATCCCAAATGTTGTGGCCAGCCTTAGGGGCCAGATGAAGGTTGTGGATAGGTTTAGGGGCCAGGTCCAGGGTGTGGTTAGGTTTAGGGGCCAAATCAGGGTGTGATGAGGTTTAGGGGCCAAATCAGGGTTGTGGTTTAGTAGTTACAAGGGTAACTATGGCAAAAGACTCCAAGAAGTTTGACTCTCATTTACATACACAGGGGATGGCCACCAGAGGGCGTCGGTGCTCCTGTCAGAACTCGCCATTGTCTGCAGATTCTAGCAGAGTCTGACAGCAAAGATTTGACAGTTAAGGAAATAAAATGAAGAGGAAAAATGGCAGGTCTCTTTGTCTGTCACAGCATATACAGCTGGTTAATCAAGTTTGTTTTACCTGATTTCTATCATTCATAAACCTCTTATGAGCTGGACATACAGGAGTACAGTGCTGACTCTCACCCAGCTGCCAAGACTTGGCATCTGTCTAAGATCAACAGTCCAAATTACAGCCTCAGTCACAAAGCAGAATAGGCCAAAAGAATGAGCATCTCTCTCTCTCTCTCTCTCTCTCTCTCTCATTTCAATTTGAATTTAATAAGCTTTTTTGGCATGACTGTAGATTAACAATATTGCCAAAGCCATTACAAATTTACAAATAAGGCAATATAATAAAAGTAAGTCAGAAAAGTATTTTAAAAAATATATAACAGATAATTTAAACATATAATACACAACAACATCAACAACAACAACATCAATAAAACTGAAAAATAAAATAAATTGCATTTTATTTTCATCAGGCAGAGAATCAAAGTCAATGACTTTATGTTTTACTTTTGAGAGGAACTCGGCTCTGATCTGTTCATATTTGCTGCAGTGCATCAGGAAGTTTGTCTCTGTCTCCATTTGTCTGTGGGGACAGAGCTGACACAACCTGTCCTCTCTGGGCAGCCAGGTCTGCCTGTGTCTGCCCGTCTCTATGGCCAAGCTGTGGTCTCTGAGTCTGTACATGGTCAAAGTCTTTCTCAGTGCTCAGATATTCTGCCACCGTGTACTGTGTGTTTAGAGCCAAATAACAGTACAAAACAAAAACAAAAGTTTGCTCTGTGTTTTTGTGGTAGATGTTAATGTAATGTTCTTTTTGTTTTTCTATAATTTGGTGGGTCCAGATTGTGTGGGGGCTGTCCTGAGGTCTTGTCCTGTTAGAGGAGCTGAGCCTCAGGATTAGCTGGCTGAGGGGGCTCTTCTCCATGTTCTCCTCTTGGCATTGCAGAGCTTCGTAGTGGTAGGAGTTGGGGTCACTTCTTTTAAGGTGTTTATATAATGTGGTGGCTCTTATTTGAATTCTAATTAAAAGGGGGAATTGGCCTAGCTCAGCTCGGCATTCCTGTGCAAAAAATAAATCTTGATTTGCAAGAGGACCCCATACCATACAGAATAATTGGTTCAATTATAGATTTGAATATTTTGAGCCAGATTCTAATGGGTATATTAATGTTTGAAGATTTCTTTATAGCATAGAAAGCCCTTCTTCCCTTCTCTCTGAGATCATCAACAGCCAGGTTAAAGTTTCCTGTGGACGTGATGTGTAGTCCTAAGTATGTGTAGTCGTGTGTGTGTTCCACCTCATGAGAGCCCAGGAAAAACCTGGTTTGGTTTCCCTGACCCCTGGGTCGTTTCTGGATTATCATAATTTTGCTTTTGTCCAGATTAACTGTCAGGGCCCAGGTCTGACAGAAGGTTTGCAGATGATCCAGTTGCTGTTGTAGTGCTTCCTTTGATGAAGCCAGCAATATGAGATCATCTGCAAAAAGTAGGCATTTAATCTGTGTGTCAGATAGAGTGAGACCTGGGATGTCAGATAGTTCTAGTCATTCAGCCAGTTCATCGATGTAAATGTTGAAGAGGGCGGGACTGAGACTGCAGCCCTGTTTCACTCCTCTACTCTGGGGGAAGAAATCTGTTTCCATGTTGTTAATTTTAACAGCACATTTCATATGTGTGTACATGATGTCATAGACCTTCCCCCCTGCACCCTTCTCAATTAATTTTAGGAACAGGCCATCATGCCAAATTGAGTCAAATGCTTTTTGGAGATCTACAAAACAAGAGAAGATTTTCTTCTTGTTTTGGTGGACATGTTTATTAATGAAGGTGTGAAGGGTGTAGATATGGTCTGTTGTTCTATGTTTGGGTGTGAATCCTATCTGGCTCTTGCTCAGGACATCATGTTCTCTGAGGAAGTCTTGCAGTCGGCTGTTAAGGATGCTGCAGAACAACTTCCCCAGGTTGCTGCTGACACGGATGCCTCGGTAATTGTTTGGGTCGAATTTGTCTCCACTTTTAAAGATCGGTGTGATGATTCCTTCACTCCAGAGGTCAGGGAAATGTCTGACTCCCAGAATAAGGTTAAATAATTTTAATGTGGCAATGTTAAATTTATGGTCATCAAATTTTAGCATTTCATTTAAAATGCCATTAGGACCACTGGCTTTCCTTGGCTGCAGTGCCTTGATTTTAGCCAGTAGCTCTGCTTCAGTAATTTGGTAGTCTAGGGGGTTCTGGTTGTCTTTAATGACTGATTCTAAAATGTGTAATTTATTGAGGAGATTGTTTTGGGCCGAATTCAAGGGAACAGTAGTATAAAGATTTTCAAGGTGATTTTTCCAGATGTCATCATTTTGAATATAATTTGCTGAAAGAGTGCCATTTCTTCCAGAAATCATTGGAGTCAATGGACTCTTCAGTTATTTGTAATTGATGCCTCACATGCTGTTCTTTTTAAGTTCTGAGTGTTTTTCTGTATACACTCAGTGTTTCCCAGTACTGGAGGCGGAGCTCAGGGTTGTCAGGTTGTCTGTGTTTTTGATTTGATACATTTCTGAGAGTTTTATTCATTTGTCTGCATTCTGTGTCAAACCACTCATCATTGGTCAGGTCTTTTGGCCTGTGGTGCTGGGGCTTTTTCAGACAGGATAAGTCTGCCACATGGTCAAAAATGTTGTAGATGTCCTGTACAGCCTGTCTGAGGCTGTCCTGATTGAGGGGATATGGAAAGGAAACAGTCTAAATGGGATTGAAAGGTTGGATTTTTGATTGCTGTCTGGTATTCGTCTTTGCTTTTGTTTGTCCATTTATAAGGTTGTTTTCTGTAGGTCAGATTGCAGGGTTCTACTGTTTGAGGGTCGTTTGCTGACATTTTAATGTAGAGTGTGATTTTACTATGGTCTGATCAGGGGAGTAAGGCGCTGACTGTAAATGCTCTCAGGTAGAAGGGGTCTAGGTCGGTGAAGCCATAGTCTACTGTGCTGTTGCCAAGAGGAGAGCTATGAGTGTAAAGACCGAATGAGTCCCCTCAAAGCCGACCATTAACAGACCGAATGTTCGGCAGAGCTGCAACAGTTGCTGCCCACTTTTATTGACAGTTTTGTCAAAGTTATTTCTGTGGGGGTGTGAAGGGAGGGGGACCAGGTATATGTTTGTCTCCCTGTGTGCTGATAAAATCTGGTTCTGTACCAGTCCCGGCATTCAGGTCTCCACAGATCAGTACACTTCCCTGGGCCTGAAATTAACTGATCTCATCTTTGAGAATGGAGAAACTGTCTTCATTAAAATAAGGGGATTGTGATGGGGGGATATATGCTGCACACAGGAATACATCTGTATTCCTGTATTAGAACAAGAAATACTCTAATACTACTTTATACAGTGTCTATTGTGATACCTGTCCAATCAGATGAGAGCAAAGCAGGCTGAGCACCCACACAATGAGTTGAGGGACCTCAACTCATTGTGTGGGGGGTGGTTAAGGTTGGTTCTGCTGCTCTCCAGACCACTTGGGCATAACTCAGTGGGCCAGGGTGTGGCTCTTGTCACTGTGGTTGGGGTAGGGCCCCTAGGACAGGAGTGGCTGTGGTCTGGCTTGAGGAAGATCATGGTTGCTTTGGTGGGGTCTTATTGGGACATGATGTGGGTGGGTCTTGTCTCCACTGTGTTGGTCTGGATGTTGGTTGAGGATGTCTTGGTGTTCTGTGGGGGTTGTGGGCTGATGTGCTCTTTCTGCGGGCCATGGATTGGTCTCTGTTGAGAGCGACGTTTTTCAGTGTTTGGGCAAAGATGGGGACTTTTTAAACAGATGGACGTGGTCGTAGAGACAGCTGATGTCCAGGGTGGGGTGGTGGGCTAGGTGGACATTGGGTCTCTGTGCACAGTCTCTGGACAGGCTGCTGTTGATCCTGTGGATAGTGTCAGGGTGGAAGTCTTTCCTTGGGAGCAGAGTGGATATAACCACTCAGCTTCTGGGAAAGGTGGTGGAGGCTTTCTCTATCACTCTATTGAGTGACTCTGACACCCTCTCCTGCTGGCTCCGCAGATCATTGGTGCCAGTGTGGATGGTGATGTGACTTGGAGATCCAAGCTGCTCCTCTGACAGCAGGTCTATGGCTTGGTGAGTGTTTGGACACCAGATTTTAGCCACTTTGTGGGTGGGGAAAAGTTTCTTTTCATTAAGGAATTTTCCATTGGAGCCGATGAGGAGGACAATGTCTGTCTTCTCTCTCTGTTGTGCTGGTCTGGTGGAATGAGGGGTGGTGCTGGTCTGTGGGATGGGTGGAGGTGTGGGTGTGGTGTTGGTCTGTAAGCTGGATGTGGAGCTGGGGGTGGAGGTAGGTTCTTGGATTGGTGGGTCCTGGCTGCTCACAGGGTCTTGGTTGTGGTCTGGATGCAAGTCTAGTTGTTCATCCAGGTCTTGTGTAGCTCGACCTCTTTCCTGAAGCTGTTCTGACAGAATGGTGAGTGCTCCCCCGTGCTCCTCTCTCTCTCCTCTGAGCTCCTTCACCTCCTCTGTCAGAGCTGTCAGTGCTGCTAGACGCTGCTCTCTGTCTTGATGCAGCTCTCTGATCTCAGTCCTGAGCAGGCTCAGCTCCCTCCTGCAGCTGTCCCTGTCCTGACTCAGCATACCCAGCTCTGTGCTGATGGTACAGGGGTCAGGCTGAGCTGTGGTGGGCTGGCATGGGTGTTGGCTGATCAGCTCTCTCAGTTGTACTGGTTCTCTCTCCAGGTCTGTGAATTTCACCTTCAGGTTGGTGATGGTGCAGTTCAGCTGGGGGTCCTGGACCTGCTCTGTGCTGGTGGGCTCCTTCTCTTCAGGGGGCTGTTCAGTAGTTAGGCAGCTGGCAGGGTTTGGGAACTGTCAGTGGAGCTAGATCTCTCCTGCTGGGCTCTTTCCTTTATAAGGAGGAGGTCTATCTCAAACAGTTTGAGGTTCCCCTACACCATGATAGTCCCATTCTTGTATAAATTGACTGTCATCATGAATAGAATAGAATAGAATAGAATAGAATAGAATAGAATAGAATAGAATAGAATAGAATAGAATAAATCTTTATTGTCCACCGAGGTGGAAAATTGTCTTCTGCTCACCAACATATAAAAACAAAGAGCTCTAAAAAATACAGACACGATTGCATAAACATACAAGTAAAAAAGTATCTGAATCCTAAGTAGTATCTGAAAAGTATCTGAAAGTATCTGAATCCTCTGCTTCTTTTATTTTTATTTTCCAGCTGTTACTCTCTTTTTTGACAGAGGGGTAGTGGGCACTGATGGCAGAGTGCCATGTTAGCGGCTGGTCTGTGAAGAAGATCAGGTTGCTGACCTCCCCGGTCTTGTAAAGATCAGAAAACAGTGTTTCTGGTCTTTCTTTTAACAGTTTTTGTTTAAATGCCCTCCTGGCAGTCTCATTGGTTACATCAGGAGGATAGAGGAGAGGAACAGCCTCTGTACAGCCTTTGGTGGATTCCATCAGGTTCTGCTGCTGTTGAACTGCTGCTATTTAAATTCCTTGGTAACAGTTGCTAAGGATCTTGTTTACAGCTAGCTGTATTATGTTAGCTTAAGTTTATTTAGTGTTCAGTAATTATTTGTTTCCTCTTTTTAAATATTACATTTTCTTTCTGATGGTTTCACTCACTTGAGTCTTCAGCTGTTTTTCTCCTCTTTGCTTGACCTTTTTTTTTTTGTTGCTGGTTGGACAGTTAGGCTAACTGTCAGTTTGGCAGTTGGTTACGTTGTTTTCCAGTCTATCACTGTCTTTTTTTTCCTTCTTGGGAGTTTTTTTTTTCTATGGACAATGGTTTTCTCTTCTGTATTCTTCCAGTTCTTAGAAAAATAGTAGTTTATTTCACTTTAAAACATCCAAAAAAAGCAGAAACATCCAAAAAAGCAAAAATATTCAGGAGCTCATGTTCATGCTCATGTTCATGCTCATGCTCATGTTCTCATGGATTCCCTCTCTCTCTTTCTCTCTCTGTCTGTCTCTCCCTCCCTCTCTCCCTCCCTCCCTGTAAGTGTAATTGAGTAATGAGTGATAATTTAATGAATCACAGTGTTTTTCATGAAAATAACCTGAACTGTCAAGATGATATGGTGATTTCAAAGTTATAAAATCTAAATGCAATACCACTTAAGGCTTGTTGGGTCTAAGGACAGAGTATGTCACACTTTGTACAGACTGAAAAGCCCACTGGGGCAATGATAAATTGTGATTTTGGGCTACACAAATAAACTTGACTTGTTTTTCTTCTTCTTCTTCTTCTCTTTCTTTTCTTTACAAATGTTGTTGTTATTAATGTTGTTGTTGTTGTTGTTATGACAGAAGATGTTTTAAGATTTCATATACTGTTCTGCTAAAGTATGCTATAATGAAAGTATAGGGCTACTGGAATAATCTTGGTAGTATATATTTATTAGTTTATCTTTGATACAATTAAGATGACACATTTTCAAGTCTGAAGTAATTGCAATAAACAAAGTTTAAGAAAATACAAACACAGTGAATTAGATTTACGTAGATGGAAAAAAATAAGTACAATTATTACAGGAGAAAGTTAGCATAAATTACAACATACAGTAACAAGCAAGAAATACAACAATTGTTGCAAATATATTTGAAGTGAGGAAAATCCCTGACATAGGTTCCAGGGCTGCTGCAGCAACACCAGCACCAGACCCGTTGTATGCAAGAAAAGGAGGCCCACAGTCAATTGATATAGTGTCCACATGCCTGGAGTGGGTTGGGTTTTAGCAAGAAGACCGAATGGTTGAGGTGAGGCTTGAAATCACCCCATAGTGCGCATGCGGCAACCGCGCATGCAGCCTGTTGCAGTCGCTCCTGCTTGTTTTCTTAGTTTCCTACTTTTTTGTTTTGTTTTATATTACTACTTGTATTTTGTATTTTTATGATGGGTATTCTGAAGCTGCGCCCTCTCCAAACATGTTGATTGAGACAGTTTTGGTCTGTTTCTTCACCATGAAATTACTTCTTTAATTCGGACCCGGCACCACTGCGCAACAACTTCATGGCCGCATTGTTTACTCCAGAGATCAGCTGATCGCGCTGAGGCCGGCTTGGCGGCCAAAACATCAGCGATCCCGGCTGAAATGTGGAGGAAAACACACAGAGGATGCAGGGGAGGATTGAAACAGCAGAGGAAAAGAGCAAGGGTGAGACAATGGAGGCTTATGGAGAAGAGGATATGTAGGCTGCTAACAGCAGTCGCCAGTAGTCAGAGGGAGTACCGGGAGTGTAGTCTGATGTGTTTTACAGAGACATGGCTACACAAGGACATACCCGACGACAACGTCTCCATCAGCGGCTTTCAGACTGTTCGGGCTGACTGGGACTGCACCGAGAGCGGTAAGCGCAAAGGAGGGGGCTTGCTGTGCTAGTCAACAACCGGTGGTGCAGTCCTGCCCACATTACTATCAAGGAACAAATCTGTCGCCCGGATATTGAATTATTTGCTGTTGGACTCAGGCCTTATTATTTGCCCAGGGAGTTTTCACACGTCATTATGGTCACCGTCTACATCCCCCCCTCTGCCAACCTGACGTCGGCATGTGACGTCATTCACTCCGCCGTAGCCCGTCTGCAGACTCAACACCCGAGTGCTTTCATAGCTATCTCGGGTGACTTCAACCATGTCACCATGGCAACAACATTACCCAACTTCACTCAGTATGTGAGCTGTCCCACTAGAGGAGGGAGAACTCCGGACTTGCTGTATGCAAACGCCAAGGACGCATACAGCTGCTCCCCCCTCCCCTCTCTGGATAGGTCAGAACACAACCTGGTGCACCTCAACCCCTGCTATGTACCTCTAGTAAGGAGCCAGGCCTGTGACCATTAGGACAGTGCAGAGATGGTCAGAGGAGGCTTATGAGACACTGCAGGGCTGTTTTGAGGTGACAGACTGGCAGGTGACTGTTTTTTGACTTCTCCAGTGCGTTCAACACCATCCATCCAGGTCCACTGGGTGACAAGCTGACAGCAATGCAGGTGGATGCCCCTCTGATGTCCTGGATTGTAGACTACTTGACTGGCAGACCACAGTATGTGCGCTTGCAACACTGTGTGTCAGACAGAGTGGTCAGCAATACCGGGGCCCCGCAGGGGACTGTCCTCTCTCCCTTCCTCTTCACCCTCTACACCACAGACTTCAGCTATTGCACTGAGATCTGCCATCTTGAGAAGTTTTCTGATGACTCTGCCATAGTTGGATGTATCAGCAAGAGTGATGAGGATGAGTACAGGGCTGCTGTGGATAACTTTGTCACATGGTGTGAGCAGAACCATCTGCAGCTCAACGTGGCAAAGACAAAGGAACTGGTTGTGGATCTGAAGAGGACCAAGACACCGGTGATCCCGATTTCCATCCAGGGGGTCAGTGTGGACAAGTACTTGGTGGTCCACACTGACAATAAACTGGACTGGGCCAAGAACACTGATGCTCTCTATAGGAAGGGCCAGAGCCGTCTCTATTTCCTGAGGTGACTGAGGTCCTTCAACATCTGCCGGACTATGCTCAAGACTTTTTATGAGTCTGTGGTGGCCAGTGCTATCCTCTATGCTGTTGTGTGCTGGGGCAGCAGGCTGAGGGTGGCGGACGCCAACAGACTCAATAAACTGATCCGCAAGGCCGGTGACGTCGTGGGAATGGCGTGTGACTCTCTGATGGTGGTGTCAGAGAGGAGGATGCTGTCTAAGCTGCAAACTATCTTGGACAATGTCTCACACCCACTCCACCATGTGCTGGTCGGGCATAAGAGTGCTTTCAGTGGGAGACTCAGACCACCAAAATGCACCACTGAGCGCCACAGGAAATACCTTGCCCTTGGACTGTTTCACCACTGTCACCTACTCAAAATAAATTATTACATATTGTAAAGACAATATACATAATCCCAATTTTTCTGCAATTTTTCTGTAAAGACAATGTACATAATCCAACTTTTTGTATTCCATCTGTATCTAGGGTTCCTGTATATATTTTGTAAATGATGTTTAAGTTACTACATACATATATATTTTGTATTTGCACTATATCTTCTTTCTACACTTGTTTTGCACTATATATTCTTTCTACACTTATAAGGAGCACCTGTAACTCAATAATTTCCCCTTGGGGATCAATAAAGTATTTCTGATTCTGATTCTGATTCTGTTAGGCATGTAGGTGTCATAATGACATACAATCAAAAGAGGTATAAGGCTGAAAATGGCAAAGGACTGGCCCCTGCGGCCTGGAGGACGGCCAGAGGAGGATGTCAGAGGGAGAGGGGCTGGGGCGGACCAGGCAAGGTATAGGGGTAAGTATGGCAAAAGACTCCCTGAAGTTTGACTCTCATTTGCATACATGGGGGATGGCCACCAGCGGTTGTGGCTCAGAGGTAGAGCGGGTCGTCCACCAATCGGAAGACAGGGATCGGCTTCTCCAGTCCGCATGTCAAAGTATCCTTGAGCAAGATACCGATCCCCAAATTTCTCCCAATGGTGCTTCCATGTGTTAAAAAACTGAGTAGCAGGTGGCACCTTGTATGGTAGCCTTGGCCACTAGTGTATGAATGTGTGTGTGAATGGGTGAATGTGACTTTGTAGTGTAAAAAGTACTTTGAGTGGTCAGATGACTAGAAGGGCGCTATACAAATACAGGTCCATTTACCATTTACCACCAGAGGGCGTCGGTGCTCTTTTTAGAACTCCATAGTCTGCAGATTCTAGCACAGTTTGACAGCAGCCTAGTTCTGTTAGACATGACGTATTGTTGTCCTTATTATTAGGAGATGAATGTAATTATAAAGCAAATGATAATAAAGTAATAAAAATATAGCAGAGGTTGAAAAATGAAGCAATAAAGTCAGGAAATAATATTTGAAATGAAAACAACAAAAAGTAAAGAATAAAAAGATTTGACAGGTAAGGAAATAAAATGAAGAATAAAAATGAATTAAAAGAATAAATAATGAGTCCTAATCAGAAAAAAGAGTCCTCCTCTCTCTATAAATGTTGTGACCTTTTGCCTGGAGTAGATTGGGGTTCAGGCATGAAAGGCAGAGTGGTTTGGGTTGCGTGGAGTTCAGAGGCGATTTCTCTAAGACTGCAAGGGAAGCTCAGCTTCCCCTAAAATGTCAAAAATTAAATGGTCAAATATGTACGGTTGTGTTAACATTTCATTGACTACAGATGCGTTAAAACACGTTCATCTCGAAGACGAGTTAGTTCAGAATCAGCTACTTATCGATGTTGTTAACTTGTCATACATTCCCGTAGCGCAGTTTTCTCATGCGGTCTATGGCATTTCCCTGTAGAAGCTGAGCGTCCATGCACTTCAATGGGACTGCATGGAACAGTTTTTTTCATTGCCTCGAAACTCAATGGTCATTGGATAAATGCCACGATTTTGTCCCGCCCCCGGACGCTCAGCGTCTCTGGGGGTGAATGGAGCTGTGGGCGGGCCTCGGCTGGACTGGACGCTGAGCTTCCGCATTATGATTGGAGGATCAGTCGAAAGGCTGAATCCCGTTTTGATTGACAACTATTTGGAGATGCACACCGTCACTTGACAGCTCAGCTCAGTCCCATCGCGGATTTTGCAGGTGAAGTCGAAAGACAAACTGAAACCCATTTGTTGGTATTTGCTTGGCGAAATTACTTGATCATTTCTTACACTGTAAACAAAACACACTCATAGTATTTCCTTGTTTCTGTTTAACATAATTTCAACATTTCCTTGTTGGAGTTTAATATCGTTTCGTTAGTTCGTTCAATCAGTCATACTGTTCAACAGTATGACTGATTGAACGGAGGGCAGAATTTACGTATAAATAAAGTGACAAATTTTATGATGTAAGCTGACAATGAGCTTCCCCTCTTTGAAAGACCAGCAGCCGCCACTGGTGGAGTTGAAACCAAGCTGTGTCCCCACTAATAACTAACAGGCTTTCCGAGGCTGCCACTGCCGAGTCTGTATGAGGTTCTGTTCCGGAGAAACGTCACTTCCTTTTGTTGAAAATATGTGTATCTCGGGAAGGGAAGGCCAGAGAGATATGCGACCATGACAGGCGCGTCCGGCATCCCCGAAACAGGGTCCCTTAGGACGTGTACCCCTGGAATTACGGGTTTTCGCTATGGCCCGTCTCACATATGCGTGGGAGCATTGTGGTTTTTCACAGCCAAATTCTAAGTCCCAACACGACGTGTCCTTATCTGGGGGAGGGGAGGTCCCAGAGAGACGGGACCGGGGCTGGCGCATTCCGCGGGCCTGGCCGGCTGCCGTTTTTCTCGGACCATGTAAGTCAGAAAAGTATGGGAAAAAAATATATATAGCCTATAACAGATAATTTAAACATACAATACACATCAACAACAACAACAACAATAAAACTGAAAAATAAATATCTAGTAGATTTTATATTCATGTTTCGCAGTATGTTTTTGTGTGGCACATGAATTGAGGAAAAGAACAAAAAAAAAAGAAGAAAGAAAAAAGCAGATTGTGAGTTACAAGGACTGTAAATATAGACAGGTGTGCAGGTGTAATCCTCTGTCTGATCTCTTTCTCTCTCTCTCAATTCAATTTTTCAATTTAATAAGCTTTATTGGCATGACTGTAGATTAGCAATATTGCCAAAGCCATTACAAAATTACAAATAAGGTAAAATAACAAAAGTAAGCCAGAAAAGTTTGGAAAAAATATATATATACATAACAGATAATTTAAACATATAATACACATCAACAATAACAACATCCATTAAACCGAAAAATAAACATCTAGTAGATTTTATATTCATGTGTTGCAGTATGTTGTTGTGTGGCACATGAATTGAGGAAAAGAACAAAAAAAAGAGACGAAAGAAAAAAGCAGATTGTGAGTTACAAGGACTGTAAATATAGACAGGTGTGTCAGGTGTTGTGACGGTTGTCCCTCAGGCTGTGGAATAATCTGACATATTTTGCTGCTGCTAAGCTGCTGACTCTGTTCTCTCCAAGGATGTGTTGCATTTTAGTTTGATCAGGCAGAGAATCAAAGTCAATGACTTTATGTTTTATTTTTGCGAGGAACTGGGCTCTGACGTGTTCATATTTGCTGCAGTGCATCAGGAAGTTTGTCTCTGTCTCCACTTGTCTGTGTGCACAGAGCTGACACAACCTGTCCTCTCTGGGCAGCCAGGCTGCCTGTGTCTGCCCGTCTCTATGGCTAAGCTGTGGTCACTGAGTCTGTACATGGTCAAAGTCTTTCTCAGTTTCTCATCAGTCACGGTGCTCAGATATTCTGCCACTGTGTACTGTCTGCTCAGAGCTAAATAACACTGAAGTTTGCTTTGCATTTTTGTGGTAGATGTCCAGTAGTTAATATAATGTTCTTTTTGTTTTTCTATAACTTGGTGGGTCCACATTGTGTGAGGGCTTTCCCTGAGGTCTTGTGCTGTTAGAGGAGCTGAGCGTCAGGATTAGCTGGCAGAGGGGGCTCACTATTTTAGTCTTGCTACAAAATATATTGATATTTTGTGCATGTGTGTGACCATCACCGCCCCCCCCCGGAAGCTAAGCTGTCATTCTTTATTAGATTGTCCTAATATGTGCCAGAGGGGGCAGTGCTGCACCTCAGTGAATGGGGGGGGGGGAGATAAGACAAACGGGAGAGGGGAAAGACAAGCAGTGCTATTAGGATGCAAGAATGTAGGCTGCTGTGTTGTACTCAACAACCAATATCCCATCTAAAACCACGAACAAAGAATCGGAATTGAAGACCAGAATTGTGGGAGTCCTGATAGTAAAGAGTAGGCCGCCAGAGGACATGAGTGAAGGAGGAATGCATAGAGGGCATGATTTAAGTTAGAAGTCGGGAAAGTGACCCAGTGCATTCTGGCGGGTTCCCACATCGCTCAACAGTGAGACTCGACAGGAGCTGGCAAGCCCTGAACTAACATGCATGTGGGATGGATACCGAAGCCCAGAGCAGCCACAATGACCCAGCAGGGCCAGGCTGACCAAGCGCCCCACCATGGGACACGGGAGCCCCAGGAGGCATCCCCCAGAGAGCCACAAGGGCCACAGACAGACACACAGACCCAGAGGCCAAGAGGGGGCAGCAACCGACGACCCCGGGGTGTCCCCTGGACCAGCCCAGGAGGCACGCGGCAGGAGGGCACACCCGCCACCCAACAAAATAAAAATAAATAAATAATAATAATAATAATAATAATAACAATAATAAGAAGAAGAAGAACTAGACTGCAAGCAGTTATGATAGGGGGCCAAGCCTCCCCGCGCGACTCGGCCCCCGGGTCTCGTGGAGCCCACGGAAGTCGGCCCGAGCAATCATTACTAAGCTTCACGGCTGGCCTCAGGAGTGACTCCACATCACGCTCACCACATTTTGTGCGAATGTGATCAACTTTCATGTCACTTGACATTTTTCTATTGGCCAATTATGCCAGTTTTGGCACAGAGCCTCTGGTTGATCTCTGAAACAAGTGACTTGACGTTGATAGCTTTTACTTTGGCAAAAATATGCAATGGTATGTGTTTTTTAGCTAGCAGAAAAAAATGTTTATTTATATCTACTGCATTTTTTGGAGTAGCAAAATTCATTTGGTAACTTTTGATCAGGCACGCCTGGAGATTGCATGTGCAAAGTTTCGTGCAGATGGAGCTTAAACACTAGGAGGCGTTAAAAAAAAGTAGGTTTTTGATGTGTAGTGACTTACAAAGAGAAATATGCAGTGGGAGTGGACGTGGCCTATGTCAGAAGATGCGACTCTATTTAGGGAACACGTGGATATAAAGTTTATGAAGATGTGATTTAAAATGCGGAAGTTACAGGCCAAAATGCGTTTGCATCTGTTATAGCGCCTCCTAGTGGAGTAGACACACAATTTTTACTATGGGTGGTCTGTGTGCTGTTCTATATATACCCTGTGAATTTCACAGCGCTCAGCAAAATACTTGAGCTGAAATAAATGTTTGTTGTTTATCTTGTCATAAGCCACGCCCACTTTGAGCAGTCGTGATTAACTTCAAGATATGGCCTTAGGAGTGACCCAGCATTATGCCCACCAAATTTTGTAAAAATCAGTGCAGCCATGTAAGAGATATAAATGTCTCATTTGCAGCGCCCCCTAGTGGCCAACATTAGCCAAATTTGGCTCACACCCTCAAAGTCACATGTCAATCAAGGGTCTCCGATTTGGTGTTGTTAGCATTTATTTTGACAGAGATATGCAACAGTTCGCCTTTTTATAGATAGCTAGAAAATTTTATTTGTTAATAACTTGTTTTTTATTATTCGTTAATATTTTGACAGAACAAAATTCTTTTGATAACTTCACATCAGGTCCAGCTGAAGACTGTACGTGCCAGGTTTCACGCTGATCGGACAAAACCCTAAAGATGAGTTAGAAAAAGTAGGTTTTCCAGTTTTTGCAATTATTGCGAAAAAAAATTATGAGCGGAAATGGGCGTGGCCCGGCCCAGGTGATTCAGCGCTATTCAGACACCAGGAAGTTTTTGACACTGGACTCAGGATTATCCGGTGTTGACTCTGGGATGCCTGAAAAGATGAGGTTGTCCCGAATACTTCTTGATTGGATGTCCAGGATGGACTCTTTAAGGGTTTCATTCTCATTTTTGAGCATACTTACCTCCAATGTGACGGCTGTCAGTGCGGAGCGGAGTTCGGTGTTGTCTCTCTGCAGGTCGCTTATCTGCTGGTGAGTGAACTCCAGACTAGCCTTCAGGTCCTTCATCTCCTGGTGAAGCATGCCCAGGACGTCGAGCTTTTTATTAATTGAGGACGCTAATCTGGACATCGGTGGTCTCCAGGTCCTGTGTGTTCATAGAGGAGTCAGTTTTCTTCCTCTTGTTTGGGTTCTCCATGACAGTGGCGGGGTCGGAGCTTTCCATGGCGCACCGGATGAAGTAATCATTGATAAAGTTCTCGGGGTCCTCCACTGTGAGCGGTACAGTGTACAGACCTAAGCAGAGTACCTTAACAGGTCATTTAGGGTTTTTTTACAGTGATAAATAGATAGGAAAAGACGGCGATTTGTTTGTCTGGTATAGCAGCGGGGGGCCGCCATGTTGAATCTCGCAAAATCTAACTGACTCTCGCGATCTCACAGCATCACAGCCTCCATCAACCCTCATTCTTTTGGCCTGTTCTGCTTTTGTGGCTGAGGCTGTAGTTTGGACTGTTGACCAGGAAGTGAAGACAAATGCTAAGTCTTGGCAGCTGGGAGAGAGTCAGCACTGTACTCCTGGAGGCCCAGCTCATAAAAGGTTTATGAATGATAGAAATCAGGTAAAACAAACTTGATTAACCAGCTGTAAATGTTTTTTACTTTTTGTTGTTTTCATTTCAGATATTATTACCTTGCTTCATTTTTCAACCTCTGCTATTATTTTTATTACTTTCTTATCCTTTGCTTTATAATTACAGTCATCTCCTAATAATAATAAGGACAACAATACGCCATGTCTAACAGAACCAGGCTGCTGTCAGACTCTGCTAGAATCTGCAGACTATGGCGAGTTCTGAAAAGAGCACCGACGCCCTCTGGTGGCCATCCCCCATGTATGTAAATGAGAGTCAAACTTCTGGGAGTCTTTTGCCATAGTTACCCTTAGACTGTACTTCAGCAAACACTGAAATGAAGAGACTCAGAGAACCACGGAGAAAAGTTACAGCCAACGGGAATACTTTAATCGCAGAACATTAGCATACAACAGTACACTAGTCTACACACCAAATCAGTTGAAACAGCACTCGCGAACAGTCACTCTTCCAATTCTTATATCCTCGTTCGCTCGCTCACACACACGCACGTGTGTGTGCTTGGGTCATATTTTCTGGGAATCCAAAGTTCTCCTGGTTTTCTGCTTATACCTAGAACTGCGGTTTGTGAGTCAATACCTTTGTCGTCCTTTTCCTTTGTCTTTCTGCCAAAAACAACTGCTAATTGCTTCCTAAGCCTTGTGTAACTGACCTTATTTGGACCTTAAGTACAAAATGATGATACATTATCTGCTTCTACAATACCTAATCAACCACAACCCTGATTTGGCCCCTAAACCTAATCACACCCTGATTTGGCCCCTAAACCTAACCACAACCTTCATCCGGCCCCTAAGCCTGGCCACAATATTAGGGATGGGATGGCATTTTTTTGTGTATGGGGGATGATTTTCTGTGCCCCTCGGTCTGGTTTTCTGGATGCCACTCCATTCCTTGTCGCATCCTAATCTAATCTGGTCCTCAAGCCCAATTTTACTCTAATTTGACCCCAATTTCATCACAACCTTGATCTGGCCTCTAAAATCTAACCAAAACCTTGGGGAGGGATGATGGACTGTGCCTCTCATCAGCCTGAGTAAACCTCTCATACTGTCAGTATGAGACAGTATGAGAAGAGAGCACAGCTCTCTTCACTGGGTAAAGGCCTCACATTTATCCCCACTAAAGGTAGCAATAAAAACGTCTTACACAGCACTAGGTTTGATCTCCAACAGTACCACAGGAAACTGAAAATTGCAGCCTATTTTGAAGGGAAAGATGATTCCGACCCCCCACCATTTACCCCAACATCTGATTGGTCCCCTTCATTATTAAAACTGCCTGAAATCGTTAAGAAAATAATTCAACTGGATATTCAATATTTTCACACCAAATTTAAAATCAGCAGAATTAAACCCAATCTCACCAAAGCAGAAATAGAAGCTTTAAATTCGCTGCAAAACAACCACATTATAATTATCAAACCTGCGGATAAAGGCAGTGCTTTTGTCATAATGGACAGGGACCAATACGTATGGGAGGGAAATAGACAATTGTGGGATAAAAATGATTACACCCCAATCCCAAAACCTATTTATGTGGAAACAATCCCCATGGTGGAAAAAATTGTACAGAAATTACATGACAAAAAACGTATTAATGCCAAACAGAAGGCATATTTGATTGGCAAAGGAGAACCCAGGTCTAGACATTTGCACATGCTGCCTAAAATCCACAAGGAGCCTGAGAAATGGAGCAAACCCCATGAAATTCCTCCTGGTAGACCAATAGTGTCAGACTGCAACAGTGAAACCTATTACACAGCAGAATATATTTTTATCACAATTATCTCTCTACTAGACATCCTAGTTACATTAAAGACACTTGTGATTTTATTAAAAAAATTAAACTACTTCCCATTCCTCCACATTCCCTTCTTTTCACCTTGGATATTGATAGTCTGTACACCAACATAGACATCTCAGAGGGCATTCAGGCCGTAAAAAATAGCCGGGCTAAATATCCTGACTCCAAAAAACCTGATAAGGAATTGTTGGAACTACAAGAAATTAATTTGACTCGTAATGATTTTGAATTTAATAAGAAATATTTGCTACAAGTTAAAGGGACGGCAATGGGGAAGAAATTCACCCCAGCCTATGCCAATATTTTTATGGCTGAATGGGAGCACACTGCCTTACAGGCCTCCCCTAAAAAAACCACCTCTGTATTATTACAAAAGCAAAAACACAACACAAAAAGCAAAAACACAACACAAAAAGAGAAAACACAACGACATTAACCAAAACGGAAAAGGTAGGTACTCTCGGGCGACATAAGTCGTCGCTGATTGGGCGAAAGAACTGGTCCGTCCTTTGAACCGGAAAGACAACACCGCCAGACCTATGCTGTGCGCCAGACAAGCGGGAACACAGAGGAGCATACCGCTAGGCTATGTATTGCCAAAATTGTGGCAAAGAGTTTGAGGAAAAACCGAACTTCTGCAGTGAATGTGGGAAAAGGCTGCAGGAAGACGGTGGCGACGCTCACGCGCGACCTTCAAGTAAGTAAACGGATGTAACCCTTTAACACCTATGCATAACATAGGCCGTCTGGATTATTTTTGTTATTTTGGCTGTAAAAGTGTCATAAAATATGCTATGAGTAATTGTTTTACTTCCTTTTTTTCAGAACAACTTCAACTTTCAACATCTGACAGTTTTTATGCATTACTGTATGTTTTGGCTTTATAATAACAGTTTAAAGCAAAAAAAAACAAAAAACGGAATTGGATTTTTCAGGCTTTTACTGTAACAGAAAATGGAAATGAACATGAACACAACATAACACAACATAAATTTGAATATTCAACTATAATACATATGTACAAAAAATATTTTCACCACTGGGCTTTCAGTGTCTCTTTTATTGTCTCTAGTATTTACAAGTATTCAGGCGTTTTTGGGCCTTTGTGGTACTGCTGGAAACAGTTTCTCTCCAGCTGTAGGCAGAGACCCACATCACACCTCTCACACTGCGAGGGAGTGCTCCTTTTGCACAGAGTGCACTGTCGCCAGCCCATGCTTGCTCTCTGTGCTTTTTCCTGTCCACTGGCTGTGGGGACAGGAACATGTTCATAACTGTGCATCAGTGGGGGCCCAGATGTCCGGGGTACACCCAGGAGATGAGCACAGAGCTCTTCCTGGAAGTCCTGGCGGCTCAAGTGCCTCAGGTGCTGATTGGCACACACCTCCTTGTGGATAATGTAACTGTTTGTCACAGCAATGTCCAAGAAATGCTGGAAAACAGTTACGTACCACCTCCCGGTCTTCCGGTGCACTGAATGCGTGCCAATCATTTGATCGGAGGTGTCCACTCCACCCATGTACCGGTTGTACTCAGCCACTGCTGTTGGTCTGGGGACAGGGACCCTCTGAGCTCTGCCATCTTCCCCCTTCTGCCACCGCAGCACCGTGTCACCTGTGTAGGCTGTGTGAACACTTGTACAGATGGAGACCTCCCTCGTGTCCATCCATTTCACGAATAGAAGGTCCTGATCCCGAATCCACCTCACAGACCCTCTGGGTGACTTCTTGGTCATGGCGTTTTCCTCAGTTGATGGAACACCCACTCTCCCTTTCCTGTATGTTCCACAAGCCCCAAATCCCTGTTGGCCCAAGTGACGAAAAAGGAAGGGGCTTGTGTAAAAACTGTCACAGTAGATGATGTAGCCAGACCCGAGGAAATCTTTGTTGATGAGGGATGTGACGACATCAAAAGAAAGCCCATTTCCTGTGGCAGATTTGGATTTCCCTGTGTAGAGTTTGAAATCAACAGTGTAGCCGTTAACATCAGCGCCAACAAAAAATTTGAGTCCCCATTTTGTGGGCTTCTCCTTCATATATTGCTTGAATGCCAACCTGGCCTTGGTGGCAACCATCCTCTCATCCACAGAGATGTGCTGCTTGGGATGGTACGCAGACATGCAGCGGGTCCTCATCATCTCCAGAAGAGGCCGGACGCGGTGGAGACAATCATAGCCCTCTGTGCCTTTCTTCTTGTCATTTTCAGCATCCTCAGCTGGATCACTCATGTGCAGGTTTGATGAAATGGTGAAGAATCGGTCCCTCGTCATGATGACGTGGCGGGAAAGGGGACATGGAAGATTGACTTTCTCCTCCAGAAATCTGAGATCTTTGGGAGGTTCATCACTGCCATGTACAGCAGCAGTCCTAGATATTTTTTCAATTCTGCTGGTGTAACATCCTTCCAGGCAAACTTCTTCCCCCTCTGAAGATTTCTTGCTGCATTTTTATTTGTGTTTGAGGACAGCAGTTTCAGGACCTCAGAGTCAAAATAATTAGAGAAAATGTCCCCTGGTGTCAGATTCCCAAAATTTAGCGGTGGCTGCACACCAGGGGTCCTCTTCGGAATGAATTTTGGCAGCTGGGGGATGATGTCTGGATCAGCCTCTGTTTTCCACCCTCCTGTCAGACCACGAAATGGTGAACGGCTGCGTACAGCATCTCCAGCAGCTCCATTCCTCAGACCGCAACTGCGGACCTGACTACGGCCTCGACTGCAACCTGTTTTGGGACTGCCCTCCTGTGCAGAAGACGGTGGTCCTTCATCAGAAAGCACCCTAAAAGTATTGCAAACATAAGACACAATACAATGAGACAAGATAGAGATGCATTCGCCTTGAAGAGAAGTAACTAAATAATACTGTAAAAAAGATAAGTAAGGCACACACAGGTACACAAAATACATACAAAATAAATTAAGTGAGTAAAAAGGTAAATGAGGTGAGTATAAGGTAAGTAATGATAAATACAGTAGATAGGCAAATATAAAATATAAAGTGAGGCAAAAAGATTTCTTAGGTAAATAGAATAGGTAATAGAGTAGGTAGTGTATTTTTCTTTAGGCTTTCATCTGTCTATTTATATTTTTATGTCTACATAAGGTAAGTAAAGTAGTCAGACATACACAATAAAAAGCATGAAATAATAACACTATGTCTAGTGGAATAACAGTGAAGGTAAGGTGAGCTGAGAAAAATATAAAAAAAAACTGTTGGATATAATATTGAACATACTGACAATCCTACAGAAAACTAGTGAAGTAATGCTACACATGATATTGAAAGATAATATTTCATACAAAGCTGAAACGTAGTTTAACTGAAGTGAACTATGTCTGAACTTTTCTAGAACTTCTTAGCTTTTACAAAATTCACTACTTACTCTCGTTTGGATGGCTGTCCCCCAGACAAACTCGGTCCTCCGTCTGGGTCAATATCCTCCTCAATAAATCGTCTGGGAGGTTTTCTATCTCTCGCAGATCTTCTTGACATTTTTCTCAAATGTCTAGCTTTGTCACTTGCAATAATATTTCAAAAACTCCGCTCTTCCTCCTCTTCCTGCTCTCCGTCGCCTCGCCCACTTCTTCTTCTTCTTCTTCTTGTTTAACGGCGGTTGGCATCCAGCTTAATGGTGCATTACCGCCACCTTCTGTTCCGGAGTGTGGACCAAAGAGTAGACTTACAGTCTAGTTCCTTCACCTGACTAGCTCAAAACCACTATTAACATATACACACTATACATATACACACATACACACACACACACACACACATATACCTACACACACATACAAAAAAAAAAAAAAAAAAAAACCTTTAACCCTGCTCACCCATCAAATTCTATCATACACCCCTGTCCCCCTTAAGAATTCTACCAGAGCCCTGACCTGTGCCCTCCCTCCCATACTTAGCAATCCTTTTAATGTAAGTTCCCGCACCCCTAAGCCTTTCATCTTATTCATCATATCCCTTCTCTGCACCTCATACCTCCTACACCTCAGAACTACATGCTCCACTGACTCCTCCTCCTCCTGACACCCCTCACACAGGCCCGTATGGTGCTTCCCTATCAGCTTCAAAGTTTTGTTTAGTGCACTATGCCCCAACCTTAACCTTGTCAGCACAGTCTCCTCTCTCCTGTATCCACTGCTCAACCTCACACTTCTAATACTCTTTTGAATTTTATAAAGATGCCTCCCTTTCTCCTCTCCATCCCATCTTTCTTGCCACATTATATTGGACTTCTCCCAGACTACACTTTTGACTTCTGCTTTGCTGATACTGATCTGCATATCTACACTTCCCTTCATTAAAGCTGTCTTAGCCAACTCATCCGCCCTCTCATTCCCCCTCACCCCCACATGCGCTGGAACCCACAGAAACTTTACCTGACCTCCCTGATGAACTATTCTTGTGACTGACTGAAGGGCTGAATACAGTATGTCCTGACGGCTGTTTGAATGGAATGACCTTAAGCTTGCTAGCACTGAAGATGAATCTGAACAAATCAATGTCTTACCCAGACCAGCTTTCTCCACCCACCTTAACGCAACCAGCACTGCCACCATTTCCACTGTGTACACTCCTAAATTATTAGACGTTCTTCTATTAATCCCAACTCCTTTCGCTGGCACTGCCACCCCAAATCCTGTCACTCCTGTCTCAGGCTGCTTAGCACCATCTGTGTATATATGTGTAAAATCACTATACACTGTCATTACATGACATCTAAACACACTCACCATATCAATGATACCTTTTGCCTTCCTCTTAGTCTCTAACAAACACCAGTCCACCTCAGGCCACACCAGCATCCATGGAGCCACCTCTGGATAAATTACTGTTGGACTTAGATTCAAATTGAAGACTCCAAATTCTTTTGCCATGTTACTTGCTGCTCTTGCAAAGTTTTGCCTCTGGCTCTTCCCATCCTCCCAGCATTCCTGCAAGACTCCCTTCGTGGGATGAGAATCATTGTGCCCCTGCAAACTAGCCCAGTAGTTTGTCATCAATTGTCTTCTCCTGATTTCAAGAGGCATTTCACCCAATTCTACCTGTAGGGCAGGAACTGGTGTTGTCTTAAATGCCCCACTACACACTCTCAAAGCCTGTGCCTGAATCACATCCAGTTTGTTTAAGAGACTCTGAGCTGCTGACCCATAAGCCACACTGCCATAATCAATCACAGACCTTATCAATGCTACATATAGCCTCTTCAGCGCTGAACAGCTTGCACCCCATTCCCTTCCGGCCAGACATCTCATAACATTAATCACCTTTTTACACTTTTCTTCAATTCTCCTGATATGACCTCCCCATGTTAGCCGTGAATCAAAAAGAACTCCCAGAAATTTAAATGTTCCAACCCTTTCTAAAGATTCCCCATACATCTTCAGCTTCATCCCTTCCTCAATTTTCTTCCTGGTGAAAAATACGGTTTGTGTTTTTTCCACTGAGAACCTGCACCCCCAATCATACCCCCACTCCACAACTTCATCAATTGCACATTGAACTTTCCTCATAGCATGCTCCACGTTCCTTCCTCTTTTCCACAAGGCCCCATCATCTGCAAAAAGTGATCTGCCTATATCTGCTGGCACTTTTGAAAATACATCATTGATCATGATGATAAAAAGTAGCGGGCTTATCACACTCCCTTGAGGCGTTCCATTTCCAACTGCATACAGCCTTGACATTTCTGACCCAATGCGTACTTGGATTTTCCTTCCGAATAGGAAGTCCTTTATCCAATTGAAAACTCTCCCACCAACACCCATCTTGTGTATTTTTATCAACAACCCCTCCTTCCACATCATGTCATAGGCTTTCTCAATATCAAAAAATACTGCAATAACAGATTCTTTATTAGCCTGAGCCTTCCGTATTTCAGCCTCTAACCTTATCACTGAGTCCATGGTATTCCTGCCTTTCCTGAAACCACTCTGACAACCTGCCAAAAGTCCCCTCCTTTCGAGTATATATGACAACCTTTCTGTTATCATCCTTTCCATTACCTTGCACATGTTTGATGTCAATGCTATTGGCCTGTAACTAGTGGGTGTGGATGGATCCTTGCCAGGTTTTCTTATTGGAACCACTACTGCTTCTTTCCAGGCTCCTGGTAACCTTCCCTCCTCCCACACTCTGTTATAAAGCTGCAGCACCTTCACTAATGCTCCTTTCCCCAGATGCTTTAACATGCTGTAACAGACAAGATCTTTCCCTGGAGAAGTTGGCCGAGACCTCTTTATAGCCCTCATCATTTCTGCCAAAGTAAATGGTTCATCGATCATGCCGGCTGTTTTTTCCCTCCTGTTTAAAACCCGTGGATACTGAGCCATTGTTGTCTTTCTTCTCTGTTTCCCTACCTCTGACAGATTTTCTGAGCTATGCACCTTTACAAAAGCCTTAGCCATGATCTCTGCCTTCTCCCTGTCGGAAACTGCTGTCTCCTCCTCAGATATTATGACTGGGTAGTCCCACACCCTTCTATCTCCTCCCATCTTCTTTATCATTCCCCATACTTCTCCCACTGGTGTAGTTCTTCCTATCTCATCACAGAAATTCCTCCATCTTGCCCTCTTAGCTTGACGTATTGTTCTCCTCACCACTGCCTGTGCCTTTTTATACTGAATCAAATCCTGCATGTTATGGGTTCTTTTAACTCGTCTGAATGCTCTGTTCCTATTTCTTACAGCCTGATGACAATCTTCTGTCCACCACGGCACCATCTTCCTGTTCCTCTTGCCTTTACTCTTGGGGATAGCGCCATCTGCTGCCCTTACAATTGCTGAGGTTACCTGTTCATTTATTTCATCAATGTCTCCAAGCATTTCTATCCCGTTCATCGATTCCTCACTCAATCTCTGAAACTCATCCCACTCTGCTTTTTGAAATATCCATTTCACAATTCCCCCACCTTTTCTCACTTCCACTCTCTCTCCCACCCTGCATAAGACTGGGTAATGATCACTTCCTATCGTTGATGCTGTCCAGACTTCCCAGCTACTGATTCCAGCCAATGTGTTAGACACTAAAGTTATATCCAGAGCCGACTCAGTACCTGTTGTTATGTTTATCCTTGTTCCCCCGCCATCATTCACACACACCAAATCCTTTTCATCCATCAAATCTTCAATGACCTGTCCATTTGTGTCTGTCCGTAATCCTCCCCACATCGTGCTGTGAGCATTGAAATCTGCACACCAAATTACCTTGTTCCTGTCTTGTCCTTTTATCCTTAATAGGCTATCCAAAACCAACCTCTTACATGGATTATAGTAGTTAATTATAACCACTGTCTCCCCTCTTTCCCATACTTCCACCACTACATATTCTTGATCTACTCCCTTTTCCAGTAGCCTATATGGAATGTCTTGTTTGATAAATGTAGCACAACCTCCTCCTCCCCCTTGACTTCTGTCTTTTCTTATCACTGTATACCCATGTACCACAAAGTCTAGATTTGGTTTTAACCATGTTTCCTGCACACACATTATGTCTGGTTTTTCAGCCATGTCTTCAATGAAATGCTTGAATTCCTGGCCATTGGCCAGTAAGCTCCTGGCATTCCACTGTAGGATTATTACCATAATTAGTATTAACCAACCCATGGTGTTTCCTGACTTGACTGACAAGTGAGGTCGTCCCTCACTTCTTCCCATGTCAGTCCCACTAATCCCAAATGATGCACTGCTGCTTTAACAATCAGCTGGATTTTTTCACTTTTTGACTTCACCTCAGCTGTACTGTTGACCACCCCTGCAATGAACGTAACCAAATCCCTTTTATCCACATACATCCTGTCAGTTGTTCTTTGTTGCCCCTCTTGACTTCCCACTACTCCTTGATCAGTAGCTCCATTATTCTGCCCCCTTGACACTCTTACAGCTTCAGCATACGATATTTTTCTTTCCACTCTTACTTTTTGGATATTACTCTCCCTTTTCATGACCTCACATCCTCCATATGCCACGTTATGGGCTCCCCCACAGTTACAACATTTTGGTTGCACCCCTGTTCCACACTTTCCATACTCATGGTCTCCCCCACACCTAGCACATCTCCTCTTCTCCTTGCAGTTTTTGGCTATGTGTCCAAACCTTTGACAGTTGAAGCACCTTAATGGTTTTGGAACATAAACCCTCACTGGGTAGCTCATAAAACCCAGGAAAACTTTCTTAGGTACACACTCTGCTTCAAACTCAATCAACACAGTTTCGCTGTCCATTCTCACTCCTGCTTTTGTTGTCTTCATTCTTTGCACATTCACTATTTTTCCACCTTTAATATTCCTCTTAAGTTCCTCCATACTCACACTCAGTGACACCCCTGTAATCACTCCCCTGCATCCACCACCATTTCGTGCTCCCACCCTCCCTGTGCTTGCCACCTTGTTTTTCCCCAGCTCTCTCAGTTTGAGTGCTTTCTCAACTTGCTCTTTATTAGCACATTTCACCAACAGATTGCCATCATTCAGGACCTTTGCAAACTGTATCTCTCCTACTTTACTTGCTAGGATTGATGTTAGCACAAAGGGATTAATTTTCTTCACGTTTTCTTGCGTCATTTCATTGAATCGCAAGATGACAAAACAATTCTCAGGTTTCTCCCTCTCACTATGCCCAGCTCCCTCCTCCTCACCGCTAGAACTGTCATCACTGCCGTCCTTCTTCCTTTTATTCCTCCCACTACTGCGTCCACTCGCTCCCCATTCAAACTCAATCTCTCCCACCTCCTCCTCATCCATATCTGCCCAACTGCCTACTCCTGATCCATTCACGGAACAGTTGTGCTCAACCGCCAGTAAATCATTTTCGACAGGACCGGGATTTCCCACTATCTTTGTACCCCGTCCACGCCCGGCTGACGCCGCCGCCATCTCCCGCCAACCTTTCGGATCCGTTCTCTCTGTCAGTCTGGTCTCGCGATCTCTGCTCTCCTCTCATCCAACCTCTCCGTCCTCCACCCAACCCTTCTACCATTCCCTCGCCCACTTCTCCTCAGCTCCTGCAGCCAAGTACCCCTGACTGCGGCCGACGGATTGTGGGCGGGGCGCAACGACGTTGAGTGGGCGGGGCGCAACGACGTTGAGTGGGCGGGGCGCTACGACGTTGAGCTGGGCGCCATCTGGTGGCGAAAACTATGTAGCCTACTACAGTCACAGTGACCTAAAGTAGACCTATTATATTAAACAATTATATTATACAGTTTGTGTGTGTGCGTGTGTGTTTGTGTTTAGGGAAAAAAATACATTTGACAAGTTAAAAAATAATAATGTCTATCAAATGCATTAACCTTATGCATCTGTTTTAATAAGGTCAATATTAAATTCACTATATAGATATACAGTACACGTATAGGAACTAAGTTTTTATATCATAGCTTTGTGTGACATATGTTGAATTTAAATTCACTATATAGATATACAGTACAGTGGTGGAAAGAGTACTGAAAATTTGTATTCAAGTACAAGTACTGTTACATTGCTAAAATATTACTCAATTACAAGTAAAAGTACTGGTGTTAGCAGCTCCACTGTCCGTGTGTGTGTCCGAGTTCTGGTCTGTGATTGGACAAACCGTAAGATGCGAGCCGTATGGCCTACCGTAATATGCCATATATCTGTGCAAACCTCGTTTTCTCTAGTTTTGGGAGCACTTTGAATTTTCTCTCTAGCACAAACGGTTGAAGAGTTACAGTAAAGTGAAGTGCGCATGACAGATTGTAGGCGGTGCTGATGTATTCGTCCGTGATTGGACAGCAGCTACTCGCGAAGGCAACGGCCTTCCGTAATACATATATGGGGAAAAGGAAAGCTCATGTTGTCAAGTATATCTAACTGCAGACCCGCAGGCCCCTCCAAACCACGCCCCTCCAAACCACGCCCATCCAAACCACGCCCACTGTGGCGCCGACAACGGAAGTGAAGCGGCTGCAGCGTCCGAAACACGCCCCTTCAAAACACGCCCACTTTGATCGATGCTATGGTGGCCTATTTACTTGAGAAATTCAGAAATAAATAAAAAATGTTGCTGAAAGTAACAGTTTTAACCAACTATTATGACAAGAAATAAGTAAAAACTCTGGGCCACGACAATAAATGACTTTCAGCACAAATAATGAATTAATGCAAACACAAGGTGACCTAGGAAAAAAAAAGGTAATTAAAAAATATAATAATATATAATAAAATGATAATAACAATAATAAGATATTATAATATTGTCATTTTATTACTTAGCAGAAATAATAACAATAAACTATGGATTGGGTTGGCCTAATTGTTAGAATTATGTATATAATTATGCATTAAATTGTATATTACTGATATTTAAGAACATCAAAGCGTACTTTATATGTTTCAAAATGAGAAGAACTGAATACATAATAAATGCTTGTAAACATCACATCATGGGATGATTCAAGTTTCAATACGTGCATTCAATGCAGCCATTTAACCTGAAAACATTCTTAGTCTCTTGTCCAAATCTCACATGTAGTTTGGTTTGTTATTGATGGGCTCATCATCCCTCCACAATGATTATATTTGTGTAGTTTTTAATACCACACTGAACCCACTAATGAGCGAAATCATTAACACTTATTATATCGTTATTTCTGTTGCGCCAACAACTTTCAGGGTCCAATACAAACCTTTACTTTACTTCATGCACTCTGAGTGTTTTAAATTTCACACAGGCATCATGGCTCAAGATGATTCAGATTTATTTGGGAATTAAACTTTCAAATTCACTCTCAGCAGAAATAACTAGTGTACAAAAAACATTTCAAACCTACAGCTCCCTGCCAGTGACCTTACCCCCTCTCCACATTGTGAAGCGTTCTCCCTGCTGTAATCAAAAATTAGCCCATTTTGCTGTTACTTGTGGGGTACATATTACTTATATACTTATTCTCCCATGTGAACTCTTGCCAAATATTAGAATTAGTCATCAAATGTGCCTCACCACAAATTTCCTTCCAGATGTGTAGTGAAATGTCTGTTCATTTCAATCTCCCATTTCTCCTTATTTGCAAACCATTGCTTGGAGTCATTTAGGGGGGGAATTCAGGATACTTTAGTTTCCAAACCTCATTCCCAGTTTGAATTTCTGTAAAGACCTGTTCTATTGGAGCCCTCTTCAAGTTTATGGATATCCTTGAATAAAGTTGGTAAGATACTAGAATCTGTGTGTATCAACATTTCATAATTCCTGTAAACCTGATCCTGAAGTTAAACATAATCGTCTTCACTAAAATGAGGAAACACCAATCAGGACCCTGCAGGTGTGTGTATGAAAAATATACTCTGTAAGTTCAACAACAAACAATAGAAACTCTTGGCCAAATGTCTTTTTATTTCAAACAGTCTTTACAACAGAAAAGACAACATAAGAATTTAGGAACAGTTCACCCCAAAAATCCAAAACATTTTTCATCTGGCCTGTAGTGCAATTTATCAAGATTATTTTGATGCGAGTTGCAGAGTTTGACATATCTCTACGGCTGGTATTTCCAGAACTCTGCAACTCACACCTTAACGATCTAGATAGATAAAATAGCACTACAAGCCAAATTTTATTTTGATTTTTGGGTGAACTGTCCCTTTCAGATTTGACAAGAACCAATAAATGTGCATTCTGAACATGGTATGAAATATAACTTGTATTTCTGAAACTTGTGCCGTGTAGTGTGTGTCTGTAATGATATCTTGACCACAGGCCTTCTTATATAACTAGCAGAATAAATTGTGTATATTTACAAAATATTAATGTACACATTTGGTGATGCAAAGCGGATCGTCTAATCCATTAATTACTCCAGTTCGACTGAATTCAAAGCCTCTTCAAAAACTCCTCAGAGTCCAGAGCTCTTCGGAGTTTGTCCTCATACTGCTTCATCTTTTCTTGGGCTTCGTCACTCAGGTTCTTGGTGAGGTAGTGGGCCAAGAGTTGTTTCTCACTGTTTCAATAAGGTAAAAGAAGTGATTAATACATATAGAAGAATTTCATATATATCTGAGGTTATAAACATATGGACATTGTACGAGCACTGCTGTTTCCAGCTTACCTCCAGTCATACTCTGGTCCATGTTTGTAAATTTCCTTGGCCTTGTCAAGGGAAACGCAGTGTATAGCTGCAAGGCCGTGGACTGTTGCCTGTGTCATTAAATAAATATAAAAAAAAGATATACAAATATACAAACAACTTGTGTCATGTTGCAGGTGAGGAAAGAATTGATATGAGCAAATGGCATAAAATAATTCTACTGGGTATGGAACATTGGTTAAAGTGTGACATGCAATACATTGTGTTCTTCATAAATAAAAATGTCAGTGAAATCTCACCTCTGGCAAAAGCACGTCCATCACAAATGCCACCTGATCATCAAGCCTTCTGCCTGTCTGTGCATTTTCCACAACTCTTATTTCATGTCAGATAAAGACACAGCCGAAATAAAAGAACCACGTGATTCCGTTAATTCACATTGCTTTTAAATTGAGCCTTAAGTCTTATCTTGCAGTCTCATTACATCGTTAAACCACCAATTAAGTTCGTTTATAGTTTCTCTTTATGCAAACGTTGATTAATATTCCTTAATTGTAGTTGCTACTTCGCTGGGTAAGAAAAGACTGGTAGCAATTCACAATCTTAACTTGATTACAATGTACAAATACTAAACAAACGAATTTTTTGTTCATTGCACCTAAACAGGCGAACACGTGATACGTCCAATAACCTAAATAGTCACAACCACAAGTTGTTTATTAAACATGTGTTGTCGAAGTTTGGAAAAGCTAAGTTTAGCGTACTCACCTGCGTTGCATCAGCCATCTTTGCCATTGCTGCCTTGACGCGATCACGTCTTGGGCGCGGTCTCTTATGCGAGCCAACATGCCCACGAACCATATTTGGAAGTTCAACTTCCTTCAACTTCCTTCACGTTTTTCTGCAAGCCTGCAGCTAGACCCTCCTCCATGTTGTCAGCTTTCAGGAACCGTGTGAATTTCGTCTCTAGTGCAAATGGCCGCGGAGCTACGGTAACTTAAAGTGCGCATGCGCCGCCATGTCGGCGCCGACATGAGCGTAAATAAAGGGTAACGTTAATGTTTATGTTAGGCTACTTTTGGATGGTGTAACGTTAGCTTACCAGAGCAAGTTAGCTAACTGTCAGTTTCCAGACCTTACTCGACAATTCCTTTGCGGAAGCTACAGTATACATACACATACAAATGTAATACGGTTATGGTCGACTTGTTAAAGGGAAACTATGCAAGTCTGTTCGCTTTTCCGCTGTCTAGGTGCATTTATTTACAACGAAGCCGGTGAAAAATCAATACATGTTGCGGTGGATAATGTTATACTACACACATATACTATGATACGACGTGTGTATTTGTGTAACGTTAGTCTTAACAATCATAAACAAAAGATTGCGGGTTACGGACTGCGTTTGTGTCGCAGTCCTACACTGATGTTGCAAGGTTGGTTTTCAGCCATGAGACGCCAGGTGGAAGGCAGACAGCCTCTATTCTCACTGTAACAAGTCACAAGTCATGTAGTACCGGTATCACAACTACTCTGGAGCTTTTAATTACGGTAAAAAATATAGCATAGCCATGGGAAAAATCCTGCAGTTTCTCTTTGATGGGACAGTCTGTGTTTGTGCATATAAATTAAAGACATGATAAGACACGTTTTGTCACCTAGGGGTGGGGGGCAACAGGTGTTTCATGAATCTTGCCGTTTGGAGTGAAAGATGTATTGATGCAGGTTGGTTGGGATGACCCCATACCAGAGACTGTCTCCAAAGAGTGGCTTAAGTGGATGCAAGGACTCCACCTACTGGACAACTTTGAGCTACCCAGATGTTTAAAACCTCTGGAGTTTGGAGATGTTATTACTGCGCAACTACACCATTTCTGTGATGCTTGTGAGGAAGGCTATGGAACAGTCACTTACCTGCTGTTACAGAATGAGCACCTCCAAATGCACAGTGCTTTCATTATGGGAAAGGCTCGTGTTGCCCCACTGAAGACAGTTACAATTCCAAGAATGGAACTGATTGCTGCAACAATGGCCAGCCGCATGGATTTCCTGTGGAAGAAAGAGCTACACTTCAGGAATCTGTGTTTTGGACTGATAGTGCTTCTGTGCTGAAATACATTAACAACGAAAGCTCCAGATTCAAGGTGTTTGCAAATGTTCCAGGATCACAGGCTCATTGCTGCCTACAGAAAAAAACACAAATTTACAGGATAATTTAGTGAGGGCCAAACTCAAACCACTAGGACACCCTAAGTCCACTGGAAACGGGGAATTTTTTCAGCACCGCCTCTGGGTGTGCAATAGACACCATGTTTGCTGTTCATGTAATTAATCTGCCATCCCATCCCTAATCCCAATCAGAGGCCTGGAACTGACCTTTGACCTTTAGTCTGTTCACACATCTCCTAACACTAATCCTGATCTGGTCTTTGGCTCTGACCCTAACCCAATTTGGCCTCCACGCCTAATCTTCACTTCAATCTGATTTACTCTGTTCGTATTTTCTTAAACTTTGTTCATTGCAAGACTTCAGACTTGAAAATGAGGGTATAGCCATTTACAGATGTAAACAGATATCCCCGTAAACATAGCTAATTTCATACAAAACTCAGGCTGTTTGAGGATACCCTCTGCAATCAGTCCCACTCCCCCCCCAATACAATGCCCCTGTTTAAATAAATCTTCAAAATTAAATTTTTGTTTGATGGGGCGAAAAAATTCATCCTAGTAGTAGGTGTATTTCTAACATAATTTAACCATTTAAACCATTTAATATCTTTTAGAGGCTCAGGGCCAGATCCACAAAGAATGGGTTGCTCCTGCTAATAGCGCCATTATTTGCGCAGAATTAGCTCACGCAATCTGCCCTGTTTTAACGCCTCATCCTCAAAAGAATTTGCTCTAATCATATGCCGGCGCTAACACGCCCACAAAGTTTGGCACCTGAGCGCAAGTGATACTCTCCTCCGATAAATCCTTTGTTGTGCGCGCCTGCTATTACGGTGCCTTCGCCTGGTTACAATCACTGCTGCCATGATTACCAGAGAGTCCTGGCATGACAGCCCTTATATAGGCTATGCTCCACAGTTCCCACCAACTGAGTGCAATTTGCAATCATTTTGCGTGAGAGAGAGAGTGAGAGGGGGAGAAAGAGAAATTGCGTGGATTTAATACACGGGTCTCACTGGCGTTAAATAGCACAGCTTTACTGCCCGTGGCAATTAGCGCTGGTCTTTGTGGATTAGGTGGTATTTGCAATGAGGCTTATTTGCATAGGAAGGGGGCAATTTTGCGCTGAATTTATTAATATTCCCTAATTTACATGCATGCAAATTGGACCGGCGCAGCTAGGAGTGGCAGTGCAGTTTGTGTTCACTTTGCGTGCATTTCACCCTTTGCGTGTGCTTTGTGAATTGCACGCTATTTTTTTCCTCTCATTTGCACAGGTTTAGCGGTCGCAAAAGCACTGCAATCCTTTTGAGGATCTGGCCCTCAGTTTTTAGGCTAATGCTGGCTCAAAGCCAGTGGTAGAAGAATAGAATAGAACAGAATAGAATAGAAATAACTTTACTTATCCCAAAGGGAAATTCAGCTGTCCGGCAGCTCACAAAAGACAAAAAAACCCTGAAATAAAATACATTAAAATAAGTGCACAAATAGAGATTAAGTTAATTAGAATGAAATTGTCCATTTCACAGTCCAGCCAGTTGTGGCTGATGTGATGTGTGTAAATGTGTGTGTGACTGGATTCAGGAGGTGTTAAACAGTCTTATTAGCCACAATTGTTTGATAGAACATGATCAACATCTCCACACACACATATCAAAGGACCTCAGTGTCCACCAGAAGAACAGGCGGCTCTGCCCCTTCCTGTAGAGGGCGTCGGTATTAGAGGACCAGTCCAATTTATCATCCAAGAGGATGAGGTGTGCACCAACTCAATGCCCTCCCCCGGTATGGAAACTGGTTGATGGGGTGACCTCTTTCTTCTGAAATCCATCACCATCTCCTTGGTTTTGGCTACAGTAGCTGTATCGTCAGAGTATTTTTGTATGTGGCGGGACTCTGAGTTGTACTTAAAGTCTGCTGTGTAGAGTGCAAAGACTTCCCTGTGGAGCACCAGTGCTGTTCCTGACCATCCGAGAGACACAGCTTCCAAGCCTGACATACTGAGGCCGCTCTGTCAGGTAGTCTGTTATCCAGGAGGTTCAGGAAGTGATCTACTCCCATCCCCTCCAACCAGTCTCTAGGTATGGGGGCTGGATAGTATTAAACACACTTGAAAAGTCAAGGAAAAGGATCCTCACACAACATCCTGGCTCCTTCAGGTAGGTATAGGCCCGATGCAGCATGTAAAGAACCGCATCTTCCACTCCCATGTGCCCCTGATAGGCAAACTGGAGGGGGCTCACAGCATCAGTGACCTCTGACTTCAGGAAACGGAGGACCAGGTGCTCCAGGGTCCTTATAATGTGTGATGTTAAGGCCAATCGGTAGCCATTTAACTCAGCCAGGCAACCCACTTTAGGCACCGGTACAAGACAAGATGTTTTCCACTGCACCAGAACTTTGCCTGTTTGAAGACTCCTGTTGAAGATCCACTGAAGGGGCTCTGGCTGCACAGTCTTTCAGCAGGCTTGAACACATTCCATCAATCAGTCAATCAATCAATTTTTATTTATAAAGCCCAATATCACAAATCACAATTTGCCTCAGAGGGCTTTACAGCATACAACATCCCTCTGTCCTTAGGACCCTCACAGCGGCTAAGGAAAAACTCCCCAAAAAAACCCCTTTAACGGGGAGAAAAAATGGTAGAAACCTCAGGAAGAGCGACTGAAGGAGGGATCCCTCTTCCAGGACGGACAGACGAGCAATAGATGTTGTACAGAACAGATCAACATAATAAATGAACAGTAATCCATATGACACAATGAGACATAAGGAGAAACAGATATTATATTAATAATATGATTATATATGTATGTGACAATAATGATATGTGTATAATAGTCCAGGTATGACTAATAGTAACAGCAGCAGTGGGGGGCATCAGGCAGGACCATGGCATCAGCACAACCACGACACACCATCCAGGCACAGCTGCGATACCAGTTAACCTGCAAGACAGTGGAGCACAAAGGCTCCGGAGAACAAGCCGAGTTAGTAACATGCAGTAGGCCCGGGTTAGAGAGATGCATTAACAGGACATGAATACTAGCAAGGGAGAGAGAGAGTGAGTGAGAAGGAGAGAAGGGGCTCAGTGTAATATAGGAGGTCCCCCGGCAGACTAGGCCTATGTCAGCCTAACTAGGGGCTGGTCCAAGACAAGCCTGAGCCAGCCCTAACTATAAGCTTTATCAAAAATTCCATCTAGCCTGCAGCTTTCCCTGTACACAGTATCCTGACCTCGTCTGCTGTAAAGGACAGGTAGTGGCCGTGTGTGGTAGATGTTGTAGCTGTTGCTAAAATAGTGGGGGAGGGGCTACTTCCGGGTGACAGTGGACCAGGAGCAGCAGCAGCAGGTGACACTGTGGAGGGAAGGAATGGATGCAGGGGTAGGGTGAACACTGCCCCCTCTATCAAACATGTTAAAGAACAGGTTGAAGTTGTTAGCTTTGTCCACATCACCATCCATTACCTGGCTATTATTCTTTGAATAGCCTGTAATATTCCTCATTCCCTTCCACACCTCTCTGATGTTGTTCTGCTGTAGCTTACTCTCCACCTTTCTTTTGTAGTCCACCTTTGCCTGTCTCAGTCTCCCCTTCAGCTCATGCTGAGCATCCCTGAGCCTCTCCCTGCCCCCCTTCTTGAATACCAGCATTTTCTGGTTGAGGAGCTGCTTGATATTATTGTTAACCCAGGGTTTATTATTGGGGAAGCAGCCTTTACTGGCATCACAGTGTCCCTACAGAAGTTTATATTCTGTCAGAATATCCACCCTCCTGTCCATGTTGTTGTCCTGTGGCTCCAGTAGTACAGTCCAGTCTGTACATTCAAAACGGTCCCTGAGAGACTCACTGATCTCCAGGGACTGTGGTAACAGGCAACTTTAATACACAAGGTTTGTATGTAGGCTGGAGAGAAACCAGATTATGATCTGATTTACCAAGAGGTGGTAAGGCAGAGGCACTGTAGGCGTCCTTGGCATTCCCATAAAACAAATCCAGTGTATTATTGTCCCTCGTGGGACATTCCACATATTGAACTGACCAAGTGAGATGGAAGGAGAGAGCAGTGTTGTAAGCTGGGTAGGTTCACACAGGAGTCAGGCACATTGTCATTCAACCACATCTCTGTGAAGCACATGAGACTCCCTATATTTGTTGGCTTGTCCTGTGGCTCCAGTAGTCCAGTCTGTACATTCGAAACAGTCCCTGAGACAGTCCCTATATATTTGTTGGCTCCTTAACATGCCAGCAACTCGTCAGACTTGTTGAAGAGTGAGTTGACATTCCCCATAAGGACCGGCAGCAGGAAAGGCTTGTCTCTCCACCTCCTAGCCTTTAGCTTAGCTCCTGTTCTGCAGTCTCTGAACAGCTTCCTCAGCTCAGCTGGTATCGCATGTCTAACTCTGTAACAAGTTATTCTCAGTGCCAGAAGATTGTCCCTTGTGTACACAACTTTATTCATCATGTTGGAAAGATTAACAATTCTTTAAAAAGCACTACTTAGACTTGCTATCACTCTGACTGGTGCATCTTTCACCAAAAAAAATGCTTTTTCATATGCACACCCATCTAAGAAACAAAAACGGCCTTAACCCATTTGAAATCATCTTTTGGAGACCACCAGAAATTGGAATTCTTCCAATTAGACACTCCATCCTACACACAACCTGAAATGCTAAGACATTGTGCTAACCTGTCTGCTACCCTGTTTCCTCTGTCTGTGCACACACACACAGCTACCCAGAACATCAGTGTACAGCGTGGTGACTTGTTGCCGCACAGGTGTTCATGGCGTCCATGGAAGACATGGCGCTGGTAATGCGGCTGCCTGTTACGTGCAGCTCAGCAGTTTTTTTTTATGCCCGTCTGTGTGTTTTTAACCGTTTTTTAGCACCTTTTAAACTGTTCTTCCAACGCCGTTTTTTTCAGATGGCGTTAACTCGTTTAGCCTGTCAACTTTTTACCGCAGTTACTGTGTATATTTTTTTCCACACAATGGAGCAGATGAAGAGTACGGAGCCGCAAGGTCTCCAGCCGCTGAAAATCACCTACACCCGACAAGAGCTTTTGGACCTCGCACAGCTCTCCAGAATTGCTGGATCCAGACATGACATCCCAGCGGAAATATTAAGGAAAAGACGCCGAGGAACCCGAGCAGGAACGAAAAGAAAGCAGAAGAGAAGAGGTTTTAAAAGAAGTTTTAAACCTGCCCTCCCCACGGTCATCATGGGAAATGTTCGCTCCTTAAACAATAAGACAGAGGAGCTGGAGTCTCTAGTAAGGAGCCAGAATGTGTACCGGGACTCCTGTCTGCTGTGCTTCACGGAGACGTGGCTTAAGGACTGCATCCCCGACCAATACACCAACTTGACCGGTTTCCTAACCATCCGGTCGGACAGAGACTCCAAAGCATGCGGTAAGCGGAGTGGAGGTGGGATTGCTCTGCTAGTTAATAACAGATGGTGTAATCCCAAGCATGCTACCATTAAGGAGAGAATATGCAACAAGGACATTGAACTCTTCGCAGTCAGTTTAAGACCTTATTACCTGCCAAGGGAATTCACCGTGGTGGTTGCCATAGTTGTTTACATTCCTCCGTCTGCACATGCTGAGACCGCCTGTGACGTAGTGCACACAGTTGTCGCGAGACTACAGGCGAAGTACCCTGACTCTTTCGTTTTTGTTACAGGGGACTTTAACCATGTCTCCCTCTCTAAAACTTTGCCTACTTTTAAACTGTTTGTCAACTGCACCACGAGAGGAGATAAGATTCTTGATCTTTTCTATTCTAACGTTAAAGACTCACACAATTCCACCGCACTGCCCCCTCTCGGTGGATCAGACCACAACCTGGTCTTCCTCTCTCCCACATACACTCCTGTTGTTAAAAGACTGCCTGCTACCACTAAAACTATTAAAAACTGGACTGATGAAGCAAAAGAATCATTGCAGTGCTGCCTAGAACTAACAGACTGGGACGTCTTTTGTGACTCATATGGGGATGATATTGATGGTCTGACAGATTGTGTCACTGACTACATTAAGTTCTGTGCTGACAATAACATCACCAACAGGCAGATTCAGTGTTTCCCCAATAACAAACCCTGGGTCACCAGTAACCTAAAATTTTGAATTTGAATTTATTAATGGATAGCCCCTTGAGATGCAACATCTCATTTTCGAGGGGGTCCAGGAGACACATACAGAATTATAAAACATAAAAGACAACATTCGCAACATACATAACGATGAGACAATACTAAGACATACAGACATTACAACACATTACAAAACAATACAGCACAATACAGTACAATAAAGACAATACAATAATACAAAAATACAGACAACTCGCTCAACCTCACCCATCCCACCAACAGAACTCAGATAATACACCAACAATGGATTGAAGAATTTAAAGACATGAGCAGTTTGTTTTGAGATGGTTGAAAAGGGATGACTTGAAACAGTGGAAGGAGGAGATTGATCTGAGAGAGAGTGGGAGATTGTTCCAGTCATATGGAGCTTTGAATCTAAATGCTTTACGGCCAATTTCTTTGGAGATGTTGGGTACGGAATAGAAGGGATATTGCATGTTTCTCAGAGGATATGATGATCTGAAGGGAATCAAAAGTGATTTTAAATAAGTAGGACAGTTAAAGTAAATACATTTAAAAATAAAAAGAACCCAGTGAAAGGGACATCTCAAAACAAACCTACATAATGAATTAAAAACAACATTAAGTGGCTTGAGGTTGGTATCAGAGGTGTTTTGATAAATGATATCGGCATAGTCTATGATGGGTAATAGCAGCTGGGTGATAATCCTTTTTCTGATCGGGAGTGTAAAGCAGTTGATTGAACGATATAGTGAAGACAGACAGCCATATGTTCTTTTTAAAATATAGTCAATATGGGGTTTGAATGAGAGTTCAGGGTCAATCCAGAGTCCAAGATATTTGAAGGAATCAACTTTATGGAGAGGAGAACCGTCAACAAAATGAATGGGCAGATGATGGTGATATGGGTGATTGTGACGTGAACCAAAAATCATGCTACAGGACTTCTCTTGATTAAGTACAAGTCTGTTGTTATAGAGCCAGTGTTGAACAGAGTTAAAATCAAGCTGTAGGGAATGTTGGATATGAGATATACTGGAGTTGGAAATGTAAATAACAGTATCGTCCGCATAAAGATGAACGAGACCATTATTACATAAATGAGGTAGATCATTAATAAAAATGGAAAAGTGGAGTGGTCCCAGGGTAGAACCCTGTGGAACACCTTTATCAACAACCAAATAATCAGACTGAAAACCATGAAAAGAAACAAACTGACGTCTATTGTGGAGATATGCATTAAACCATAATACTGCTTGTTGACTTAAACCAATAGAAAACAATTTGTCCAGAAGTAGATAGTGGTCAACCATATCAAAAGCTTTGGATAAGTCAATGAAAATTGCACCTGTGAGTTGGCCTTTATCGAAGGAGGAGAATATGTCATTTGTAAATTTTAAAAGAGCTGTTGTGGTGGAGAAATTTGATCTAAAGCCAGATTGGAATGGAGACAAAATATTGAATTGACTGACATATTGTGATAGTTGATTAAAAATAAGTTTCTCATATATTTTGGCAGTGACACAAATAATTGATATTGGACGGTAGTTATTGACATCAGATGGATCTCCTGATTTGAAAACAGGTGTAACTCTTGCAGATTTCCATGCAGAGGGAATTGAACATGTTGATAAAGATAAATTAAACAGGTCAGCAAGTGGATACATGATAACACGAGCTGCAAGTTTAAAAAACTTAGCTTCCAGACCATCAGGGCCAGGGCTGCTATTTTCATTCAAACTTGATAATGCATAAAAAACTTCAGCAGGTTGAATTTTGTTAATGGAAAATGAATTATTATAAGTAGTTGAGTTATCATATGTTAAGTGGCTGGCCGTATTATAGGGAGGAAATTGTTGAGAAACACAGACGCTTGAGAAATGTTGATTGAAAGAATTGGCGATACGGAGGGGATCAAAAATATATTCATTATTATATTTAATCTGATTTGTAACATTTTTATTATCTCTGTTCAGAACACGATTCAGCTGCTTCCAAAATTGCCTGGGGTTATGAAAATCATGCAAAAGACTCTCTTGATAATAGTTAGATTTAGCATTTCTTGTTTTTGTTTTACATTGATTTCGCAGATATCTGTAAGTTTCCCAGTCTGAGGGATGTTTAGACGACCGGTACTTAGCCCACGCTTTATCACGCTGTTTAAAGAGACTGAGAAGGTTTGAGTTTATCCAGGGTAAATGTCTGCCTTTGACTCTGATTATTTTAGTAGGAGCATGTTTATCTATGACTTTGGTGAGTTCAGAACTAAAAAAATCCCATGCATCTTCAACAAAATGAATAAGTTGAAATCTATCCCAGTTGATAGCAATAATATCATGGATAAAAAGGTCAACATTTAATTTCTTACATTGTTTCAATTTAATAAATCTAGGAGAGGAAGTTGACATTTTTATTTTCCATACACAGAAAATTATGGACTGGTCGCGGAAGCAGTCAGACAAAACGCCAGATTTAATAATTCTTTCAGGATTGGTGACTAAAATCCAATCTAATAAAGAGGAGGAACGGTGGTCAACTCTAGTTGGTTCGTTGATTATTTGTGTAAGATTTATACTGTTGAATAGATTTCTATCATTTGAGGAGGAACGATTGAGCCAGTTACTATTGAAATCACCTAAAATAATCAATTCATTGAGTCTCTCAAGGGAATCAATGGTTAATAAGATGTTCTTCATTGAATCAGCAGGAGCGGAGGGAGGCCTATATATGTTGCCAATTAACAATTTTTTATTTTTATGAAAATTAATGTTAATAAATAGGCATTCAAAGTTAACTGGCTCAATTTTAGGAATGACACGCTCAGAGTTCAAGTTTGCCGACACATAAGTAGCCACCCCACCACCTCGGGAAGGCCTATCGACTCTGTACAGGACAAAATCATCAATATGCATTTCCGCATCCTGAATATTACTATGTAACCAGGTTTCAGATAATGTAATAATGTGAGGTTTATGGAGAGCAGCCCAAACTCTAAGAAAGTCAATTTTAGAGATAAGACTCCTTATGTTGAGATGAATAACCTTTAAACCTTTAGTTGAGTCCATTATGCCTTAAGAGGGTAGAGGGTAACAAGTGAGAGAGGTGGTAGGTAATGGTGAAGTGAAGAGCAAGCAACAGAGAGGACAGACAAACAAGCACACACACACACACACACACACACACACACACACGCACACACAGAAACAAGCAAACGTACAGACAAAACGAACAACAGCATCAACACTAAACATACACAAAGAAATACAAGGGAAAAAAAAAAAAAAAAAAAGGGGACGGATGCACAAAATGATCCGGGATACTAACGGCACAGTGGTGAGTGAGCCGGGTACGCATCAACACTGAGCATGGTCTGCTTACAAAAATAGAAAATAAAATAAATGTGGCTCGGAAAAGGGGAAAAGAAACAAACAAACAAAAAAAAAAAACTAGGTTAGAATAATAAGAGTATCCTAGTTATTAGAAATGATGCAGACACAAAAAAAAAAAAAAAAAAAGTCCATTAGTAGAAAAATAAATAAATAAATAAAATCAAATGGAGAATCAATGTGGACCTGACACAGTATAGAGTTAATTCGGGTTTTTCTTTATCATAAATTCATAGGCTACATGTACATGTTCACACAAACGCAGTTAACACACACGTATCCATATCAACACCAAATATACATAGAAGAAATCAGCAGAGATACTAAATAGTATCTCTGACGTCAGGTAGTCTCTAAGTGCAACCTTTGCAACAACGTACTTCCGCTTTACGGCAGAACACCATGCGACAGCGTGCTCCACTTTGCGACCAAAACAAAAGCAAGCCCCAGACGGCTAAAGTCTCCACACAGGATGAAAAGTATCAACAAAACCAAGAAACAAAATGAAAAAACGGGCGTTAAACTGAAAATGAAAATAATATTAGCCCATCAACATCATGAGTCACCAACCTTATGACAAAGTTGCGCCGGAGAAGACCGGGAGAAAAGTTTGGAGGACTGGGTCAGCCAGCAGCATCACAGGAGTTCAGGAGTTGTTATGAGAGTTCATGGAGAGGTTTGAGGGGGAACTCACAGAAGAGGAGAAGGCAACATCAGCAGCTTTGTGGTCCTGGAAACGCTGTTCCTTGCCGTCAATCCACACACACAGTGTGCAGGGATAACGGAGGGAATATTTCAGATGGAGATCGCGGAGCCTCCTTTTGACCGGATCAAATGCCCGACGTCTCCTCGTCAGCTCCGCGCTGTAGTCGGGATAAATGGAGACGTGTCTCCCTTTGAAGACCAGCTCCTTCCCTCGGGCTAGCCGCAGGATTTTAATCTTATCCTGAAAGTGTGCCAGCTTGATCAGGATGGGTCGGGGTCGAGATGTGTCAACCTGACGCACAGTGGGAACGCGATGAGCCCTCTCGATGACCGGTGGAGAGGAGAAGTTGTCCGGCCCCAGGAGCTGTTGGATCAGGCCGGTCATGAAACCCAACACGTCAGGTCCCTCAGCAGATTCAGGCACGCTGATGAAGCGGAGATTTGTGATTCTGCTCCTATTCTCAAGATCATCGACCTTGTTTAAAAGGTAAGCATTATCTTTCTCGAGCCTCTTAATTCGAACAGAGGACTCATCCATGTTGTCTTCATTCGCGCCAACGCGCTGCTCCAGATGATTAATACGCTCATCCAGGGTGGACAAAGAGTTCTCAATAGTGTTGAGCTTGGTAGCAATAGGATCAATTTTTAAGTCAAAATATGTGATCATGTCCGACTTGATCTGATGAAGAGAGTCCGACAGCACCTGCAACTGACTGACGAATTGATCCATTGTGACAGCCACACCTTAGGAGTCACAAACCATCCAAAGGACAAAACAATTAAATTCCTAATAGGATTTTTAACTTAGTGGCAAGTAGTGGAGCAAAGAAAAAAGGCTATATGTTGGAGTGAACACCACAGATTACAAAAAAAAAAAAAGAGATAAAGCAGACCTCAGCTCAGCTCAGCTCACTCACAGTGCGGCCATTTTTTTTTTTGGAAATCTCTGCTTAACCAGAAAAAGAAGGCTTTTAGAGAGGGTGACAGAGAAACAACTAAGACACTGCAAAAGGAATTAAAAGTGAAGATTAAGAATGGAAAACAAGCCTATAAACACAAACTGGAGCAGCAGCTGCAGCAGGATGGAGTGAGGCAGGCCTGGGCCGGCATGAAGAAGATCACAGGTATGGAAGGCAAAGGAGGACAGCTGCCAGATGGAGACAAGGACCTGGCTGACAAACTAAATTTGTTTTTCAACAGATTTGATAGCCCACCCCCTCCATGTTTGCCCCCTGTGGATCATGCATCCAAGCCCACCCTGTCACCCCACCCGCCATCCATAACAATCCATCCACTTCAGGTGTGGAGCGAACTCAACAAACTGAAGCAGGGAAAAGCACCTGGACCTGATGGAATCTGCCCCAGACTGCTTAAGACCTGCTCGACCCAGCTCTGCGAAATCCTCACACACCTGTTTAACTTGAGCTTATGTCTGCAGAGGGTCCCCACACTCTGGAAAACATCCTGCCTGGTCCCTGTTCCCAAAAAGAAACAACCCAGGGACCCAAATGACTACAGGCCCATAGCCCTTACCTCACACATTATGAAGACCTTGGAGAGGTTGGTTCTTACTGACATCAGGCCTAGGACCAGTAAATTCATGGACCCCTTACAGTTTGCGTATCAGCCCAATATTGGTGTAGATGACGCCTTGATCTACATGCTCCAGAGAACCCATGCACATCTGGACACAGCTGATGCAAATGTGAGGATCATGTTCTTTGATTTTTCAAGCGCCTTCAATACAATCCAGCCAGAGCTGCTTGGAGAAAAAATGATGAACATGCACATGGATCCAGCACTTGTCTCCTGGGTGATTAACTATCTTTCAGATCGACCACAGTATGTGCGTCTCCAGAACTGTGTGTCAGGAACCGTCCAGAGCAGTACAGGGGCCCCACAAGGAACAGTACTGTCCCCTTTCCTGTTCACACTTTTCACATCAGACTTCAGGTACAACTGTGACAGTTGCTTCCTGCAAAAATTCTCTGATGATTCTGCTGTGGTTGGCTGTATTCAGGGAGGGTGTGAACAGGAATATAGGATGGTGGTGGAGGACTTTGTGAATTGGTGCAGTGAGAACCACCTACATCTCAACGTTACAAAAACAAAGGAAATGGTGGTGGATTTCAGGAGGAGGAGGTCCCTGCCTCACCCAGTTACCATCAGTGGTACAGCAGTGGAGCTGGTCTCCAACTACAAATACCTGGGAGTACAGCTGGACAACAAGCTGGACTGGTCCAGCCACATGGACACTCTGTACAAGAAGGGTCAGAGTAGGTTGTACTTCCTGAGAAGGCTACGCTCCTTTAACATTTCCAAACCTTTGCTGTGCACTTTCTATAAGACTGTTGTTGCCAGCGCTCTGTTCTTTGGGGTGGTCTGCTGGGGGGAGTCCTCTCGCTCGGCAGATAGAAACAGAGTGAACAAACTAGTTAAAAAAGCAGGCTCCATCATCGGAGCACAGCAGGACAAAATTGAGCAGGTGGCTGAGGTGCGAATGCTCAATAAACTGATCTCAATTATCAGCAACCCGTCACACCCACTTCACTCTCTCGGGGTGTTTCGACAGAGCACCTTCAGCCACAGACTGATCCCCCCAAAATGCAAGACTGAACGCTACCGGAGGTCTTTTCTGCCAGCAGCAATTAGACTCTTTAATGTGCAATAATGTGCATGTGCAATAGTGATCTTTTTATGTGCAATAGTTATCTTTTTTATGTGCAATAGTGATCTTTTTATGTGCAATAGTGATCTTTTTTGTGTGTGTGTGTGTGTGTGGGTGATCTGTGATGATGGGCTATCTGAATGTTTTTGCTGCTGTAACAAAAGCAATTTCCTTGAAAAAGGATTAATAAAGTTTCTATCTATCTATCTATCTATCTATCTATCTATCTATCTATCTAAATGCCAGCTGTGTGGTTTGTAGCCTGATGTCAGGATCAGTGTGTCTGAGTCAACGTTATGTCATGATCAATCAATCAATCAATCAGTCAATCAATCAATCAATCAATCAATCAATTTTATTCATGAAGGCCAATATCACAAAGAGGATTTTACAGCATACGATATCCCTCTGTCTTTTGGACTCTCACAGCGGATAAGGAAAAACTCCCCCAAAAAAACCTTTCCAGGGCATTCATACATTGGGCCCCACCCACTGTACCCAGAGAGTCCGGTAAAGGGTGGAATCTGTGTGAGATAGGATGAAAGATATAATATTGTAACCCCAGTTCTATTAGCACAGGTGGAGCACTACACTTGGGGGGGCCTGTTACTTACTCACTGAAGAGGGTGTAGAATGGCTGATGGCAGAAATCCGCCTCCTTTTTGTACTGTGGGATCCACATGTATTCAGGTAGGCACATTTATGCATTTTCTCAGTGTGCAAATGTGTTCTTGTGATTAAAGAGTATTACCCAAAGAGTCCAGTAGAGGGCTCTGTCTGTGCTAGTAGAGCTAGGGTTACAATATCCTAGCTTTTGTTATTTCCCCTTTTCTCCTAAGGGCTTTAAGGACTGAAGTAATATCAAGAACATATAAAAAAATTTACCGACTTGTCCTGAGTGCTCCTCATAGCAATAAGTAAGACATGAATGAACTGAAAAAGATAAATGATGAGATCCCCTCTCATATTACTTTAATTTCTCTCATTGTAATCTTGATATATTATCCATTTGTCTTACCTATATCTCAAAAATTTTGTCTCGGGTTATCTCATCTTTTCTCCCAAGGGTTTAAGGACTGAACTCAAAAAGGTAATTTGTGACCTTACCACTCTGTTAAGAGTAAAACAAGTGACTAAGTTCTCATCATGTCAGTGCTCATCAGCATTTTGTGGTATCTCACAGTATACCAGTACCTCGTGCTTTAGCTTGGCTTTATAATGGTTACAATAATGGTTAAGTTTTGGAATGAACAAGATTTGAAACAACTGCTCATTTTTTGGGACTCACCTGAATTTTTCAGGACATCTGGTCACCACATTTGGAAAAAAATGTGTGATGACAACTGCATTTTCAATCACCCGATAGCTCCCTGAACTAGTAGGTTTAGTAGGCTCCTACTGACCTCTATATTTGGACAGATGAGTGGTTCATTAGCCTGATTACAGTGAAGTTAGGTTGGTCTTTCATCAGTGATGAACCTGGCTATTACCTCTAATGAACTTTTCCAACATTTTTTTTACATTTCTTAATACTTGAATACGTGAATTTAAAATATGCACAAACTTTTTCTTTTAATCTCTGTGGTCCTATAAGGGCCGGTCCATGCTGCAGGACAGACTGATCACAGTCTGAAGTGCAGCATAGAGAAACAGTACCAAACAAAGTAACATTCATTTAAATGATTGGATGATACACAGATCCTCAAAGGCTGATGGCTGTGCATGGACATGATGACACAACTGAGAAAAAACCTGAAAAAGGACTTTTGATTTTCTTGATTATTTGATTACAAAATTTTGATGCCCACAAGGTTTTTTGATTTTTTTTTAGATTGATTTGTTGAATCATTTAATGACCAGAAGTGTTTTCTTTATTCAATCAGTCATCTATTTATTCATGCATTAATTACCAAGATGCTGAGCTGCAGGTATATGTTGTGATCACGACCATGTAAGACAACATTAAATACTGGTTGATGATAGCAGCTGTGCTGTGAGATTACATAGACTACTGAGGTTAAGTACAGCCACGAATCATCAGTTCTCACATCTTCATGAAATGCATACCAGCTGTGCTGCAGGTCATTTAGCTCATTGAAATGGTAACAGATGATTTTTGGCTTTAATTGAAATTTAAATGTCAATGCAGCCAATCTGACAGTATAGCCACAGTTAGTTAAATATTTTTGTTTATTTTCTCTGATGTTGTTTTGATCATAAAATAAAGACCTTACTTTCTGCATCACAGATTGGTAATAACTGCTGGTCAACACAGCTGAGTATTTCTGAGCTGTTTCTTACTTGTTTCATTATCTGGCAACAGAAAAACAAAAATAGAAAAATGAAAGCAACTTTATCCTGAATTTGGCTGTATTAAAACACAGTGTGGTGATCATCCAGGGCAAGAAGGGTTATCTAGGCGGTCAAACATGCACAGTTTCCCAATCTGGGGGCTTGGTTTGTCAAATTGTGCAAAAAGTTTGAACAAGTGGTGCACACAATTTATGATACAGTCTTTTCTACCATATTACCTTTGTGGGTTTCCATAAAATTATTATCTATTTACAGCTTTTCTGAGGGACCATTTGCTGCTTTTATGATGGTTATATGATGGAAAACCAAATATCTTTGGGATTTGGCCTGTTGGTTGAATTAAATTTAAATACTTCATGGGCTGTGGGAGACTGTAGTTAGTTATAATATAGACAAAACAAGTAGCAGTTTATCCTAGCAACATTTGGCAGACCTTTTGATAATGACAACAATCGTTATCTGCAGCATTATTGTGCATATTTTCCATTACATCACTTACAAAAAAAGAAAAAAAAAATCCATACCAAACACACAGAGGGCCAAAGACAAAATCCTAAATGTTTAAAGAAGCATGATTCCCAAAGAGGTCATATTGAGAGAGTGAGAGGGCTCATTTACAATGGTCTTGAGAAGGTTCTTTGGCGTTGACAACATCTTGGAAAACTGCAGTTGCCTCCACATTCTCTACATTCTTGGGTCTTGTAGGAATCTATAGGAGGAACAACAAGAAACAGTCTCTTAGTGGTTATCAAAAATGTATTTGTGTGTGTGTGTGCGTGCGTGCGTGCGTGCGTGCGTACGTGTTACTTTACACACACAGACACACACACACACCCACACACACACACACACACACACATATAATGTATGTATCAAAATGCATGAATGTAATTGAACTACCAGCGAGCTACTGTCAAATGTTGTTTATATTATGATATCTTTTATTAGGGGGCCAAGCCCGCGGGGCTTGGGGAACGCGCATGCAAAGCATGAGCGTTTCCCAGGACCAGCGGTGCTGGGAACCCTATTGTTTTTGTTCGGATTTTTAGGAGGCCAAGCCCGCGGGGCCTGGGGAACGCGAATGCAAAGCAGCTTGCAGTTCTAGTTATTAGGGCCCGAGCACGTACCGTGCGAGGACCCTATTGTTTTCCTTAGGATTATTATTATTAGGGCCCGAGCACGTACCGTGCGAGGACCCTATTGTTTTCCTTAGGATTATTAGGGCCCGAGCACGAACCGTGCGAGGACCCTATTGTTTTCCTTAGGATTATCATTATTATTATTATTAGGGCCCGAGCACGTACCGTGCGAGAGCCCTATTGAAACCGAAGGAATTCTTATTCTTATTATTATTATTTTTTTTTTTTTTATCCTATGATCGCATTTTTGAGGGCCTGAACGTACTCAAAAAGTCCCAGAATTTTGCACACTCGTCACGTCTGGTGAAAAATTCGATATTTTATGGTCATTACAAAGGGGCGTGACAAAATGGCTCAACGGCGCCCCCTAACAGTTTTCAAAATCAAAGCCCCCTGCTTTAACTTTGTCCGAAGCATACGAATTTTGGTACACATATGTAGCACGCCGAGACGGACAAAAAAGCCTCTTGGGCCCATGCCCTAAACTCAACAGGAAGTCGGCCATTTTGAATTGAATGTGGAAGTTTCATGTATTTTTGGCCATTTGCAGGGGTCATAAATGAACGAACTCCTCCTAGAGATTTTGTCCGATCACCTTCAAACTCGGTCTGTCCCACCAACATAAACTGAAGACGAAAAGTTATCAAAAGCTTGTGTTTTCGTCACACCGTGTGACCGTGCCGGGACCTCAAACTTCGTTACAAACAGGAAGTAGTATTATAACGCAGGAAGTAGTTTATTACTCCAACATACATGCTCCAATCTTCCCCAAACTTCACAGGATTGATGACAGTCCTGCTCTGAAGAGATCTACATGTCAATAATTTGTGATTAATATAGCGCCCCCTACTGGCAGTAGAAAATGTCATGTTTTACACTTTGAAGCACATCTCCTCCAAAGTTGAACACATCAACCTCATACTTGGTGAAATTATCCATAAGGCCTTGATGATGCTTTCTATGGAAAACTGTGAATTTTCGTCAAAGGGCGTGACCTTGGCGTGGCGGCCAACTTTGATGTTTCGCCATGATGACCAAAGTAGCTGTAACTTGACTCTACGTGGACATATCTTTCCAAAACTTCACACATATGATAACTGTCCAGCCCTGAAAACATCTATACAGAAATTTTGAATCAGCATCATAGCGCCACCTACTGGCGGCAGAAGGTTACTTTTTTCATTCTTTCATGTCCCTCTTCTACCAGGTTCCCCCGAACCACCTCAATTTTGCAAATACAGACTCCCAAGACCTTGTTGATGGTCAAAGCAGAAGCCTTTGAGGTTTCGTCCAACGCTGTCACTGTGGCGCCACCTTATTCGCCATAAAACACGAGGTTGTTTTTGAGGGGCAAGGGACACTCGAAAACTCACGCAACTTGGCACACACATCAGACATCCCAAATTGTGTTGTCTGATGTGATTTTTGTGTTTTCATGTGCCAAGATGGCTCAACAGCGCCCCCTACTCATTTTCAACGTGTTTTGGGCTATAACTCCCAGACCATATGTCACACATTCAAAAACCTCATATCCACAGATTCCCTGAATAGTGCTGAATCACCTGGGCAGGGCCACTCCCATTTCTGCCTATCATGTTTTTCACAACATCGCAAAAACTGGACAACCTACTTTTTCGAACTCCTCCTTAGGGTTTTGTCCGTTCAGCGTGAAACTTGGCAAGTACAGTCTTCGGCTGGACCTGATCTAAAGTTATCAAAGGAATTTTGATTGGTCATAATATGCTCAAATTATTAATGAATAAATTTTTCTAGCTAGCTATAAAAAGGCGAACGGTGGCATATTTCGGTCAAAATAAATGCTAACAACACCAAATCTGAGATCCTTGCTTGATATGTGCCTGTGAGAGAATGAACCAAATTTAGCTAATTTTGGCCACTAGGGGGCGCTGCAAATATGGGAAATTTATATCTGGTAAATGGCTGCACCGATATTTATGAAATTTGGTGAGTATTATGCTGGGCCTGTCCTGACGCCATATCTTGAAGGTAGTCACGACTGGTAAAAGTGGGCGTGGCTTATTACAAGATAAAAAACAAACATTTATTTCAGCCCAAGTATTATGCTGAGGGCTGTGAAATTCACAGGGTATATAGAGAATAGCATACAGACCAACCATAGCAAAAATTGTGCGTCTTCTCCACTAGGTGGCGCTATAAGAGATACAAACGCATTTTGGCCTGTAACTTCCACATTTTAAATCACATCTTAATAAATTTTATATCCACGTGTTCCCTAAATAGTGTCGCATCTTCTGACATAGGCCACGCCCACTCCCACTGCAAATTTCTCTTTGTAATTTACTATACATCAAAAACCTACTTTTTCGAACTCCTCCTAGCGTTTAATCTCCATCTTCACAAAACTTTGCACATGCAATCTCCAGACTGGCCTGACCAAAAGTTATCAAAAGAATTTTGCTACTCCAAAAATTAGGCTAGCTAAAAATAAACAGTTTTTTTCTGCTAGCTAAAAAACACATACCTTTGCATATTTTTGTCAAAGTAAAAGATATCAATGTCAAACTCAATTCACTTCTTTCAGACGTCATCCAGACGATCCTAGCCCAATTTGGCAGAAATTAGCCAATAGGGGGCGCTATAATCAGAGAAAAATCAAGTGACATAAAATTCATCGATTCGCATGAAATTTGGCGAGCATGATGTGGAGTCACTCCTGAGGCCAGCTGTAAAGCTTGGTGATGTTTGGTCACCGTGGCAACGCCTTATTCGCCATAAAACACGAAGTTGTTTTTGACGGGTAAGGGATGCTTGTAATGTCATGAAACTTGACACACATATGACAGGATCCAATATGCATTTTCTGATGTGATTTTTCGGCTCTGATATGCCAACATGGCTCAACAGCGCCCCCTACAAATTTTCTACGAAACAGCCCCCGAAGCTGGTTTGACCTACATCTATGAAACTTGGTACGCACATGCATCACTGAAAGACGTATAAAAAAGCCTCTTGCAGCCATGTGCCAAACCCAACAGGAAGTCGGCCAATTTGAATTTGCTTGTAACTGGTTTGCAACTTCACCATACATGTTCCAATCTTCCGCAAACTTCACAGGATTGATGACAATCCTGCCCTGAATACATCTATATGCCAATACTTGGTTATTAGTACAGCGCCACCTACTGGCAAAATTACATGTCTTCATATGATTTGAGGGATATGACGTCCTGCGTAAGGGATCTGCCGTGGACAGGAATGAAGGGCGGCATGAGCCGGCGTCCTGCCAGCACCCTCGAGTTGCGTGAAGGTGCGAGGGCCCGTTCAATGCTGCTTGCAGCTTTAATTAGGGGTTCAAGCCCGAAGGGCTGAAACCCTATTGTTTTCCTACTGTTTTATTATTAGGGGTTCAAGCCCGAAGGGCTGAAACCCTATTGTTTTTATTCTTCTTCTTCTTCTTCTTCTTCTTCTTCTTCTTGTTCTTCAGAAATGTTTTCGCAAATTCCCGTGAGATGGTACATCATAGAGACATGAAATTTTCACCAATAACTGGAAGTTGTGTGCAAATGGTGCTCATAATATAGAAATACCAATTGGCCAGATGGTGGCGCTATAACCAAGGTCAATGCGTTTTGGGCTATAACTCCCACACCATATGTCGCACATTCAAAAACGTTATATCCACAGATTCCCTGGATAGTCCTGAATCACCTGGGCTAGGCCACGCCCATTTCCGCCTAGAAATTTTTTTCACAAAATCGCAAAAACTTGAAAACCTTCTTTTTCTATCTCCTCCTTGGGATTTTGTCCAATCAGCGTGAAACTTGGCACGTACAGTCTTTAGCTGGACCTGATCTAAAGTTACTCACAGAATTTTGTTTCGTCGAAAAATGCGTAAATTATTAATGAATACATTTTTCTAGCTAGCTATAAAAATGCGAACTGTTGCATATCTCTGTCAAAATAAATGCTAACAACACCAAATCTGAGATCCTTGGTTGGCATGTGATTGTGAGGGTATGAGCCAAATTTGGCGAATGTTGGCCACTAGGGGGCGCTGCAAATATGGGAAATTTGTATCTCTTAAATGGCTGCACCGATTTTTACCAAATTTGGTGGGTATGATGCTGGGTCACTCCTGAGGTCATATCTTGAAGTTCATCACGACTGGTCAAAGTGGGCGTGGCTTATTACAAGATAAAAAAACAAACATTTATTTTAGCTGAAGTATTATGTTGAGAGCTATGAAATTCACAGGGTATATATAGGATAGGACACAGACCATCCATACCAAAAATTGTGTGTCTACTCCACTAGGTGGCGCTATAACGGGTGAAAACGCATTTTGGCCTGTAAGTTCCACATTTTAAATCACATTTTCATAAACTTTATATCCACGTGTTCCCTAAATAGAGTCTCATCTTTTGACATAGGCCACGCCCACTTCCACTGCATATTTCTCTTTGTAAGTCACTACACATCAAAAACCTACTTTTTCTATCTCCTCCTAGCGTTTGAGCTCCATCTGCACGAAACTTTGCACATACAATCTCCAGATGTGCCTGATGAAAAGTTATCAAAAGAATTCAGCTACTCCAAAAAATGTGGTAGATATAAAGTAACAATTTTTTTCTGCTAGCTAAAAAACACATACCGTTGCATATTTTTGTCAAAGTAAAAGCTATCGACGTCAAACTCAAGTCACTTGTTTTAGACGTCAAACAGAGGATCTGTGCCAAATTTGGCGGAAATTGGCCAATAGGGGGTGCTATAAACAGAGAAACATCAAGTGAAATGAAATTTCACAAAATCCGGCCATAAATCAATGAGGGTTTTTTCAAACATCAACAAACTCAGTGTATCAAAGGTCTTGATCTTACCCACCTTTCAAAATTTAAATGGCTATGCTGGCTTGAACCCCGGAATTGCCGCTTGCGGCTATATTTAGGGGTTCAAGCCCGAAGGGCTGAAACCCTATTGTTTTCCTACTGTTTTATTATTATTATTATTATTATTCTTCTTCTTCTTCTTCTTGTTCTTCAGAAATGTTTTCGCAAATTCCCGTGAGATGGTACATCATAGAGACATGAAATTTTCACCAATAACTGGAAGTTGTGTGCAAATGGTGCTCATAATATAGAAATACCAATTGGCCAGATGGTGGCGCTATAACCAAGGTCAATGCGTTTTGGGCTATAACTCCTACACCATATGTCGCACATTCAAAAACGTTATATCCACAGATTCCCTGGATAGTCCTGAATCACCTGGGATAGGCCACGCCCATTTCCGCCTAGAAATTTTTTTCACAAAATCGCAAAAACTTGAAAACCTTCTTTTTCTATCTCCTCCTTGGGATTTTGTCCAATCAGCGTGAAACTTGGCACGTACAGTCTTCAGCTGGACCTGATCTTAAGTTACTCACAGAATTTTGTTTCGTCGAAAAATGCGCAAATTATTAATGAATACATTTTTCTAGCTAGCTATAAAAATGCGAACTGTTGCATATCTCTGTCAAAATAAATGCTAACAACACCAAATCGGAGATCCTTGGTTGGCATGTGATTGTGAGGGTATGAGCCAAATTTGGCGAATGTTGGCCACTAGGGGGCGCTGCAAATATGGGAAATTTGTATCTCTTAAATGGCTGCACCGATTTTTACCAGATTTGGTGGGTATGATGCTGGGTCACTCCTGAGGTCATATCTTGAAGTTCATCACGACTGGTCAAAGTGGGCGTGGCTTATTACAAGATAAAAAACAAACATTTATTTTAGCTGAAGTATTATGTTGAGAGCTATGAAATTCACAGGGTATATATAGGTTAGGACACAGACCATCCATACCAAAAATTGTGTGTCTACTCCACTAGGTGGCGCTATAACGGGTGAAAACGCATTTTGGCCTGTAAGTTCCACATTTTAAATCACATTTTCATAAACTTTATATCCACGTGTTCCCTAAATAGAGTCTCATCTTTTGACATAGGCTACGCCCACTTCCACTGCATATTTCTCTTTGTAAGTCACTACACATCAAAAACCTACTTTTTCTATCTCCTCCTAGCGTTTGAGCTCCATCTGCGCGAAACTTTGCACATACAATCTCCAGATGTGCCTGATGAAAAGTTATCAAAAGAATTCAGCTACTCCAAAAAATGTGGTAGATATAAAGTAACAATTTTTTTCTGCTAGCTAAAAAACACATACCGTTGCATATTTTTGTCAAAGTAAAAGCTATCGACGTCAAACTCAAGTCACTTGTTTTAGACGTCAAACAGAGGATCTGTGCCAAATTTGGCGGAAATTGGCCAATAGGGGGTGCTATAAACAGAGAAACATCAAGTGAAATGAAATTTCACAAAATCCGGCCATAAATCAATGAGGGTTTTTTCAAACATCAACAAACTCAGTGTATCAAAGGTCTTGATCTTACCCACCTTTCAAAATTTAAATGGCTATGCTGGCTTGAACCCCGGAATTGCCGCTTGCGGCTATATTTATTATTATTATTATTATTATTTTTTTTTTTCGCTTGATCGCATTTTTGGGGGCTTTAACATATTCAAAAACTCACCAAATTTGACGTGCACATTCGTCTAGGGGACATTTATGTGTACGCAAAATTTAAACGATGCCCATTGCAAAATGGCGAAATGGCGCCCCCTAGAAAATTTCAATCGGCTCCCACCGGCAGCCCGTTTGACCAAATTCCACGAAATTCGGGGAGGTCGTGTATCATCCCAAGACGCACGAAAATGCGCACTTGGACTTTTTTCTAAAACCAACAGGAAGCCGGCTATTTTGATTTGAATATTCCATTTTTTACCGATTTTGGCGATTTGCTAGTGTGCTCTCAGAGCTATCTCCTCCTAGACGGTTCATTGGATCGGCTTCAAATTTGCCGTGCTGCAACTAGACCACATGATGATCAAAAGTTATTAAAAGATCTTTCCCTCGTTAAACGGTTTGGCCGTCAGGTGGCGGCGAAGTTTGATGTCTCAAAAAAAAAAAACCAAAAACCCAGAATTGCTATTACTTGGGCGTGAAAGGTCCAATCGGCACAAAACTTGCTGGGTATGATCATAGTCCCGCCCTGAACACGTCTACATCAAAAAATTCCCCTGTTCTCAAAGCGCCCCCTGCTGGCGACAGGAAAAGTGATTTTTTACACTTTGAGGTGCAGCTCTGAGCACGTTAAGCATATCCAACTCAAATTTGGTCAGAAAGGCCTCAACACGTTGTTAATGCTACATGATGAAGATTGTGACGTATCGTCAAACGGCGTTGCGCCCAGAGGGCGGCGAAGTCGATGCTTCGCCAAAACGTAGGAAAGTGGCCTTAACTTCAGTGTCCTTGGGCATATCTGCCTGAAACTTCACGTGTTTTAAGAGTCCAGCCCTGACAATGTCATGTGAATTTCGTTGATGGGCGTGGACAAATGGCTTGGCCACACCCTTTAAACATCAGCCCCTGCGGCACGTTTCACCGACATGCATGAAAATTGGTACACATATGTATCACATCCAGACGCACAAAAAACCCTCTTGGACCCATTGGCTACACCCAACAGGAAGTCAGCCATTTTGAATTTGACGCCAGATTGGGCGATTTGCACTCCTCATACTTTTTCTATCTCCTCCTACATGATTCATCGGATCGGCTTCAAATTTGGCGTGCATCAACTAGACCACTTGATGATCAAAAGTTATCATACGATTTTCCCTATGTTAAACGGTTTGGCTGTCAGGTGGCGGCGAAGTTTGATGTCTCGCCATAAAACACGAAATTAGTATAACTTTAGCATACATTGTCCATTCGTCACCAAACTTCACATGTTTGTTAACAGTCCAGACCTGAATGTATAGTATGACTTTCATCAATAAGCGTGGCCGTATGGCTTGGCCACGCCCCTTAAAGTGCAGCGTCCCCCATAACAACTTTCACCGACGTGCACGAAAATCAGTATGCACATGTATCGTGTCCAGACGCACAAAAAAGCCTCTTGCACATATAGGCCACACCCGACAGGAAGTCGGCCATTTTGAAATTTACAGTCATTTTTGGCGTTTTCCACGTGTTGTATTTTAATGATCTCCTCCTCCAGAAATGAATCAATTAACTCCAAAACTGGTGTGTACCATCTACACAAGTGTGTGATCAAAAGATATTAAGAGAATTGCTCAGCATGGAACGGTGTGGCTGTGACATGGCGTCGACACTTGATGTCTCACCATGAAACACGATATTGCTATAACATGGGATCTAATGGTCGAATCTGCTCCAAACTTCACATGTATGATAATAGTCCTGGCATGAACACACCCACATGACGCTCAGGAGTCAGAGTCATAGCGCCACCCAGTGGAGACGGGAAGTCGCAACGCATTGGTTCTTACACTGTCCGAAGGAGGCGAACATTCAGCGACTCGTCTGCCGGTCGACCTCTGGCGACACGGTGGCGGCTGCGCCAGGCCCCGAGTTGCGTGGGGTGCGAGGGCCCGTTCAACGCTGCTTGCAGCTTTAATTATTAGGGCCCGAGCACGTACCGTGCGAGGACCCTATTGAAATTGAAGGAATTATTATTATTATTATTATTATTATTATTACGACAAAAGTAAATCGCTTATTTGGAGGTTTTAACATGCTCAAAAACTCCTGAAATTTGGCGGTCGCATCAGTCGCGGTGTAAATTTACGTATTTTAGGGTTCGCGGCAATGGACGGGTCAAAATGGCTAAGCCACGCCCATTAAAGAGCAATCTCCTTATAAACAGCGCCCTCCTCATCAGTTTTCACGGATCTGCACGAAAATCGGTACACATGTAGATCATGCCGAGCCGCACAAAAAAGTCTCTTGGAGCCATAGGCCACACCCAACAGGAAGTTGGCTATTTTGAATTTAGCGGCCATTTTTGGCTTTTAACCACGTGTCATATTTTGACAAACTGCTCCTACACGATTAATCAAAACGGCTTCAAAATCGCCGTGTACCAACTAGATAAGTTTGTGATCAAAAGTTATTCAAAGATCCGCTACCCGTCAAACACTGAATCGGCTTTTTGGCGGCGAAGTTTGAAGTTTGAAGTTTGTCTCGCCATGAAAAACGAAATTGCTATAACTTTGGCATTAATCGTCCGATCTGCACCAAACTTCACATGATTCATAATATTCCCGCCCTGAACACGTCTACATGCAGAAATTTTGTAATTACCCTAGCGCCCCCTGCTGGCGACAGGAAAAGCGATGTTTTTGGACTTTGACGTGCAGCTCTGACCACGTTCACCATATGCAACTCAAATTTGGTCAGACAGACCTCAAGACGTTGGTAATGCTACATTATGAAGATTGTGACTAGGCGTCAAACGGTGTTCCGCCCAGAGGGCGGCGAAGTCGAAAATTCGCCAAAACGCGTTGAAAATGGCTTTAATGACATTAACTTCTGTGTCCTTGGTCATATCTGCCTGAAACTTCACATGTGTGTTAACAGTCCAGGCTTGAACATGTGATATGAGTTTCGTTGATGGGCGTGGCCAAATGACTTGACCACGCCCTTTAAACGTCAGCCCCTGCCGCACGTGTCACCAACATGCACGAAAATTGGTACACGCATGTATCACACCGAGACGCACAAAAAAGTCTCTTGGACCCACTGGCCATACCCAACAGGAAGTCGGACATTTTGAATTTTGATGCTATTTTTGGCGTTTTCCACATGTTGTATTTTAACGAACTCCTCCTACAGGATTAATCAGAATGACTTCAAAATCACTGTGTGTGATCTAGACAAGGTTGTGATCAAAAGTTATTAAAAGATTTTTCCACAGTTAAACGGTTTGGCCGTCAGGTGGCGGCGAAGTTTGATGTCTCGCCATAAAACACGAAATTAGTATAACTTTGGCATACATTGTCCATTCTTCACCAAACTTCACATGTTTGTTAACAGTCCAGACCTGAATGTATAGTATGAGTTTCATCAATAAGCGTGGCCGTATGGCTTGACCACGCCCCTTAAAGTGCAGCGTCCCCCATAACAACTTTCACCGACGTGCACGAAAATCAGTATGCACATGTATCGTGTCCAGACGCACAAAAAAGCCTCTTGCACATATAGGCCACACCCGACAGGAAGTCGGCCATTTTGAAATGTACAGTCATTTTTGGCGTTTTCCACGTGTTGTATTTTAATGATCTCCTCCTCCAAAAATGAATCAATTAACTCCAAAACTGGTGTGTACCATCTACACAAGTGTGTGATCAAAACATATTAAGAGAATTGCTCAGCATGGAACAGTGTGGCTGTGACATGGCGTCGACACTTGATGTCTCACCATGAAACACGATATTGCTATAACATGGGATCTAATGGTCGAATCTGCTCCAAACTTCACATGTATGATAATAGTCCTGGCATGAACACACCCACATGACGCTCAGGAGTCAGAGTCATAGCGCCACCCAGTGGAAACGGGAAGTCGCAACGCATTGGTTCCTACACTGTCTGAAGGAGGCGAACATTCAGCGCCTCGTCTGCCGGTCGACCTCTGGCGACACGGTGGCGGCCGCGCCAGGCTCCGAGTTGCGTGGGGTGCGAGGGCCTGTTCAACGCTGCTTGCAGCTTTAATTAGGGCCCGAGCACGTACCGTGCGAGGACCCTATTGTTTTCCTTAGGATTATTATTATTATTATTATTATTTTTTTTTTTTTCCGCGACTTTAAACGCATTTTTGGGGGCTTTAACATATTCGAAAACTCACCAAATTTGGCATGCACATTCGTCTTGGTGAAAATTTATGTGTACGCAAAACTTAAACGATGCCCGTTGCAAAATGGCGAAATGGCGCGCCCTAGAAAATTTCAATCGGCTCCCACCGGCAGCCCGTTTGACCAAATTCCACGAAATTCGGGGAGGTCGTGTATCATCCCAAGACGCACGAAAATGCGCACTTGGACTTTTTTGTAAAACCAACAGGAAGCCGGCTATTTTGGTTTGAATATTCATTTTTTTACCGATTTTGACCGATTTTGGCGATTTGCAAGTGTTCTCTCAGAGCTATCTCCTCCTACACGGTTCATTGGATCGGCTTCAAATTTGGCGTGCTGGAACTAGACCACTTCATGATCAAAAGTTATCATACGATTTTCCCTACGTTAAACGGTTTGGCCGTCAGGTGGCGGCGAAGTTTGACGTCTCGCCAAAAAACCCCCCAAAAAACAAAAGTGCTATTACTTGGGCATGATAAGTCCGATCGGCACAAAACTTGCTGGGTATGATCGTAGTCCGGCCTTCATCACGCCAACATCAAAAAATTCCCCCGTTCTCAAAGCGCCCCCTGCTGGCGACAGGAAAAGCGATGTTTTAGACTTTGAGGTGCTACTCTCAGCACGTTCAGTATATCCAACTCAAAATTGGTCAGAAAGGCCTCAACACGTTGGTAATGCTACATGATGAAGATTTGTGACGTATCGCCGAACGGCGTTCCGCCCACAGGGCGGCGAAGTCAACGGTTCGCCAAAACGCAGTTAAGTGGCCTTAACTTCAGTGTCCTTGGTCATATCTGCCTGAAACTTTACATGTGTGTTAACAGTCCAGCCCTGAACATGTGATATGAATTTCGTTGATGGGCGTGGCCAAATGGCTTGGCCACACCCTTTAAACATCAGCCCCTGCGGCACGTTTCACTGACATGCATGAAAATTGGTACACATATGTATCACATCCAGACGCACAAAAAAGTCTCTTGGACCCATTGGCCAAACCCAACAGGAAGTCGGCCATTTTGAATTTAATGGTCATTTTTGGCGTTTTCCACGTGTTGTATTTTAATGAACTCCACCTACAGGATGCATCAGAACAACTTCAAAATCATTGTGTGCCATCTAGACAAAGGTGTAATCAAAACTTAGAAGCAGATTTTTGCATCGTGAAACGGTTTGGCCGTCAGGTGGCGGCGAAGTTTGATGTCTCGCCATAAAACACGAAATTAGTATAACTTTGGCATACATTGTCCATTCTTCACCAAACTTCACATGTTTGTTAACAGTCCAGACCTGAATGTATAGTATGAGTTTCATCAATAAGCGTGGCCGTATGGCTTGGCCACGCCCCTTAAAGTGCAGCATCCCCCATAACAACTTTCACCGACGTGCACGAAAATCAGTATGCACATGTATCGTGTCCAGACGCACAAAAAAGCCTCTTGCACATGTAGGCCACACCCGACAGGAAGTCGGCCATTTTGAAATTTACAGTCATTTTTGGCGTTTTCCACGTGTTGTATTTTAATGATCTCCTCCTCCAGAAATGAATCAATTAAGTCCAAAACTGGTGTGTACCATCTACACAAGTGTGTGATCAAAACATATTAAGAGAATTGCTCAGCATGGAACAGTGTGGCTGTGACATGGCGTCGACACTTGATGTCTCACCATGAAACACGATATTGCTATAACATGGGATCTAATGGTCGAATCTGCTCCAAACTTCACATGTATGATAATAGTCCTGGCATGAACACACTCACGTGACGCTCAGGAGTCAGAGTCATAGCGCCACCCAGTAGAGACGGGAAGTCGCAACGCATTGGTTCCTACACTGTCCGAAGGAGGCGAACATTCGGCGCCTCGTCTGCCGGTCGACCTCTGGCGAGACGGTGGCGGCCGCGCCAGGCCCCGAGTTGCGTGGGGTGCGAGGGCCCGTTCAACGCTGCTTGCAGCTTTAATTAGGGCCCGAGCACGTACCGTGCGAGGACCCAATTGTTTTCCTTAGGATTATTATTATTATTATTAGGGCCCGAGCACCTAGCGGTGCGAGGACCCTATTGAAACTGAAGGAGTTATTATTATTATTTTTCTGCCTAATGAATTGGCTTTTTGAGGGCTTTATCATATTCAAAAACTCACCAAACTTCACAGACTCATCAGAAGTGGTGAAAAATTTGATATTTTTGGGGTTTCGTGATAATGTGCAAAAAAATGGCTCAACAGCGCCCCCTACTCATTTTCAATGAAGCAGCCCCCCAAGTTGGTTTAACCTACGTGTCTGAAACTTGGTAGGCATATGTAACACACCAAGACGTACAAAAAAGCCTCTTGGGCCCATGCCCTAAACTCAACAGGAAGTCGGCCATTTTGAATTGAATGTGCAAGTTTCATGCATTTTTGGCCCTTTGCAGGGATCATAAATGAACGAACTCCTCCTAGCGATTTTGTCCGATCGCCTTCAAACTTGGTCTGTCCCACCTACATAAAATGAAGACGAAAAGTTATCAAAAGCTTGTGTTTTCGTCACACCGTGTGACCGTGCCGGGACCTCAAACTTCGTTACAAACAGGAAGTAGTATTATAACGCAGGAAGTAGTTTATTACTCCAACATACATGCTCCAATCTTCCCCAAACTTCACAGGATTGATGACAGTCCCGCTCTGAAGAGATCTACATGTCAATAATTTGTGATTAATATAGCGCCCCCTACTGGCAGTAGAAAATGTCATGTTTTACACTTTGAAGCACATCTCCTCCAAAGTTGAACACATCAACCTCATACTTGGTGAAATTATCCATAAGGCCTTGATGATGCTTTCTATGGAAAACTGTGAGTTTTCGTCAAAGGGCGTGACCTTGGCGTGGCGGCCAACTTTGATGTTTCGCCATGATGAAAAAAGTAGCTGTAACTTGACTCTACGTGGACATATCTTTCCAAAACTTCACACATATGATAACTGTCCAGCCCTGAAAACATCTATACAGAAATTTTTAATCAGCGTCATAGCGCCACCTACTGGCGGCAGAAAGTTACTTTTTTCATTCTTTCATGTCCCTCTTCTGCCAGGTTCCCCCGAACCACCACAATTTTGCAAATACATACTCCCAAGACCTTGATGATGATCAAACCAGAAGCCTTTGAGGTTTCGTCCAACGCTGTCACTGTGGCGCCACCTTATTCGCCATAAAACACGAGGTTGTATTTGACGGGCAAGGGACACTCGAAAACTCACGCAACTTGGCAAACACATCAGACGGCCCAAATTGTGTTGTCTGATGTGATTTTTGTGTTTTCATGTGCCAAGATGGCTCAATAGCGCCCCCTACTCATTTTCAATGTGTTTTGGGCTATAACTCCAAGACCATATGTCACACATTCAAAAACCTCACATCCACAGATTCCCTGAATATTCCTGAATCACCTGGGCAGGGCCACTCCCATTTCTGCCTATAATGTTTTTCGCAACATCGCGAAAACTGGAAAACCTACTTTTTCGAACTCCTCCTTAGGGTATTATCTGATCAGCGTGAAACTTGGCACGTACAGTCTTCACCTGGACCTGATCTAAAGTTATCAAAAGAATTTTGTTCAGTCAAAAAATGCAAAAATTATGAACAAATACAATTTTCTAGCTAGCTATAAAAAGACAAACTATGGCATATTTCAGTCAAAATAAATGCTAACAACACCAAATCGGAGATCTTTGCTTGACATGTGCCTGTGAGGGTGTGAGCCAAATTTGGCTAATGTTGGCCACTAGGGGGCGCTGCAAAGCTGAGACATTTATATCTCTTCAATCTCTTCACCTATTTTTACGAAATTTGGTGGGTATGATGCTGCGTCACTCCTGAGGCCATATCTTGAAGTTAATCACGACAGGTGAAAGTGGGCGTGGCTTATTACGAGATAAACAGCAAACATTTATTTCAGCTCAAGTATTATGCTGAGGGCTGTGAAATTCACAGGGTATATAAAGAACAGCATACCGACCACCCATAGCAAAAATTGTGTGTCTGCTCCACTAGGTGGCACTGTAACGGACGCAAACGCATTTTGGCCTGTAACTTCCACATTTTAAATCACATCTTAATAAAGTTCATATCCACGTGTTCCCTAAATAGATTCGCATCTTCTGACATAGGCCAAGCCCACTCCCACAGCATATTTCTCGTTTTAAGTCACTACATATCAAAAACCTACTTTTTCGAACTCCTCTTAGCGTTTAAGGTCCATCTGCACGAAACTTTGCACATACAATCTCCAGACTTGCCTGATCAAAAGCTATCAAAAGAATTTTGCTACTCCAAAAAATGTGGTAGTTATAAATAATCAATTTTTCTCTTCTAGCCAAAAAAGACATACTGTTGCATAATTTTGTCAAAGTGAAACCTATTGATGTCAAACTTGAATCAATTGTTTCAGAGCTCAACCAGAGGGTCTGTGCCAAATTTGGCGGAAAATGACCAATAGGGGGCACTATAAACAGAGAAACATGAAGTGACATGAACATCGATCAGATTCGCCCGAAATTTGGCGAGTATGTTGTGGTGTCACTCCTGAGGCCAGAGTTTAATCTTAGTGATGTTTGGTCAAAGCGGGCGTGACTTGTCACAACACACACATTCAGCCTTTCACACTTCCAGTGCTGATCCCATTACAATTACGATACTGCGGGTGAGACGTAGGCCTGCGTCCCGACGCTGGCCCCGAACCCATCGTCCTTCGGAGCCGACTTCCGTGGCCTCCGCGAGATCCGGGGGCCGAGTTGCGCAGGGAGGCTTGGCCCCCTATCATAACTGCTTGCAGTTCTAGTTTTATTTGTAACTTCTGTATAATTACAATGTTATACTTAAGGGTGAGCTCAACCATAAAAGCACACATGGAAGAGCACACACTCTTGTGTAATTATGTTTAATTAGCAAATTTTCTTCTAATATGACCAATTTGATGTATTGAACTTTGTTAAGTTGTAAAGATGGGTGCAAGCCTTTTGGATAAATAATGGTAAACTGTGGGTAAGAGTTATGTAAACTGATTTCATTTAGGTTTATTATTACCACCACATCTCTGAGCAGGGACATACAACTGACAATATCTCGGTCTGGTATGGCCAAAATGCAGGTTACTGCTCAGTCGAAACAGGGAAGTTATTGCAATACCATAACATTATACAGCACTGGACAGGAGGCATTCCATGAGTGCAGTATAACAGCACTGGGACTTTTTTTTTTTTTTTTTTTAAAGATTATTTTTTCGGGCATTTTGCCTTTAATGGACAGGACAGTTAAGCGTGAAGGGGGAGAGAGAGTGAGGGAGTGACATGCAGCAAAGGGCCACAGGCCGGACTCAAACCCGGGCCGCTGCGGCAATAGCCTTCGTACATGGGACGCCTGCTCTACCACTACGCCACCGACGCCCCAGCACTGGGACTTTTAACCATTCATGTGTCACACCGCTTTACAGGTGGTCTGAGCCATTAATGATGTTAACAGTTAGCCTTAATTAAGGGTCATCATAACAAACTTTGCATTGCAACAAGGACCATATTTCCACAAAGAAAATTTTAATTAAACAATGAATAGTCAGAAAAGGGTGAAGGGAAGGAAAGAAGCCTCGATACTTGACTGCAAACCCCAGGGATACTCATATAACATCAGAAGAGGAGGTGACATGCTGATTAAGTTGTTAACTCATTGACACCACACGTATACCACAAAAGCCACTGTCAACATTAATTTCACTATTCGCAAAATAAATAGAAACACACAGATGTAGCCTACATGAGACAAAATAGCTGGTCTGTGGTAACGTGTACACCCACACAGAAGTTAGTTATGTGACAAGCTAGTGTGATGGAATGTTTATGTGTTGCTTGGCAACAGTTTAGTCTAGTTGCGGAACCATTTAATAATTAAATACAACAAATCACAACCTTTTGCTGCTTTTTACTGTTAATAAATGGCTTTTGTGAAACTGTTGTATAAAAGCAATATCACACTCACGAGTTGTGCTGGTGTGCTGAATAGCTGTGATTATCTTCAGCACATGATTATAATTAGCACAACAGCACTCCCTCTTGTGTGATATTGCTCAATTATGCTTAATAATTGGATTGGGAACAATCAGTTACTCTTAAACAGACAAACAAACAAAAAGTAACATTACAACATGTTACTTTTTGCACTGCCAAATTCATACCTGGTTGCACACAGCTTTTCCATAGCGCACAAAAGTGGCAAAGTGCTCACAGTTCAGAGTGAAGAGGTTATATTGGAATTCCTGATGAAGTAGCATATCACGCCGTAGCCTCATATCCTCGGGTGCTGATGGTATGAAGGCATGGCGGTTGTTACTGATCAAGACATGGGCTCCTTCTGGTACGTTGACCTCACCAAGAGGCATTCTGCGGATCCTGGTCATCCGAAGAAGAACATCACCACATATAGGTATGAATGTTTGTATGGAAGTGCGTATCCTCCTCATCAGTTCACCCTCATCTAAAGAAAGAAACAGTTCACTTTTAGGATGTGCAACGTGTGACAGTCTCAGTTATCAATCTCCATGAAGAAATATGGATCCTTTAGCTTTCATTTTAAACATTTCTGTGATTTCTACGGTTATGTACCACAAACCATACAGTGAAATAGTGCAAATTGTTAACAGTTAAAAGCTGTAGTTTCCACTTGATCATGGGAATTTGGCTGATATTAAACAACAGATTTACTTTATCTTTTTTAAATAGTGTAAATCACTGCATTTCATGCTTTTGCGCTTTTGCACCAGTGGTTTTGATTGTCATTAAGGCTAAGCAGGTTTTGTGGGGTAAGAGGTTCTGGGGTGGCACACAGTGGCTGGCCTCACCATGATTCAGTAGGATGAACAGGAACAGTGCTAAGCTTTGATATAAATTTTACGTAATGGCCAAATGTGAAATTACAACTTCTGGGTTCGTCATGGAGACTAAAAAGCTTTTGTTCCACAGCTTTACATTGAAAGAGACTGAAAGAGGTGTCTGCAAACAACCACAAAACGGTTTCTTTCACTCTTAGAATTTGATCCTTTTCATCAGATGACATTTCAAAAGTGCAAGATTGATTTTTTTTTTTTTTTTTTATTTGTGGCAGCCAGAACATTTAAAAAGACAACCACAAATACTTTTGTTTATGCCTGTTTTGACAATTATATAACAACAAAAGAAAATAAATAAATACACAAGCCAAAAATAAACCCACAAGAATAAATAAATAAAAATAAAATAAGCAAACACAAAAATAAGGTTCAAGTCAGTTTTCATTAGATTCCTCCTCATGACAGTCATCTCTATAATACAAGGGAGTATCTCACTTCTTTTTTTTTTTTTTTGTTTTACTGTCTCAAAATCACATTTTGAGAAAATTATTTAATCAATTTATTTAATTAAATGACAGTAGAAATATTATAATTTACACTTTTATTTGTAACTTGTGATATTGTATACTGATATTGGAAAATAGTTCAGGTCATAGAGCTGTATCTAAGATTCCTGAGATTAAAGGCAGATTGGTGCTAGTGGAAGGCAGGAGGTGATTCATTTTGTCTTTATTAGTTAGAATTTTGTCACTAAAGAAACTCATTACTGCTGAGGGCGAAAGGAAATAAGGTTTAATATAGCTGTGACTCTCTGTCAGCCTGGCTACAGTGCTTAAACGAAACCTAGGGTTGTTCTTATTTCCTTCTATTAATGTAACAATATTGGTAATAGTAGTAGTAATAGTTTGCCAAGATTATTCCAGACTGATTAAATGCCAATCCCTTAAAACTTTTCCAATATTTGTTTTCATTTACTGGTTTGGGAGATATACCACAAAGATAACTTTCTTTGTTTCATTATCTTTTTTTAAGAGGTGCTACTGAGTCAAGTGATGTTTACAGTGAGCCTGCAGCACAAGATAATAAGGGTTTAAAGTTAGTATAGGAAACCTCTGTTATATTGAGACATAGACTACAAAGTGACATGTAATGGAGTAATATTAAATCAAAAGTTATTAAATATGATCTGACAAAGAATTGCATACATTAGAACGAGGCCTTTTGAGTTTGAAAAATGCCTTTGTCTGGTGTTTATACTCCTCCAGCATCATGCTCTGCATCATAGTTAATCAGGAAAATCCCTCAAATACATTCATAAAAACTCAATAATTAGTATTATTAAATGGTAAATACCTACTATTACAGCCATTGGCTAAAGCTTATAGAGCTTTTCTAAAGGGTGCCTTATTAGAGGATGGTACCATATAACTCAAAGAGTAGCCCTACCCCACCACTACATTTCAACCAACCAGAGCTAGCAACTGACATTTTTTCAACAGTGCAGGACAGTGAATTGTTCTGCATAACTCCTACAGCACTCCTTCACAACTATCACATTTTTGTCCAGCATCATAAGCTCATCCTGAAGTACCTATAGAGAAGTCCTGAATCCAAATCTAGTTGGTCCAATTTAAAAAAACCTCTCAATCACTGTTATATAATATATGTATGGACTGGAAGTTGTCCTCACCTGCAACAGCAAAATGGATTACATGTCCGTCTTCATCATACACTCCCCAGTGTGAATATCCGATGGGGTAGGAAAATTCTATCAAGTCTCCAAATTTGGCAGTGGATGCAATTTCTTCAACCTGTGGTCATAACAAAACACATGACAGTAAATAATAAAAGAAGCAGTCTCTAACGTGTCTCCACCCTGCTCCACTCCCTTTCCAGCCTGAAAGCAGGTTTAGCCACATTACATTCAGTTCAGGGAGAGCTGCAGTCGCAAGTTTCATTGGTAATGATCGTTGTCAATATTAATAAAAGTGATCACCCTTGTTTGTAAGTCATGAACTAACAATTTTGACGACAGCTCTTGTTCCCATGGAGACTGACTGCATATTATTTTAAGCTGGACAAAAGCATCTGCTTAACAACTGCAATTTAATACAATATAATAATGCAGGATGTGTTTAGCAGGGTTCCTTAAAATTGTTTTGGTAGACAATTTCACACTTAACAATTGACTAAAGACACATTATTATATTAGCACTCTTCTATTACATTGCATTGGCTAACTTAACATTACATTACCTACAGAATAACAAAGTCTGATTAATTATGAATACATGTTTAAATGTTATAACATTGTAAGATGGCTGATCATACTCATTGTTTTTGAAATTCCAGTAATCAGTGTTCCATTATACTGTTTCAGAGATAATTAAGAGCTGGTCATTGTGTTATTGGTCCTTACCTGCTTCTGATAATCCATAGCTGACTCCTGGTAAGTGGCTGTGAGAACTGTGGTAGCTGTTGAAGGCAGTTTGCCCACACAGGGTGTGTTGTCTGAAAATCTGGTTTGGAGTGTTTGCTGCTTTATAGTTATTCGAGGGTAAAGAAAGACAGCTGATTGGCTAATACAGTGAACAACTACCTCAACAGTAACATAATAACAGAGTCTCAAACAAGAATACACCCTACAAGGTTTGTGGAGAACATATCAAGGTTTTTATGTGCACTTTACTGTTTTGCTCTTTCTTGATCATATTTAAACTATCCGTGATTGGGTAAATAACCTTAGTTATACAACTAGTTTTTCCTCAAAATGCATTTTAGTGAGTTATAGTTAGTTAATTAGTAGCACCACCCCTACAGAGATTTTTAGAAATAGGGCCATGAGCTTTAACTCTTTCTTTCAACAATACAAGTGAGTCTTTTTAATGTATTTTATTTCATTTTTTCAACTGTTCTTGATTTTTAACAATTTACCAAATTAAAGAAGGGGGTGGGAGGACGAAAGAGAAATTTGAAAACAGACCTGCCAGAAAAAGATCCTATTGCAGTTAGAGTTAGAGTTTCTCCAAACAGCATGTATCGTCTTGAGAGAGATGGATATGGTGTGCAAAGCACACATATAGGCATAACTTCATTAACTGTGCAATAATTGGTGCAATTCTTCAACTGTACTGAGTAACTGAAGTATTCCTCAGTATACAACTTTATTCTCATCAATTCCTCTTGAATGTTTATATTTATGCAACATACAATGGACATAACTTTACATATTTCTTGTGTTTATTTTTATTCTTGTTTTTATTCTATTGATGTATAAATAGTAGTATCCATAACATAATATATATTTTATATTTCTGAATGTAACATACTAGTTTACACAGTCTGATGTAGCAAGTATGTTGAGGTTGAACTAATGAAACAACAAACAGAGCAAGTAAATGTTGAGTGTCACAGCTTAAGTCTGGCAGTTCTGGTGGGAAGCGCTAGCTCATGCCTTGGTGGGGTGAGTTTTGGTTGTAGCTTTGGTCTCCTTTGTTTTGTACGTCTTGGGACAGTTTGTTTGGAGGGGCCTTTTGGGTGCTACTTTGTTGAGCGCTTGTAGTAATTCCAGTTCAGTGTGCTTTGATTAGCTGTAATGAGTAGGCTGACTTGGCTGGACACTTGAACACTAGTATATTGTTCAACATTTTGTATTCTGCATCAGGAAGTGGACATTTAGGGTCTTGGCTGCAGATGATGAGATGGGCTTTGTTCTTATAGTCTTATCAAGTGGATATACGCCATACTACATACTAAAGGCTATTCTAATTTTTTTGCTGATGCCTTGTCGTGTGTAATTTTTCCTTAAGATTTCTGTGCAACCAATCCTTCAAAGGTTTTTCTTGTTCCTCTGTGGATTATGGCATAACTTTGTTCATTCTGAATGTTTTCTAGGCTGTGGGATGAAGTGCTGCTCTTATGAAGGGGGGTGTGACAGCCCTCTTACCTTCCTTTTTGGGCTGTTCCTTACCTTTAAGGAGAGAAGCAGCAGAGACATCACTCATTAACTCACCTGCAGGTGTGCGGCTACTCCTGTAAGCTGCTGGAGTCAGTCAGTCCTTTCTTTGTTCATTACACTTAACATCACACTCAAACAACATGCAACACACTACTGAATTTACTGATTTACATACTTTATATTGCATTGGTTAGATTTACATTTCTGTTAAATAAATTTTAAGTTAAAAGTCATGCGTGTCCTCTCCTCTTTGTCGCTCCCTTGAGCCGGGCTGTGACAAAGTGGGGGCTCGTCCGGGCTGTGACAAGTATTTGCATATTTTTACACACTTACAGACTCAGCACAATGAACATATACATATATATATATATATATGTAAGGGATAATGCCCGAAGAGGTGTCCATTATCAGAAATGAATGGACGACGCGTCGGACGGTTGCGAAGTCCATTCATTTCTGATAATGGACACCTCGAAGGGCATTATCCGGCTTATACCATGGTCACTTATGAAAGAAACAAATATTAAATCAATTATTAATATGTTAATGTTGTTTTTTACCGTTAAAATCGTATGTTTTTCACAAGAAGCGGCTGAGTGGACTATTTAATATCTCTCGTTGTGACACATTGCCAAGGTAACCGGCTCTGGCTACAGAACCTGCAGCTCGGTCGGCCGCAGCTGTTATATTATTTCTGTTGCCACGGTTACCAACTAGCGTTTGAGCCAGCGCAATAATTTAGAACAATCAGGCTATTTGACCGGAACTTTTTTATAGGTGTCCTACAACACTTTTTATACCATGGTCTGGGTGAATACTCGATTCTGATTGGCTGCAGGGTGTCCATTAAAAAGTGCTGTAGGACACCTATAAAAAAGTTCTGGTCAAATAGCCTGATTGTTCTAAATTATTGCACTGGTTCAAATGCTAGTTGGTAACCGTGGCAACAGAAACTCAGACCACATGTTAAGATACGTTATTTCACAGTTTATTTATCACAACGGCAAGACAGTAGACAAAACATGAGTGATTTTATAATTTCCTTTAACCTATTTGATCATTTGTGTGAATTTGATCATTTTGAAGACTGGGATGCAGCAGAAGAGAAAGAGAGAAGAGAATATAAGAAGAAGGAGATGCGACACAAGGAGGTGACACCGGTGGAATTGAACAATTTAGAGGATGACAAGGACGAGGTAATTTCGCATCATCCTCTGGACACACACAAGCGGTAAGAGGTGCACTTGCCCTCTGAAATGATACTTTGTATCACGTAACATAACGTTAAGCAATCATCTCACTTCCCTCCACTGATTAGGCCTAATACAACAGCTGCGGCCGACCGAGCTGCAGGTTCTGTGGCCAGAGCCGGTTACCTTGGCAGTGTGGCACAGTGGTGGAAAAAAGTTTTCGGACACCCTTAAAATTTTACACAATCTCAAATATTATCATGAAATATTTGTGGAAAAATCTTTTTTGTGTTTCAAAAGGTGTGGCTGCATTAGACAGACACAGACAAATGATTTTTTTTTTTTGTTTATTGTTTACAAGAAATAAAGTTTCCCCTTTTCCCCCTATGCACATATCATATACATTGTCTGTAGTACAAGTTTTCCTGTTGTAATGGAACTGCAAATCCCTGCTGTGTTGGGCTGATGGTCAAAATTGATTTAAAAAAAAAAAACTGATAGAAGAAGAAATTTAAATGATGTTTCTTAGTCAAGATGGGACAGGATTACAAAAACTGGTATGATCATATGAAATAATGCAAAATAGAATACTAAAGGGAGAGGGGATTGGTGTGCATGGGTATATTTGTTGGTATGTGTATGTGCGCGTATGGGTGTAAATCAGGGGTATTCATCTAAAATTCAAAGAGGTCCAGTTGGAGAAAATTTCCTAAAGCAAAGGTCCGTAACATCATAATGTCTAACTTGCAATATGATTTAGTGTGATACTAAAGTAGCCTTGTAGTTGTATCAACATCTGCATGTAATCAACATCTGACTGTCACATCAAGTAAAGTACGATTCAGAAACATTTCAACAATATTTATTGTCACTTAACATTGAACAAAATAGATGAAAAATAAATAAATTAATTAGTTTTGAAAAATTGTGCATCTCAAAATTAAAGCCCTGAGAAAAGTCCAATATTTTCAGTATTTCCACCAATATTCAGATTGATATTAAAAGGAAACTCCCTGTTTTCACAGACCAATTTTGGTTCAGAATGACAGTACACCACCTCAGGGTGTGACTCACACAGTATCTGGGAGGTCTGATGTAGACTTTCAAAATTAAAGCCCTGAGAAAAATCCAATATTCCCTGTTTTCACAGACCCCCTGAGGTGGTGTACTGTCATTCTGAACCATAACTGATCAGTGAAAACAGGGAGTTTCCTTTTAATATCAATCTGAATATTGATGGAAATACTGAAAATATTGGACTTTTCTCAGAGCTTTAATTTTGAAAGCCTACATCCGACCTCCCTGATACTGTGTGAGTGACACCCTGAGGTGGTGTACTGTCATTCTGAACCAAAATTGGTCTGTGAAAACAGGGAGTTTCCTTTTAATATCAATCTGAATATTGGTGGAAATACTGAAAATATTGGAAATTTCTCAGAGCTTTAATTTTGAAAGCCTACATCAGACCTCCCTGATACTGTGTGAGTGACACTCTGGGGTGGAGTATTGTCATTCTGAACCAAAATTGGTCTGTGAAAACGGGGAGTTATCTTTTAATATCAATCTGAATATTGGTGGAAATACTGAAAATATTGGACTTTTCTCAGAGCTTTAATTTTGAAAGTCTACATCAGACCTCCCTGATACTGTGTGAGTCACACTCTGAGGTGGTGTACGTCATTCTGAACCAAAACTGATCTGTGAAAACAGGGAGTTTCCTTTTAAAAATCAATCTGAATTTAGGTGGAAATACTGAAAACATTGGGACTTTTCTCAAAGCTTTAATTTTGAAAGTCTACATCAGACCTCCCTGATACTGTGTGAGTGACACCCTGAGGTGGTGTACTGTCAGTCTGAACCAAAATTGGTCTGTGAAAAAAGGGAGTTTTTCTTTTATTATTTTTCTGAATTTAGATGGAAATACTGAAGATACTTTTATAATCATTGTACGGATTGTTTCCCTTCCTATTGTTTCATTTAAATAATTATTAGATGTATTGATTTATTGATTGATTCACAAACACACCATGAGACAGGCTGACTGAATCAACATGAGATCTTATCCACAAGAAGGTTACTTTCATTTCTGCACCCGTACTGCAATGCCTATATATGCGCACCACAAAACAAGTGGGGGCTAGCTTGACCATGTTTTTCGAAGTGGAGGCTGGCTTGACAGCAGTTCATTAGTGAGCCTGGGACCATATTTAGTTTTTATTATGTTCATTGTGGAGTAAGCTGCCTCGCAGCTGTACTTGGAGCCTTTCGCTTACTCGTCTCTTCCTCTGTTTCACTCTGTCCCTTGCTCACTCACATCTTCCTCTCCGTCCCTTCTCCCTGTTTACCGCTCACTCCCCTCTCCGTCCCTGTATTGCTTTCCTTCTTTATCTATATTTCTATCTTTCTATTTTTGTGTTGTCTATCCTCTTGTCACTTGCCTCTCATCTCCCTGACTGTATTCAGTCACGTTGTGGAATGCAGAGATTTGATTGGCTCAGTGGCGTCACGTGGGATGCTTAACTTGCATGCAATTGGTCTGTGCGTTTCCTGATCAGCTAAACCGGTGCCGTAAAGACTATAAGTTGGATCGGTAAAAAACCGAAGCGTCGTCTGGAGAGACAAATATCCATATGACAGAACCTTTACTTGGTCCAACAAATCAAGATCTAAACAATCTAGAATAGACTTCTGGTTAATCTCGAATACTCTAAAAGATTGTACAAATGTTAACATTCTTCCCACCCCATTAACTGATCACAAGGCTATCCAAATTCAAATTCATTTTCTTCCCTCCACTGCTAACTATTCACAGAATTCATATTGGAAACTTAATAGTTCTGTTTTGTGTCATGAAACAGTACAATTAAAGGTTAAAGAACTAATACAAACCTTTTGGAGAGAGGCCCAGGATGAAGGAGAATTTAGCAGTAAATGGGAACTTCTTAAATTTGAAGTTGGAAAATTTTTTAGGAAATATTGTAGTAACCTGGCTAAAAATAAAAGATGGGAGGAACAAAAAATAATTTCCACAATAACTGCCTTGTCCTCTTTGAGTCCTGATAAGTTGTCCTCTGAAGAAAAAGAAACACTGTTGGAATACCAAAATAAACTAGACAAACTCTATCAGTGTAAAGCTGAAGGAGCTTTTGTGAGATCAAGGAGGCAATGGATTGAAAAAGGTGAACAGAATTCGGCATATTTCTTTAGATTAGAGAAATCCCAATCAAAGAATAATACCATTCATCAACTTAAAATAGAGAACACAATATGTGACGATGCAATCCAGATAGCAAACTTTTGTTCCAACTTTTATAAAAATCTATATAGTTCTCAATATTGTGATGATAGTACTGTCTCATTTTTGAATACTTTAACTGAAACTAAGTCAATCAGTTCTGCTGAACAAGAATTCTGCGATCGTCCAATCTCACTTAAAGAAATTGTAGATTCAATTAATAGTTTAAAAAACAATAAATCTCCTGGAGTGGATGGACTCACGTCTGAATTTTATAGATCTTTCTCAGAAGAACTGGCTCCCTTTTTATTAGAAGTATTTTGTGAAAGTATTGACAAAGGAGTTCTCCCTCCAACTCTAACACAGGGCTTAATAACCCTTATTCCCAAACCTAAGAAAGACTTGTTACTTATTGATAATTGGCGCCCAATTACTCTTCTAAATAATGACTATAAAATTTTGGCTATTACTTTCGCTAAGCGCATCAAAAATGTTTTGGATAATATTATAGATGAGACGCAGACTGGATTTATGAGGAATAGGCATATTTCCAACAATATTCGCCTTATACTTGATATTTTAGACTACCCAGACCTGATTAACGATGAAGGTTTCATTCTCTTCCTGGATTTTTACAAAGCCTTTGACTCAGTTGAACACAAATTTATCTTTAAAACACTTAACAAATTTGGTTTTGGCAACTTTTTCTGCAGAACAATTAAAACATTATACACAAACGGAAATAGCTCAATTAAATTGAAAAATGGCACATCTCCCAGATTTGAATTAAAACGTGGCATACGTCAAGGCTGCCCTATTAGCCCTTATTTATTCTTGCTTTCCACCCAATTATTAGCTAATCATGTCAAAGCTAGTACCTTGAAAGGTATGTCAGTTATAGACCGGGAAATCATTATCAGCCAGCTAGCAGATGATACTACCCTTTTCTTAAAGGATGCCTCTCAAATTTCTCTTGCTCTTGACATAATTAGGGTCTTCTCTAAGGCCTCAGGTCTCAATGTAAATGTAAATAAATGTGAATTAATGGCAGTCAAGAAATGTGAATCACCCTCCATTTGCAATATTCCAATTAAGGAGAGAGTGTCCTACCTGGGAATAGTTATAACGAAAAAACAGAAAGATAGATGTGATTTAAACTTTCTCCCGATTATAGAGAAAAACAGAAAAAAACTTAATCAGTGGCTTCAAAGGGATCTATCCTTAAAGGGCAGAACGTTACTCTCTAAAGCAGAAGGTATTTCAAGGCTTACCTATGCTGCTATCGCCTTGGATGTTGATAAAAAAAATTGTAAAGAAATTGACCAATTGCTCTATAACTTTATTTGGAAAAACAAAACTCATTATATAAAAAAGTCAGTCTTAATGAATAGCTATAATAGAGGTGGCCTCAACTTCCTTGACTTCAGCACACTGAACAATACATTTAAGGTCAACTGGATTAGACAGCATTTAAAAGACCCCACCTCTGTGTGGAATTTTATCTCCCATCATGTGTTTTCTTATTTGGGTGGCCTGAAATTCATTCTACTTTGTAATTATAACATTGACCGGATTCCTGTCTCTCTCTCAAATTTTCACAAGCAAACACTTCTGGCATGGTCCCTTATTTACAAACATAATTTTTCTCCAAGCAGATATTTTATATGGAACAACATGGATATATGCTATAAAAGAAAATCTTTATTTTTTGACAACTGGTTCAAAAATGGCATTGTGCTGGTTAGTCAACTTTTCAATAAAGAGGGAAAACTTTTTAATTACCATGAATTTCTTTGTCATTATAAGATCCCTGTGAGCCCTAAACAATTTGCTGTGGTCTTTGATGCTGTTCCTTCCGGACTTATCATGCTATATAAAGATTGTGCCTCTTCAACTTCTGCTCTTACACCCTTGCTTGACCCAGTCGACACACCTACAGGAAAACTATGTTTTTTCCCAGCTTCCTGTAAAAATAACAAAAGAATCCGCACGTTATTCCTGACTGACTGTGTTTCGGTCCCGTATGTAATTGCAACCTGGAACAAGCTTGTTCAGGATTTATGTTGGGAAAAAATATGGTCCCTTCCTAATAAATATTTACTGGTTAACAAAGTTAAAGAGATTACCTTTAAACTCATTCATCGTTGTTATCCTGTCAAGTCATTTTTAGTCAGGTACAAGAAGGACATTGACACAATGTGCACTTTTTGTAATGTGCACCCAGAGACTGTCTACCATTTATTCTGGACTTGTGAACACACTCGGAGATTGTGGCAAGGCATCTGTCGCTTTATACTGGACTATATCTGTGATGCTTTTGTACTTTGCTTTAAGGATGTTACTGTTTGGGTTTACAAGTTATAAGAAAGATTTAGAAAATGAGTTTTTTTTATGTAATCTCATCATATTGTTAGCCAAGTTCTATGTCCATAAATGTAAGGTGCTAAAAATCAAACCCTCTTTCTATACCTTTAAAAAGGAAGCAGAATCCTATATCAGGACTTTACATACCTCAAGTAATAGAAAAGCTGTGAAAACCCTATGTTTGTGCTCCAAATTTATGATTCTTTTATAATGTTAATTTATTTTTTGTACTATTTTATTGCATATATTTTATTTATTTATTTTGCAATTTATTTGTAACCCCTGGCATCTAGTTCTCTTTTTGTGGATCCTTGTTTTGTTTTTTTTTTGATCCTAGAACTTATTTTTGTTAATGCTGATACACATCTGTCTCTCAAAAACTAATAAATAATATAGAAAATATATATCAACAACAACAACAACATCAATATAACTGAAGTTGGAATTACTGACCTTCTATAAAAATTGTTCAGTAACTAAAGTATCAGTAGCTACTGTGGAGAAATGTTTTCATCTGAAAAGTTTTTACTCGTAAGACAGTCATTGCCACATTCATGCTGTTAAATGTTTGTCAAAAATGCATATTATCTGTGATACCCTTTCAAAATACTGTAGACTATTGTATAATTCATGTTGTCATCAACACTGTAATAACATTTGACTGTGAAACATGAGAAATGTGTTGCTTACAGTCACTATTTAATACCTGTAGTAAATGATAATATGTTTATAGTCAGGATGTTAATTGGACCAGTTCTTTGATCCAGAAATCAAATATGTTTTTTCAGGTACCTTTTTTACTACATAAAACTAGGGCTGAGCGGTATGACAAAATTTTCATATCACTTTTTTTTTTTTTAATCATATCGGTTTCACGGTATTTGACAGTATTTTGTGGTCTTACCCAAATTTTCTTCTAATCAAAAAAGAATTACTGCAGTAGATCAGCTTTAAATAACCCATTTTACTGGTATAAGGACTGTATCATGTTTTTTTCATGTCCACACACAGGTAAATGCATGACCCCTTCAAAGTATGGTTGCTGTTGGGTGGCAGTAATTAACTGAAAGAATTGGAAAGATTATGGTTGCAGTCAAAATAGAACATTTTTATTGAACCAAGTTTGCATAATCAGTACATTAATTATCATCATCAAAACATCCTATGAGGTATTTCAACTGGTATTAGGTTAGGAAAGGAATCAAACATATTTTCTTTCTTTTGTAAACCAACAAACTTAGCACACATTATTGAAAATCCCTGTCCCCTGAAACTGAAGACTTTTCAACTGACCCTTCATTAAATTACGCTACACAATATCTTGATAACTAAGAAATTAAAAATAAATAAATAAAAATAAATAAATAAATAAACACTATGGCCTTTTCAAGTGCTGGAAGTTGTTATTTACGTGACAACGCCTGAACGCAACACAGGCTCCACTCCACTTAAGCTGTGCGAGCCATAGACATACGTAGACGCCGCGTTGACCGCTGCTGCCGATTGGAGCCATAGACATATATACATAGACGCCGCGTTGACTGCTGCTCCCGATTGGAACAACGTGCCTACGCGGCGGCCATCTTGGTACAGTGCCACTCACTCCTACAGTGCATTACGTTTATAGAGGAATGACATGTTTGCACTATAAAAGTGATCATAAATCGATCAATTGTCAACATATATTCAAGCGGGTCAAACATCAGACATAGAGGACAGACAGGCAGACATAAATAGAACAAAAGGAACCCAGAAAATGTTCAGGTGTATTCAGGTCTTTATTCAGAGAATTCCTTGTAGAGTATATATTGCATTAGATTATTAGGGCCCGAGCACGTCCGTGCGAGGACCCTATTGAAATTGCAGGAATTATTATTATTATTACGACAAAAGTAAATCGCTTATTTGGAGGCCTGAACATATTCCAAAACACGCCAATTTTGGCATGCGCATCAGTCGTGGTGTAAATTTAGGTATTTTAGGGTTCGTGGAGGTGGGCGGGTCAAAATGGCTAGGCCACGCCCCTTAAAGAGCACCCTACTTGGCAGGTTTCACGGATCTGCACGAAAATCGGTACGCATGTAGATCATGCTGAGACGCACAAAAAAGGTCACAGGGACACATAGGCTAAACCCAACAGGTCAGGTTGTTTGGAGTTTACGTAAACCCAACAGGAAGTGAGATATTTGGCGTTGAACGGCCATTTTTGGCGTTTTCCACGTGTTGCATTTTAACGAACTCCTCCTACAGGAATAATCAGAACGGCTTCAAAATTGCTGTGCACCAACTAGACTAGTTTGTGATCAAAAGTTATTAACGGATTACGTAAACTCCAAACAACCTGACCTGGGCGTGGCGGCGAAGTTTGATGTCTCGCCATGAAAAATGAGATTGCTATAACTTTGGCATTAATAGTCCGAACGATACCAAACTCCCCAGGATTCATAATAGTCCCGCCCTGAAGACGTCTACATGCAGAAATATTGAAATTTGCATAGCGCCCCCTGCTGGTGACAGAAAAAGCGATGTTTTAGACTTTGAGGTCCAGCTCTGAGCACGTTCAGCAAATCCAGCTCAAATTTGGTCAGAAAGGCCTCAACATGTTGGTAATGCTCCATGATGAAGAATTTTGACTGTCGTCAAACGGCGTTCCATTCGGAGGGCGGCGAAGTCGACCCTTCGCCAAAATGCATAAAAATGGCCTTAACTTTGGTGTTTTTGATGATATCCACCTGAAACTTCATATGTGTGTCGACAGTCCAGCCCTGAATACGTGAAATGAATTTCGTCAATGGGCGTGGCCATATGGCTTGGTCACGCCCATTCATATGAATTACTTCCATAGGACGTCTCACCGATATGCACAAAAATTGGTACACATCTCCATCACCCCCAGACAAACAAAAAAGTCTCTTGGACCTCTAGGCTAAATTCAACAGGAAGTCGGCCATTTTGAATGTCATGGTCATTTTTGGTGTCGCGCACGCATCGTATTTTAACGAACTCCTCCTACAGAATTCATCAGAACGGCTTCAAAATTAGCGATTACCATCTAGAACACTTCCTGATCAAAAGTTATTAAAAGGTCTCGCAGAATCTAAAGGGCACGCCAGTTGTGGGAGGTTGAATTTTGACGTCTCGCCATGAAACAGGAAGTGGCAATAACTTCACTGTACTTGGTCAGATCTGTGTGAAACTTCACAGGTATATTGACAGTCCAACCCAGAACATATGCTATGAATTTCGTTAATAGGCGTGGCTAAATGGATTGGCCACGCCCATTCACACAAATAACCACCATAGGACGTCTCACTGATATGCACGAAACTTGGTAGACACATGTATAACATCCACACGCACAAAAAAGCCTCTTGCACGGATAGGCCACACCCAACAGGAAGTCGGCCATTTTGAAATATACAGTCATTTTTGGCGTTTTCCACCTGGCGTGTTTTAATGAACTCCACCTACAGGATGCATCAGAACAACTTCAAAATCATTGTGTGCCATCTAGACAAAGGTGTAATCAAATCTTATGAGCAGATTTTTGCATCGTGAAACGGTTTGGCCGTCAGGTGGCGGCGAAGTTTGATGTCTCGCCATAAAACACGAAATTAGTATAACTTTGGCATACATTGTCCATTCTTCACCAAACTTCACATGTTTGTTAACTGTCCAGACCTGAATGTATAGTATGAGTTTCATCAATAAGCGTGGCCGTATGGCTTGACCACGCCCCTTAAAGTGCTGCATCCCCCATAACAACTTTCATCGACGTGCACGAAAATCAGTATGCACATGTATCGTGTCCAGACGCACAAAAAAGCCTCTCGCACATATAGGCCACACCCGACAGGAAGTCGGCCATTTTGAAATTTACAGTCATTTTTGGCGTTTTCCACGTGTTGTATTTTAATGATCTCCTCCTCCAGAAATGAATCAATTAACTCCAAAACTGGTGTGTACCATCTACACAAGTGTGTGATCAAAACATATTAAGAGAATTGCTCAGTATGGAACGGTGTGGCTGTGACATGGCGTCGACACTTGATGTCTCACCATGAAACACGATATTGCTATAACATGGGATCTAATGGTCGAATCTGCTCCAAACTTCACATGTATGATAATAGTCCTGGCATAAACACACCCACACGACGCTCAGGAGTCAGAGTCATAGCGCCACCCAGTGGAGACGGGAAGTCGCAACGCATTGGTTCCTACACTGTCCGAAGGAGGCGAACATTCAGCGCCTCGTCTGCCGGTCGACCTCTGGCGACACGGTGGCGGCCGCACCAGGCCCCGAGTTGCGTGGGGTGCGAGGGCCCGTTCAACGCTGCTTGCAGCTTTAATTATTATTATTACGACAAAAGTAAATCGCTTATTTGGAGGCCTGAACATATTCCAAAACACGCCAATTTTGGCATGCGCATCAGTCGTGGTGTAAATTTAGGTATTTTAGGGTTCGTGGAGGTGGGCGGGTCAAAATGGCTAGGCCACGCCCCTTAAAGAGCACCCTACTCGGCAGGTTTCACGGATCTGCACGAAAATCGGTACGCATGTAGATCATGCTGAGACGCACAAAAAAGGTCACAGGGACACATAGGTTAAACCCAACAGGAAGTGAGATATTTGGCGTTGAACGGCCATTTTTGGTGTTTTCCACGTGTTGCATTTTAACGAACTCCTCCTACAGGAATAATCAGAACGGCTTCAAAATTGCTGTGCACCAACTAGACTAGTTTGTGATCAAAAGTTATTAACGGATTACGTAAACTCCAAACAACCTGACCTGGGCGTGGCGGCGAAGTTTGATGTCTCGCCATGAAAAATGAGATTGCTATAACTTTGGCATTAATAGTCCGAACGGTACCAAACTCCCCAGGATTCATAATAGTCCCGCCCTGAAGACGTCTACATGCAGAAATATTGAAATTTGCATAGCGCCCCCTGCTGGTGACAGAAAAAGCGATGTTTTAGACTTTGAGGTCCAGCTCTGAGCACGTTCAGCAAATCCAGCTCAAATTTGGTCAGAAAGGCCTCAACATGTTGGTAATGCTCCATGATGAAGAATTTTGACTGTCGTCAAACGGCGTTCCATTCGGAGGGCGGCGAAGTCGACCCTTCGCCAAAATGCATAAAAATGGCCTTAACTTTGGTGTTTTTGATGATATCCACCTGAAACTTCATATGTGTGTCGACAGTCCAGCCCTGAATATGTGAAATGAATTTCGTCAATGGGCGTGGCCATATGGCTTGGCCACGCCCATTCATATGAATTACTTCCATAGGACGTCTCACCGATATGCACAAAAATTGGTACACATCTCCATCACCCCCAGACAAACAAAAAAGTCTCTTGGACCTCTAGGCTAAATTCAACAGGAAGTCGGCCATTTTGAATGTCATGGTCATTTTTGGTGTCGCGCACGCATCGTATTTTAACGAACTCCTCCTACAGAATTCATCAGAACGGCTTCAAAATTAGCGATTACCATCTAGAACACTTCCTGATCAAAAGTTATTAAAAGGTCTCGCAGAATCTAAAGGGCACGCCAGTTGTGGGAGGTTGAATTTTGACGTCTCGCCATGAAACAGGAAGTGGCAATAACTTCACTGTACTTGGTCAGATCTGTGTGAAACTTCACAGGTATATTGACAGTCCAACCCAGAACATATGCTATGAATTTCGTTAATAGGCGTGGCTAAATGGATTGGCCACGCCCATTCACACAAATAACCACCATAGGACGTCTCACTGATATGCACGAAACTTGGTAGACACATGTATAACATCCACACGCACAAAAAAGCCTCTTGCACGGATAGGCCACACCCAACAGGAAGTCGGCCATTTTGAAATATACAGTCATTTTTGGCGTTTTCCACGTGTTGTATTTTAATGATCTCCTCCGCCAGAAATGAATCAGTTAACTCCAAAACTGCTGTGTACCATCTACACAAGTGTGTGATCAAAACATATTAAGAGAATTGCTTAGCATGGAACGGTGTGGCTGTGACATGGCGTCGACACTTGATGTCTCACCATGAAACACGATATTGCTATAACATGGGATCTAATGGTCGAATCTGCTCCAAACTTCACATGTATGATAATAGTCCTGGCATGAACACACCCACATGACGCTCAGGAGTCAGAGTCATAGCGCCACCCAGTGGAGACGGGAAGTCGCAACGCATTGGTTCCTACACTGTCCGAAGGAGGCAAACATTCAGCGCCTCGTCTGCCGGTCGACCTCTGGCGACACGGTGGCGGCCGCGCCAGGCCCCGAGTTGCGTGGGGTGCGAGGGCCCGTTCAACGCTGCTTGCAGCTTTAATTAGGGCCCGAGCACGTCCGTGCGAGGACCCTATTGAAATTGCAGGAATTATTATTATTATTACGACAAAAGTAAATCGCTTATTTGGAGGTCTGAACATATTCCAAAACACGCCAATTTTGGCATGCGCATCAGTCGCGGTGTAAATTTAGGTATTTTAGGGTTCGTGGAGGTGGGCGGGTCAAAATGGCTAGGCCACGCCCCTTAAAGAGCACCCTACTCGGCAGGTTTCACGGATCTGCACGAAAATCGGTACGCATGTAGATCATGCTGAGACGCACAAAAAATGTCTAGGGACACATAGGCTAAACCCAACAGGAAGTGAGATATTTGGCGTTGAACGGCCATTTTTGGCGTTTTCCACGTGTTGTATTTTAACGAACTCCTCCTACAGGAATAATCAGAACGGCTTCAAAATTGCTGTGCACCAACTAGACTAGTTTGTGATCAAAAGTTATTAACGGATTACGTAAACTCCAAACAACCTGACCTTGGCGTGGCGGCGAAGTTTGATGTCTCGCCCTGAAAAACGAGATTGCTATAACTTTGGCATTAATAGTCCGAACGGTACCAAACTCCCCAGGATTCATAATAGTCCCGCCCTGAAGACGTCTACATGCAGAAATATTGAAATTTGCATAGCGCCCCCTGCTGGTGACAGAAAAAGCGATGTTTTAGACTTTGAGGTCCAGCTCTGAGCACGTTCAGCAAATCCAGCTCAAATTTGGTCAGAAAAGCCTCAACATGTTGGTAATGCTCCATGACGAAGAATTTTGACTGTCGTCAAACGGCGTTCCATCCGGAGGGCGGCGAAGTCGACCCTTCGCCAAAATGCATAAAAATGGCCTTAACTTTGGTGTTTTTCATGATATCCACCTGAAACTTCATATGTGTGTCAACAGTCCAGCCCTGAATATGTGATATGAATTTCGTCAATGGGCGTGGCCATATGGCTTGGCCACGCCCATTCATATGAATTACTTCCATAGGACGTCTCACCGATATGCACAAAAATTGGTACACATCTCCATCACCCCCAGACAAACAAAAAAGTCTCTTGGACCTCTAGGCTAAATTCAACAGGAAGTTGGCCATTTTGAATGTCATGGTCATTTTTGGTGTCGCGCACGCATCGTATTTTAACGAACTCCTCCTACAGAATTCATCAGAACGGCTTCAAAATTAGCGATTACCATCTAGAACACTTCCTGATCAAAAGTTATTAAAAGGTCTCGCAGAATCTAAAGGGCACGCCAGTTGTGGGAGGTTGAATTTTGACGTCTCGCCATGAAACAGGAAGTGGCAATAACTTCACTGTAATTGGTCAGATCTGTGTGAAACTTCACAGGTATATTGACAGTCCAACCCAGAACATATGTTATGAATTTCGTTAATAGGCGCGGCTAAATGGATTGGCCACGCCCATTCACACAAATAACCACCATAGGACGTCTCACTGATATGCACGAAACTTGGTAGACACATGTATAACATCCACACGCACAAAAAAGCCTCTTGCACGGATAGGCCACACCCAACAGGAAGTCGGCCATTTTGAAATTTACAGTCATTTTTGGCGTTTTCCACCTGGCGTATTTTAATGATCTCCTCCTCCAGAAATGATCCAATTCACTCCAAAACTGCTGTGTACCATCTACACCAGTGTGTGATCAAAAGATATTGAGAGAATTGCTCAACATGGAACGGTGCGGCTGTGATATTGCGTCGACACTTGATGTCTCACCATGAAACACGATATTGCTATAACATGGGATCTAATGGTCGAATCTGCTCCAAACTTCACATGTATGATAATAGTCCTGGCATGAACACACCCACATGACGCTCAGGAGTCAGAGTCATAGCGCCACCCAGTGGAGACGGGAAGTCGCAACGCATTGGTTCCTACACTGTCCGAAGGAGGCGAACATTCAGCGCCTCGTCTGCCGGTCGAACTCTTGCGACACGGTGGCGGCCGCGCCAGGCCCCTGAGTTGCGTGGGGTGCGAGGGCCCGTTCAACGCTGCTTGCAGCTTTAATTAGGGCCCGAGCACGTACCGTGCGAGGACCCTATTGAAATTGAAGGAATTATTAGGGCCCGAGCACGTACCGTGCGAGGACCCTATTGTTTTCCTTAGGATTATTATTATTATTATTATCTTTTTCCGCGACTTTAAACGCATTTTTGGGGGCTTTAACATATTTGAAAACTCACCAAATTTGGCATGTACATTCGTCTTGGTGAAAATTTATGTGTACGCAAAATTTAAACGATGCGTGTTGCAAAATGGCGAAATGGCGCCCCCTAGAAAATTTCAATCGGCTCCCACCGGCAGCCCGTTTGACCAAATTCCACGAAATTCGGGGAGGTCGTGTATCATCCCAAGACGCACGAAAATGCGCAGTTGGACTTTTTTCTAAAACCAACAGGAAGCCGGCTATTTTGATTTGAATATTCATTTTTTTACCGATTTTGGCGATTTCCAAGAATTCTCTCAGAGCTATCTCCTCCTACACGGTTCATTGGATCGGCTTCAAATTTGGCGTGCTGGAACTAGACCACTTGATGATCAAAAGTTATCATACGATTTTCCCTACGTTAAACGGTTTGGCCGTCAGGTGGCGGCGAAGTTTGACGTCTCGCCAAAAAACCCCCCAAAAAACAAAAGTGCTATTACTTGGGCATGATAAGTCCGATCGGCACAAAACTTGCTGGGTATGATCGTAGTCCGGCCTTCATCACGCCAACATCAAAAAATTCCCCCGTTCTCAAAGCGCCCCCTGCTGGCGACAGGAAAAGCGATGTTTTAGACTTTGAGGTGCTACTCTCAGCACGTTCAGTATATCCAACTCAAAATTGGTCAGAAAGGCCTTAACACGTTGGTAATGCTACATGATGAAGATTTGTGACGTATCGCCGAATGGCGTTCCGCCCACAGGGCGGCGAAGTCAACGGTTCGCCAAGACGCAGTTAAGTGGCCTTAACTTCAGTGTCCTTGGTCATATCTGCCTGAAACTTCACATGTGTGTTAACAGTCCAGCCCTGAACATGTGATATGAATTTCGTTGATGGGCGTGGCCAAATGGCTTGGCCACACCCTTTAAACATCAGCCCCTACGGCACGTTTCACCGACATGCATGAAAATTGGTACACATATGTATCACATCCAGACGCACAAAAAAGCCTCTTGGACCCATTGGCTACACCCAACAGGAAGTCAGCCATTTTGAATTTGACGCCAGATTGGGCGATTCGCACTCCTCATACTTTTTCTATCTCCTCCTACATGATTCATCGGATCGGCTTCAAATTTGGCGTGCATCAACTAGACCACTTGATGATCAAAAGTTATCATACGATTTTCCCTATGTTAAACGGTTTGGCTGTCAGGTGGCGGCGAAGTTTGACGTCTCGCCAAAAAAACAAAAGTGCTATTACTTGGGCATGATAAGTCCGATCGGCACAAAACTTGCTGGGTATGATCGTAGTCCGGCCTCTATCATGCCAACATCAATAAATTCCCCCGTTCTCAAAGCGCCCCCTGCTGGCGACAGGAAAAGCGATGTTTTAGACTTTGAGGTGCTACTCTCAGCACGTTCAGTATATCCAACTCAAAATTGGTCAGAAAGGCCTCAACACGTTGGTAATGCTACATAATGAAGATTTGTGACGTATCGCCGAATGGCATTCCGCCCACAGGGCGGCGAAGTCAACGGTTCGCCAAAACGCAGTTAAGTGGCCTTAACTTCAGTGTCCTTGGTCATATCTGCCTGAAACTTTACATGTGTGTTAACAGTCCAGCCCTGAACATGTGATATGAATTTCGTTGATGGGCGTGGCCAAATGGCTTGGCCACACCCTTTAAACATCAGCCCCTGCGGCACGTTTCACTGACATGCATGAAAATTGGTACACATATGTATCACATCCAGACGCACAAAAAAGTCTCTTGGACCCATTGGCCAAACCCAACAGGAAGTCGGCCATTTTGAATTTAATGGTCATTTTTGGCGTTTTCCACGTGTTGTATTTTAATGAACTCCACCTACAGGATGCATCAGAACAACTTCAAAATCATTGTGTGCCATCTAGACAAAGGTGTAATCAAAACTTAGAAGCAGATTTTTGCATCGTGAAACGGTTTGGCCGTCAGGTGGCGGCGAAGTTTGATGTCTCGCCATGAAACACGAAATTAGTATAACTTTGGCATACATTGTCCATTCTTCACCAAACTTCACATGTTTGTTAACAGTCCAGACCTGAATGTATAGTATGAGTTTCATCAATAAGCGTGGCCGTATGGCTTGGCCACGCCCCTTAAAGTGCAGCGTCCCCCATAACAACTTTCACCGACGTGCACGAAAATCAGTATGCACATGTATCGTGTCCAGACGCACAAAAAAGCCTCTTGCACATATAGGCCACACCCGACAGGAAGTCGGCCATTTTGAAATTTACAGTCATTTTTGGCGTTTTCCACGTGTTGTATTTTAATGACCTTCTCCTCCAGAAATGAATTAATTAACTCCAAAACTGCTGTGTACCATCTACACAAGTGTGTGATCAAAACATATTAAGAGAATTGCTCAGCATGGAATGGTGTGGCTGTGACATGGCGTCGACACTTGATGTCTCACCATGAAACACGATATTGCTATAACATGGGATCTAATGGTCGAATCTGCTCCAAACTTCACATGTATGATAATAGTCGTGGCATGAACACACCCACATGACGCTCAGGAGTCAGAGTCATAGCGCCACCCAGTGGAGACGGGAAGTCGCAACGCATTGGTTCCTACACTGTCCGAAGGAGGCGAACATTCAGCGCCTCGTCTGCCGGTCGACCTCTGGCGACACGGTGGCGGCCGCACCAGGCCCCAAGTTGCGTGGGGTGCGAGGGCCCGTTCAACGCTGCTTGCAGCTTTAATTATTATTATTATTATTATTATTATTATTATTACGACAAAAGTAAATCGCTTATTTGGAGGTTTTAACATGCTCAAAAACTCCTGAAATTTGGGGGTCGCATCAGTCGCGGTGTAAATTTACGTATTTTAGGGTTCGCGGCAATGGACGGGTCAAAATGGCTAGGCCACGCCCATTAAAGAGCAATCTCCTTATAAACAGCGCCCTCCTCATCAATTTTCACGGATCTGCACGAAAATCGGTACACATGTAGACCATGCCGAGCCGCACAAAAAAGTCTCTTGGAGCCATACGCCACGCCCAACAGGAAGTTGGCTATTTTTAATTTAGCGGCCATTTTTGGCGTTTTACCATGTGTCATATTTTGACGAACTCCTCCTACACGATTAATCAAAACGGCTTCAAAATCGCCGTGTACCAACTACATAAGTTTGTGATCAAAAGTTATTCAAAGATCCGCTACCCGTCGAACACGGAATCGGCTTTTTGGCGGCGAAGTTTGAAGTTTGAAGTTTGTCTCGCCATGAAAAACGAAATTGCTATAACTTTGGCATTAATCGTCCGATCTGCACCAAACTTCACATGATTCATAATATTCCCGCCCTGAACACGTCTACATGCAGAAATTTTGTAATTACCCTAGCGCCCCCTGCTGGCGACAGGAAAAGCGATGTTTTTAGACTTTGACGTGCAGCTCTGACCACGTTCACCATATGCAACTCAAATTTGGTCAGACAGACCTCAAGACGTTGGTAATGCTACATTATGAAGATTGTGACTAGGCGTCAAACGGTGTTCCGCCCAGAGGGCAACGAAGTCGAAAGTTCGCCAAAAAGCGTTGAAAATGGCTTTAATGACATTAACTTCTGTGTCCTTAGTCATATTTGCCTGAAACTTCACATGTGTGTTAACAGTCCAGGCTTGAACATGTGATATGAGTTTCGTTGATGGGCGTGGCCAAATGACTTGACCACGCCCTTTAAACATCAGCCCCTGCCGCACGTGTCACCGACATGCACGAAAATTGGTACACGCATGTATCACACCGAGAGGCACAAAAAAGTCTCTTGGACCCACTGGCCATACCCAACAGGAAGTCGGCCATTTTGAATTTTGATGCTATTTTTGTCGTTTTCCACATGTTGTATTTTAACGAACTCCTCCTACAGGATTAATCAGAATGACTTCAAAATCACTGTGTGTGATCTAGACAAGGCTGTGATCAAAAGTTATTAAAAGATTTTAACACAGTTAAACGGTTTAGCCGTCAGGTGGCGGCGAAGTTTGATGTCTCGCCATAAAACACGAAATTAGTATAACTTTGGCATACATTGTCCATTCTTCACCAAACTTCACATGTTTGTTAACAGTCCAGACCTGAATGTATAGTATGACTTTCATCAATAAGCGTGGCCGTATGGCTTGGCCACGCCCCTTAAAGTGCAGCGTCCCCCATAACAACTTTCACCGACGTGCACGAAAATCAGTATGCACATGTATCGTGTCCAGACGCACAAAAAAGCCTCTTGCACATATAGGCCACACCCGACAGGAAGTCGGCCATTTTGAAATTTACAGTCATTTTTGGCGTTTTCCACGTGTTGTATTTTAATGATCTCCTCCTCCAGAAATGAATCAATTAACTCCAAAACTGGTGTGTACCATCTACACAAGTGTGTGATCAAAAGATATTAAGAGAATTGCTCAGCATGGAACGGTGTGGCTGTGACATGGCGTCGACACTTGATGTCTCACCATGAAACACGATATTGCTATAACATGGGATCTAATGGTCGAATCTGCTCCAAACTTCACATGTATGATAATAGTCCTGGCATGAACACACCCACATGACGCTCAGGAGTCAGAGTCATAGCGCCACCCAGTGGAGACGGCAAGTCGCAACGCATTGGTTCTTACACTGTCCGAAGGAGGCGAACATTCAGCGACTCGTCTGCCGGTCGACCTCTGGCGACACGGTGGCGGCCGCGCCAGGCCCCGAGTTGCGTGGGGTGCGAGGGCCCGTTCAACGCTGCTTGCAGCTTTAATTAGGGCCCGAGCACGTACCGTGCGAGGACCCTATTGTTTTCCTAAGGATTATTAGGGCCCGAGCACGTACCGTGCGAGGACCCTATTGTTTTCCTAAGGATTATTATTATTATTATTTTTTTTTTCCGCGACTTTAAACGCATTTTTGGGGGCTTTAACATATTCGAAAACTCACCAAATTTGGCATGCACATTCGTCTTGGTGAAAATTTATGTGTACGCAAAATTTAAACGATGCCCGTTGCAAAATGGCGAAATGGCGCCCCCTAGAAAATTTCAATCGGCTCCCACTGGCAGCCCGTTTGACCAAATTCCACGAAATTCGGGGAGGTCGTGTATCATCCCAAGACGCACGAAAATGCGCAGTTGGACTTTTTTCTAAAACCAACAGGAAGCCGGCTATTTTGATTTGAATATTCATTTTTTTACCGATTTTGGCGATTTCCAAGAATTCTCTCAGAGCTATCTCCTCCTACACGGTTCATTGGATCGGCTTCAAATTTGGCGTGCTGGAACTAGACCACTTGATGATCAAAAGTTATCATACGATTTTCCCTACGTTAAACGGTTTGGCCGTCAGGTGGCGGCGAAGTTTGACGTCTCGCCAAAACCCCCCCCCCCCAAAAAAAGTGCTGTTACTTGGGCATGATAAGTCCGATCGGCACAAAACTTGCTGGGTATGATCGTAGTCCGGCCTTCATCACGCCAACATCAAAAAATTCCCCCGTTCTCAAAGCGCCCCCTGCTGGCGACAGGAAAAGCGATGTTTTAGACTTTGAGGTGCTACTCTCAGCAAGTTCAGTATATCCAACTCAAAATTGGTCAGAAAGGCCTCAACACGTTGGTAATGCTACATGATGAAGATTTGTGACGTATCGCCGAACGGCGCTCCGCCCACAGGGCGGCGAAGTCAACGCTTCGCCAAAACGCAGTTAAGTGGCCTTAACTTCAGTGTCCTTGGTCATATCTGCCTGAAACTTCACATGTGTGTTAACAGTCCAGCCCTGAACATGTGATATGAATTTCGTTGATGGGCGTGGCCAAATGGCTTGGCCACACCCTTTAAACATCAGCCCCTACGGCACGTTTCACCGACATGCATGAAAATTGGTACACATATGTATCACATCCAGACGCACAAAAAAGCCTCTTGGACCCATTGGCTACACCCAACAGGAAGTCAGCCATTTTGAATTTGACGCCAGATTGGGCGATTTGCACTCCTCGTACTTTTTCTATCTCCTCCTACATGATTCATCGGATCGGCTTCAAATTTGGCGTGCATCAACTAGACCACTTGATGATCAAAAGTTATCATACGATTTTCCCTATGTTAAACGGTTTGGCTGTCAGGTGGCGGCGAAGTTTGACATCTCGCCAAAAAAACCCCAAAAAACAAAAGTGCTATTACTTGGGCATGATAAGTCCGATCGGCATAAAACTTGCTGGGTATGATAGCAGTTAGGCCTTCATCACGCCAACATCAAAAAATTCCCCCGTTCTCAAAGCGCCCCCTGCTGGCAACAGGAAAAGCGATATTTTAGACTTTGAGGTGCTACTCTCAGCACGTTCAGTATATCCAACTCAAAATTGGTCAGAAAGGCCTCAACACGTTGGTAATGCTACATGATGAAGATTTGTGACGTATCGCCGAACGACGTTCCGCCCACAGGGCGGCAAAGTCAACGGTTCTCCAAAACGCAGTTAAGTGGCCTTAACTTAAGTGTCCTTGGTCATATCTACCTGAAACTTTACATGTGTGTTAACAGTCGAGCCCTGAACATGTGATATGAATTTCGTTGATGGGCGTGGTCAAATGGCTTGGCCACACCCTTTAAACATCAGCCCCTGCGGCACGTTTCACTGACATGCATGGTACACATATGTATCACATCCAGACGCACAAAAAAGTCTCATGGACCCATTGGCCAAACCCAACAGGAAGTCCTCCATTTTGAATTTAATGGTCATTTTTGGCGTTTTCCACGTGTTGTATTTTAATGAACTCCACCTACAGGATGCATCACAACAACTTCAAAATCAATGTGTGCCATCTAGACAAAGGTGTAATCAAAACTTATAAGCAAATTTTTTCATCGTGAAACGGCTTGGCCGTCAGGTGGCGGCGAATTTGATGTCTCGCCATAAAACACGAAATTAGTATAACTTTGGCATACATTGTCCATTCTTCACCAAACTTCACATGTTTGTTATCAGTCCAGACCTGAATGTATAGTATGAGTTTCATCAATAAGCGTGGCCGTATGGCTTGACCACGCCCCTTAAAGTGCAGCGTCCCCCATAACAACTTTCATCGACGTGCACGAAAATCAGTATGCACATGCATCGTGTCCAGACGCACAAAAAAGCCTCTTGCACATATAGGCCACACCCGACAGGAAGTCGGCCATTTTGAAATTTACAGTCATTTTTGGCGTTTTCCACTTGTTGTATTTTAATGATCTCCTCCTCCAGAAATGAATCAATTAACTCCAAAACTGGTGTGTACCATCTACACAAGTGTGTGATCAAAAGATATTAAGAGAATTGCTCAGCATGGAACGGTGTGGCTGTGACATGGCGTCGACACTTGATGTCTCACCATGAAACACGATATTGCTATAACATGGGATCTAATGGTCGAATCTGCTCCAAACTTCACATGTATGATAATAGTCCTGGCATGAACACACCCACATGACGCTCAGGAGTCAGAGTCATAGCGCCACCCAGTGGAGACGGGAAGTCGCAACGCATTGGTTCCTACACTGTCCGAAGGAGGCGAACATTCAGCTTCTCGTCTGCCGGTCGACCTATGGCGACACGGTGGCGGCCGCGCCAGGCCCCGAGTTGCGTGGGGTGCGAGGGCCCGCTCAACGCTGCTTGCAGCTTTAATTATTATTATTCTTCTTCTTAACTAAAATGAATTGCCTTTTTGGGGACCTTAACATGCTCAAAAACTCATGAAACTTCATAGACTCATCAGAAGTGCGAAAACTGGGCAAGTTTTGGGGTTTCATGATAATCTGCAAAGGAATGGCTCAGTAGCGCCCCCTAAAAATTTTCTACGGAACAGCCCCTGAAAGTAGTTTAACCTACGTGTCTGAAACTTGGTAGGCATATGTAACACACCAAGACGTACAAAAAAGCCTCTTGGGCCCATGCCCTAAACCCAACAGGAAGTCGGCCATTTTGAATTGAATGTGCAATTTTCATGCATTTTTGGCCATTTGCAGGGGTCGTAAATGAACGATCTCCTCCTAGAGATTTTGTCCGATCGACTTCAAACTTGGTCTGTCCCACCTACATAAGCTGAAGACAAAAGTTATCAAAAGCTTGAGTTTTCGTCACACCGTGTGGCCGTTGTGGGACCTCAAACTTCGCTACAAACAGGAAGTAGTATTATAACACAGGAAGTAGTTTATAACTCCAGCATACATTGTCCAATCTTCCCCAAACTTCACAGGATTGATGACAGTCCCGCTCTGAAGACATCTACATGTCAATAATTTGTGATTGATATAGCGCCCCCTACTGGTAGTATAAAATGTCATGTTTTACACTTTGAAGCACATCTCGTCCAAAGTTGAACACATCAACGTCAAACTTGGGGAATTTATCCAAAAGGCATTGATGATGCTTTCTATTGAATACTGTGAGTTTTCGTCAAAGGGCATGACCTTGGCGTGGCGGGGAACTTTGATGTTTCGCCATGATGACAAAAGTAGCTGTAACTTGACTCTACATGGACATATCTTTCCAAAACTTCACACATATGATAACAGTCCAGCCCTGAACACATCTACAGAGGAAATTTGAATCAGCGTCATAGCGCCACCTACTGGCGGTAGAAAGTTACTTTTTTCATTCTTTCATGTCCCTCTTCTACGAGGTTCACCCGACCCACCTCAATTTTGCGGATACATAGTCCCAAGACCTTGGTGATGATCAAACCAGAACCTTTTGAGGTTTCGTACAACGCTGTCACCGTGGCGCCACCTCATTCGCCATAAAACACGAGGTTCTTTTTGAGGGGCAAGGGATACTTGAAAACTCACGAAACTTGGCACACCCATCACAAGGCCCAAATTGTCTTTTCTGATATGCTTTTTGTGTTTTGATGTGCCAAGATGCCTCAACAGCGCCCCCTACAATTTTTCGATGAAGCAGCCCCCGAAGCTTGTTTCACTTACATGTATGAAACTTGGTAGGCATATGTAACACTCCAAGACGTACAAAAAAGCCTCTTGGAGTTATGCTCCAAACACAACCGGAAAAACTGGACTTGTTGTCACACCATGTGACCGTGGCAGGGCCTCAATCTTTGGGGACTCGCCACAAAACAGGAAGTTGTGTATGACTCCATCATCCATGGTCCAATCTTCCCCAAACTTCACAGGATTGATGACAGTCCTGCTCTGAAGAGATTTCCATGTGAATAATTTGTGATAAATACAGCGCCCCCTAATGGTAAGAGAAAATTTCATGTTTTATATTTTGAAGTATAACTCCCAAGACTTGGCCAGATCCACCTCAATCTTGGTCAGTCTATCCGTCACATGTAGAAGATGTTTTATTGTGAACACTGTAAGTTTGCATCAAAGGGCGTGGCCATGACGTAGCGGCAAACTTTGATGTTTCGCCATGATAACAAAAGTTGTGTAGCTTGACTCTACGTGGACATATCTTTCCAAAACTTCACACATATGATAAAAGTCCAGCCCTGAAAACATCTACCAAGAAAGTTTTAATCAGCCTCATAGCGCCACCTAGTGGCATCTGTAAGTTACTGCTTTCATTCTTTCATGTCTCTCTTCTACCAAGTTAACCACAACCACCTCAATTTTGCGTAGACATAGTCCCAAGACTTTGATGATGATCACACCAGAAGCTTTTGAGGTTTCAGCAAACACTGTCAATGTGGCAACGCCTTATTCGCCATAAAACACGAAGTTGTTTTTGAGGGGTAAGGGATGCTTGTAATGTCATGAAACTTGGTACACATACAAGAAGTTCCGATGTGTGTTGTGTGATGTGATTTATCTGCTCTGATGTGCCAACATGGCTCAACAGCGCCCCCTACAATTTTTCAAAAAAGCAGCCCCCGACGCTGGTTTGACCTACATCTATGAAACTTGGTACATACATGCATCACTGAAAGACGTACAAAAAAGGCTCTTGCAACCATGTGCCAAACCCAACAGGAAGTCCGCCATTTTGAATTTGCTCGTAAGTGGTTCACAAAATCACCATACATGTTCCAATCTTCCCCATACTTCACAGGATTGATGACAGTCCTGCCCTGAACACATCTATACGTCAATACTTGGTTATTAGTACGGCGCCACCTACTGGCAAAATAACATGTCCTCGTATGATTTGAGGGATATGACGTGTAACTCCAACGTGAGGGGTCTGCCTTCGACAGGAATGAATGGCCGCATCGGCCGGCGTCCTGCCAGCACCCTCGAGTTGCGTGAAGGTGCGAGGGCCCGTTCATCGCTGCTTGCAGCTTTAATTAGGGCCCGAGCACCTAGCGGTGCGAGGGCCCTATTGAAATGCCAGGAATTATTAGGGCCCGAGCACCTAGCGGTGCGAGGACCCTATTGAAACTGAAGGAGTTATTATTATTATTTTTCTGCCTAATGAATTGGCTTTTTGAGGGCTTTATCATATTCAAAAACTCACCAAACTTCACAGACTCATCAGAAGTGGTGAAAAATTTGATATTTTTGGGGTTTCGTGATAATGTGCAAAAAAATGGCTCAACAGCGCCCCCTACTCATTTTCAACGAAGCAGCCCCCCAAGCTGGTTTAACCTACGTGTATGAAACTTGGCAGGCATATGTAACACACCAAGACGTACAAAAAAGCCTCTTGGGCCCATGCCCTAAACTCAACAGTAAGTCGGCCATTTTGAATTGAATGTGCAATTTTCATGCATTTTTGGCCATTTGCAGGGGTCGTAAATGGACAAACTCCTCCTAGAGATTTTGTCCGATCGACTTCAAACTTGGTCTGTCCCACCTACATAAGTTGAAGACAAAATGTTATCAAAAGCTTGTGTTTTCGTCACACCGTGTGACCGTGCCGGGACCTCAAACATTGTTACAAACAGGAAGTAGTATTATAACACAGGAAGTAGTTTATTACTCCAACATACATGCTCCAATCTTCCCCAAACTTTACAGGATTGATGACAGTCCTGCTCTGAAGAGATCTACATGTCAATACTTTGTGATTTATATAGCGCCCCCCACTGGTAGTAGAAAATGTCATGTTTTACACTTTGAAGCACATCTCCTCCAAAGTCGAACACATCAACCTCATACATGGTGGGATTATCCAAAAATCCTTGATGATGCTTTCTATGGAAAACTGTGAATTTTCGTCAAAGGGCGTGACCTTGGCGTGGCGGGGAACTTTGATGTTTCGCCATGATGACAGAAGTAGCTGTAACGTGACTCTATGTGGACATATCTTTCCAAAACTTCACACATATGATAACTGTCCAGCCCTGAAAACATCTATACAGAAATTTTTAATCAGCGTCATAGCGCCGCCTACTGGCGGCAGAAAGTTACTTTTTTCATTCTTTCATTTCCCTCTTCTACCAGGTTCCCCCGAACCACCTCAATTTTGTGGATACATACTCCCAAGACCTTGATGATGATCAAAGCAGAAGCCTTTGAGGTTTCGTCCAATGCTGTCACTCTGGCGCCACCTTATTCGCCATAAAACACGAGGTTGTTTTTGAGGGGCAAGGGACACTCGAAAACTCACGCAACTTGGCACACACATCAGACGGCCGAAATTGTGTTGTCTGATATGATTTTGTGTTTTCATGTGCCAAGATGGCTCAACAGTGCCCCCTACTCATTTTCAACGTGTTTTGGGCTATAACTCCCAGACCATATGTCGCACTTTCAAAAACCTCATATCTCCAGATTCCCTCAATAGCGCTGAATCACCTGGGCTGGGCCACGCCCATTTCTGCCTATAAATTTTTTTCGCCAAATTGAGAAAACTGGAAAACCTACTTTTTCGAACTCCTCCTTAGGGTTTTCTCCGTTCAGCGTGAAACTTGGCACGTACAGTCTTCGGCTGGACCTGATCTAAAGTTATCAAAGGAATTTTGATTGGTCAAAATATGCGCAAATTATTAACGAATACATTTTTCTAGCTAGCTATAAAAAGGTGAACGGTGGCATTTTTCGGTCAAAATAAAAGCTAACAACACCAAATCTGAGATCCTTGCTTGACATGTGCCTGTGAGGGTGTGAGCCAAATTTGGCTAATGTTGGCCACTAGGGGGCGCTGCAAACATGGGAAATTTATATCTCGTAAATTGCTGCACCGACTTTTACGAAATTTGGTGAGTATGATGCTGGCCCCCTCCTGAGGCCATTTTGTGAAGTTAGTCACGACTGGTCAAAGTGGGCGTGGCTTATTACAAGATAAACAACAAACATTTATTTCAGCTCAAGTATTATGCTGAGGGCTGTGAAATTCATAGGGTATACATAGAATAGCATACAGACCACCCTTAGCAAAAATTATGTGTCTACTCCACTAGGTGGCGCTGTAACGGATGCAAACGCATTTTGGCCTGTAACTTCCACATTTTAAATCACATCTTCATAAACTTTATATCCACATGTTCCCTAAATAGAGTCGCATCTTCTGACATAGGCCAGGCCCACTCCCACTGCATATTTCTCTTTGTACGTCACTATACATCAAAAACTTACTTTTTCGAACTCCTCCTAGTGTTTAAGCTCCATCTACACGAAACTTTGCACATACAATCTCCAGACTTGCCTGACCAAAAGTTATCAAAAGAATTTTGCTACTCCAAAAAATGCGCTAGCTAAAAATAAACATTTTTTTTCTGCTAGCTAAAAAACACATACCGTTGCATATTTTTGTCAAACTAAAAGCTATCAATGTCAAACTCAATTCATTTGTTTCAGATGTCAACCAGTGGCTCTGTGCCAAATTTGGTGGAAATTGGCCAATAGGGGGCGCTATAAACAGATCACGTGGCATGAAAATTCATCGATTCGCACAAAATTAGGAGAGCGTGATGTGGAGTCACTCCCGAGGCCAGCTGTAAAGCTTAGTGATGTTTGGTCACCGTGGAAATGCCTTATTCGCCATAAAAGACGAAGTTGTTTTTGAGGGGTAAGGGATGCTTGTAAAGTCATGAAACTTGGCACACATATGACAGGATCTGATTTGTGTTGTTTGATGTGATTTTTCTGCTCTGATGTGCCAACATGGCTCAACAGCGCCCCCGACAAATTTTCTACGAAGCAGCCCCCGATGCTGGTTCGACCTACATCGATAAAACTTGGTATGCATGTGCATCACTGAAAGATGTACCAAAAACCCTCTTGCAGCCATGTGCCAAACATACCAGGAAGTCCGCCATTTTGAATTTGCTTGTAACTGGTTCGCAACTTCACCATACATGTTCCAATCTTTCCCAAACTTCACAGGATTGATGACAGTCCTGCCCTGAACACATCTATAGGCCAATACTTGGTCATTAGTACGGCGCCACCTACTGGCAAAATTACATGTCTTCGTATGCTTTGAGGGATATGCCGTGTAACTCCTGCGTGAGGGGTCTGCCTTCGACAGGAATGAACGTCGGCATTAGCCGGCGTCCTGCCAGCGCCCTCGAATTGTGTGAAGGTGCGAGGGCCCGTTCAACGCTGCTTGCAGCTTTAATTAGGGCCCGAGCACCTAGCGGTGCGAGGACCCTATTGAAATGCAAGGAATTATTATTATTCGTTTTCTTAACTAAAATGAATTGCCTTTTTGGGGACCTTAACATTCTCAAAAACTCATGAAACTTCACAGACTCATCAGAAGTGCGAAAACTGGGCAAGTTTTGGGGTTTCATGATAATCTGCAAAGGAATGGCTCAGTAGCGCCCCCTAAAAATATTCTACGGAACAGCCCCTGAAGGTAGTTTAACCTACGTGTCTGAAACTTGGTAGGCATATGTAACACACCAAGACGTACAAAAAAGCCTCTTGAGCCCATGCCCTAAACCCAACAGGAAGTCGGCCATTTTGAATTGAATGTGCAATTTTCATGCATTTTTGGCCATTTGCAGGGCTCGTAAATGGACGATCTCCTCCTAGAGATTTTGTCCGATCGACTTCAAACTTGGTCTGTCCCACCTACATAAGTTGAAGACCAAAAGTTATCAAAAAAATTGACTTTTCGTCACACCGTGTGACCGTTGTGGGACCTCAAACTTCGCTACAAACAGGAAGTAGTATTATAACACAGGAAGTAGTTTATAAGTCCAGCATACATTGTCCAATTTTCCCCAAACTTCACAGGATTGATGACAGTCCCACTCCGAAGAGATCTACATGTCAATAATTTGTGATTAATATAGCGCCCCCTACTGGTAATAGAAAATGTCATGTTTTACACTTTGAAGCACATCTCCTCCAAAGTTGACCACATCAACGTCAAACTTGGGGAAATTATCCATAAGGCCTTGATGATGCTTTCTATTGAATACTGTGAGTTTTCGTCAAAGGGCGTGACCATGGCGTGGCGGGGAACTTTGATGTTTCGCCATGATGACAAAAGTAGCTGTAACTTGACTCTACGTGGACATATCTTTCCAAAACTTCACACATATGATAACAGTCCAGCCCTGAAAACATCTACAGAGGAAATTTGAATCAGCATCATAGCGCCACCTACTGGCGGCAGGAAGTTACTTTTTTCATTCTTTCATGTCCTTCTTCTACCAGGTACACCCGACCCACCTCAATTTTGCGGATCCATAGTCCCAAGACCTTGGTGATGATCAAACCAGAACCTTTTGAGGTTTCGTACAACGCTGTCACCGTGGCGCCACCTCATTCGCCATAAAACACGAAGTTCTTTTTGAGGGGCAAGGCATACTTGAAAACTCACGAAACTTGGCACACCCATCACAAGGCCCCAATTGTGTTGTCTGCTATGCTTTTTGTGTTTTGATGTGCCAAGATGCCTCAACAGCGCCCCCTACAATTTTTCGATGAAGCAGCCCCCGAAGCTGGTTTCACCTACATGTATGAAACTTGGTAGGCATATGTAACACTCCAAGACGTACAAAAAAGCCTCTTGGAGTTATGCTCCAAACCCAACCGGAAGTCCGCCATTTTGAATTTACTTGTGCCACTTTTGTGCATTTTGGGTGATTTCCAGTAGACGTAAATGAACGAACTTGTCCTAGAGTTTTTATCCAATCCACTTCAAACTCAGTCTGTCCCACCCCAAGACCGTGAAGACGAAAAGTTATCAAACGTTTCAGGTTTTCGTCAAACGCTGTCTCCGTGGCCCCGCCTTCTTCGCCATAAATCACGAAATTGTAACTACTCCTACAGATTTTATCCCATCAACTTCTTACTTGGTCTGTCCCCCCTCCAGACATTGATCAAGAAAAGTTATCAAAAACTGGACTTGTTGTCACACCATGTGACCGTGGCAGGGCCTCAAACTTTGGGGACTCGCCACAAAACAGGAAGTTGTGTATGACTCCATCATCCATGGTCCAATCTTCCCCAAACTTCACAGGATTGATGACAGTCCTGCTCTGAAGAGACCTCCATGTGAATAATTTGTGATAAATATAGCGCCCCCTACTGGTAAGAGAAAATTTCATGTTTTATATTTTGAAGTATAACTCCCAAGACTTGGCCAGATCCACCTCAATCTTGGTCAGTCTATCCGTCACATGTAGAAGATGTTTTATTGTGAACACTGTAAGTTTGCATCAAAGGGCGTGGCCATGACGTGGCGGCAAACTTTGATGTTTCGCCATGATAACAAAAGTTGTGTAGCTTGACTCTACGTGGACATATCTTTCCAAAACTTCACACATATGATAAAAGTCCAGCCCTGAAAACATCTACAGAGAAATTTTTAATCAGCCTCATAGCGCCACCTAGTGGCGTCTGTAAGTTACTGCTTTCATTCTTTCATGTCTGTCTTCTACCAAGTTAACCACAACCACCTCAATTTTGCTGAGACATAGTCCCAGACCTTGATGATGATCACACCAGAAGCTTTTGAGTTTTTGTCAAACGCTGTCACTGTGGCAACGCCTTATTCGCCATAAAACACAAAGTTGTTTTTGAGGGGTAAGGGATGCTTGTAATGTCATGAAACTTGGTACACATACAAGAAGTTCCGATGTGTGTTGTGTGATGTGATTTATCTGCTTTGATGTGCCAACATGGCTCAACGGCGCCCCCTACAATTTTTCAAAAAAGCAGCCCCCGACGGTGGTTTGACCTACATCTATGAAACTTGGTACGTACATGCATCACTGAAACACGTACAAAAAAGGCTCTTGCAACCATGTGCCAAACCCAACAGGAAGTCCGCCATTTTGAATTTGCTTGTAAGTGGTTCACAACTTCACCATACATGTTCCAATCTTCCCCAAACTTCACAGGATTGATGACAGTCCTGCCCTGAACACATCTATACGCCAATACTTGGTTATTAGTACGGCGCCACCTACTGGCAAAATAACATGTCCTCGTATGATTTGAGGGATATGACGTGTAACTCTAACGTGAGGGGTCTGCCTTCGACAGGAATGAAGGGCCGCATCGGCCGGCGTCCTGCCAGCACCCTCGAGTTGCGTGAAGGTGCGAGGGCCCGTTCATCGCTGCTTGCAGCTTTAATTAGCGCCCGAGCACCAAGCGGTGCGAGGACCCTATTGAAATTGCAGGAATTATTATTATTATTACGACAAAAGTAAATCGCTTATTTGGAGGCCTGAACATATTCCAAAACACGCCAATTTTGGCATGCGCATCAGTCGCGGTGTAAATTTAGGTATTTTAGGGTTCGTGGAGGTGGGCGGGTCAAAATGGCTAGGCCACGCCCCTTAAAGAGCACCCTACTGGGCAGGTTTCACGGATCTGCACGAAAATCGGTACGCATGTAGATCATGCTGAGACGCACAAAAAAGGTCACAGGGACACATAGGCTAAACCCAACAGGAAGTGAGATATTTGGCGTTGAACGGCCATTTTTGGCGTTTTCCACGTGTTGTATTTTAACGAACTCCTCCTACAGGAATAATCAGAACGGCTTCAAAATTGCTGTGCACCAACTAGACTAGTTTGTGATCAAAAGTTATTAACGGATTACGTAAACTCCAAACAACCTGACCTGGGCGTGGCGGCGAAGTTTGATGTCTCGCCATGAAAAACAAGATTGCTATAACTTTGGCATTAATAGTCCGAACGGTACCAAACTTCCCAGGATTCATAATAGTCCCGCCCTGAAGACGTCTACATGCAGAAATATTGAAATTTGCATAGCGCCCCCTGGTGGTGACAGAAAAAGCGATGTTTTAGACTTTGAGGTCCAGCTCTGAGCACGTTCAGCAAATCCAGCTCAAATTTGGTCAGAAAGGCCTCAACATGTTGGTAATGCTCCATGATGAAGAATTTTGACTGTCGTCAAACGGCGTTCCATCCGGAGGGCGGCGAAGTCGACCCTTCGCCAAAATGCATAAAAATGGCCTTAACTTTGGTGTTTTTCATGATATCCACCTGAAACTTCATATGTGTGTCAACAGTCCAGCCCTGAATATGTGATATGAATTTCGTCAATGGGCGTGGCCATATGGCTTGGCCACGCCCATTCATATGAATTACTTCCATAGGACGTCTCACCGATATGCACAAAAATTGTTACACATCTCCATCACCCCCAGACAAACAAAAAAGTCTCTTGGACCTCTAGGCTAAATTCAACAGGAAGTCGGCCATTTTGAATGTCATGGTCATTTTTGGTGTCGCGCACGCATCGTATTTTAACGAACTCCTCCTACAGAATTCATCAGAACGGCTTCAAAATTACCGATTACCATCTAGAACACTTCCTGATCAAAAGTTATTAAAAGGTCTCGCAGAATCTAAAGGGCACGCCAGTTGTGGGAGGTTGAATTTTGACGTCTCGCCATGAAACAGGAAGTGGCAATAACTTCAATGTACTTGGTCAGATCTGTGTGAAACTTCACAGGTATATTGACAGTCCAACCCAGAACATATGTTATGAATTTCGTTAATAGGCGTGGCTAAATGGATTGGCCACGCCCATTCACACAAATAACCACCATAGGACGTCTCACTGATATGCACGAAACTTGGTAGACACATGTATAACATCCACACGCACAAAAAAGCCTCTTGCACGGATAGGCCACACCCAACAGGAAGTCCTCCATTTTGAATTTAATGGTCATTTTTGGCGTTTTCCACGTGTTGTATTTTAATGAACTCCACCTACAGGATGCATCAGAACAACTTCAAAATCATTGTGTGCCATCTAGACAAAGGTGTTATCAAAACTTAGAAGCAGATTTTTGCATCGTGAAACGGTTTGGCCGTCAGGTGGCGGCGAAGTTTGATGTCTCGCCATAAAACACGAAATTAGTATAACTTTGGCATACATTGTCCATTCTTCACCAAACTTCACATGTTTGTTAACTGTCCAGACCTGAATGTATAGTATGAGTTTCATCAATAAGCGTGGCCGTATGGCTTGACCACGCCCCTTAAAGTGCAGCGTCCCCCATAACAACTTTCATCGACGTGCACGAAAATCAGTATGCACATGTATCGTGTCCAGACGCACAAAAAAGCCTCTTGCACATATAGGCCACACCCGACAGGAAGTCGGCCATTTTGAAATTTACAGTCATTTTTGGCGTTTTCCACGTGTTGTATTTTAATGATCTCCTCCTCCAGAAATGAATCAATTAACTCCAAAACTGGTGTGTACCATCTACACAAGTGTGTGATCAAAAGATATTAAGAGAATTGCTCAGCATGGAACGGTGCGGCTGTGACATGGCGTCGACACTTGATGTCTCACCATGAAACACGATATTGCTATAACATGGGATCTAATGGTCGAATCTGCTCCAAACTTCACATGTATGATAATAGTCCTGGCATGAACACACCCACATGACGCTCAGGAGTCAGAGTCATAGCGCCACCCAGTGGAGACGGGAAGTCGCAACGCATTGGTTCCTACACTGTCCAAAGGAGGCGAACATTCAGCTCCTCGTCTGCCGGTCGACCTCTGGCGACACGGTGGCGGCCGCGGCAGGCCCCGAGTTGCGTGGGGTGCGAGGGCCCGTTCAACGCTGCTTGCAGCTTTAATTATTATTATTATTCTTCTTCTTAAATAAAATGAATTGTCTTTTTGGGGACCTTAACATGCTCAAAAACTCATGAAACTTCACAGACTCATCAGAAGTGCGAAAACTGGGCAAGTTTTGGGGTTTCATGATAATCTGCAAAGGAATGGCTCAGTAGCGCCCCCTAAAAATTTTCTACGGAACAGCCCCTGAAGGTAGTTTAACCTACGTGTCTGAAACTTGGTAGGCATATGTAACACACCAAGACGTACAAAAAAGCCTCTTGGGCCCATGCCCTAAACCCAACAGGAAGTCGGCCATTTTGAATTGAATGTCCAATTTTCATGCATTTTTGGCCATTTGCAGGGGTCGTAAATGAACGATCTCCTCCTAGAGATTTTGTCCGATCGACTTCAAACTTGGTCTGTCCCACCTACATAAGTTGAAGACAAAAAGTTATCAAAAGCTTGAGTTTTCGTCACACCGTGTGGCCGTTGTGGGACCTCAAACTTCGCTACAAACAGGAAGTAGTATTATAACACAGGAAGTAGTTTATAACTCCAGCATACATTGTCCAATCTTCCCCAAACTTCACAGGATTTATGACAGTCCCGCTCTGAAGACATCTACATGTCAATAATTTGTGATTGATATAGCGCCCCCTACTGGTAGTATAAAATGTCATGTTTTACACTTTGAAGCACATCTCGTCCAAAGTTGAACACATCAACGTCAAACTTGGGGAAATTATCCAAAAGGCATTGATGATGCTTTCTATTGAATACTGTGAGTTTTCGTCAAAGGGCATGACCTTGGCGTGGCGGGGAACTTTGATGTTTCGCCATGATGACAAAAGTTGGTGTAACTTGACTCTACGTGGACATATCTTTCCAAAACTTCACACATATGATAACAGTCCAGCCCTGAAAACATCTACAGAGGAAATTTGAATCAGCGTCATAGCGCCACCTACTGGCGGCAGAAAGTTACTTTTTTCATTCTTTCATGTCCCTCTTCTACCAGGTTCACCCGACCCACCTTAATTTTGCGGATACATAGTCCCAAGACCTTGGTGATGATCAAACCAGAACCTTTTGAGGTTTCGTACAACGCTGTCACCGTGGCGCCACCTCATTCGCCATAAAACACGAGGTTCTTTTTGAGGGGCAAGGGATACTTGAAAACTCACAAAACTTGGCACACCCATCACAAGGCCCAAATTGTGTTGTCTGATATGCTTTTTGTGTTTTGATGTGCCAAGATGCCTCAACAGCGCCCCCTACAATTTTTCGATGAAGCAGCCCCCGAAGCTTGTTTCACTTACATGTATGAAACTTGGTAGGCATATGTAACACTCCAAGACGTACAAAAAAGCCTCTTGGAGTTATGCTCCAAACCCAACCGGAAGTCCGCCATTTTGAATTTACTTGTGCCACTTTTGTGCATTTTGGGCGATTTCCAGTAGACGTAAATGAATGAACTTGTCCTAGAGTTTTTATCCAATCCACTTCAAACTCGGTCTGTCCCACCCCAAGACCGTGAAGACGAAAAGTTATCAAACGTTTCAGGTTTTCGTTAAACGCTGTCTCTGTGGCCCCGCCTTCTTCGCCATAAACCACGAAATTGTAACTACTCCTACAGATTTTATCCCATCAACTTCTTACTTGGTCTGTCCCACCTCCAGACATTGATGAAGAAAAGTTATCAAAAACTGGACTTGTTGTCACACCATGTGACCGTGGCAGGGCCTCAATCTTTGGGGACTCGCCACAAAACAGGAAGTTGTGTATGACTCCATCATCCATGGTCCAATCTTCCCCAAACTTCACAGGATTGATGACAGTCCTGCTCTGAAGAGATCTCCATGTGAATAATTTGTGATAAATACAGCGCCCCCTAATGGTAAGAGAAAATTTCATGTTTTATATTTTGAAGTATAACTCCCAAGACTTGGCCAGATCCACCTCAATCTTGGTCAGTCTATCCGTCACATGTAGAAGATGTTTTATTGTGAACACTGTAAGTTTGCATCAAAGGGCGTGGCCATGACGTAGCGGCAAACTTTGATGTTTCGCCATGATAACAAAAGTTGTGTAGCTTGACTCTACGTGGACATATCTTTCCAAAACTTCACACGTATGATAAAAGTCCAGCCCTGAAAACATCTACCAAGAAAGTTTTAATCAGCCTCATAGCGCCACCTAGTGGCATCTGTAAGTTACTGCTTTCATTCTTTCATGTCTCTCTTCTACCAAGTTAACCACAACCACCTCAATTTTGCGTAGACATAGTCCCAAGACTTTGATGATGATCACACCAGAAGCTTTTGAGGTTTCAGCAAACACTGTCAATGTGGCAACGCCTTATTCGCCATAAAACACGAAGTTGTTTTTGAGGGGTAAGGGATGCTTGTAATGTCATGAAACTTGGTACACATACAAGAAGTTCCGATGTGTGTTGTGTGATGTGATTTATCTGCTCTGATGTGCCAACATGGCTAAACAGCGCCCCCTACAATTTTTCAAAAAAGCAGCCCCCGACGCTGGTTTGACCTACATCTATGAAACTTGGTACATACATGCATCACTGAAAGACGTACAAAAAAGGCTCTTGCAACCATGTGCCAAACCCAACAGGAAGTCCGCCATTTTGAATTTGCTCGTAAGTGGTTCACAAAATCACCATACATGTTCCAATCTTCCCCATACTTCACAGGCTTGATGACAGTCCTGCCCTGAACACATCTATACGCCAATACTTGGTTATTAGTACGGCGCCACCTACTGGCAAAATAACATGTCCTCGTATGATTTGAGGGATATGACGTGTAACTCCAACGTGAGGGGTCTGCCTTCGACAGGAATGAATGGCCGCATCGGCCGGCGTCCTGCCAGCACCCTCGAGTTGCGTGAAGGTGCGAGGGCCCGTTCATCGCTGCTTGCAGCTTTAATTAGGGCCCGAGCACCAAGCGGTGCGAGGACCCTATTGAAATGCAAGGAATTATTAGGGGGCCAAGCCCGCGGGGCCTGGGGAACGCGAATGCAAAGCATACGCGTTTCCCAGGACCAGCGGTGCTGGGAACCCTATTGTTTTTGTTCAGATTTTTATTATTATTATTATTATTATTATTATTATTATTATTATTATTCTCTATTTTTATTCTTCTCCCGGTAAAAGTAGTGCTGCAGGCTAAACCGTGCAAGGGAGGGTGGTGCAATTTGGAGGGTTGGTCCAGACCGCTGCACGTACCTCAGGCGCAAAAAATGACATATGTCAGCCAGCAGGGGGCGCTATAACCAAGGTCAATGCGTTTTGGGCTATAACTCCCACACCGGATGTCGCACATTCAAAAACCTCATATCCACAGATTCCCTGAAAAGAACTGAATCACATGGCCTGGGCCACTCCCATTTCCGCCCATAATTTTATTCGCAAAATCGCGAAAACTGGAAAACCAACTTTTTCGAACTCCTCCTTGGGGTTTTGCTCGATCAGCGTGAAACTTGGCACGTAAAGTCTTCCTCTGGACCTGATCTAAAGTTATCAAAAGAATTTTGTTTGGTTGAAATATGCACAAGTTATTAACGAATAAAATTTTCTAGCTAGCTATAAAAAGGCGAACTGCTGCATATCTCTGTCAAAATAAATGCTAACAACAGCAAATCTGAGATCCTTGATTGACATGTGACTGTGAGGGCGTGAGCCAAATTTGGCTAATGTTGGCCACTAGGGTGCGCTGCAAAGCTGAGACATTTATATCTCTTCAATGGCTGCACCTATTTTTACGAAATTTGGTGGGTATGATGCTGCGTCACTCCTGAGGCCATATCTTGAAGTTAATCACGACAGGTGAAAGTGGGCGTGGCTTATTACGAGATAAACAGCAAACATTTATTTCAGCTCAAGTATTATGCTGAGGGCTGTGAAATTCACAGGGTATATATAGAACAGCATACCGACCACCCATAGCAAAAATTGTGTGCCTGCTCCACTAGGTGGCGCTATAACGGACGCAAACGCATTTTGGCCTGTAACTTCCACATTTTAAATCACATCTTAATAAAGTTCATATCCACGTGTTCCTTAAATAGATTCGCATCTTCTGACATAGGCCACGCCCACTCCCACAGCATATTTCTTTTTGTAAGTCACTACACATCAAAAACCTACTTTTTCGAACTCCTCTTAGCGTTTAAGCTCCATCTGCACGAAACTCTGCACATACAATCTCCAGGCGTGCCTGATGAAAAGTTATCAAAAGAATTTTGCTGCTCCAAAAAATGCGGTAGTTACCAATAAACAATTTTTTTTGGCTAGTTAAAAAACACATACCTTTGCATATTTTTGTCAAAGTAAAAGCTATCAACGTCAAACGCAAGTCACTAGTTTCCGAGGTCAGCCAGAGGGTCTGTGCCAAATTTGGTGAAAATTGGCCAATAGGGGGCGCTACAAACACAGAAACATGAAGTGACATGAAAATTGATCAGATTCGCCTGAAATTTGGTGAGGTTGTTGTGGTGTCACTCCTGAGGCCAGAGTCAAATTTTTGTGATGTTGGGTCAAAGTGGGCGTTACTTGTCACAACACAAACATTCAGCCTTTCGCACTCCCAGTGCTGATCCCATTACAATTATCTAATGCGAGTGAAACGTCAGCCTGCGTCCCGACGCTCGACCCGAACCCTTCTTTCGGTGTCAAGTTCCGTGGGCTCCGTGAGACCCGGGGGCCGAGTCGCGCGGGGACGCTTGGCCCCCTATCATAACTGCTTGCAGTTCTAGTTATTATTATTATTATTATTATTATTATTATTAGGGCCCGAGCACGAACCGTGCGAGAGCCCTATTGAAATCATAAAAATTATTCTTATTATTTTTCTTTTAAACCTTTGATCGCATTTTTGAGGGCCTGAACATGCCCAAAAAGTCAGGAAAATTTGCACACTCGTCACGTCTGGTGAAAATTTCGATATTTTATGGTCGTTACAAAGGGGCGTGGCAAAATGGCTCAATGGCGCCCCCTAACAGTTTTCAAAATCGAAGCCCCCTGCTTTAACTTTGCCCTAGGCGTATGAAATTTGGTACACATATGTATCATCCCGGGACGCACAAAAAAGCCTCTTGGAGCGACACCCTAAACCAAACAGGAAGTCGGCCATTTTGAATTGTTTTTTCAAAATAAGGTCATTTTTGGCCATTTCCACACGTTGTACTTGAGCGAACTCGTCCTACAGATTTTATCGGATTGACTTAAAAATTTACCTGTGCGTGCTCGACTACAGTGGGATCAATTTATTATTAAAAGATCTTCGTCACGTCGAAGGGCGCGGTCGCTGCGGAAGGGTCAATTTGGATATCTCACCAAAAAACACGAAATTATACTACAACTACTACAACTTTGGTGTAGATGATCCTATCTGCACCAAACTTCACATGATGGATAATAGTCCCGCCCTGAACAAATCTACATCAAAAAATTCAGTAATTGTCATAGCGCCCCCTGCTGGCAACAGGAAATACCATGTTTTACACTTTGAGGTGCTGCTCTGACCACATTTACCATATTCAACTCAAATTTGGTCAGAAAGGCCTTAACATGTTGGTAATGCTCCATGATGAAGAATTTTGACTGTCGTCAAACGGCGTTCCATCCGGAGGGCGGCGAAGTCGACCCTTCGCCAAAATGCATAAAAATGGCCTTAACTTTGGTGTTTTTGATGATATCCACCTGAAACTTCATGTGTGTCAACAGTCCAACCCTGAATATGTGATATGAATTTCGTCAATGGGCGTGGCCATATGGCTTGGCCACGCCCATTCATATGAATTACTTCCATAGGACGTCTCACCGATATGCACAAAAATTGGTACACATCTCCATCACCCCCAGACAAACAAAAAAGTCTCTTGGACCTCTAGGCTAAATTCAACAGGAAGTCGGCCATTTTGAATGTCATGGTCATTTTTGGTGTCGCGCACGCATCGTATTTTAACGAACTCCTCCTACAGAATTCATCAGAACGGCTTCAAAATTACCGATTACCATCTAGAACACTTCCTGATCAAAAGTTATTAAAAGGTCTCGCAGAATCTAAAGGGCACGCCAGTTGTGGGAGGTTGAATTTTGACGTCTCGCCATGAAACAGGAAGTGGCAATAACTTCACTGTACTTGGTCAGATCTGTGTGAAACTTCACAGGTATATTGACAGTCCAACCCAGAACATATGTTATGAATTTCGTTAATAGGCGTGGCTAAATGGATTGGCCACGCCCATTCACACAAATAACCACCATAGGACGTCTCACTGATATGCACGAAACTTGGTAGACACATGTATAACATCCACACGCACAAAAAAGCCTCTTGCACGGATAGGCCACACCCGACAGGAAGTCGGCCATTTTGAAATTTACAGTCATTTTTGGCGTTTTCCACGTGTTGTATTTTAATTATCTCCTCCTCCAGAAATGAATCAATTAACTCCAAAACTGGTGTGTACCATCTACACAAGTGTGTGATCAAAACACATTAAGAGAATTGCTCAGCATGGAACGGTGTGGCTGTGACATGGCTTCGACACTTGATGTCTCACCATGAAACACGATATTGCTATAACATGGGATCTAATGGTCGAATCTGCTCCAAACTTCACATGTATGATAATAGTCCTGGCATGAACACACCCACATGACGCTCAGGAGTCAGAGTCATAACGCCACCCAGTGGAGACGGCAAGTCGCAACGCATTGGTTCCTACACTGTCCGAAGGAGGCGAACATTCAGCGCCTCGTCTGCCGGTCGACCTCTGGCGACACGGTGGCGGCCGCGCCAGGCCCCGAGTTGCGTGGGGTGCGAGGGCCCGTTCAACGCTGCTTGCAGCTTTAATTATTAGGGCCCGAGCACCAAGCGGTGCGAGGACCGTATTGAAATTGCAGGAATTATTATTATTATTACGACAAAAGTAAATCGCTTATTTGGAGGCCTGAACATATTCCAAAACACGCCAATTTTGGCATGCGCATCAGTCGCGGTGTAAATTTAGGTATTTTAGGGTTCGTGGAGGTGGGCGGGTCAAAATGGCTAGGCCACGCCCCTTAAAGAGCACCCTACTCGGCAGGTTTCACAGATCTGCACGAAAATCGGTACGCATGTAGATCATGCTGAGACGCACAAAAAAGGTCATAGGGACACATAGGCTAAACCCAACAGGAAGTGAGATATTTGGCGTTGAACGGCCATTTTTGGCGTTTTCCACGTGTTGTATTTTAACGAACTCCTCCTACAGGAATAATCAGAACGGCTTCAAAATTGCTGTGCACCAACTAGACTAGTTTGTGATCAAAAGTTATTAACAGATTACGTAAACTCCAAACAACCTGACCTGGGCGTGGCGGCGAAGTTTGATGTCTCGCCATGAAAAATGAGATTGCTATAACTTTGGCATTAATAGTCCGAACGGTACCAAACTCCCCAGGATTCATAATAGTCCCGCCCTGAAGACGTCTACATGCAGAAATATTGAAATTTGCATAGCGCCCCCTGCTGGTGACAGAAAAAGCGATGTTTTAGACTTTGAGGTCCAGCTCTGAGCACGTTCAGCAAATCCAGCTCAAATTTGGTCAGAAAGGCCTCAACATGTTGGTAATGCTCCATGATGAAGAATTTTGACTGTCGTCAAACGGCGTTCCATCCGGAGGGCGGCGAAGTCGACCCTTCGCCAAAATGCATAAAAATGGCTTTAACTTTGGTGTTTTTGATGATATCCACCTGAAACTTCATATGTGTGTCAACAGTCCAGCCCTGAATATGTGATATGAATTTCGTCAGTGGGCGTGGCCATATGGCTTGGCCACGCCCATTCATATGAATTACTTCCATAGGACGTCTCACCGATATGCACAAAAATTGGTACACATCTCCATCACCCCCAGACAAACAAAAAAGTCTCTTGGACCTCTAGGCTAAATTCAACAGGAAGTCGGCCATTTTGAATGTCATGGTCATTTTTGGTGTCGCGCACGCATCGTATTTTAACGAACTCCTCCTACAGAATTCATCAGAACGGCTTCAAAATTACCGATTACCATCTAGAACACTTCCTGATCAAAAGTTATTAAAAGGTCTCGCAGAATCTAAAGGGCACGCCAGTTGTGGGAGGTTGAATTTTGACGTCTCGCCATGAAACAGGAAGTGGCAATAACTTCACTGTACTTGGTCAGATCTGTGTGAAACTTCACAGGTATATTGACAGTCCAACCCAGAACATATGTTATGAATTTCGTTAATAGGCGTGGCTAAATGGATTGGCCACGCCCATTCACACAAATAACCACCATAGGACGTCTCACTGATATGCACGAAACTTGGTAGACACATGTATAACATCCACACGCACAAAAAAGCCTCTTGCACGGATAGGCCACACCCAACAGGAAGTCGGCCATTTTGAAATGTACAGTCATTTTGGCGTTTTCCATCTGGCGTATTTTAATGATCTCCTCCTCCAGAAATGATCCAATTCACTCCAAAACTGCTGTGTACCATCTACACCAGTGTGTGATCAAAAGATATTGAGAGAATTGCTCAACATGGAACGGTGTGGCTGTGACATGGCGTCGACACTTGATGTCTCACCATGAAACACGATATTGCTATAACATGGGATCTAATGGTCGAATCTGCTCCAAACTTCACATGTATGATAATAGTCCTGGCATGAACACACCCACATGACGCTCAGGAGTCAGAGTCATAGCGCCACCCAGTGGAGACGGGAAGTCGCAACGCATTGGTTCCTACACTGTCCGAAGGAGGCGAACATTCAGCGCCTCATCTGCCGGTCGAACTCTTGCGACACGGTGGCGGCCACGCCAGGCCCCGAGTTGCGTGGGGTGCGAGGGCCCGTTCAACGCTGCTTGCAGCTTTAATTAGGGCCCGAGCACGAACCGTGCGAGAGCCCTATTGAAATCATAAAAATTATTCTTATTATTTTTCTTTTAAACCTTTGATCGCATTTTTGAGGGCCTGAACATGCCCAAAAAGTCAGGAAAATTTGCACACTCGTCACGTCTGGTGAAAATTTCGATATTTTATGGTCGTTACAAAGGGGCGTGGCAAAATGGCTCAATGGCGCCCCCTAACAGTTTTCAAAATCGAAGCCCCCTGCTTTAACTTTTCCCTAGGCGTATGAAATTTGGTACACATATGTATCATCCCGGGACGCACAAAAAAGCCTCTTGGAGCGACACCCTAAACCAAACAGGAAGTCGGCCATTTTGAATTGTTTTTTCAAAATAAGGTCATTTTTGGCCATTTCCACACGTTGTACTTGAGCGAACTCGTCCTACAGATTTTATCGGATTGACTTAAAAATTTACCTGTGCGTGCTCGACTACAGTGGGATCAATTTATTATTAAAAGATCTTCGTCACGTCGAAGGGCGCGGTCGCTGCGGAAGGGTCAATTTGGATATCTCACCAAAAAACACGAAATTATACTACAACTACTACAACTTTGGTGTAGATGATCCTATCTGCACCAAACTTCACATGATGGATAATAGTCCCGCCCTGAACACATCTACATCAAAAAATTCAGTAATTGTCATAGCGCCCCCTGCTGGCAACAGGAAATACCATGTTTTACACTTTGAGGTGCTGCTCTGACCACATTTACCATATTCAACTCAAATTTGGTCAGAAAGGCCTTAACATGTTGGTAATGCTCCATGATGAAGAATTTTGACTGTCGTCAAACGGCGTTCCATCCGGAGGGCGGCGAAGTCGACCCTTCGCCAAAATGCATAAAAATGGCCTTAACTTTGGTGTTATTGCTGATATCCACCTGAAACTTCATATGTGTGTCAACAGTCCAGCCCTGAATATGTGATATGAATTTCGTCAATGGGCGTGGCCATATGGCTTGGCCACGCCCATTCATATGAATTACTTCCATAGGACGTCTCACCGATATGCACAAAAATTGGTACACATCTCCATCACCCCCAGACAAACAAAAAAGTCTCTTGGACCTCTAGGCTAAATTCAACAGGAAGTCGGCCATTTTGAATGTCATGGTCATTTTTGGTGTCGCGCACGCATCGTATTTTAACGAACTCCTCCTACAGAATTCATCAGAACGGCTTCAAAATTACCGATTACCATCTAGAACACTTCCTGATCAAAAGTTATTAAAAGGTCTCGCAGAATCTAAAGGGCACGCCAGTTGTGGGAGGTTGAATTTTGACGTCTCGCCATGAAACAGGAAGTGGCAATAACTTCACTGTACTTGGTCAGATCTGTGTGAAACTTCACAGGTATATTGACAGTCCAACCCAGAACATATGTTATGAATTTCGTTAATAGGCGTGGCTAAATGGATTGGCCACGCCCATTCACACAAATAACCACCATAGGACGTCTCACTGATATGCACGAAACTTGGTAGACACATGTATAACATCCACACGCACAAAAAAGCCTCTTGCACGGATAGGCCACACCCGACAGGAAGTCGGCCATTTTGAAATTTACAGTCATTTTTGGCGTTTTCCACGTGTTGTATTTTAATGATCTCCTCCTCCAGAAATGAATCAATTAACTCCAAAACTGGTGTGTACCATCTACACAAGTGTGTGATCAAAACACATTAAGAGAATTGCTCAGCATGGAACGGTGTGGCTGTGACATGGCGTCGACACTTGATGTCTCACCATGAAACACGATATTGCTATAACATGGGATCTAATGGTCGAATCTGCTCCAAACTTCACATGTATGATAATAGTCCTGGCATGAACACACCCACATGACGCTCAGGAGTCAGAGTCATAGCGCCACCCAGTGGAGACGGGAAGTCGCAATGCATTGGTTCCTACACTGTCCGAAGGAGGCGAACATTCAGCGCCTCGTCTGCCGGTCGACCTCTGGCGACACGGTGGCGGCCGCGCCAGGCCCCGAGTTGCGTGGGGTGCGAGGGCCCGTTCAACGCTGCTTGCAGCTTTAATTAGGGCCCGAGCACGAACCGTGCGAGAGCCCTATTGAAATCATAAAAATTATTCTTATTATTTTTCTTTTAAACCTTTGATCGCATTTTTGAGGGCCTGAACATGCCCAAAAAGTCAGGAAAATTTGCACACTCGTCACGTCTGGTGAAAATTTCGATATTTTATGGTCGTTACAAAGGGGCGTGGCAAAATGGCTCAATGGCGCCCCCTAACAGTTTTCAAAATCGAAGCCCCCTGCTTTAACTTTGCCCTAGGCGTATGAAATTTGGTACACATATGTATCATCCCGGGACGCACAAAAAAGCCTCTTGGGCCCATGCCCTAAACCCAACAGGAAGTCGGCCATTTTGAATTGAATGTGCAATTTTTATGCATTTTTGGCCATTTGCAGGGGTCGTAAATGAACGATCTCCTCCTAGAGATTTTGTCCGATCGACTTCAAACTTGGTCTGTCCCACCTACATAAGTTGAAGACAAAAAGTTATCAAAAGCTTGAGTTTTCGTCACACCGTGTGGCCGTTGTGGGACCTCAAACTTCGCTACAAACAGGAAGTAGTATTATAACACAGGAAGTAGTTTATAACTCCAGCATACATTGTCCAATCTTCCCCAAACTTCACAGGATTGATGACAGTCCTGCTCTGAAGAGATCTACATGTCAATAATTTGTGATTAATATAGCGCCCCCTACTGGTAGTAGAAAATGCCATGTTTTACACTTTGAAGCATAACTCCTCCAAAGTTGACCACATCAACCTCAAACTTGGGGAAATTATCCAAAAGGCCTGGATGATGCTTTCTAAGGAAAACTGTGAGTTTTCGTCAAAGGGCGTAGCCATGCCGTGGCGGCGAACTTTGATGTTTCGCCATGATGACAAAAGTTGCTGTAACTTGACTCTACGTGGACATATCTTTCCAAAACTTCACACATATGATAACAGTCCAGCTCTGAATATGTGATATGAATTTCGTCAATGGGCGTGGCCATATGGCTTGGCCACGCCCATTCATATGAATTACTTCCATAGGACGTCTCACCGATATGCACAAAAATTGGTACACATCTCCATCACCCCCAGACAAACAAAAAAGTCTCTTGGACCTCTAGGCTAAATTCAACAGGAAGTCGGCCATTTTGAATGTCATGGTCATTTTTGGTGTCGCGCACGCATCGTATTTTAACGAACTCCTCCTACAGAATTCATCAGAACGGCTTCAAAATTACCGATTACCATCTAGAACACTTCCTGATCAAAAGTTATTAAAAGGTCTCGCAGAATCTAAAGGGCACGCCAGTTGTGGGAGGTTGAATTTTGACGTCTCGCCATGAAACAGGAAGTGGCAATAACTTCACTGTACTTGGTCAGATCTGTGTGAAACTTCACAGGTATATTGACAGTCCAACCCAGAACATATGTTATGAATTTCGTTAATAGGCGTGGCTAAATGGATTGGCCACGCCCATTCACACAAATAACCACCATAGCACGTCTCACTGATATGCACGAAACTTGGTAGACACATGTATAACATCCACACGCACAAAAAAGCCTCTTGCACGAATAAGCCACACCCAACAGGAAGTCGGCCATTTTGAAATTTACAGTCATTTTTGGCGTTTTCCACATGTTGTATTTTAACGAACTCCTCCTACAGGATTAATCAGAATGACTTCAAAATCACTGTGTGTGATCTAGACAAGGTTGTGATCAAAAGTTATTAAAAGATTTTTCCACAGTTAAACGGTTTGGCCGTCAGGTGGCGGCGAAGTTTGATGTCTCGCCATAAAACACGAAATTAGTATAACTTTGGCATACATTGTCCATTCTTCACCAAACTTCACATGTTTGTTAACAGTCCAGACCTGAATGTATAGTATGAGTTTCATCAATAAGCGTGGCCGTATGGCTTGGCCACGCCCCTTAAAGTGCTGCGTCCCCCATAACAACTTTCACCGACGTGCACGAAAATCAGTATGCACATGTATCGTGTCCAGACGCACAAAAAAGCCTCTTGCACATATAGGCCACACCAAACAGGAAGTCGGCCATTTTGAAATGTACAGTCATTTTTTGCGTTTTCCACGTGTTGTATTTTAATGATCTCCTCCTCCAGAAATGAATCAATTAACTCCAAAACTGGTGTGTACCATCTACACAAGTGTGTGATCAAAACACATTAAGAGAATTGCTCAGCATGGAACGGTGTGGCTGTGACATAGCTTCGACACTTGATGTCTCACCATGAAACACGATATTGCTATAACATGGGATCTAATGGTCGAATCTGCTCCAAACTTCACATGTATGATAATAGTCCTGGCATGAACACACCCACATGACGCTCAGGAGTCAGAGTCATAGCGCCACCCAGTGGAGACGGGAAGTCGCAACGCATTGGTTCCTACACTGTCCGAAGGAGGCGAACATTCAGCGCCTCGTCTGCCGGTCGACCTCTGGCGACACGGTGGCGGCCGCGCCAGGCCCCGAGTTGCGTGGGGTGCGAGGGCCCGTTCAACGCTGCTTGCAGCTTTAATTATTATTATTTTTATTTTTATTTTTTATTTTTTTTTTCGCTTGATCGCAATTTTGGGGGCTTTAACATATTCAAAAACTCACCAAATTTGACGTGCACATTCGTCTAGGGGACATTTATGTATACGCAAAATCTCAATGATGCCAGTTGCAAAATAGCGAAATGGCGCCCCCTAGAATGGTTCAATCGGCTCCCACCGCCAGCCCGTTTGACCAAATTTCTCGAAATTCGGGAGGGTCGTGTATCATCCCAAGACGCACGAAAATGCGCAGTTGGACTTTTTTCTAAAACCAACAGGAAGCCGGCTATTTTGATTTGAATATTCCATTTTTTACCGATTTTGGCGATTTGCTAGTGTGCTCTCAGAGCTATCTCCTCCTAGACGGTTCATTGGATCGGCTTCAAATTTGCCGTGCTGCAACTAGACCACATGATGATCAAAAGTTATTAAAAGATCTTTCCCTCGTTAAACGGTTTGGCCGTCAGGTGGCGGCGAAGTTTGATGTCTCAAAAAAAAAAAACCAAAAACCCAGAATTGCTATTACTTGGGCGTGAAAGGTCCAATCGGCACAAAACTTGGTGGGTATGATCGTAGTCCCGCCCTGAACACGTCTACATCAAAAAATTCCCCTGTTCTCAAAGCGCCCCCTGCTGGCGACAGGAAAAGTGATTTTTTACACTTTGAGGTGCAGCTCTGAGCACGTTCAGCATATCCAACTGAAATTTGGTCAGAAAGGCCTCAACATGTTGTTAATGCTACATGATGAAGATTGTGACGTATCGTCAAACGGCGTTGCGCCCAGAGGGCGGCGAAGTCGATGCTTCGCCAAAACGTAGGAAAGTGGCCTTAACTTCAGTGTCCTTGGGCATATCTGCCTGAAACTTCACATGTGTGTTAAGAGTCCAGCCCTGACAATGTCATGTGAATTTCGTTGATGGGCGTGGTCAAATGGCTTGGCCACGCCCTTTAAACATCAGCCCCTGCGGCACGTTTCACTGACATGCATGAAAATTGGTACACATATGTATCACATCCAGACGCACAAAAAAGTCTCTTGGACCCATTGGCCAAACCCAACAGGAAGTCCGCCATTTTGAATTTAATGGTCATTTTTGGCGTTTTCCACGTGTTGTATTTTAATGAACTCCACCTACAGGATGCATCAGAACAACTTCAAAATCATTGTGTGCCATCTAGACAAAGGTGTAATCAAAACTTAGAAGCAGATTTTTGCATCGTGAAACGGTTTGGCCGTCAGGTGGCAGCGAAGTTTGATGTCTCGCCATAAAACACGAAATTAGTATAACTTTAGCATACATTGTCCATTCGTCACCAAACTTCACATGTTTGTTAACAGTCCAGACCTGAATGTATAGTATGAGGTTCATCAATAAGCGTGGCCGTATGGCTTGGCCACGCCCCTTAAAGTGCAGCATCCCCCATAACAACTTTCACAGATGTACACGAAAATCAGTATGCACATGTATCGTGTCCAGACACACAAAAAAGCCTCTTGCACATGTAGGCCACACCCGACAGGAAGTCGGCCATTTTGAAATTTACAGTCATTTTTGGCGTTTTCCACGTGTTGTATTTTAATGATCTCCTCCTCCAGAAATGAATCAATTAACTCCAAAACTGGTGTGTACCATCTACACAAGTGTGTGATCAAAACATATTAAGAGAATTGCTCAGCATGGAACGGTGTGGCTGTGACATGGCGTCGACACTTGATGTCTCACCATGAAACACGATATTGCTATAACATGGGATCTAATGGTCGAATCTGCTCCAAACTTCACATGTATGATAATAGTCCTGGCATGAACACACCCACATGACGCTCAGGAGTCAGAGTCATAGCGCCACCCAGTGGAGACGGGAAGTCGCAACGCATTGGTTCCTACACTGTCCGAAGGAGGCGAACATTCAGCGCCTCGTCTGACGGTCGACCTCTGGAGAGACGGTGGCAGCCGCGCCAGGCCCCGAGTTGCGTGGGGTGCGAGGGCCCGTTCAACGCTGCTTGCAGCTTTAATTAGGGCCCGAGCACGTCCGTGCGAGGACCCTATTGAAATTGCAGGAATTATTATTATTATTACGACAAAAGTAAATCGCTTATTTGGAGGCCTGAACATATTCCAAAACACGCCAATTTTGGCATGCGCATCAGTCGTGGTGTAAATTTAGGTATTTTAGGGTTCGTGGAGGTGGGCGGGTCAAAATGGCTAGGCCACGCCCCTTAAAGAGCACCCTACTCGGCAGGTTTCACGGATCTGCACGAAAATCGGTACGCATGTAGATCATGCTGAGACGCACAAAAAAGGTCACAGGGACACATAGGCTAAACCCAACAGGAAGTGAGATATTTGGCGTTGAACGGCCATTTTTGGCGTTTTCCACGTGTTGTATTTTAACGAACTCCTCCTACAGGAATAATCAGAACGGCTTCAAAATTGCTGTGCACCAAACTAGACTAGTTTGTGATCAAAAGTTATTAACGGATTACGTAAACTCCAAACAACCTGACCTGGGCGTGGCGGCGAAGTTTGATGTCTCGCCATGAAAAATGAGATTGCTATAACTTTGGCATTAATAGTCCGAACGGTACCAAACTCCCCAGGATTCATAATAGTCCCGCCCTGAAGACGTCTACATGCAGAAATATTGAAATTTGCATAGTGCCCCCTGCTGGTGACAGAAAAAGCGATGTTTTAGACTTTGAGGTCCAGCTCTGAGCACGTTCAGCAAATCCAGCTCAAATTTGGTCAGAAAGGCCTCAACATGTTGGTAATGCTCCATGATGAAGAATTTTGACTGTCGTCAAACGGCGTTCCATCCGGAGGGCGGCGAAGTCGACCCTTCGCCAAAATGCATAAAAATGGCCTTAACTTTGGTGTTTTTGATGATATCCACCTGAAACTTCATATGTGTGTCAACAGTCCAGCCCTGAATATGTGATATGAATTTCGTCAATGGGCGTGGCCATATGGCTTGGCCACGCCCACTTATATGAATTACTTCCATAGGACGTCTCACCGATATGCACAAAAATTGGTACACATCTCCATCACCCCCAGACAAACAAAAAAGTCTCTTGGACCTCTAGGCTAAATTCAACAGGAAGTCGGCCATTTTGAATGTCATGGTCATTTTTGGTGTCGCGCACGCATCGTATTTTAACGAACTCCTCCTACAGAATTCATCAGAACGGCTTCAAAATTACCGATTACCATCTAGAACACTTCCTGATCAAAAGTTATTAAAAGGTCTCGCAGAATCTAAAGGGCACGCCAGTTGTGGGAGGTTGAATTTTGACGTCTCGCCATGAAACAGGAAGTGGCAATAACTTCACTGTACTTGGTCAGATCTGTGTGAAACTTCACAGGTATATTGACAGTCCAACCCAGAACATATGTTATGAATTTCGTTAATAGGCGTGGCTAAATGGATTGGCCATGCCCATTCACACAAATAACCACCATAGGACGTCTCACTGATATGCACGAAACTTGGTAGACACATGTATAACATCCACACGCACAAAAAAGCCTCTTGCACGGATAGGCCACACCCAACAGGAAGTCGGCCATTTTGAAATTTACAGTCATTTTTGGCGTTTTCCACCTGGCGTATTTTAATGATCTCCTCCTCCAGAAATGAATCAATTAACTCCAAAACTGGTGTGTACCATCTACACCAGTGTGTGATCAAAACAGATTAAGAGAATTGCTCAGCATGGAACGGTGTGGCTGTGACATGGTGTCGACACTTGATGTCTCACCATGAAACACGATATTGCTATAACATGGGATCTAATGGTCGAATCTGCTCCAAACTTCACATGTATGATAATAGTCCTGGCATGAACACACCCACATGACGCTCAGGAGTCAGAGTCATAGCGCCACCCAGTGGAGACGGGAAGTCGCAACGCATTGGTTCCTACACTTTCCGAAGGAGGCGAACATTCAGTGCCTCGTCTGCCGGTCGACCTCTGGCGAGACGGTGGCGGCCGCGCCAGGCCCCGAGTTGCGTGGGGTGCGAGGGCCCGTTCAACGCTGCTTGCAGCTTTAATTATTATTATTCTTCTTCTTAACTAAAATGAATTGCCTTTTTGGGGACCTTAACATGCTCAAAAACTCATGAAACTTCACAGACTCATCAGAAGTGCGAAAACTGGGCAAGTTTTGGGGTTTCATGATAATCTGCAAAGGAATGGCTCAGTAGCGCCCCCTAAAAATTTTCTACGGAACAGCCCCTGAAGGTAGTTTAACCTACGTGTCTGAAACTTGGTAGGCATATGTAACACACCAAGACGTACAAAAAAGCCTCTTGGGCCCATGCCCTAAACCCAACAGGAAGTCGGCCATTTTGAGTTGAATGTGCAATTTTCATGCATTTTTGGCCATTTGCAGGGGTCGTAAATGAACGATCTCCTCCTAGAGATTTTGTCCGATCGACTTCAAACTTGGTCTGTCCCACCTACATAAGTTGAAGACAAAAAGTTATCAAAAGCTTGAGTTTTCGTCACACCGTGTGGCCGTTGTGGGACCTCAAACTTCGCTACAAACAGGAAGTAGTATTATAACACAGGAAGTAGTTTATAACTCCAGCATACATTGTCCAATCTTCCCCAAACTTCACAGGATTGATGACAGTCCCGCTCTGAAGACATCTACATGTCAATAATTTGTGATTGATATAGCGCCCCCTACTGGTAGTATAAAATGTCATGTTTTACACTTTGAAGCACATCTCGTCCAAAGTTGAACACATCAACGTCAAACTTGGGGAAATTATCCAAAAGGCATTGATGATGCTTTCTATTGAATACTGTGAGTTTTCGTCAAAGGGCATGACCTTGGCGTGGCGGGGAACTTTGATGTTTCGCCATGATGACAAAAGTTGCTGTAACTTGACTCTACGTGGACATATCTTTCCAAAACTTCACACATATGATAACAGTCCAGCCCTGAAAACATCTACAGAGGAAATTTGAATCAGCGTCATAGCGCCACCTACTGGCGGCAGAAAGTTACTTTTTTCATTCTTTCATGTCCCTCTTCTACCAGGTTCACCCGACCCACCTTAATTTTGCGGATACATAGTCCCAAGACCTTGGTGATGATCAAACCAGAACCTTTTGAGGTTTCGTCCAACGCTGTCACCGTGGCGCCACCTCATTCGCCATAAAACACGAGGTTCTTTTTGAGGGGCAAGGGATACTTGAAAACTCACGAAACTTGGCACACCCATCACAAGGCCCAAATTGTGTTGTCTGATATGCTTTTTGTGTTTTGATGTGCCAAGATGCCTCAACAGCGCCCCCTACAATTTTTCGATGAAGCAGCCCCCGAAGCTTGTTTCACTTACATGTATGAAACTTGGTAGGCATATGTAACACTCCAAGACGTACAAAAAAGCCTCTTGGAGTTATGCTCCAAACCCAACCGGAAGTCCGCCATTTTGAATTTACTTGTGCCACTTTTGTACATTTTGGGCGATTTCCAGTAGACGTAAATGGATGAACTTGTCCTAGAGTTTTTATCCAATCCACTTCAAACTCGGTCTGTCCCACCCCAAGACCGTGAAGACGAAAAGTTATCAAACGTTTCAGGTTTTCGTCAAACGCTGTCTCTGTGGCCCCGCCTTCTTCGCCATAAACCACGAAATTGTAACTACTCCTACAGATTTTATCCCATCAACTTCTTACTTGGTCTGTCCCACCTCCAGACATTGATGAAGAAAAGTTATCAAAAACTGGACTTGTTGTCACACCATGTGACCGTGGCAGGGCCTCAATCTTTGGGGACTCGCCACAAAACAGGAAGTTGTGTATGACTCCATCATCCATGGTCCAATCTTCCCCAAACTTCACAGGATTGATGACAGTCCTGCTCTGAAGAGATCTCCATGTGAATAATTTGTGATAAATACAGCGCCCCCTAATGGTAAGAGAAAATTTCATGTTTTATATTTTGAAGTATAACTCCCAAGACTTGGCCAGATCCACCTCAATCTTGGTCAGTCTATCCGTCACATGTAGAAGATGTTTTATTGTGAACACTGTAAGTTTGCATCAAAGGGCGTGGCCATGACGTAGCGGCAAACTTTGATGTTTCGCCATGATAACAAAAGTTGTGTAGCTTGACTCTACGTGGACATATCTTTCCAAAACTTCACACATATGATAAAAGTCCAGCCCTGAAAACATCTACCAAGAAAGTTTTAATCAGCCTCATAGCGCCACCTAGTGGCATCTGTAAGTTACTGCTTTCATTCTTTCATGTCTCTCTTCTACCAAGTTAACCACAACCACCTCAATTTTGCGTAGACATAGTCCCAAGACTTTGATGATGATCACACCAGAAGCTTTTGAGGTTTCAGCAAACACTGTCAATGTGGCAACGCCTTATTCGCCATAAAACACGAAGTTGTTTTTGAGGGGTAAGGGATGCTTGTAATGTCATGAAACTTGGTACACATACAAGAAGTTCCGATGTGTGTTGTGTGATGTGATTTATCTGCTCTGATGTGCCAACATGGCTCAACAGCGCCCCCTACAATTTTTCAAAAAAGCAGCCCCCGACGCTGGTTTGACCTACATCTATGAAACTTGGTACATACATGCATCACTGAAAGACGTACAAAAAAGGCTCTTGCAACCATGTGCCAAACCCAACAGGAAGTCCGCCATTTTGAATTTGCTCGTAAGTGGTTCACAAAATCACCATACATGTTCCAATCTTCCCCATACTTCACAGGATTGATGACAGTCCTGCCCTGAACACATCTATACGCCAATACTTGGTTATTAGTACGGTGCCACCTACTGGCAAAATAACATGTCCTCGTATGATTTGAGGGATATGACGTGTAACTCCAACGTGAGGGGTCTGCCTTCGACAGGAATGAACGGCCGCATCGGCCGGCATCCTGCCAGCACCCTCGAGTTGCGTGAAGGTGCGAGGGCCCGTTCATCGCTGCTTGCAGCTTTATTTGTAATTAATATTGCTATCATTTAATCATCACTATTATGATTAATATTGCTATTATCATTATCATTTTATCATTATCACTATTATAATTAATATTGCTATTATCATTATCATTTTATTATTAGTATCGTTATTATTAATAGTTTCCAGTTAAGTAGCAGAACAGAACATTTAAGAGCAAGAACATAAAGAATCCCCCTAGAAAAATATTAATATAATATTTACAAATACATTTCATTAATCAGGCCTAAGATAAGATAAGATAAATTTTTATTGTCTCCCTTGGGAGAAATTCATTTTGGACAAACAAGAGATTCAAAGCGCCACAGCTGCACAGCCATCCCAGATCCATGCCCCACATATACAATCAAACCACAATTGACATACAACACATAATCCATATATTCCCCCCAATCCATATTGCACATTGCTCATAAAAAAATATACAAAAACTATGTCCTGAAAATGAAATGATTGCACAATGTCCTATTCAGAAATTAAGAAATTAACCACCGCAGCAATGGCCTATGCCACATTATTGCACATTCCCCTCTTCTCACAGCAGTGAACTCACACACATCCACTTCATTACCTGCTGGTAAGTAGCTTGATTGATAGTGGGATAAATGAGAATTTGTACCTGTTTAACTTACAGTTGGGTACCCTGTACCTTCTGCCTGAAGGCATCAGTTCATACTCCTTGTAGAGGATGTGATTCGGGTCTGTGGTGATTTTTTGACCTTGTTTCCTAACTGTCTGTTCAAATATCTCCTGTAGGGAAGTGGGGGCAACATGCCAATTATTTTACCTGCCCTTTTGATCAGGTTTTGGAGTTGTGATCTGAATTTGACGGTCAGGTTACCAAACCATGTTTAGATTCCATAGCGGATGATAGTTTCAATGGCTGCTCTATAAAACAGTAGCAATACATTTTTATCTACACCATGGACCCTGAGCCTGCGCAGAAAATACAGACGTTGACTGACTCTTGAACAAACATAATCAACATGATAAGCCCAATGTAACTGAGAGTCAAAATGAATGCCTAAATACCTGCTCAACTCTCTCCATATTCATAAACACAGCACTATGATCACCAGTGGACCTGGGATCGAACACCATTTCCTTGGTTTTTTTGACATTTAAAACCAGATTATTTTCCTCACACCACTGCACACAACTTTCTATCTCTGACTTGTACACAGCAATATCTGAGTGTATAGCCGTGTCATCAGAGAACTTAAAAATGTAGTTGTTGGAATGGTGATTCCTGCAATCATTGGTGTATAATGTGAAGAGAATAGGAGAGCTGACACATCCCTATGGGAGCTAAAACCCCTGAGAGAGAACTGTTTTGCACAGTTTCTTTCTTTCTTTCTTTCTTTCCATTTTACCCAAATAGAAGTCAAGTCTGTCTTTCAGGTCTTCACTTATGAGGTTCTTCTCCCTCAAATCCTCAAGAAGAGCATGCACATTTTTCTTTGCCCTTCGCTCCCGGATCATGCTGTTCCTCTCCTTGCACTCCAGACTCTCCACTCTAGCCAGAGTTTCACCAAGTCTGGTCTTTAGAGCAGTGAGAGAAGCAGGCAAAGCATAATTGTGGTCCTGGTGGAAAGAGAGATGAAAATATTGAGTGATTTTTCTAACTCATCACTCACAGATGTAGCTGGCCCACATTCTTAATCTCATCCCTCAATCCCACTGTTGGCACCTGGGGTATGAGTGTCTTAGTGTCAGGGACACATATTCAACAACTACAGTATGTTTTAATGTATGCTCATGTGTATTTGAGTGTGTCTAAAATGAGTGGCAGAGAGCAACTGCGATAGAGGTTTTAATACGACCAGGGCCTTGATGCTCTCATGTGTTTGAGAAATATTACATGCAAATACTTACAACATTAGACTGAGGGTCAACTTCATGGAAATGCTGGCAGGCCACTGGCAGGCTCTCTTCAGCTTTCCTTGAAGCTTGTGTGGTCCTTGATGGTACTTGCTAAAATGTAAGACACATAATACAAAATTTTTAAAAAGTTTAAAGTGTCAGGAAGTGTACTGTACTTTATTCCTAAACATGCAGACAGAAAAAAAAAAGTTTAGAAATGTGTGGCATTAAGTTGTTATAAAAATGCTTACACAAACATATGAATCATAGACATACTGTACATGAATGAATGAATGAATGAATTCTTAAGCCAAATAGCACACATACCTTTTGTGAATGAAATGGGAAGTTAAAGACAGATGGTTTGACTCCATGTCTAAGCCGGACAATCTGCCCTGTCCTGTCAAAATCATCTGCCTTAAAGTGCTCACTGCAGAGCAAGGACCTCTCAGTAGCCACAAAAACTTTCCATTTCACTGCCAGTTCCCATTCTCTCTTACGACTACTGTCTTTGGGAAACCTTAAAAATGTGAGAAAAGTAGCCAGAGATGTAAATAATTGTCTACAACAAAAAAAGAAGGTTAAATACACAATACATATACATATTAAATACATTCAATATCTATCATTAATCTTCTAACTGGTCCATCACTGCAGTCTAAGGTCTGTTTGTTCCAGACCAGGGGCAGTTTATAGATGAAATAACATTGCATTTGAACCAAAATAAGGTCTCAAATGAGTTATTTCACTCGTAAGCAGCTGTGTAATATGTGGGATAACGTAAAGTGAGCTGATTATATTATGGAAAGAACCCGGTCGCGGAGCGGAGAGATTCAATCCGTCCTGTTGGGGTTTATTTCACTATTTAACAACCTGCCCACTCAATATTATTCCTTACATACACCCTACCTGTGAAAAGTAATTCCACGGGATCTGGTTTGTATGTTCCGCTCATTTGAACAACCATAAGTGGCACAAAAGTCCGGCATCTTTTCCAGTTAGGCTAGGTCTGAAAACATTAAGTAGAATTTGTATTTGGGTAATAAAACCGGCATTTTTAAAACATCCAAGCATTCAGTGTCATAGCTACGTGTGATGTTTTTAACAAATCAAACCGTTTGGAAATCAGTCGAAAATTCAGTGAATAATTTTACTTTAAGATTGTGGAGTACCTCTTACCTCCATAGATGTACATGCACTTCCGCCTCTGTTAGCCCTGTATCAAGATGGCAGCGCTTTAGGCATGTCCCTCCACAGTCAATGCAGCGTCTACGTATATATGTCTATGGTTGGAAGGTCATGTCGGTGAGTGAAATCGCATTGCTACAATAAATGCAATCAATGAAAAACTTTATTCACATGTCATGGCGCTTTTGTTGCTGTATATTGTTGTTGTATAACTTAAGGGTATTTTGGTAGGTTAATGGTCAACATTTAGCTTGTGTGGTAACATTAATGTGATCTTTTACTGATGTTTTACAATTTGTTAATTGATGTAGCCTGATTGTGTGTAATTGATAAATGAAATGACAGTCACTCACTTCTCCACTCCTTAGCATTCTGCTAGACCATTCTCCTAACGGGTTTCTGTTACCAGTGTTATAAACGGTGACAAACCTATTTATTATTAGCAAAAACACAATATGTCGCTGCGAAAGACATTGCAATGTCTATTGAAAACAGTTTTCATGTTCACTGAATGTTTATTATTTTTAAATCAGCCTTCAGTCAAATAGTAGACTATACATTGTTGCCATAGTGGAATAATGTGTCCTCACATCAATAATCATTTCAAGTACTTCACCATTTCCATTTGTCTTTAAACATTCGTGTAGTAAATGTTTATGTGGTAGGGAAGAACAACATGAAATCCGACAGTCAGACAGTTGCTTCGCTTACTCCCCACAGCCATTCTCGCCTCTAAACTTTTCTCTGCGCTCTCACTCTAGGTGGCGCTAGCATGCCTGTGGTGTGCAGCGGTGAAATGGGTCCCGCTGAAACACTTTCCCGCCGCGCCGGACGTGATGGCTAATCACTGGTATTGCAGTATCTGAAAAATTCACATCATAACGAAAATAAAGACCGGTTTTCGGTATGAACCGGTATACCGCGCAGCACTACATAAATCCTTTGTGAAATAACATGTTATATTTCTCTAACACCATAGAAGCCATACTACTAACTTTAAAAATGACTAAAACTGTCTGAAAGTAAAGCACTTCATTTATCTACTGATAAAGCAAGGAATCTGTTTCTTTATGTATGTGTGTATGCATGTACAGTACAGGCCAAAAGTTTGGACACACCTTCTCATTCAATGCGTTTTCTTTATTTTCACGACTATTTACATTGTAGATTCTCACTGAAGGCATCAAAACTATGAATGAACACATGTGGAGTTATGTACTTAACAAAAAAAGGTGAAATAACTGAAAACATGTTTTATATTCTAGTTTCTTCAAAATAGCCACCCTTTGCTCTGATTACTGCTTTGCACACTCTTGGCATTCTCTCCATGAGCTTCAAGAGGTAGTCACCTGAAATGGTTTTCCAACAGTCTTGAAGGAGTTCCCAGAGGTGTTTAGCACTTGTTGGCCCCTTTGCCTTCACTCTGCGGTCCAGCTCACCCCAAACCATCTCGATTGGGTTCAGGTCTGGTGACTGTGGAGGCCAGGTCATCTGCCGCAGCACTCCATCACTCTCCTTCTTGGTCAAATAGCCCTTACACAGCCTGGAGGTGTGTTTGGGGTCATTGTCCTGTTGAAAAATAAATGATCGTCCAACTAAACACAAACCGGATGGGATGGCATGTCGCTGCAGGATGCTGTGGTAGCCATGCTGGTTCAGCGTGCCTTCAGTTTTGAATAAATCCCCAACAGTGTCACCAGCAAAACACCCCCACACCATCACACCTCCTCCTTGCTTCACAGTGGGAACCAGGCATGTGGAATCCATCCGTTCACCTTTTCTGCGTCTCACAAAGACACGGCGGTTCAATTCAATTCAATTCAATTTTATTTATAAAGCCCAATATCACAAATCACAATTTGCCTCAGAGGGCTTTACAGTATACAACATCCCTCTGTCCTTAGGACCCTCACAGCGGCTAAGGAAAAACTCCCCAAAAAAAACCCTTTAACGGGGAGAAAAAAATGGTAGAAACCTCAGGAAGAGCGACTGAAGGAGGGATCCCTCTTCCAGGACGGACAGACGAGCAATAGATGTTGTACAGAACAGATCAATATAATGAATTAACAGTAATCCATATGATACAATGAGACATAAGGAGAAACAGATATTATATTAATAATATGATTATATATGAGTGTGACAATAATGATATGTGTATAATAGTCCAGGTATGACTAATAGTAACAGCAGCAGTGGGAGGCATCAGGCAGGACCACGGCAGCAGCACAACCACGACACATCATCCAGGCACAGCTGCGGTACGAGTTAACCTGCGAGACAGTGGAGCACAAAGGCTCCGGAGAACAAGCCGAGTTAGTAACATGCAGTAGGCCCGGGTTAGAGAGATGCATTAACAGGACATGAATACTAGCAAGGGAGAGAGAGAGAGAGAGTGAGAAGGAGAGAAGGGGCTCGGTGTATTATAGGAGGTCCCCCGGCAGACTAGGCCTATGTCAGCCTAGGGGCTGGTCCAAGACAAGCCTGAGCCAGCCCTAACTATAAGCTTTATCAAAAAGGAAAGTCTTAAGTCTAGTCTTGAAAGTGGAGACCGTGTCTGCCTCCCGGACCGAAACAGGAAGCTGATTCCACAAAAGAGGAGCCTGATAGCTGAAGGCTCTGGCTCCTGTTCTACTTTTGGAGACTTTAGGGACCACAAGTAACCCTGCATTCTCAGAGCGCAGTGTTCTGGTGGGATAATAGGGCACTATGAGCTCTCTGAGATATGATGGAGCCTGATCATTTAGAGCTTTGTAAGTTAAGAGAAGGATTTTAAATTCAATTCTGGATTTTACAGGGAGCCAGTGCAGAGAAGCTAAAACAGGAGAAATATGATCTCGTCTCTTAGTTCCTGTCAGTACACGTGCCGCCGCATTCTGGATTAGCTGGAGAGTTTTCAGGCACTTATTAGAGCTACCTGATAATAGAGAATTACAGTAATCCAGCCTCGAGGTAACAAACGCATGGACCAATTTTTCAGCATCTTTTAGTGGCAGGATAGGCCTAATTTTCGCAATATTACGCAGATGAAAAAATGCAGTCCGAGACGTTTGTTTTAAATGGGAGTTAAAAGACAAATCTTGATCAAATATTACTCCGAGGTTTCTTACGGTAGTGCTAGAGCCCAGAGCAATGCCATCTAGAGAAACTATATCATCAGATAAAGAGTTTCTGAGCTGTTTGGGGCCAAGAACAATAACTTCAGTTTTGTCTGAATTTAACATCAGGAAATTGGTGCTCACCCAGGTTTTTATATCTTTAAGGCATTTCTAAAGTTTAGTTAATTGATCCGTTTCTTCTGGTTTTATCGATAAATACAACTGTGTATCATCCGCATAGCAATGGAAATTTACAGAGTGATTTCTAATGATGTTACCTAAGGGAAGCATATATAGCGTGAATAGAATTGGTCCGAGCACTGAACCTTGAGGTACTCCAAAACAAACTTTAGTACGTGAAGATGATTCATTATGAACGTGAACAAACTGAAAGCGATCGGATAAGTACCAGCTTAGTGCAGAACCTTTAAGGCCAATTGAATGTTCCAGTCTCTGTAGCAGAATTTGATGGTCAATTGTGTCAAATGTGGCACTAAGATCTAGTAAAACAAGTATAGAGACGAGTCCTTGGTCTGAAGCAATCAGAAGATCATTTGTAATTTTAACTAGTGCTGTCTCGGTACTATGATGGGCCCTAAATCCTGACTGAAATTCCTCAAATAAGTTATTATCATGGAGAAAGTCACACAGCTGGTCTGCGACTACTTTCTCAAGGATCTTTGAGAGAAAGGGAAGGTTGGATATAGGTCTGTAATTGGCTAACACCTCTGGATCCAATGTGGGCTTTTTTAACAGAGGTTTAATTACAGCTACCTTAAAAGACTGTGGTACATAGCCCGTTAATAAAGATATATTGATCATGTCCAGTATGCAAGTGTTAACTAAAGGTAAGACTTCCTTAAGTAGCCTAGTTGGGATGGGGTCCAATAGACACGTTGATGACTTGGATGAAGAAATCATCGAGGTCAATTGTTGAATAGAACACTGCATGAAAAGAGGGATTTCCGTCAGTATGCGGCACTGTAAATTGCCGTGGAATTTCAGGTTTACGGCTGCGCGCGGCAATTTACAGGCAACACAGAAAACTGCCGGAAACTGTCGTAAATTGTCGCGGGCCTTGCTTGGCAGTTGTCCCCCCTTCCCCTAATTCTAGGGGAGGCTTTAACATGTAAATGAACATGCTGTGAGCTATAGAAATGCAAACCAGGGGAGCAGGGGGAGTTTCACTCCCCACACAGAGGTGACATTTCTCTAAAAGGTATTAGCTTCATTCATCTCTGGTATAAATAGATGAGGCTTGGTATAGCCTAATTATAGACTCTTAAATTTTAGCTTGAATTGATTTATTTCATGAAAGTATGCTAGATTAATTACTGTGTATGGTCATTAGCAATGGTCAATGTTCAATAAAAAAGATACACAAAACAATTTATTTCAACAATTAGTTTTAACCAGGCTTTGCCACAAAGGTCAAATGTGCACTCCATGCAAACAACATCACAGTCTGCTAGAGCTCAACCACTGTGCATAGTGGCATGACTACAGTGACCTCTTCCGTAAACAATGATCATGTGATTGGAGGAGCCCGACGAGCCGTCTAGCCCTCGTCCAATCACGTGCGAGCTCGGCATGATTCAAACGGAAGACCTCGCAAGACGAGCATATCACCAGTCCCGTTTTTACTCCTGTATATTCAGACAGTCTCTTCCATGTCGCGTGTTTTTCGCTGCTTTGCTGTTTCGTGAACTACAATGTCTGAACGGCGTCTCTCCTTCAACACCCGGAAACTCCTCAGCATGGACGAAGACACAGCTGAACGCTATCAGTGGACTGTCTGCCAGCTTGCTGTGTTTGCTGCTGATATGACTCAGCAGTTCACCGCAGTAAACTCGTGTGGAGGAGACTAACTAACAAGAGGAGACGGTGCACAATCCCCAAACGGCGGTAAGAATATATTCAGTGACTGCTAGCTAAGCTAAAAGTAAAAGAACAAATGAAGAAGCAGAGCCAGTCTAAGTTTGGTTATTAAAGTGTATTTTTGGTCTTGTAATTTACAGGAAGCAGTACGCCGTCTCCACAACTCGGAGACAAATTGTATGCACTACGAACCGGAGCGAGGGTAAGTTTAAAGAATATGCTTTCATTGTGCTGTATGAGGAAACATTCAGACACGTTATTGACCGAACTTAACCGTACATTTTGTTTTTCACAGACTGACCTCGCCTCGTAACAAGGCCGTGACCTGCTATTTACTGAGAGCTCTGTCTGCAAGTCCGGATTCACTTGATGCAGATAATGACGCCATTGTGTGTAAGTGACTTTTACTGTTTATTTTTTACTTTTTACTGTGACTTTTAGATCAGACTCGTTGTTGGTCAGTGTGACTATTTTTCGGGTGCATTAATAGATGTGTTGTGTCAATATGCAGTACACTGCGCAGTACTTATTGTCTTTACTGATTGTTTTTACAGCTGCTGGAAGCGAGACAGAGTGTCCTGGCAGAAGACGAGATGGACCTATGGATGTGCGCCACCGTAGACATGATGTCTGATGAGGAAGACGGCACACTTGACGGGGTGTCTGGGTGGATTGTGCGACCTCCGTCGTTCTGCAGCAGGAGCTGACTGAACTCTGTGCAACGCTGCAGTCAGATTGGAGGCAAACCCGAACTACAGGGCAGCACCACAGACGTCTGCAGGATGGAGCTCATGCAGACAGATCGCCGTCAGATGCCTACAGCTCCGAGGCGGCGAATAATACAGTTGATGGCGCTGTATGATTTTGATTTGTTGTTGAAATCTCCTGTTTGTACTTGTACATAGTTGTGTGATATAAATAAAGCTCTTTATTTGAATAAACATGTTCCTCGCTAATGTTCCTTTCCTCAATAAATTCATTCATGTTTTTGATGGTAATAATAGTGTAGCCCATAGGATAACAATGACATGAATATACCACATAATAATAATGTTATTTTAATTTTTAATAATAATTATACATTTATTATAATTATTATAAGGGTTATTATTTTTTAAAATTATTTTTATATTTTATTATTGCAGGGGAGGGGTTTACATTTATAATGACCCAGAGTGACCAATAGCGACAGATCTGCCGACCAATCACGAGTGATTGTTCTTGTTTCAAAGTAGTGGTTTCATCCAATCCTGGAGTGAGGGATTTCAAGCCAGACGCGGCTCCGCTGCTATTCATATGCTAATTAGAGCCATTAGCACCTCCCAGGAGGTCTCCGCATACGTCATGGGTCCGTATTCGACAATTTGCGGGACCCGTAAACGCCGCGTTCGCAGCCTGTAAATTGTCGGAAACTGCCGAAAATGAGTGAGATTTCCGGGCGTTTACGGGGACGAAAATCCCACTTTTCATCCAGTGGAAATCAGGGAAAAGCAATCTAAATATGTATCAGCACTTATAGCTGTGTTTGAAGGCAGATTAATACTGTTAGACGGCAGGAGGTCATGAATTTTGTCTCTAATAGTTACAATTTTGTCATTAAAAAAGGTCATAAAATCATTACTGCTAAGGGCTAAAGGAATACAAGGCTCAATAGAGCTGTGACTCTCTGTCAGCCTGGCTACAGTGCTGAAAAGAAACCTGGGGTTGTTCTTATTTTCTTCTATTAATGACGAGTAATAGTTTGCTCTGGCATTGCGGAGGGCTCTCCTATATGTTTTTAGACTATCTAACCAGATTAAACGAGAATCTTCCAGTTTGGTTAATCGCCAATTCCTTTAAAATTTTCGCGACATTTGCTTTAATTTTCTGGTTTGGGAGTTATACCAGGGAGCAAACTTTCTTTGCTTTGCGAACTTCTTTTTAAGAGGTGCTACGGAGTCAAGAGTTGTTCGCAGTGAGCCTGCAGCGCTATCGACGAGATGATCAATTTGGGAGACTTTAAAGTCAGTATGGGAAACCTCAGTTACAGAGGATATTAAATTTAATGCCGATGGAATCACTTCCTTAAAAAAAGGGTTAAGATTTGCACATTTGAATATATGTAGTTTAAGAAATAAGGTTACTGAGTTGTGTTCAATTTTGCATGAAAATAATATTCATGTGATGGCCATCACAGAAACACACTTAGATTAAAACATACAAGATTCAGAGTTGGCTATACAGGGCTACAATATATTTAGACTGGATAGAGATGGAAATGGGGGAGGGACGGCGTTTTACATTCAGGACCATATCCCGGTAAAAATGAGGATAGACCTGAATGTGAAAGGTGTGGAAGCACTATGGCTTCAAGTACACTTGCCATATATTAAGCCAATCTTAACATGCTGTTGTTATAGGCCACCTAACTCTGGTATTGAATACTTACATAATATTTGTACAATGTTGCAAAAGGTAACAGACTCTGACCATGACCTATTATTTGCTGCTGATATGAATGTGGATTGGTTTGCTAATTGTTCATTGAGAAGAAAGTTGAGTGATGTAACTATTGTATGCAACTTGTCGCAGATGGTGAACCAACCAACTAGAATTCATATTAATCGTGATGGTTCATATTCATCTACATGCATAGATCACTTTTTTACAAATGCCCCAGAAAAATGTTCCAAAGCTATCTCTGTATCTGTAGGTATTAGTGATCATAATTTAATTGCTACAACTTGGAAAGCAAAGGTGCCTAAAACTGGCCCTACAATTATTCAGAGAAGAATGTATAAGAGATTTTCTGAGGACAATTTTGTTGAAGACATAAAAAAGGTGAATTGGGATTTGGTTGTTGAATATAATGATGTAGAGTCTGCATTGTCAATTTTTGCAAAATTATTCTCAAACATTTGTGACAAACATGCCCCAATGAAAAATTATACTGTTAGGAAGATCAAAGCCCCCTGGCTGGATGATGAGCTTAAAAAGAGTATTAAAGAGAGAGATTTACTGAAGCAGTCTGCGGTGGCATCTGGTTGCCCTGCCGCTTGGAAAGAGTATCGAGCGTGTAGGAATAAAATAACTAAAATGAATAGACAAAAGAAAAAAGATTACTATCAATGTGAATTTGAGGAATGTAAAAATGACTGTAAGAAAATTTGGAGAACACTTAATGAAGTTGTTGGTAGGAATAAAATGGGTAAAATGCCCTCGTTTATAGAGGTAGAGGGTGTTTTTATAACTAAACCAGTGGATATTGCTAATTACTTTAATATTTTTTTATTAATAAAGTAAATTTGATTAGAGATCAGATGATTGATGTTGATGGTAGACTGTCAGATTCTATTATAAAGAACAAGATTATGAAGGACAAACTGTGTAGTTTTCAATTTAAGAGGATAAGTGTAAAAGAGGTAGGAAAACTTTTGCATTCCATTAAAAGCGATAAGCCATGTGGTATTGATAATTTGGATGGTAGGTTACTGAGGATGGCAGCTAAGTCTATTCAGGAGCCGATATGCCATATCTTCAATTTAATTATTGAGAATGGTGTTTATCCACAGTCCTGGAAGATCGCAAAGGTTGCTCCGCTGACAAAAAACAGCAGGGAGCCTTTTGCAGGTCCAAATAGTAGGCCTGTGAGTATTTTACCAGTTTTAAGCAAATTAATAGAGAAAATAATATGTAAGCAAATTCAGTGTTATTTTGAAGAGAACAACATCAACTCTGACAGTCAACATGCATATAAAGTAGGCTATTCCACGAGCACAGCACTAACATCGTTAACTGAAAATTGGCTTAAGTGTATTGATAGGAAGTTCATAGTTGGTGCTGTGCTTTTGGACTTTAGCGCTGCTTTTGATATTATTGATCATGAATTACTACTCAAGAAGCTTTTGACATATAATTTTAGAGCAGAAGCTATTAAACTTATAAATAGTTATTTGGTTAATAGACAGCAATGTGTAATGTTTAATGGTAGCCTTTCAGATATGTTAACCCCTCAATGTGGTGTTCCCCAAGGGAGTTGCCTAGGTCCGTTGCGCTATTCTATATTTGTAAATGATTTACCGCATGTACTTAAAAGTGCATGTATAGAGATCTATGCGGATGACACTACTATGTATGTCTCCGCAGAAAATGTAGGTTGTATTAATAAGTTGTTGCAAGATGAGTTGTTGTTGGTCTCTAACTGGGTTACTGAAAACAGGTTAAAGTTGAATGTTGTTAAAACAAAGAGTATCATCATGGGTTCAAGATATATGCTAAGATCTAATCCTGAAATAAGTCTTGTTTTGCAGGATGCCGCTATTGAGCAGGTCAGAAAGGCCAAGTTGTTGGGTGTAATCATTGATGAAACACTTTCCTGGTCTTCACATATCAATAAAATTGTATCTAAAATGAGTAGTAACATTTCAATGATTAGAAGAGGAGCTCATCTGTTGACTCCTTCAACAGTAAAATTGGCACTGCAATCTTTAGTTCTATCTAGTCTCAATTACTGCCCAACAATATGGTCCAGTGCTGCAAAGCAAGATTTAGATAAACTCCAGCTCACACAGAACAGGGCGGCACGCCTCGCTCTCCGCTGCTCTGGGAAGAGTAGTGTGGAGTGGATGCATACCGCATTGTCCTGGATAAAAGTTGAACAAAGGCTGGCATGTAGCCTGGTGACATTTTTGTTTAACATCTGGCATATTGGGAAACCTAACAATTTGTTATTACATCTAAAACCCATCAATACTCGACATGACTATGAAACCAGGTATGCTTCAGGTGTTCACTTTACTCTGCCTCTGCCAAGAACTAATGCATTAAAGAGGACTACAATGTACAGAGCAGTAACATATTGGAATAAGCTTCCACTACATTTAACCATGATAAATAACAAAGCAAGATTCAAAAATAAATTAAGAGAAGCAGTATTTAGCAGGGAAGTCAGTTTCTAGTTGGTTGATTTATTCTGAAATTCTGAGTGTGTAAATTGGAATAATTTTTTGTTGTTCTGGTTCTGGTTGGCTTCAACAATTTAAGAGTTAAATTCCATTAAATCTCAGAACATTTTTGTTTAGATTTAGTTATATTTAATTGTAATGACTGTTTTTATTGTATTATGTTTGAAGTTTGAAATGTAAATTTTTGGACCCCAGGAAGAATAGTCTTCACTGCAGTGAGGACTAATGGGGATCTGTAATAAACAATAAACAATAGATAAACACCTAGTATAGTAGCTGTTACTGAGTGGCGCGTAGTCAAGTAGACAGAAATCAAAAGTTATTAAGTAATGATCTGATAGAGAGGGATTCTCTGGAAAGACCATTAAGTTATCAATCTCAATTCCATACGCCAGAACTAGATCGAGGGTGTGGTTAAAACGGTGAGTGGGCTTATGTACAATTTGACTGAAGCCAATGGAGTCTAATAATGTGATAAACGCAGTAGCGAGGGAGTCATTATCAACGTCCACGTGAATATTGAAATCGCCTACAATAATAACTTTATCTGATTTCAGGACTAAACTGGATAAAAACTCAGAGAATTCAGATAAGAATTCTGAATACGGGCCAGGAGCACGGTACACTATAACAAATAGAAGAGGCTGCGAGGTTTTCCAGGTCGGATGTACAAGACTAAGGACAAGGCTTTCAAAGGATTTATAATCTAGTTTAGGTTTAGTGCTGATTAATAGACTAGAGTTAAAAATGGCTGCAACTCCCCCTCCTCGGGGGACTGGGAGGAGTGGATTCATTTAGACTAACATATTCATCTTGACACAGCCAGGTTTCGGTGAGGCTGAGTAAATCAATATGATTATCTGATATTAATTCGTTTACTAACACTGCTTTGGAAGATAACGATCTGACATTTAACAGTCTACATTTAATTCTCCTGTTTTGTCTTTCTGTCACAGAAGAGGTTTTAATTTTTATCAGGTTGTTATGTACAACTCCTCTTTGTTTGACTTTATATTTGAATAATTTAGGTGGTCGGGGGACAGACACCGTTTGTATGACACTATGGGTGGGTGACTGCTCTAGAAGCTCAGAGAAGCGTTTTACACTGCGACTCTGATTCCTGGTCTCAACTCTGGGTTGTCACGGTTTTAGATCACTAATAAACTTGTCCAGGTTTCTAGATATGAGAGCGGCTCCATCCAAAGTGGGATGAATACCATCTCTCCTAATCAGACCAGGTTTTCCCCAGAAGGTTTTCCAATTATTAACGAAGCCCACATCGTTTGCTGGACACCACCTAGACAGCCAGCGATTGAATGATGACATGCGGTTAAACATATCATCAGTGGTCAGATTTGGCAGGGGTCCAGAGAAAACTACGGAGTCCGACATAGTTTTAGCATACTGACACACCGAGGCAACATTAATTTTTGTGACCTCCGATTGGCGTAACCGGGTGTCATTAACGGCGACGTGAATAACAATCTTACTGAATCTACGTTTAGCCTTAGCCAGCAGTTTCAAATTTGATTCAATGTCGCCCGCTCTGGCCCCAGGGATACATTTGACTATGGTCGCTGGTGTCGCTAACTTCACGTTTCTCAAAATAGAGCTGCCAATTACCAGAGTTTTCTCCTCAGCGGGTGTGTCGCTGAGTGGGGAAAAACGGTTAGAAACGTGAACGGGCTGGTGGTGAGCCGTGGGCTTCGGCCTGGTACTACGCTTCCCTCGGACAGTCACCCAGTCTCCCGGCTGCACAGGAGTTACCGGAGGACCGCTAACAGAAGCTATGCTAAGTGGCTCCGCGCCGGCTACAGGGGACTGGCTAACTACCGCAGCTACAGTTTGACTCTCCATGGTGCGGAGCCGAGCTTCTAATTGACTAAGCCTCGCCTCCAACGCAGAAAATAAACTACATTTCTCACATGTACCATTATCGCTAAAGGAGGCAGAGGAGTAACTAAACATCTGGCACACTGAGCAAGATAGTGCAGGAGAGGAAGCCATCGCTAGGTGCTAAGCTAAGGTAGCTAACAAGGCTGAGGGTGTGTGAGCAAGCAAAGATGAACAAGACAGTCGTTTAAAGAAGCAGAGTGATTAACACTACAACTAGTGAGGTTTAAGAAGTGAAGTGGATGTTTAACGGCTAAAGTGAGGAGAAAAAGCAGAAAAGTAGCTGGTGAGATATCGCTGCAGCAGCTGAGAGACACCAACACAGAAACACCGGAAATGACACAACACGCTTACCGCAGTACGTCTGTTGTGTTTACATATACATAACCAAAGATCTCAAATTTGGACTCATCAGACCAAAGCACAGATTTCCACTGGTCTAATGTCCATTCCTTGTGTTTCTTGGCCCAAACAAATCACTTCTGCTGGTTGCCTCTCCTTAGCAGTGGTTTCCTAGCAGCTACTTGACCATGAAGGCCTGATTCACGCAGTCTCCTCATAACAGTTGTTCTAGAGATGGGTCTGCTGCTAGAACTCTGTGTGGCATTCATCTGGTCTCTGATCTGAGCTGCTGTTAACTTGCGATTTCTGAGGCTGGTGACTTGGATGAACTTATCCTCAGAAGCAGAGGTGACTCTTGGTCTTCCTTTCCAGGGTCGGTCCTCATGTGTGCCAGTTTCGTTGTAGTGCTTGATGGTTTTTGCGACTCCACTTGGGGACACATCTAAAGTTTTTGCAATTTTCCGGACTGACTGACCTTCATTTCTTAAAGTAATGATGGCCACTCGTTTTTCTTTAGCTAGCTGATTGATTCTTGCCATAATATGAATTTTAACAGTTGTCCAATAGGGCTGTCGGCTGTGTATTAACCTGACTTCTGTATAACACAACTGATGGTCCCAACCCCATTGATAAAGCAAGAAATTCCACTAATTAACCCTGATAAGGCACACCTGTGAAATGAAGACCATTTCAGGTGACTACCTCTTGAAGCTCATCGAGAGAATGCCAAGAGTGTGCAAAGCAGTAATCAGAGCAAAGGGTGGCTATTTTGAAGAAACTAGAATATAAAGCATGTTTTCAGTTATTTCACCTTTTTTTGTTAAGTACATAACTCCACATGTGTTCATTCATAGTTTTGATGCCTTCAGTGAGAATCTAAAATGTAAATAGTCATGAAAATAAAGAAAACGCATTGAATGAGAAGGTGTGTCCAAACTTTTGGCCTGTACTGTATGTGTGTCCTTTGCATAGCTCAAGAAGCATTAATCCAATCTACTTCGCCACAGACCTCACCACTACCTGCTAGTCATGCATTCTTTTTTTTTACTTAAAGCGAAGAGGCGTTATTGGCACAATGTACTAAAACACATAACATGGTGGTGGTTCATGGTGAAGCTCTCAATACTATTATAATGTTAGAATAAAATAGAATAGAGCAGAAAGAACTTTATTTATCCCAAAGGGAAATTCAGCTGTCCAGCAGCTCATAAAAGACAAAAAACAAAATAAAATGCATTAAAATAAGTGCATAAATTAAATTAAATGAAAGTGTCCATTGCACAGTCCAGTCCAGTTGTGGCCAATGTGACGTGTTAGTGTATGTGTGACTGGATTCAGGATGTATGAAACAGTCTTACTGCCGTGGGAACGGCATGACCTTGGTTGATGTGCATGTGGGCGCTGCTCTGCGGCGACCAGCAGCTGGTGTTGCTCGTGTGTTTGTTTGTTTTTAAGTGTTTTTTAAAGTTTGTGGAGCGTCCGATCTTGTCCTGTCCTATCTTTTCATGTCCTAATGGTTGCCCTATGAGCTCGTTCAGGAATGGATCTTTTTTATCTTTTACTTTTTACGTTTGTTGTGAACTTTGTTTGGAGTCACCGGCATTCCCAAACAATAAAGTACACACGCGAGTTCCTCCTGGGACTACAATGGAATCGGCAGGCTGTGGATGATCCCTTACACGCTTTGTTGGATTATAATCTAACGCAGGATATATGTACTGGAGCTGGTTCTATCTTTGGAAAGTCGTTATGTCAGGAAACGAGGGAAGAAAGGCGGCGTGCGTCAACGCATCAGGAAGCTTCAGCTGAAGAATCGCATCCCTCTGCCATCAATAATCCTTGCTAATGTTCAGTCCTTGAGGAACAAAGTTGTCACGCATCTCCGGGACTACAGGGATGCCTGTCTCATGGCGTTTACTGAAACTTGGCTCACCGATGTGGATTTGGATTCGAACTTGAACATCAGTGGCTTCGGGGCTCCTCTCCGGCTGGTGACAGTGAGGTGACAAAGAAATCACTTGGAGGTGGGGTATGCCTGTACGTCAACCGCAGGTGGTGCAGAAATATCACTGTGCGCCAGCGGCTGTGCCTGCCCGACATAGAGCTACTGTCCGTGTCAGTAAGGCCGTTTTATCTTCCGAGGGAGTTCCCCCAAATCTTCATTACTGTGGTTTACATCCACCCCAAAGCTGACGCTAAATCTACTGCTGACACAGTACTCTTGCCCTTCAGGGGTGCTTTGATTGCACTGATTGGTCAGTGTTTCAGGAGGGCACCTCTGATATTGATGAACTCACAGACGTTGTGTGTAGTTATATTTCCTTTTGCAAAGACTCTGTAATTCCTACCAAAGAGATGAAGATCTTTCCCAACAACAAACAATGGATTTCTAAAGACATTAAGGGTCTGATACTGAGAAAGAGAAATGCTTTTAACAAAGGGGATGTAAATACTGAGAGGGAACTTAGGAAGGAGGTGAGGGCTGAAATAAAAAAGGCTAAACTGAGGTATAAGGATAAGATTGAAGCAGAGCTTAGCAGTAACAACTTAAAGACAGCCTGGAATGGTATGAAAGCTATGATAGGATCACAGGATAAGGGCAGTAGGGGGGTCACTCTGAGTGGTTTTAATTCAGAAAAACACCTGGCTGACGAATTTAATAATTTTTATTCAAGATTTAATCATCATGATTTTACTACAGAGATGAATAAGATACGAGAGAAGACCATCTCTTCTCCATCTCTTGTTATTGATGTTAAAAGTGTCGCCAATATTTTTAAACATACTAAGAATAAGAGCCCAGGACCTGATCAAATCTGTGGCAAGGTGTTAAAAATCTGTGCAGATCAGCTCTGTAGCATTTTCCAGTATATTTTCAAACAGTCTTTAAAGCTGCAGAAGGTCCCCATGCTTTGGAAACAGTCCATCATTGTGCCAGTAGCAAAGAGTAACACACCTAAAGAGTTTAACGATTTCAGGCCAGTAGCTTTGACTTCTTTAGTTATGAAGTCCTTTGAAAAGCTTATCAGGAATGAAGTTTTAAAACAGGTGGAGGATCAACTTGATCCTTTCCAGTTTGCATACAGGCCTGGTAGAGGTGTGGAGGACGCTGTGGTCACACTGTTAAACTTTCTGTATCGGCATTTGGAGGGCCCCATGACTCATGCCAGACTCTTATTTATTGACTTTTCCTCAGCGTTTAACACCATCCAGCCATTCCTTCTGGCAGAGAGGCTCATCTGCCATTTTAAACTTGATCTTAACCTGGTTGGTTGGATAATGGATTTTTTAACTGATAGGCCACAGTGTGTGAGAGTTAACAATGTTCTCTCTGACCGGCTCTACTCCTCCACTGGTTCACCCCAGGGTTGCTGTCTCTCCCCTCTTCTTTACATCATGTACACCAATGAGTGCAGAAGCAATTATAGGAACAGACACATCTTAAAGTTTGCTGATGACTCTGTTATTGTTAGTCTTCTTGAAAGGGAGGAACAGGATCATGGGCCAGTTGTGGATGATTTTGTGGCTTGGTGTCACGAGTCTTTCCTCCATCTAAATTTGTCCAAAACAAAAAACATGGTAATTGATTTTAGGAAGTCACGACCATGCCCTCTTCCTACTGTTGTGAAAGGTGTTGATATTGAGGTAGTTGAGACATATAAGTATGTGGGTGTTGTTTTAGACAACAAATTGACTTTTGAATCTCATGCTGATTTTACCTCAAAAAAAGTTCAACAGAGACTCTATTTTCTGAGGAAAATGAGCTCCTTTAATGTTTCCACTGAGATGATGACGCTCTTTTACAGGAGCTTCATTGAATCAGTTCTAACCTTCTGTACCATTGCTTGGTTTGGAAACCTTAATCTGTCCTGTAGAAATCGACTCCAATGTCTTGTGAAAAGTGCCAGTAAAATTTCAGGGAGGAGTCAGAATACGCTTTTGGCCATTTACAACAGGCAGGTTCTTAGTAGGGCTAATGCTATACTGGTCTGTCAGGACCACCCACTTAAAGGGGAGTTTGAGCTGCTGCCCTCAGGTCGCCGTTTCAGGGCACCTGCTCGGAGGACAAAAAGATTTCATTCCTCTTTCATTCCAAGTGCTATAGATATGCTCAATAGCAACTAGCACCTTGTTTGTAGTCCTGCACTACCATGGCACTTTTTTTTTGCACATCTGCACTTAGGCACTCTTGCATTTTTTATATATCTTTTTTATATTTTTTATATATTTTTATATGATAGATATGAAATTTCCATTCCCTTGAACCAGTATGTTGTTTTTATCTCATGGTTTGTACGTATATTATTGTTGTTGTTGGGGGTGATGTGCCCCCTCGCCCCACCCCGTCTTCTTGTATTGTTGTATGTTTTTCTTGTGAACTCTTGCTGCACAACAAATTTCCCTGAGTGGACAATAAAAGAATTGAATGAATTGAATTGAACAGAGGTTCCTCTGAAACACTCTGTTCTGCAACGCAGTGAGATGAGCCGACTGCTGCTGCTGTTCCTCTGTCACTCCAGGAGGCTGTGCAGAGGGTGTCTGCTATTGTCCATTGTAGCTTTCAGTTTGTTCAATGTGCCCCTGTCCACTACCATTCTTAATGGGTCCAGTCTCCTGCTGAGCACTGAGCCAGGTTTTTAACCAGCCTGTCCAAACTCTTGATGTTTTTGTCTGTCAAGATGCTTCCCCAGCACACTGCAGCGTAGAGAAGTAATGGGTAGTTTAATGAATAAAAATGTAACATACTTTGTTATATTTTGTGAGTTAAATATGAATAGGCAACGTGACATGTTGCTGTCAGGTAAATGTAGTTTTCCAATGTTTTCCTGTGAAGTATCAGTATACACTAAGTAAGCAATGTACCATTGAGTTGCATATTAAAAATATAGGGTTAGAGGGTGGGGGTTAGGGTCTCTTTGTACGTTACTTCAGGGTACAATAAGTTAGAATACTACCTTGAGTCCATAGTTTCCATATCAAGACATAATGAATCTATAACTGTATGGGGCCCTTTTCCCTACAGTAAAGTCTGCCCCTGGTGTTTTTTCCCATAAACCAGTTAGTACTTGTTTTTCTGACTACGAGTATAGCCACGACTTAGGTGACACAGCTATATCGTGAAAGGTACACTCAAAAAAAAATTTGTTAGAGTTACTCAATACAGTTATGTCAATAATTTCTACGAAACTGAGTTGTGTTACAAATAATTTAATATTATTAAAATGGCAATAACCAACTTATGTGCAACCAGCAAGACTGTATTAACTAATTTCAACGTTATCTAGTCAATTCAGACTTCATAACTCAGTGTCCAACTAACTAAACTGACAAACAGAAATTCAGCATGATGCTGTTTGTTTTTCCTAAATTTAATGTTAAAACTGTTGGGGTCAACAATAATGTTTGGGTTTATAATATGAGGTCTCACCAAGGGACACAAAATATGTAGGAGTTCTACAAATAGTATTATAAAAAATCTGGGATACTACTTGTTGGAAATCTAGTAGGTCTCACACGGCAGCACCATAAATGTAGGGAATCTACACTTGGCCTCACCAAAAGGGGCACCATTCCCGAAAAGGGAAAAATGATAGCCAGTTAATGATATCAGTCTCACAAAGTTCACTAAACTATTAATTTGGGATTTTGATTAATAATTAAATTAATAACCATAACCAAAATTAATGATAAAGCCTGAAGGATTTCGGAGTTCTTGACATAGCAGAGGTTGACTATTCATTCACCCTTGTACAACATTAAACAGACAGCAGGTATGATTCCAAAAACTATATTTATTCATAATGAGAGCAAAGCAAAGCCAAACACACAAATTCTAACTATATACAAGCGTGTGTGTGTGTGTGTGTGTGTGTGTGTGTGTGTGTGTGTACGCCAGAGAGGGAGAAAGACAGGCGGATGTGGTAATCAAAGGGCTGTTTGGCCTACAAAACCAAATGGCTGACAACAGAGAACTATAAGATGGCCGAATCAAAGCTGGCTTCAGATCGGGCAAGGTGTTTGCTTGACCATGTGGTCAGGACAAAGACAACAAAAAAGAAGCATGTTGCAAAGGGTCTAGATTAGTGCAGAGGATGTTTAGTTGCATGCAAAACTAAACATGATTTAGCTTTGGTAAAGCCAACTAATCAATAACCTAATTGCAGACAATCACAACAATAACTCAGTAAACAGCATCAAATCACAATCAACAAGTTAAACAGTCTTGCTTAGCCTGTACAGCTGTGATAGAGCTGTGCCCAGTTGCTACGTTACTGATCCTTGAATGGATGGAGGGAAGAGTTGGTTTGAGGCATGCTGTTCCTGTTAGCCGGCGAAGAAGGCTGGAAAGAGCTGTGGATCTAGAAGCAGCCTTTGTTGTGTCCTTGTTCCAAAGGTGCAGATCCAATGAAGCCAGTCGCTCGGGGTCCTTGCAGAGTTAGGGGTGCTAACTCAACTTGGTTCTCCTTATTGCTGGGAGGTTAGCTGCAAATCTTGTGTTTGCTCTTCTAACATCTCTGGTTTCGGTTATGCTCCTGCTTTGAGTGAGGGCACGAGAGTCTTAGGAAAACAAGGAACAAAAGTCTGTAGAGCAATTGTTCCCCCCCCTTGATGGTTCGGGGGCAGGGGTGTCTGAGCTGGTCCACAGCTCAAGACAAAGAGCACATCTGGGCTGGTCCAGGACCCAAAAGGAAAGAGGTGTGAGTGGCTCTGCAGCTCAGGAGCAAGAGGGACTGTAGTGAAGGGAACAGAACTTCTACAGTTGCCTGGTGACATCACAGAGCCACATGACATTGTAAAAGTACTGACCAATCAAGTTTTGAAAACTTCTCTCTCTGAGGTGTGAAGTGGGGTCCTGTGGAGATGGGTGTCAAATAGCTGACCTTTGTTGAAGAACAAAAAACATGAGGTCTGTCCATCTCAGGAGGAAAAGCCTTCATATGTCCACTTTCGATTTTAACAAATGATAAATCATCTGTGGTCCAATGAATCCCAACAAAACCAAGATCATGATATTTCATTACATTAACTTAACTACTCTGTTACTCAACTGTATTACGTAAGACCAGCTAAACCAAGCCTTGTAGTTCCAACTTATCTGAGTTAAGTAAAAGTGGCAACAACTGGATTCTGTTTTACTTTACTTTTACTTTTCATTGTCATAATGATATTAATTTAAAGTAAACTTACAAAACCTGATTATGCCAACAATTTCAACACAGTGTAGTCAAGGAAATTCAAATCAGGATACTTTGGTTCTGTGAAAAATATGATTTTTTAGAATAGAATAGAATAGAATGCCCTTTATTGTCATTATACAGTAGTACAATGAGATTGGAGAGCTACTCCCTTTTCAGTGCACAGTAAACATACAATCTAAAATCTAAGAATATATTACAAAATAAGTACAATATAAAATAGTAATAATAATATGATTTTTTACAAATGAAACAGAACATTCATTTTTGTGATCAATTTTTTATTGATTTTTCCATTTAGTTTAAAACAGACAGATGTGGCAAGCATCAATTGGACAATAAGAGCCATAGAGAAAAAAGAATGGTAGTGTAGCATAACGAACAGAAAATAAATAGATAAGTAAATAACAATGGCAGTATATATCAATAATATTGAGTATTGACAAATAAGAAAAAGAGAGAGAGAAAAAAAAGAATAATACATAGATAGAATAATAATAATGAAAAATAGATAGACAACCCCCCTCCCGCCCCCCAAATCTCAAGGGGTCCACAGGCTTTGTCTCTATGAAGTACACTAATGTACATACAAACACGCATATGAACACACATATATACATATAGCGAATCAGAGCTATTTAAACAAGTCTCAACCAATACATGCCAATGTCATAACAAAACAAAAAACAAAACAAAACAAAAAAAAAAACAAGGAGAAATAAATGAGAAAATATATACAAGGGGTGCCACATCCCCACCCTCCACCCTCCCACCCACCCACCCACAGGACCCAAAGTAAGAAGAGGAGATGGCTACAATAAAGATTTTAGAGTGGAGATGGCATCATCCCAACATGAAATGTTTTCAGGTTTGGCTCGGTGCAAGTTAGCTGCCCAACGTTCCATAATGGCTATATCTATGAAATCTAATAACCATTTATTTAAGGATAACAAATGAGGGGGTTTCAATCTACATGCTATCAGCCTTTTAGCAGCAGCGAGACCAGCTAGAAAAAGACATTTAAGTTTAGCAGGTAGGTTAAAACCAGAGGAGTCATTGAGTAATAAGATGGTAGGCGAGCAGGGAATCTGCTTAGACAATATTATGGACAGCACACTACAAACATTCTTCCAGAAGACCACAACACCTGGGCACTCCCAAACCATATGGAAAAAGGTGCCTAAGCTCTTTTGTGAACACAGAGTGTAATTAGCAGAGGGCAATGCTTTAAATTTGAACAAAGTGCGTGGAGTGAGATATGACCTGTGTATGAAATTGTAATGAATAATTCGGTGGTTGGGGTTTCTGGAAGAAAAAGACGAGTTTTGCCAGATCAAGTGCCAGTCCAGATTATTGTCATCAAATGGGAGGTCCTGCTTCCAAACTCTGTCAAGAGAAAGTGTTTTTTTTGGTGCCTGCATCAAAATGGCATAAACCGTAGAGACCAAACCCTTAGTCCCAGTCAGAGCCTTATGAAAAGGGTGTAAACCTAGTGTGCCATCCCAAGGCACCCCATAAGTGCGCATTGCCGTACGCAACTGAAGATAAAAGAAAAAGGAGGAACCAGGCAAGTTAAAGAGTTTCTGAATGTCTGAGAATGAACGGAGACCTTCAGCCCCAAAAATATCAGATAGTATAAATACACCGTTATTTGCCCAACTGGAAAAATATATAGGACGCCCTCCCAACTGAAGACGAGAGTTAAAAAATATGGGTGACTGGAGATACCAGTTGGGAGACACTTTACAGTATTTTTCCACAGCACTCCAAGTGGAAATTAGTTCGGTGATGATAGACCCAAATTTCAGCTTAGATTGTTTAATAGAGATATTGGAGTAAATAAGATCTTGTAATCGGTGGGGCTGAACAATACTTTCCTCAATGGGATGCCAAGATACACAAGATGCTGTGTCAAGCCAGGTGGAGAGAGGGCGCAACACAAAGGACCAATGATATAATTGAAAGTTTGGAAGTCCTAAACCGCCAGATTCCTTTGGTCTCTGAAGAACAGATAGTTTAATTCTGGGTCTTTTACCAGCCCAAATAAATTTAGAGAGAAGAGAGTGAATTTTCTTCCAATAACCTTTGGGAGGTGCCAGAGCAAGCATAGAACTAACAAAATGTATTCGGGGGAGAATATTCATTTTAATCACTGAGATGCGGGAATGAAAAGACAGGGATGAGGAGCTCCACTTTTGAAGACTAGTTTCCACCTCTGCAAATACTTTCTTATAATTGTTAGTCACTGTGGCTGAAACTGTAGGAAAAATTGAGACTCCTAGATATTTAAACGTCTGGACAACTGGTATGTTTAATGTGGCTGCGGTAATAGGAACCTGTCCAGTGGAAGAGTTCAGAGGTAATAATGCAGATTTCTCCCAATTGATTTTGTATCCTGAAACCTGGCCAAAGTCCTTGAAGATGTTTAAAAGGTGAGGAAGACTATGAGAGATATTATGGAGGAAAAGATGTATGTCATCTGCATACAATGATATAAAGTGTTTGGTATTATGTATAATAATAGGGTTATGACTGATTGACTGTCGGACTGCCTGGACAAGAGGCTCAAGAGATAAAACAAATAACAAAGGCGTGAGGGGGCAACCCTGTCGAGATCCTCTAGATATGGGAAATTGCCTAGAACAGGTGCTCCCTGTCAACACCATTGCAGTTGGGTCATTATATAAAATTTGAATCATAGATAAAAAGTTATGTCCAAAGCCCATATGATGCAGAACCTGCCACAGAAAATGCCACTCCAGACGATCAAATGCCTTCTCTGCATCAAGCGACAAAATGGCATTTGAAGAATCTGCGGTGTTGGAAGCTTCTATGATGTGGAGGAGGCGGTGGACATTATCTGAGGCAAGGTGCTTCTTAATGAAGCCAGTCTGATCCGCATGAATTAGAGTTGACAAATGTGGTTCCAATCGGGAAGCTAAGACTTTGGCAAATAACTTAGTATCAGTATTTAAAATTGAAATAGGACGGTAACTCGAGCACTCAGAAGGATCCTTACCCTTTTTTAAGAGTAAAGAAATAATAGCAATATTAGTATTCTTGAGGAAAGAACCATTATTGATTGTAGAATGAATCATCTCCAGTAAAAGAGGACCAGTTTGGGGCCAGAAGGCCAGATAAAACTCTAGGGGTATACCATCAAGACCTGGGGATTTATTCTTACTCATGCTAACTAGGGCTTTGTGCAATTCACAGGGTTATTGGAGCATCAAGTTCAAGGGCAGATTCATAAGAAAGCCTTGGAAGTTGAAGGGGGTTCAAAAAGCTTTTGCATGCATGCTCATTATAAGTAAACTCAGAGGAGTATAAATTGGAGTAAAATGAGCAAAAAATATCATTAACCTCAGTTGGAGCAAAGCACAATTTACCTGTGGAAGATTTAGCAGATGATGTGTTAGCCAATTGTTCACTGGTTTTAAGTTTCAAAGCCAGTAAATGACTTGGTTGGGCACTGTACAAGTAATCAAGTTGCCTAGTCCTATGAATGAGAAAATCAGATTTGTTCCTGAGTAGCTGATTAAGGTCTTTAATTAACAGGTCTCGTTCGAGAATAAGGTCAGAGGTAGCATTCAGAGACAAAAAACTCTCTAAAGTTGCAATTCTATTTTCTAAATCTACAATATGCTGCCATCTTGTTTTGTTTAGATTAGAAGCAAATCCAATTGTTTTGTCCCTTATGAACAGCTGACCAGAGTACCCTGGGATCCTCAACAGAGGGTCTGTTTATCACTAAAAATTGGTCCAGTTGTTCTTTCATCTCCCTTAGGAAAGATTCATTCTGCAATAGAGTGGAATTAAACCGCCAGCGGGCCGCTCGTTTAGGACCAGAAGGGATTGCGCCAGTTTGCCAAATACAGCCCTATGGTCAGAAAGAGACATAGGAAGAAGAGCAAAATCAGAGACTTTTTCAAATAAATGTTTAGAAATGAAAATGTAATCTATACGAGAAAAGGTTCTGTGACGGGATGAGAAACAGGAGAACTCCCTTAGAGAGGGATTAGCTGTCCACCAGACATCTACTACGGCACAGTCTGAAGCCCATTTCCTTAATACAGAGGAAGCAAGACGCTGGTTTGCCCCCTCAGCTACACCAGTTCTATCTAATGAGTGTGACCAAACTGCATTAAAGTCACCTCCTATTATTGGACCAAAATCAGATAAATCCAGCATAAGTTTAGTCAGATAATCAAAAAAGCTCCTATCAAGGGAGTTAGGGGCATAAACAGAAACAAAAGCTATTTTTTTTATCATTTACTAGAGTTTTAATAAAGACTACTCTACCCTCAGAGTCCTTCCCAGAGCCTAAAATTGTAAACTGAAAGCTACGTTTAGCAATAATCGCTACTCCTCTGTTTTTTTTTTCAAATTTGAGGAGGAAGCAATAACATAATAGAATTTATCATGGAGTCTGGAGACATCCCTTTCCAACAGGTGAGTTTCCTGAAAAAGAGCCACATCTATATTCATCCTCCGCAGAAAGTCCAGAGTGCTTGTACATTTTTGAGGAATATTAAATCCCCGCCCATTCCAAGACAAAAGCGAGACACTAGTCATGTGTGTCTGAGCAGAAAAATAATATCAGAAAAATAAACCAGTTACAGCCACCACGGATGAAAAATAACAAGTGTAAAGTTACAGCCCTTGGGTCCTGTCCCACCCTGCCATTAACCCACAATCCTGAAACATCTTTACCCACCCACCCAGCCTGCCTTCTTTCCCTTCTGGGACCCAAGAAAACGAATCCCAAACCAAACAGGCTCCTAAAACCCACCCTCAAAAAAAGGAAACAGATGGAAAAAAAGTCCATCCAGAGCCCACCCCCACCCACCCCCCAAAATTTAAGTGAAAGTGAGGGATAGTCAGATAACCCCTTCCTCTCCATAAAAAAAAGATAACCTTTATTTGAGTATACATTGCATAATAAAGAAAAAAAAAACAGAAAAATTGATGCAAAAGAAAACTATTAGGCAACAACAAGCCCCAATTATTAATAAGACTCAAATATGGTTATGCCAAAATCAAGCAAACATAGCTAATTTTAAAAAAAGGAGGGAAACATAGCAAAAAGCTGCTATTCATTAGAAAACCATCAGCAGTGTAAGTGAACAGTGGAAATAATAATATCCTGCCAGATACAGATTGCTGCTTAACAAAGCGGATAAGTATTAATGTTCGCACAAAAGAAAATATATAAGTAAAATCAACAAAGAAAAAGAAGAGAAAGAACGATAAACTGGCAGGCCTTTCATGGCAAAAGTTGCCGATAAAACAGCTGTAGAAAGTCAGAATGTCAGGAACGCCTCCTGAGTGACGTCCCATCAGCTCTGACGTATCCTCCAGGAAGTAAACAAACCGGCATGTAAGGGCTTAGACAGTACGGTACAGAAAAGTAGACAAGAGCTCAAAACATGAGCCTTACCCCAGTCATTCAGCGGGATTTTCCTCCTCTGGACCAAGAAACTTCACCGCCTCAGATGGATCACGGAATAGACGCTGTTCTGATCCGCGGGTGAGTTTGATGACCACCGGGTAGAGCAAGAACGCTTGGTATCCCAGCTGTCGGGCCCGGTGCATGACAGGGAAACAGGGGCGCCTCAGCTTCGATGTGTAGTCGCTGTAGTCCGCGGTGAATCGGATGGTGTGTCCGTCAACTTCAATTGGATTATCCCTGGCTTCTTTGAGGATGCGGTCTCTGTCTGTATACCGGAGACATTTCATGATCAAAACTCTAGGAGCCGAAGGAGATTGGCGCGGGGGACCTATGCGGTGAGCCCGCATTAGCTCCGGAGGGTTAGCCGCGAGTCTCGGGAACCATTTCGGGATATTGGCACTCAGGTAGGCTAACACATTCCCCTGTTCTGCTCCTTCTTTTAAAAACATCAACCGTAAGTTGTCCCTTCTGCTTCTGTCCTCCAAATCTGCCAGTTTGGACTGGATCTGAGTCGCCATGTATTGAGGCTGTAGTCTCCGCTTTCTTTATGCGCTCCTGAAGTTTGGCGGAGATGATACGTTGTTTGTCAATCTCCTCGGTGTGTTTGTTCAGAGTCGCTTGCATGTTACCAAGCTGAGTCTCTATGCGGTCAAATCTTTCGTTGGCATTCTTCTCCGCTTTGTTGAAGTGTTTCATAAGAACAGCTTCAAGAGAGGCCATTGTGAGGAGGCTCTCAGATTCCTCCTCTTCATCCTCACACACCAGTTTTTTGAAAGCGTCTTTAGATCTACTATTGTTCCGACTTTGTCTCGATATGGCAGAAAGCACAGGTTTTAAGCTTTCGAATGATGAAAGTTAAGAAAAGATTCCAAAACCTGAAAATGAGCAAGTTTGCTTCAAACAATTTGGAGGGAGAGGAGCTGAAGTTCTAGTCTCCCATCTTGCTCACGTCAGCATTCATTGATAACAAACCTGGTCAGGTGAAGACATATTGTCAACAAATACAAATTTAAAGACTAAATCTCCAACAATGGGACTATAAATACCAAATTTAAATTGGCACTTTTAGTCTTGTCATTGGATTTGTCAACATAGAGGACAGCAACAGTTGATCAGTTATTAAATTAAATGCCAACTATTTTGATAACAGAATAGTCCGTTTGAGTAATATTCAGATTTCAGCTTTTTAAATGTGATTTTTGTTTTGTTTTGTTTTGTTTGTTTCTTCTCTCTGACAGTAATCTGAATATCTTTGGGTTGTGGGCAAAATAAGACATTTGAGGACATCACCTTGGGCTTTGGGAAATGCTGATCAACATTTTTCACCATTTAAAAACAACTTTAAATCCATTAATCAGAATAATTGGGTATGAAAATAATCGTCAGTTGCAGCCCTACATTAGAATATAGAAAATCACCAGCCTTACATTTCAATTCTATACAACCATGAGAACAAATACAATTAACAGCTTATAACTCCTGCCTCTGTCTGAGAATCCATTTCTCAACGTCTCTAGCTCACATTTATGTCCAAATATCTGAATTAAAATGTTCAAATTAAAATACTTCACTTAATGCCATCTTATTTGTTTACAGCTTTACAGTGGACTTGGACAAGGCTTACGACCGCTTCCCTCGGGGGGTCTTGTGGGAGGTACTTCAGGAGTACGGGGTACCAGGCTCACTGCTATGAGCCATCCGGTGTGACCAGACTGAGAGCTGTGTCTGCATACTTGGTATAAAGACAAACACATTCTCGGTGGGAGTTGGCCTCCGCCAAGGTTGTCCCTTTTTACCAATCCTGTTTGTGATTTTTATGGACAGGACCTCGGGGCGCAGCCAGGGGGAGGAAGGGGTCCGGTTTGGGGACATCAGCATTGCATCTCTGCTTTTCGCAGATGATGTAGTTTTGTTGGTTTTATCACACTGTGACCCCCAGCATGCACTGGAGCAGTTTGCAGCCAAGTGTGAAGCAGTCGGGATGCGAGTCAGCACCTTCAAATCTGAGGCCATGGTTCTCTGCCGGACATCAGTGGATTGCCCTCTCCAGGTTGGGGGAGGGTTACTGCCTCAAGCGAGAGAGTTCAAGTATCTCGGGGTCTTGTTCACGAGTGAGAGTAGAATGGAGCATGAGATGGATCGGTGGTTTGGTGCGACTTCTGCAGTGATGCAGGCACTGCGCTGGTCTGTCATGGTGAAGAGGGAAATTAGAATAGTTAATAACCCTGAATTTGCTGTAACTGTAAGTCTCTTAATTATCGATGAAAACAAGACAATTCCACTCCTAATTATAACAGTCCAATATGCAGATCCAAAACCGTTTCCTGCCAGATGATTTAGGATAGAACTTCTCCTCCAAGATTTCCTCTGTGCTGCTTCAGAGCATAATGAGGTCTCACACACCAAGTGCAATGTCTAAAATGTTCCTTCAAAAACTTGTTTTTTTTAGCACTTGGGCTTTTGCTTAGAGGTCGTTGCCATCTAGTTCCATCACAAGTATTTGCAGAACCTTAAATGTGTACTTTGGGTTTGTTGGGAAGCATCATGAAGCACTTCCACACCTTTGATGATTATGCCAACAGCATTTCAGGTCTTCTGTGGGTTCTGCACCTTTTTTTATGGCAAAGAATTCCCAGGACTATATGCTAAATAGCCTCTTGGTTGTCCCCAACATCCTTGAAAAACATAATAAACCTTCAGTTACAACACACACACCAGAAAAAAGGTCACATTTATCCAGACCCCTAATTTTCATCATTCCAGACTACATTTAGTGTAGTTTTCTAATTTTGCTGTTGGTTTAGGGTTGTTAACTCTTAATCAGTGAACCGCCGAAAATGTTTACTGGTGGAATCATGAAACTGTCAACTCCATTCTTTTCCACACAATGCAGCCAAATACCAGGCCAAAAAATACAATATAGTATTCAGTTAAAATTCGCTGTTACTATATGAAGGGAAATAGAGGATGCAAAGGTGAGATATACACATTTGGAACAATTTCTGCGTTCAATTTAAATCTTGCTAAATGTAAATATTATCACAACATAGTAGTCAGGACAGTGCTGAATTATGCGCTCTCCAATCTGCCGATCCTGCTGCTGGAGCAGAGAGGCTGTCAGAGTGCGCTGCTTCTTCCCCACACACAGTAATGGGAAGATTTAAATTAAACAAATAGCTCCAAATGTGCTCTTCATTGTTGAATAACCATACAAGTAAGCTTTCATTAAAGAGGTCCGTATGCATTTTATCTCTTGTTCTGTCTCTCTTTTTCCCTTCATTACAGTGAATTTTAAGTCAACAGTCGTCCACATGTGTAGGTCTACACTGGGTCGGCTGCACTGTGAAGGAGTTCACAGTTTGAGGATTTAGCCTGTTTTGCTGTGCTACCTACACTGATAGCTGCACTATACGCACAACTGCTGCCCTATGTTGTGACAGCCTGTGTTTTTCATAATGTTGCACCTCCCATATACGCACACCTACACTGAACAAAACTATAAATGCAACACTTTTGTTTTTGCTCCCGTTTTTCATGAGCTGAACTCAAAGATCTAAAACATTTTTTTATATACACAAAAGACCATTTCTCTCAAACATTGTTCACAAATCTGTCTAAATCTGTGTTAGTGAGCACTTGTCCTTTGCCGAGATAATCCACCCCACCTCACAGGTGTGGCATATTACGATGCTGATTAGACAGCATGATTATTGCACAGGTGTGCCTTAGGCTGGCCACAATAAAAGACCACTCTGAAATGTGCAGTTTTGCTTTATTGGGGGGGACCGGGGGGGGGGGGGTCAGAAAACCAGTCAGTATCTGGTGTGACCACCATTTGCCTCACGCAGTGCAACACATCTCCTTCACATAGAGTCGATCAGGTTGTTGATTGTGGCCTGTGGAATGTTGGTCCACTCCTCTTCAATGGCTGTGCGAAGTTGCTGGATATTGGCAGGAACTGGAACACGCTGTCGTATACGCCGATTCAGAGCATCCCAAACATGCTCAATGGGTGACATGTCCGGTGAGTATGCTGGCCATGCAAGAACTGGGATGTTTTCAGCTTCCAAGAATTGTGTACAGATCCTTGCAACATGGGGCCGTGCATTATCATGCTGCAACATGAGGTGATGGTCGTGGATGAATGGCACAACAATGGGCCTCAGGATCTCGTCACGGTATCTCTGTGCATTAAAAATGGCATCAATAAAATGCACCTGTGTTCATTGTCCATAACATACGCCTGTCCATACCATAACCCCACCACCACCATCTCTACTGGAATCGTAGAGATGTGTGCCACATAAAAGGCTTATCTCTTATAACTCCTTGTGTGCATGTGAAAGTCGATCATTAGCTGGTGCTAATTTGCTAAAGACAGCATAATGTTCTTGAAACACTTGTGTGTCTGACAACCCGTTCAAAAAACTGTGCTTGGCCTCAAAACGCATCCTCCGAAACACCACAATGGGGCCGAACAACTTTATCATTTCCGGATAATATTTGAGAGAGTGATGTTTTGGTAGAAGTCCCTGATCTGGAAATACTTCTTTACTGTATCTCTCTGTCTGTGCTCTGAGATTATGTACACTGACAAAATGGAAGATAGAGGGTTGTTCATTTTACAAAGATGCAACTCATATATATTACATAATTGATTCATATTTCTCTTTAAAACATGATAAAATCTTATAAAAGTATTTCAATCCTAAGGGATTTAAAATTTGCATGTCTCAGTCATGTTAAGAAGAAAGAAAGCAGTTATGTTTCATCGGCCCGAAATGGGAAATTCCGCCTCCTGCAGGCGGGCTCTAGGATAGAAAAACTGTTGCTGTAGACATTCCATCTCTGCCATCTTTTCCCTCGCTTCGGAAGATTAACTGTGAATTTGGACAGCTCTCTACACAGTGAAGGTAAATAAAACCTATCAAATACCAGTCAGAATTAGAGGTAGAGTGTTAACATGACATGTTTTAAAACGTTAGGGTTTTTATTTGCTGGTAACGTCGCGCAAAACCGAACCAATCTTGTTGTGTTTTCTATCAATCGCTGGCTATGCTAATGATAGTGCTAAAATTTCCTTGTATGTGTTTTTTATGTCTATGAATGTGTGTGCACGGTGACGTTTCGAGGTTTGGACCTGAAAATTCAAAGAACATAGGTCCGCTCATCTTTTCAAATCTGCATTGCAGTAGCTTAAACCGAGGTATTAAACAAGCTAGCTAGTGGTGCGAGAGGAGGGCTACTTTCGGACTTCACTCTGACATTGGCTTTGGCTTTGTTGAAACTTGTCTGCGACAACAAAATGGGGGGAAGTCCCTAAATGACAAGTTTCAATAAGCATCATTCATTTCAAATTTAAATGTAAATTCAGACCAACCCACAGCTACAATGAATTGCTGCTTTATCATGTTAATGTTATGTTCAGCTGCTTTCATTGAGCGAAATTTACCGTGCTATAACATCAACCTTACAGAGAAAGGGATAGACAATGCATTTTTAGGCACAACAAAGGCCATATATTTACTGAGTGAAGCGATATGTTAATGCCTATGAACTGCCTGCGTGTGCGCTGCTGAAGGGCAGAGGAGCTGAACAACTGCGTCTTGCGTGCGTGTGTTTTTTCACCGGGTGCGTGTCTGCTGTGGAGCTGCTGCTGCCAGTCCTGTTTTTCTACATTGAACGTAACAACATGGTTTTTGTGACATATTCTACACATACAGATACTGAAACTGTAGTGTCAGAGGTATGATGTCGATATGACTGTATAGGATCATTCCCCATGTCTATCTTGGCTGCAAATGGCATGTGGCTTGCAGAGAAAATTAAGGTAATATTAGTGTGTGCCAGAAATTCAGCTCAGTTGCTGACAGTAAGTTTGCTTTGTGCTAATTAATTAAGTTACATTAGCATATTGCAATGCATGGCAAAATGTCAGAAGAGAAAATCATAATTGAGAAAGGGAGAGTAATGACTGACTGCTTAAACTGTCAGGATTTGGTGTGTACCTGAAACAGAATTAGTTATACAAATGTTGGTCTATTAGTGTTTCTGGGTCCCTATTTCAGCACCATTGGGTCTAAATGAAAAATACGTTCAAAAATGAGGTGACTACAGGGGATTAAATTAAGAGTACAAACAGAAAAAAAAGTACAAAAAGTCCTACTTGCATGCATTTAATCATTCGTCTCGTTTCAATAAAAATCTTTTACATGAAAAATCTACTTGGTGTGAGTGTGAACATTTATATACATTGTATATTGTTTTGCTTTCATGTGCCTTGTGAAACAGCTGAAGTGATATGTTTTATTGCATGATTGACTACATTCTATTTTCTTAAGAAATTCCTAGAAGTGAACTTTAATAATATGTACTCTTAATGCCATCTGCCGAACACTTTATTTATTTATGATTACTAATTTACCCAACATTGACCTCATTGATCCCATCTTTCTGTCCGTCTGGTCCATTTCCTTTAACATGCCTCAGTCCCTTGGTATCATCGTCAACCACAATTCATGTGTTGTGTCTTGTACTGCCTTTTCCTGCCACATGGTGCCGTCCTCCTCCACCTCTCCAGGCTGATTTGAAGCATCCAAAGCCAGCCTCCATGTTAGTCCTGATAGTTGTTTTCCTGTTCATGCAAGAGATATCATTGCAAACTTAAGAGCATGGGAAACTGTCCATATACTTATACTGACAAACCAATACTTACCTGCTTTATGTGTCTGTCTTAACCCATCCAGTCATTTCATCAAGTGTAATTATTAATTCAGTCGGGCACCTAATGACCACGCCTCAAGACAATATGGAGAAATTTCACTTTGATTTGGGATACACAAACATACCATTTCATAATATCATTTATTATTATGACAATGGAAAACAGAGTTGTGTTGTTAAAATCAAAAGGAAAAATTAATTAAACCCCCCTCCCCTCTTTCATTTATTGGGACCTTCCAGAAACCAGTCAGATAGAAGCCCATTTTTAACTGAAGTTGGTATAACTCATGAACTACTGCATGCTTACTAACACAAAGAAAAATGTGTGTGTATATTGATATTTCATATAATAATGTAAAAACTCTTTGTTTGATATAATGCCATATTTACTGGCAACTGGGCTCAGTTCTACCTGACTGGTTCTTTAATGACATTAATTGGACTATGTTTTGCATCTCTGTATTTATATTATCATAACCACACTAGTAGGTAGTGGTCTTAGGTGTTCCATATTTAAAAACATGTCCTTGGCAACGGGACAAATACTTACTTTTTTTACATACACTACCCCTCTCCCACTTCTGTTCCCTAATCCTAATCCTCTACCCTACCCTTTTTACCTAATCCTAACCAGACCCCCTCTCCTTTCTTAATCTTTTTCTTTTTTAACAATTTACCAAGTGTTTTTTTTTCCTAAATCTAACCACCTCCCTTCCCTTCTTCCCTAATCCTAATAAACTCCTTATTTTTATTTTTTAGGTTTTTCTTCATTTCCCCTCCCCCCTCCTCCCTCCCTTTTCTTCCGTTATTCCACAAACTTTATTTTTTTCTTATTGATTTCCTGTCTCCCCTACTTAATTTTCACAAATTAAATACTAGAGTTACAATGATAGATACCTTGATTGGAGAATCCAGTAGACTATGATGGCCGCCTGTTGCCCGTGCCAAGGCAAGCCACCTACCGGTGGCTGTCCTTCTTTTTTTCCCCTAACCTAACCCTAACCCGTTTTGTTACTGTATTCACAAAGCTTCCTCGTGTTAAGAGTTGCTCCTAGTGACAGAATTCTAAGAAAATTCTTAGAATTGTGACATTTTCTTAGAATTTCCCCTTAAAGTTACGACTAGGTAAAAAAAAAAAATCTCAGATTTTTTCACAACAAATTCAATTCAATTCAAACACCAGTGAAAATGTAACTTTACAGCAAGCTTTTCTAGTTTCAAACTGACAGTGACATAATGCAAAACATAAAAATGTATGTGACCCTGTTTTGATTGGGCACCATATCTCTTGCAATATACATCGCGACTGCATCCGTGATCGCTTTCCACCGGGCCCCTTTCCTATCATACGGGATACAGTTTGTAAATGTTTCCAAGACGGCAGTGCTGCGGCTGCTGCAGTCTTGTTCATTTTGTAGGGAGCAACACCTCTCCCACTCGGCAGCATGCCTCTGTTTGTTCTGTGTCTACCGCCACAAAACCGAACTAATTCCAAATAACTGAAGACACGCTCACTGCCATGTTGTTTGTGTATCAAGCGCACGGGGGGGAGGGGGGAGCCCACTCTGAACTACGGGAGCCCAGCGGGGAGTGACGGTGGCGGATGTTAAAGAGAAACTCGATTTTCATTAAAACAAATCGACCTAAGCTACAAATTTGAATTATTCGATAAAATCGATTTATCGCCCAGCCCTACCTTGCAGGCTCACAAAAGGGCGTGTCTGTGACAACCAATCACATCTGTTAAAAGAAAGCATCATTACTAGCAACGGGGGTCAACCACACCTCCTCACTAAGATAAAAGTTTCTGTCCCTTCCTTGTTTAGAGTTAGAACATCTTAGAACATTCCTAAATCACTCCTAAGCCAAGACTCCTTACCAAAAGTTTTTAGGCTAAGTTAGGAGCCCTCTGAGAGTGTTCTCAGAATGTTTGTGAATACGGCCCTGGTGTGCATCTGGTGTGATCGACTTCTGCTTTGCTTAGCGGTGCTGTTCTAAAGGCTCTGCAATTGTGGTGAGTATTACTAATCAAATGCTTTAAATAACTGCATTTCATTTTGAACAAAAGCTTAGGTGGTTGAACTAACACTTAAAGTATGGATGCTGTCAGAGATTTACATAAGAAGAATATACATTTCTTTCTCTAAAGCTTTACAAACCAGTTGGAATACTAAAATGTGATTTAAAAAAAAGAAAACCCTCAACATTTTAATGTTGTTAAGGTGAAGGCTCTATAATTGTGAAAACTACGTAAATGTTTTTCATTAATTCTTAACGAAATTGTAGGTTAAATTGACACTTGGATTAGCTGTTACATAATGAAATACTAATTTCTATAAAGTTTGACTTTGGAAAAAAACAAACAAATCACATTTAAGTTTTTACTGTGTAGGTATCCTCCAGCCTAGGTCAATGTTTGGCCGAGGCCAGCGTTTGACCTCTGCTTTGCTCTGAGTGCAGTTTCAAAGGCTCTGTAGTAGTGGTAGTAGCATTAGTTTGATAAACTGGCAACTAAGTTTATGCATTTAAATGATATTAGAGAATAGCCCTATTTCTGTTGAATGTGTTTGGGTGAGCTGACCTTCCATTTATTTGTCTGTCTTTCTCCAGTGAATGTGGCAGTGTAAAGTGTGCTCAGTAGCTGTTCCAAGTAGGTCTGAACTATGTAGCCATTACAAACTCAAACACCCACATTTTGGACGCACCATCTGCTATCCATGTACATATTCCATGTACATATAGGGAGGGTGCTGAAATCATGTGCTCACCAGCTTACCGCAGTATTCGCTAACATCTTCAACCGTTCACTGCAGCAAGCCACAGTCCCCACCTGCCTGAAAACTGCCACCATAATCCCTGTGCCCAAATCCTCTGCCATCACAGGGTTGAATGATTACTGGCCTGTGGCCCTGACACCGGTGATCATGAAATGTATGGAGAGACTGGTGTTACAGCATGTCAAGGCCCACATCCCACCTGGCTTTGATCAACATCAGTTCGCCTACAGGTCCAACAGATCCACAGACGACGCCATCTCCATCGCCCTCCACACCGCTCTCAGCCACATTGAAAGCCCCAACACATATATCAGGATGCTGTTTGTTGACTTCAGCTTGGCATTTAACCCCATCAGCCCCAGCAGACTCATCAACAAACTGCAGACACTACAACTTGGAACCTCCCTCTGTCTGTGGATCAAGGACTTCCTGACTAACAGACCCCAGCATGTCAGAATGGGCACCTCCACATCCTCCACCATTGTCCTCAATACTGGTGTTCCTCAGGGCTGTGTGCTGAGTCCAGTCTTGTACACACTGTACACTTATGATTGTGTCACTACTCACGGCTCCAACACCCTTATCAAATTTGCGGATGATACAACAGTTATGAGACACCATACAGGCAGGAGGTCCAAGCATTGGCGGCCTGGTGCAGTGACAACCAACTCAACCTCAACACCAAGAAGACAAAAGAAGTCATTATTGACTTCCGGAAGTCGAGGACCACACTGCACTCAGGCCTGAGCATCAATGGGGAGGAAGTGGAACGGGTCACCAGCTTTAAGTTTCTTGGCCTGCACATCTCGGAGGACCTGGGCTGGACTGTGAACACCACCCACATCATCAAAAAGGCCCAGCAGCGTCTCATCTTTCTGAGAACACTGAGGAGGAACAAACTCCCTCCACCTCTGCTGAAAAACTTCTACCACTGCACAATAGAGAGTGTCCTCACCTATGGCTGTACGGTGTGGTACGCCAGCTGCACTGCATCTGAAAAGAAACAACTGCAGCGGGTCATCAAGACGGCTCAGTGGATCATCAGCTCCCCACTTCCACGGCTAGAGGAGATCTATTCCAGCTGTCTCCTCCGACGGGCCACAAAGATTCGGGATGACCCCGCCCACCCAAGACACTCTCTATTCACCAGCCTTCCCTCTGGCAGACTCAGAGTCATGAGAGCCCGCACCAACAGACTGAGACACAGCTTCTTCCCCATGGCTGTGAAGAGACTGCTGCAAGAACCATGACCCCCCCCCCCCAGTATATTTTATGACTTTAAGGACATAATAGCTGCTACAAGAGAGCGCCAAACAAAATTTCACTGTATTTATTGCAGTGACAATAAAGCTTCTTCTTCTTCTTCTTCTTCTAAATGTCCGTGTACATTTAAGGCATATGAATGCTTTAATTATACATCACAGATCAGCGGTTCGATTCCTGGCTCCTCCAGTCCGCATGTTGAAGTATCCTTGAGCAAGATACTGAACCCCAAATTGCTCCCGCTGATGCTTGTGAGTGATGTGATGTGTGAGTGTGTTAAAAACTGAGTAGCAGGTGGCAACTTGTATGGTAGCCTCGGTCGCTAGTTTATGAATGTGTGTGTGAATGGGTGAATGTGACTTGTAGTGTAACAAAGCGCTTGGAGTGGTCAGATGACTAGAAAGGCGCTATACAAATCCATTTACCTATCCTACTGGAGAATCTGAGAAGAGCCTTGAGAGTGTGAGAGTGGAGCTTCTTTCAGACGTTAAGAGGAAGAAGAACAGGGAGGTGGTGAGGATGAAAATGGAAAATAAGTTTGCATGTAAGAGACTTGAAGTGGTTTGTGATGCACCAATGATACAAGACTTCCAGGTAAGATGGCCAGCACTCTTTTAAGTAGACGAGGTATGTGTTTATGAATTTACACACAGACACACACACTACAACACAACAACATTCAACAGCACAACAACACACACACACACACACACACACACACACACACACACACACACACACACACACACAACAAGAACAACAACAACACACAGACAGGCTAAAAACATTTGTATAAATCCTAACTGTTGATCCACGTACCTCAATTATTCTTTAAAAAAAAAAAAGATATGTGTGTACACACACACATATATATATTAGGGCTGTAGATTAAAAAAATTAATTAATCTCACATTTTAAAATCCATTAATCTAGATTAAACACGATTAATTTCCTTCTAAAGTTAAGTACTGTCTAAAAGTTTAAAAAAAATCCTGTGCTTAATCACAAATAATTTCATCTTTATGTCATCCATTTGCAATAACATGTTGGAGTGTGACATCATGGAATTATGATAAAAAGTATCCAAATGATCCTGTTTAATGTCAATAATCCAGCAAACTGTTGTCAATGGCTATGTGAAAGTAGCCTATTTGTTATCAATGTCAGCTAACAAAAAACTAAAGGCTGCAACCAGGGCTCCACTGCAGTAGTCCATATGAAGAAGATACTGTGGGAGAGAGGCAGAGAGACAGCACTCGTGGAAAAGGGGAAGCAAGGAGAGACTGAAAATGAGAGAGAGAGAGAGAGAGAGAGAGAGAGAGAGAGCGCTTTTGAAAAGGACTATGCTAGGTATGTTTGTCCAAAAAATGCTAGTACCAGGCCTGTTTGAAGCATTTTTTCCGTCATTTTAACGTCATGCTGTTTAGATCACTACCATCTCTGAAAACGGTAATTTTGTTACTTTTAGATCATCACTGTTTAGCTTGAACATTGCCTGCTTGTTGTCAGGCTAAAGGCTATACAAAGTGCAACAAGTTCCTAAATATTCCATGTATATGAAGATGACAGAGAGAGACAGAGAGACAGTGCTCATTTAAAGAAAGGGGAGAGACAAAGGGAGAGTGAGCATGTGTGAGCAAGTAAGAGAGAGAGAGAAAAGGATCATACTACTTTTGTTGTCCTAAAAATGTCAGTACTTTCTGAAGCATTTTTTCATCACATTCCCATCATGTTATGATGCCAGGACTGACACCAACGTGTGTGTTAGATGTTCTAGTTTATTTTGATACCCTGACCATTGTTCTAGCTTAAAAACTGACCTCCATACCATCAAAGTGCATGGAACATAATATCAGGGCATACCGGAAGTCACAACCGGAAGTTGGTCTTCTTTGTGTATCTTGTTACTTATTCTGCGCTCCGTCTTTATGGTACGTCCAGACAGTAGATCGAAGATGATACGAAGATACAAAGAGATAGAACGGTAAGAGAAAGAGTGTTTTAATTATCCTCTATCTAAAAAGTGTAGCGTGTTGTCTAAGATACAGTTCTATGCTATCTACAAATGTAATGTATCGAAGAATTAGAGTGACATGAGTTGGGAAGGCTGTTTCTCCGCTTGACTTGATGGTCCGGGCTAACGTTAGCTTAGCTAAAGAAAGTGCGCTTTTAAGTATAAAGTATATGTATATATATGTGTATATAGTAAAAGTATATGGCGAAGTCCTATGGCCATTTTATCTGCCTTTTTTTGTGTGTTGGGGTGTAAAACATCTTTGCACACACTCACTTCTGTTAGCCGATATCAATCGTTATAAAAACAAAACAGTGCACTCTTTAGAGCACCACAAGGTATGATTGGATCATTTAACTGTTTTTCCGATGTTGATCAAAATCCTGGAAGAAGAAGGCGTGACCTGACTGCAGGCAGAGATCATAATGGCCAGTGGGAGCCTGATTTAACTTAAAATTTTGGTGTTTTATAGTTTCATTGTTTTTTTCTCATGTTCAGTTTCATTTGCTCCTCTCCATTGTTGTTCATGCTTTCCCCTTGTTTTTGATTTTATTTCTTTGTACGTTTGTTTTTCTATTTTGGAAGATTTGGAGATGGAACGCAATAAAATGTTTATCACAAAAAAAGAGAAGTCCAAGTCAAGTTCTTAATGTTGCCAGCATGATATTGTAATGTTGTGTTTAACTGTGTTCCAGAAATAAAATAGAATTACTAGAATACTGACAATCTGACAATAGGAAAATCTAATTATTACATTCATTTAATAGTTACACCTGAAAATGAACACATCTCCAGACAGAGGAACTCCCTGTTCTGTTGCAGTCACACTTGTCTGGGGCCACTGTGTTGCTCATGATGCCCCTCTGTCATCCCGGAAGATCTCTGGTGGGTGAGGGAACGACCAACAGGATTGAAGTCATTTAGCTCTACTATGCTTTTGAGCAAACAATGTGTGAGGAGTCTGTACTGTGTTTAATTAAGGTATCTTCTGGTGGGCAGGCTGGGCCATATACAGGAAAGGCAGGGAGAGCATGGAAGCTTCCAGCAAAGTCAGTCCTTACACTGTAGTGCAGTCCTTACACTGTATTACCACCAGTGATTTACAGTGCTAGCCTCCTTTTTTACACTCAACATAAATTACAATTAACCATGCTAATGTGAAGGTGATTGTTATTTTTAAGTTCTACTGTGAATGATATGTGTGAGAATAATATAATATGTGACTTCCGGTATGGAGTAGAGCTATGGCAGCGCCCTTGTCCGGCATCCGGGTACTCTTGGTTATTTGCGTTAATTTTCTTGAATGCATTAATCGTGTTGACATTAATCGCGGAGATTAACGCTTTAACTTATAAATATATATAATGAAAAACAACCAATTAGAGTAGTAGTATTGATTAAATCCTAACGATGCCCATCCCAAGTCATGATCCAAGTTCAACTTTTTCCCTAAAAGGTTTTGCCTAAAACAGGACATTTTTTAAAACTTGTCACAAGCAGGTGGTAGTCAACTAGTACCGTTGAAAAGGGATTTTGTTGCAGGTGTAAGACAACATTTTCAGAGGATAAATTATATTTTAAGTATCATCATAACATAAGATTACTAGAAAATAACAATAAAATAATGACAAGGCACTTGTGGAATTATTCTACTACTGTACAAATCTTCAAATATAACTTAAGCTCAGTGTTGGTCATGGTAGCTTGATTGGTGTTAATTTTTTTCGTTTAATAAATCCCTTTCCAAATTGCCCCCATATAGCATGTTGATGTTTGTAATCTTTCACGTTTTCAGATAAATGCCAAGTTCAAGTGCATCACCACAATGCCCCTGCAGTCCAGATTTCTCTCGCAGTTAGATGTGCACTCGGAGAAACTGATCAAACAGTTTAAAAATGGAGGAGGACAAATAGGCAGACGCCTAGAGAGCATCGTGGCACCCATGGCTGAAGTAACTATATTTTCGGGGAGCAGTACTGCTTTGTTCATGTAACATTTGACTTAATGGTTTGGCTCCTCAAATACATTTCTGACTTGCTCACTGCATACACCCCGGTCAGGTCTCTCAGGTCATCAGGCAGAGCTCTTCTAGCTGTACCCAAAATTAGATCCAGAGCTGGTGAGGGGGCCTTCAGCTACTGTGGTCCTGTTCTCTGGAACAAGCTGCCTGATGACCTGAGGTCCATCACTACTGTGTCCACATTTAAAACCAAACTCAAAACTTTTCTGTTCTCCCAGGCTTATAGTTAAATACTGTCTGTGTGGTGTCTGTGTGTGTGTGTGCGATTGTGTGTGTGTTTGTGTAATCAAATGGCTGCACTGTTTCTGGTACAGTCAGTTACATGTGTGGCTATGTGACAGGGCAGGGGTTTCTTTATGATTGTGTTGATGTTTTATGATTGTGTTGATGTTTTATGATTGTCTTTTTCTGGACTCCAATACCGTGTTATATTTTTGTTTCTTGTTTTTAAATGTAAAGCACTTTGAGTTTACTCATGATGAATTGTGCTATACAAATAAAATTGACATTGACATTGAAGGAAAAGGGGCTCTAACAAAACAACTTGTTCTGCTTAGCCCCCTTGACTAGGATGATGATGTTGATTTGGGACGAGACTGCATCATCAAGGCAATCTGCATGTACCTCAGTGAGGACCCAGAAAATCTTGTTAGCGAGTATGTGGTGAGTACGATTGCTGATGTTCAGTATGTTCAGATTTTATTTTTCATATTTTGTATGAGCTCTAAAACCTCTAGTTATTGAAATTATATTACAGTCAGCCAACTCATCGGACATCAATATAGTAGTGATCTTAATATAAAAATGGTGATTTCAAAATGGGTTGGTGTGTGAATAACCAATTTTAGATTTAAAAGGCAAGTAGATTAAAATTATTTACAGTGCCTATAAAATGTATTCAGCCGCCCTTGTTTTTTTTAACGTTTTAAAACATGGGCTCACTGTTGATTTCATTAAACTGATCAACATAAAAATGCTCCAAAATGTCAAAGTGAAAACAAAGTTCTACAAATTGATCCAGATTAATTACATATAATTACAATTATAAAGTAATCACCTCCTTAACTATGACATGCCTAAATAAGCTCTCGTGCAACCAATTGTTTTTAGAAGTCACATGCGTCATCAAAGTTTCCATTGAGGAGACCACAGTGGGGATATACGTAGTCAAACGAAGAGGTGCCAGTGATGAACCAGACGACATCGGGATCATCCTCGAGGGCCAGATCGTGTTGCAGGAGTTGGATAATATTGCATTAGCTGCTGCCATGTTGTTTGGCCTAATGTACACTTTAAACCTAAACTACCCTCTTGAACTTAAGTACACCTTCAATGTGCTTCAGAAGGTGGTCATGGAGCTGGAAGGCAGCACACTCTCCAAGAAAGCCCAAGTCCTTAAAAACAGACTTTATCAGTGAACTGACGTGTTTTGAAGTGAATGACTGAATAGAGGGTAGCTTGATGATTCTGACTCTGGTGAAATTCCTCTTCCTGCTGTTTAATCAGTGATGTTCAGTATTTGTTAAAAAGGCTATCTGATTTGATTGCTTGTCAGACTGTTGGCCTTTGTTCACCTCTACCTCTTCCAGTTGTTTGATGGGGATTCCTGATTTTGTTTACATGTGTAACCCTTGCATCCAAGTACAAGTGCAGTCTATATGCCACTGCGCAGCATAGCGAAGGCATTATGTTTTCATTCAAAAACATCCACTCGGACTCAAGGATGAACTGAAAAGATTTTGGTAGTCAAAGATCAAGGTCACTGTTACATCACATGTTTTTGCCCATAACTAAGTCAACCTAAATACACATTTTAGTATATTTTAATTACTAAAAGGCACATATCACACAGCCCTGCACAATGCACTGTCTCACCTGGAACACCCTGGAACATCTGTGAGGCTGCTGTTCTTGGACTTTAGCTCTGCATTTAATACGATCATCCCCAGCAGACTGATGACCAAGCTGCTAGACCTGAGTGTGAACCAGCACACATGCTGGTGGATTAAGGACTATTTAACCCACTGGTCACAGACAGTCAGGCTTGGGACTCACCACTCTCCCTTCCCAACACTCAACATCGGGGGCCCCGCAGGGTTGTGTGCTGAGTCCTCTTCTGTTTGCCCTCTACACACGACTGCACACCCACACACAGTACTAACACCATAGTTAAGTCTGCAGACTCACTGAATGGTGCACCACAAACAACCTGGCACTTAACATCTCCAAAACAAAGGAGATGATCATCGACTTCAGGAAACAGAAGGAGGATCCTGCTCCATTATACATCAGAGGAGACATTGTGGAGAGGGTGCCTTTCTTTAAATTCTTGGGTACATACATCACACAGGACCTCACATGGACTCACAACATCACCGAACTTGTGAAGAAAGCACAGCAGCGACTGTACTTCATGAGGACACTGAAAAAATCCAAACTGTCCCAGGACCTGCTTGTGTCTTTTTACCGTTGTTACATTGAGAGCATCCTCACTTATGGTATCCTTGTGTGGTTTTCCAGCTCCACAGCTGCTGATAAGAAGGCTCTCCAGAGGGTCATCAAGCTGGCCCAAAACACAGTTACCAGCACTTCAGGACTTGTACAACAGTCGCTGTCTACGTAGAGCCACAAACATCATCAAGGACTCTTCTCACCCAGGACACAAACATTTCACACTGCTGCCCTCTGGGAGGCGATAAAGGTCAATAAGAACTCGCTCTTCCAGGCTTCTTAACAGTTTTTATCCAAATGCCATCAGAATCACAAATTCTTCTAACATGCAATAGTCTACTATGCAAGGCTGTGCAATAATTCTAATGTGGAATATTTCTAATGTGGAAATTCCAAGTGCTGCTCCTATTTAGTGTATTTATTCTATTATTTATTTCCTATTTTACTGTTTTACATTCTCCGTTTTTAACTAGTGTACTCCATGTTTTATATTGTGCTGGTTTGTCTGCTTGTTTTTACCGTTGTGTGTATACCCACAGAGAAGCACACAATTTCGTTGTTCTGCTGTGCAATGACAATAAAGGCATTGAATTGAATTGAATTGAATATCACTCAGGCATACAACCTCAATGCAATAATTCTAGTTTTTTTTTTTTTTTTTTAATGGGACTTGAACAGATTTTCCACCCTTGCAGAGTTTGGGGTGATTTTCTTTATTGTGAATACTATAAGATTGGAAGCAAACCATTATTTTTATATTATTTTTTCAGAGCACTTGCACACATTGTGGAGCATTTATGAGCACATTTTCAACACTGCATTTTGTTTTTATTTATTTATTTTTGAACCTCTAAACATGTTCTTTTCCAGTTGTATCTGTAGTTGATTGTGTTTACTTTGCTGTAGTGATAATGGGCCCAGTTTTATTGCTTTGCTTGATAAGATCTGACCAATTCTACCTCCTACTTATTGTAACAGATATTTATAAAAGAGACATTTGCTCTCCAGTGATATGATGGGAAGTAAATAACCTGTTGATTTCAGTTTGCATTGCAGATGTTTTAAGGACCGGGAGTGTTGCATAGGTTCCAGCAGTTATGGAGGTTTATTATGCACTGTCTTAATAACATATCATATGTTTAAGTGTGTCTTTATGTGATCATCTCAAAGAGTTTTAGTTTAAAAAAATGGTGGTTAAGCCTATGTATTGCAATAGTTATATATTTGCAGTATGAAAAACTGGTGTATATGGTGACGTTCCTAGGGAAAAATCATGTATTAAGGCTGCAGTAGGCAAATGTGAACATTTAATGCAAAACTATGATTGATTTAGAAAAATAACTTTTAAGTTGCTGTGTAACTGGTGTAGGTGTCACAAAATCAACCAGCAGATTGCCACTTATTGCTTACTATTTTTAAGACTGTGTTTTTTCCAAATGTTCTAAGTGAATGTTTATGCACACAGAGGGGTTTTTTGCAGATTTTTTTGGCTTATGTTCTAATCCTCATAATGATGCAGTTTAATGGTTGTACAATATTGTTACACCAAATACAGGTTTTGTGATTAAGTGAAGACGTGTTTGTTTATTGCCACATGTGCTTTTTTTTTATTTTTAGAAAACTAGTGCAGTGCCCGTAGGAAGTATGTATTTCTATAGAAAAGTGGAAGCTTAAGTAGATTTTTCATGTATGGCCAAATGAGGCTGTGTTCGATGGTTGGATGTACAAAGAGGTGTACATACTCTTACATAGTGTTAATAGAGAAACTGTACATTGGGTAAGACATGAACGTACATTGAGATATGGAGAGACATGAAACATCATTAGGTTTCCTAGCTTTCCGTAGGAGAACAATCTTGAAATGGTAGCTAGCAAGCAGGTAACCCTGCACGCCTGAAAGGAAAAACAAACGTTTCCGACCTAGCCATGCTTTGGTATGGGAAGTTTAGGCAATGTTTTAGTCAATCTAACCATGTTGTAGCCATGTCAGCAAACACCATGAGCAGATGAGAACAGCGTGGTGAAACTTAAGAAATACTACTTACCGTGAGATTACTGAAACATGTCATGTTAATGCAAACTGCACCACTTCATCTATTCCTATATGGGGGAGTGACGAAAGGGAATGCCATAACCCCGAGTGTACACTGGATCCGTCGTGTGCGTGGTCCGGCCGTGGCACGGACTCCTCCGTCCTGTGCCGGGCGTCAATGTCCACTGGAAGCGTATCTATAGCGGCGCGCACGCGAGCGGCTGAAATTGACAGATCGCGAGATCATGATGTCACGCGAGAATTTGCGAAAACACTGGAGGTTGAAAAACATCAACAAGCAAAGAAAAGATTTCTCGACCTGCCGGGGGCCACAAACTTTGATGTCATGTTGTTGTAGCAATACGCTCCGGAGTTTTCATGGGTGTTTTTATTTTGAAAATTGACCGGATGCTCTCGTCTTTTCTGCGCCTGGCTTACTGTTTGACTCATTTGGTCTGTGGAAATTGACGCTTGGTCGCGCAGCGTCTGTCAAAAAAATAGACCTGGCGCGTATTTTTAGCGGAGCGCCGAGCCGCTTCTGGTGGAGCAGTCTGCATAGACTTGAATGGCCGCGATTAGCTCCAGCACCTTACCTGTCAAATTTTGGATTTGAAAATAAGGGAAATTTTCCGGCGCTCGCTGCGAGCCGTCCCACCACCCCAACCAAGCTCCAGTATCCCTTACATTTTAAGACATTTGTACAAGATATCTAAAAACAACTTGTCAACCGCTTACTAACTACAATTAGGTGATCAGAATCTGATAGGCCTACCTTTGTTGACATTGAAATGCTGTGAACATTCCTACGTTATAATATAGCCTAAATGAAAACACAAAGGGTGTATGAAGCACATTTATTTATGGTTTATAAAACGGGTGCTTCTCATCCTTAAATGTGATTGGCTGAGCCGCGTTCCATGCCATTGTAAAATCAGTGTAACCCACTGGTAGACCGCAGCGTCTATGTTGCTTGGCAACCATTCTGTCCACTTGATCTTGCTTGGTGGAAGAATGAATAGTTCTTAGTTTAGTTACAGTGATTTTACAACGGCGGAGGGGCACTGAACGCCCCTCAGCCGTTGTAAAATCACTGTAACCCACGGCTTCTCGGGGCTTATTGCTTAAACATATTTTCAGTTCATAATGTGCCCATCCTGCTCCTCTGTAGGAAAGTAAATTCGCTGTCCCATTTTTCGAGATATTTACAGGACTTCTTTGTTTTTTTGGCAGGAATGCCTTCTCCTTCGTCACATCCATCCATCTCTCTCTTTTGTTGTTCCGGGTTTGTTCCCGCAGTCGGCACTAACCTCGCGACAACTGCCACCCAGGCTACTGCAGGTGGCAGCTCTCGCGAGGCTAGTGACAGTTCAGTTTGGAGAGGCAGAGGAATGCTGTTTTTTTTTATTATAATACGGGAGATTTATGGGAGAATACTAATACAGGAGGACGGCGGGAAAGAGGGCTGAAATACGGTAGTTTCCCGGCCAAAACGGGAGACTTGACAGCTATGTCCGGCACCCGCGCCGTGGCTGAATCGCCCACTTCACGGATCCAGTGGACATCCGGGGTAAGCGTGTGCAAAGTTTTGGGTGACCCAGAGCGGTATAGCGGTAGGTAATTTGATCTTGTATTCCGTGAGGCGTGGCTACAGCTGCGTCAGAGAGCGCGACAGGCTGACTGGTTACACGGAGGTGTATGGGATTTAAACTTTTAATGATAACGTTGTGAATATCAATCCAATAAACTTCAGGTTGATCTGACAAATAGTCAGGGAGATATGCGAGCCACAGACACACAGACACACAGACCGACAGACAGAGATTTTTTGCTTTATAGATAGATGTTGTACGTAAAAGATTAGGCTGGACCAAATGGAGGGATGTACACACATTTCTGAAATTACAAATCAGCCTACAAAACTCAATAGTGTCTGATTTACATGTGGAAGTTAGGTCGACTTCACAAAAAAGTTATGCTGGTGCAACTGATGATAATGTAATATCATTATCATTATGGCAAAGCTCTAACTTAACCTTAAGAAAATCAATTGAACATACTTAACATTTAAGAAAAGCGTTAAATATATTAAAAATATCATGTTGGTTTAACATACAATAATTTAATCTGTAGAACATTAATATATCATTTTGAGTAAACATAACTTTAATATGTGCAACTGATGTCCATAATATTTTCATGTACAGTACAGGCCAAAAGTTTGGACACACCTTCTCATTCAATGCGTTTTCTTTATTTTCATGACTATTTACATTGTAGATTCTCACTGAAGGCATCAAAACTGTGAATGAACACATGTGGAGTTATGTACTTAACAAAAAAAAGTGAAATAACTGAAAACATGTTTTATATTCTAGTTTCTTCAAAATAGCCACCCTTTGCTCTGATTACTGCTTTGCACACTCTTGGCATTCTCTTGATGAGCTTCAAGAGGTAGTCACCTGAAATGGTTTTCACTTCACAGGTGTGCCTTATCAGGGTTAATTAGTGGAATTTCTTGCTTTATCAATGGGGTTGGGACCATCAGTTGTGTTGTGCAGAAGTCAGGTTAATACACAGCCGACAGCCCTATTGGACAACTGTTAAAATTCACATTATGGCAAGAACCAATCAGCTAACTAAAGAAAAACGAGTGGCCATCATTACTTTAAGAAATGAAGGTCAGCCAGTCCAGAAAATTGCAAAAACTTTAAATGTGTCCCCAAGTGGAGTCGCAAAAACCATCAAGCGCTACAATGAAACTGGCACACATGAGGACCGACCCAGGAAAGGAAGACCAAGAGTCACCTCTGCTTCTGAGCATAAGTTCATCCGAGTCACCAGCCTCAGAAATCGCAAGTTAACAGCAGCTTAGATCAGAGACCAGATGAATGCCACACAGAGTTCTAGCAGCAGACCCATCTCTAGAACAACTGTTAAGAGGAGACTGCGCGAATCAGGCCTTCATGGTCAAATTGCTGCTAGGAAACCACTGCTAAGAAGAGGCAACAGGCAGAAGAGATTTGTTTGGGCCAAGAAACACAAGGAATGGACATTAGACCAGTGGAAATCTGTGCTTTGATCTGATGAGTCCAAATTTGAGATCTTTGGTTCCAACCGCCGTGTCTTTGTGAGACGCAGAAAAGGTGAACGGATGGATTCCACATGCCTGGTTCCCACTGTGAAGCATGGAGGAGGAGGTGTGATGGTGTGGGGGTGTTTTGCTGGTGACACTGTTGGGGATTTATTCAAAATTGAAGGCACACTGAACCAGCATGGCTACCACAGCATCCTGCAGCGACATGCCATCCCATCCGGTTTGCGTTTAGTTGGATGATCATTTATTTTTCAACAGGACAATGACCCCAAACACACCTCCAGGCTGTGTAAGGGCTATTTGACCAAGAAGGAGAGTGATGGAGTGCTGCGGCAGATGACCTGGCCTCCACAATCACTGGACCTGAACCCAATCGAGATGGTTTGAGGTGAGCTGGACCGCAGAGTGAAGGCAAAGGGGCCAACAAGTGCTAAACACCTCTGGGAACTCCTTCAAGACTGTTGGAAAACCATTTCAGGTGACTACCTCTTGAAGCTCATGGAGAGAATGCCAAGAGTGTGCAAAGCAGTAATCAGAGCAAAGGGTGGCTATTTTGAAGAAACTAGAATATAAAACATGTTTTCAGTTATTTCACCTTTTTTTGTTAAGTACATAACTCCACATGTGTTCATTCATAGTTTTGATGCCTTCAGTGAGAATCTACAATGTAAATAGTCATGAAAATAAAGAAAACGCATTGAATGAGAAGGTGTGTCCAAACTTTTGGCCTGTACTGTAAATCCAACAGACTTTTTTTTCCATGTACTTAAATATGCCACAGATTCCTCACAGTGGACAGGTGCAACAACCAGTTCTCCAATCTCATTTTCCAGGCTGGTTCATCTTCAGGGATCAAATGACTAATTATAAATGCTAGTAACCTTAACGAACATCAATTTTCAGGTGAGTTGCCACCAATTCTTTTGCCACTTGCAAAATTATGTGGCACCAAGCTAGGGTGATTTTTTTTGCAGCCCACTTGTATTGAAAGTTTTTAATGTGCTTATTAAGGTCATCAAGCGAGAACTACTTGGAAATAAGTAGACCAAAGCACAGTGCGCCTTGTGCTCAAAGGGAAACCCTGACATGACGGACGTGGGCAAGTCTCTGTGAAAATACAAGCTGTTTTCACACCAAAAAAGCTACCTCCTTTTGCCTGTGCATATTTACATGAAATTTATGAAGCTCTTTGTTTCTGCAGGTAAATATACCTGATTTTACTTATCTGACATGGGTTTCTGTCCGTTGAGCTGTGCAAAAACTACAAACATACTGGCCCGAAAAACTTTCCACAAAGCCGACTATTCCATGTGTCACGAGGTTGTCAGAAACCACACGCTAAAGCGTCCCCTTCTCAAATGTACCCAGCTGTGAGACAAAAACACCTGAAGTATATGTATATGAAGTATATTGGAGCCAAAAAGGAGTGACAGCCAGGGGGCAAATTTCCCAGAATTCAATAGATCACACAGTTTGTGCGTTTTACAGTAAGTTCTGAGAGAGTTGCAAACTTCAAAATCATCTTCTTATAGACAGACAAAGATCCTCAATTCCTCTGTGGACAGAAGATCATTCATCTTTAAGCACTGCCCTAAAGCTGTTGGTCACTCGCTATCTGTTGCTGACTTCTTTTTTCAATAACCTTACTGAGTACATCCTTTTGACTGAGTAGCTGCTGTTGGGACCTCAACCATGTGTTTCAAACAATAGAGAGGCCTTTACGAAACCAGCGAGTCTGAGAACAAAGGAGACACGCCAGGTTTCTGTCGGTCCGTAAACTGTTATAAGTGTAAATCATTTCTAAAATTCAAACTCTCGCTCCCTATTGGGCGACAGCGGCTGGATCCAGGTATAGTAAGGCGAAATTCCGTCTGACGTCACTGAAACTTTAATTGCCGCGGCGCGCCGACACCCCTCACAATTCCCGTGTGACTCGTTGCTGGAAGGAAGCCAAAAGCTCCTGAGCGCAAGTTGCTGATAGGGAGCACTTCAAACGTTTGAATTTACCAACCTAGGCCGCCTTTTTCTTCACTCGCTGGACGAGGAAAGATACCTTTTCTTTTTGTTTTTAACACTCCGTGGAGACTGAGAGGAACGCCGCGCAACCCTGCCGTTCCTACACGTTTCAAATATTTTTATTGGTTTTTGAAGACAGAGGTTGGTGGTAGAACAGTACATGAGTCGATATTCAAAATATAACCCCTGTAGAATGAAAAAGGGGAAAGTAAAAAGCAAAACACAAGAAACAAAAACAAACAAACAGAAAAAAACAAACAAACAAAAAAAACCGCACACACACAAAGGTATACAACAGGAACCACACAAGATGGTATCAAACAACCATACCCCCCTCACCACCCCTCAGCCAACCATCCCACCCCGAGCGCTACAGCCAGTCCAAAGGTCAGGAGTCCTGCTCCTTTTCCAGGAAGGAAAGCAGTGGTCGCCAGATCCTGTCAAATTGTTCGGTTCTATCCTTTAAAGAGTATCTGATCCTTTCCAAATGGATGGTGTCCGTCAGTTCCGTCAGCCAGTTTTTTAGTGTGGGCACCTCTTTCCCTTTCCAACACATCAGAATCAGCTTCTTGGCAGTGATGAGTCCGTATGACAGCAGAAGTCGTTGCGACATTCTTAAAGGTCTCAGTGCGTCTGAAAACCCCAAAATTACTAAGGCTGGTTCTGGTTGTATTCGTACTTTAAATATTTTTGAAAATAAACTGAAAATGTCAACCCAAAAGGCTTGCAGTTTGTTACACATAGCAAAACTGTGCATCAGATCAGCTTCGGCAGACTCACATTTATCACACAGTGGTGAAATTTCAGGAAAGATGTTGTGTAGCCTTACTTTGGAATAATGGATTCTGTGTAAGACTTTGAATTGGATTAAGCGGTGTCTAGCATTTAAAGAACAGTTATGAACATGTTCTAAGATGGAGTTCCAGTTGGTGTCAGTAATTTGTAATCCAAGTTCCCTCTTCCATTCCGATTTAATTTTACTCATACTGGGGTGGCAAAGACCATGAAGTCTGTCGTAAAGGGTGGATATTGCGTGGTCAGACCCTGTACACAATTTTAAGCACGCATCCAATTTGTCAGGGGACGCCGTCTCAAATCCAGGTAGGTGTTCCCTCACATAGTTCCTGATTTGAAAATATCTGAAACGGTGGGTCCAGGGTAGATCATATTTTTCTCTAAGTTTTTCAAATGATGCAAAGACCCCATCTACGTAAAGGTCACCAATATTGCCTATACCTAACTCCTTCCAGGCATTAAAAAAGCCGTCCATATTGGAGGGAGTGAATGATGGATTGCATGCAATAGGCAGTGGAAAAGAGACTTTCCTGAGGTTAAAATGCTTTCCCATTTGTGTCCAAATCCTTATTATGTTGTGTATTACTGGGTTGTGTCTATAACAACTTTTATCAACCACCACAGGTGAAAGTATAACTGCACCAATTGAGTAGGGTAAGCAGTCCTCTCTCTCCATCTCCAGCCAGTCAGACGACAGAGAAGTGTCATCCAGCCAGAAGGATACGGAGCGCAGACAAGCCGCCCAGTAGTATGTCATAAAGTTAGGCAGAGCAAGTCCACCATTTACTTTGGGCTTACATAGATGTTCTTTCTTAACTCTGCGTGATTTGTAATTCCAGATGAATGATAGAATTATTGAGTCTAATTTTTTGAAAAAGGTTTTGGTGATGAATATTGGTATGTTCTGCAGGAGGTAAAGAAGTTGGGGAAGGAAGACCATCTTGACAGCGTTTACTCGACCTAGCAGGGAGATTGGTAAAGTTTTCCAAAATTCTATGCGATTTTTGAGTTTATCAATTAAAGGATTAAAATTTGCCTCAAACAGGGCTTCAAATTTTTTTGTGATTACAATTCCTAAATAGGTAAATTTCTCTACGGTTATTTTGAAAGGGAGCTGCTTCAACCAACTGTTGTCTGTAAAATGTATCGGCATGAGCTCACTTTTATCCCAGTTAATTCTATACCCTGAGAAGGTTCCAAAGAGATTAATTAGTTCCAAAATTTGAGGGATTGTGGTCTTGGGCTGGGTTACATATAATAGTATGTCATCTGCGTACAGAGAAATCTTGTTAGAAGTAAAAGCTGTATTATATCCATGTATGTCCCTGTGTGCCCTGATTGTCTGAGCAAGAAGTTCCAAAGCTAATGCAAACAATAAAGGACTCAATACGCACCCTTGTTTGCAGCCTCTGCCAAGTGCGAATTGTGGGGACAATGTCTGATTGGTCAGTATCCTAGCACTTGGGTTACTGTACAGTAGTCTAATCCATGCTATAAACTTGTCACCGAATTTAAATTTTTCCATTACTGAGAACAGGTATGACCATTCCACCTGGTCAAACGCCTTTTCTGTGTCCAGGCTAAGAACTACCAGATCCTCCTCTGGATCTTTGGGGGAATGTATTATATTGAAAACGCATCTTAGGTTATGGAATGAGTTCTGTTTGGCCATAAAGCCAGTTTGGTCAGGGTGTACCAGTTTACCCATATGTGTACTGAGGCGTCTTGCTAGAGTTTTGGTTAAAATCTTTTGGTCTGTATTTAAAAGGGAAATAGGCCTATATGAGCCCACTTTTTCTAAATCTCTTCCTTTTTTGGGAATTAGAGTTATAATGGCTTCATTCATGGTAGTAGGGAGGGTACCATCCTCAATGGCCCTATTATATACTCTGAGGAAGTAAGGAGCCAGAACCTTGCTGAAATGTTTATATATTTCATTGCTTAGGCCATCTGGCCCAGGGCTTTTGCCATTTTTGAGTGATTTAATAGATTCTATGATCTCCTCACAGGTGATATCTGCATCTAAGTATTTACGGTCATCATGGTCTAGCTTTGGCAGGTCGCAGGCATCCAGAAATGATTGCATTGTTCCTGGCAATGCACTGTTCTGAGATGTATAGAGCCTTTCATAAAACACTTTAAACTCTGCATTTATGTCCTCATGATTTGTATAAACAGTTCCAGATTCTGACTTTATTTTATGAATGTTTCTGTCGTTTTCTAATTTGCGTAGTTGATTAGCTAACAGTTTATTCGGTTTGTCACCGAATTCAAAAAATCTTTGTTTCGTGTATAGAAAGGCTCTGCTTATTCGATCAGACAGCAAATTGTTAAGTTTATATTTGAGTGCAGAGATCTCTTTATGTTTTTCAATTGTCAGGTTTTGGGCATTGTCTGAGTCCAGTCGTTTTATTTTTTCTTCCAATTCCAATTGTTCAATTCTGTTATGTTTTTTAGTGCTGGCCTGGTATGAGATGATGCATCCTCTCAGGTACGCCTTAAAAGTCTCCCATAATAACACAGGTGAAATGTCCTCCTTATCATTGGTATCAAAGAATAGAGCAATGTGTGATTCCAAGTATTCACAAAATTTTTTGTTCTCAAGTAGCTGAGGATTAAACCTCCAGGTTCTCTGTGGTTTTGTGAATGTATCTAATTTTAATGAAAAGGTGACAGGGCTGTGGTCAGAGATTATGATATTATGATATTTTGGATTAGAGACATATGGCAGCATTTTCCCATCTACTAGGAAGTAATCAATTCGACTGTAAACATTATGGACTTTAGAATTAAATGAATATTCTCTAACGGACGAGTTGAATGTTCTCCAGATGTCAACTAGATTCATATTCTCCATGTATGTTTTCACCAGAATGCATGAGTTGGACGGGGTTATTCTATGAACGTTAGTTTTGTCCAAATATGGGTCGAATACAAAGTTAAGGTCGGCCCCTATAATTAAATTAGTATTTGATATATCTGGGATTAAACCTAGGACCTTCCTAAAAAATTCAGAGTCATCACAATTTGGCCCATATATATTCAGTAATGTTAAATGCACAGATTGAAGTTCCCCCATAACCATCACGTATTGTCCATTTTTATCTGCTATAGTAGATAAGTGTTTGAAAGTGACTCCCTTCCGAATCAAGATCGCTGTTCCCCTAGCTTTTGTTGAGAATCTGGAATGGTATATTTGGTCTATCCACTTACATCTCAACCTACCATGCGCGTCATTTGATAAGTGTGTCTCCTGTAGAAACATTATGTCAGCCTGCAGAGATTTTAGATGGGAAAGCACTTTACCTCTTTTCATCTGATTATTGACACCATTGACATTCCATGAGCAGAAGCTCACACCACTGTATTTATCCTGCATCGAAAGGAATTGTTGGTACCTGGCACCACTGCCCCTCCCTAAAATGATTACTGCACAGTAAGTAGCGCTCTAAGCCACCCCCCACCCCACCCTGACCTAAACAAAAACAAAACAAATCTAAACTATATACATCTACCATAACTAGCTGATCCTTGATCAACTTCCTTCTCATTGACCCTGCTATCGCTTATCATTTAGGAGAGGCTCTCAGTATTAATTCGGCAAAAAAGAAGTTTAAAGGGAAGAAAGGAATTAAAAAGGAAAGAGAAAAAAAAGAAAAGGAATCCTCATTAACGGGCAGAAGACAAACATACTGTATTAGCATGAGTTCAGGTTCACATCTAGGCGAAGTGTAAACATAAAATCAGTACTTGGTATCGACATATTTAAATCCTCCCAGGTTTAGTCACCAACAATATCATGTGCAACCACTTGGTGGCGTAGTGGTCAAAGATATAGGAAAAAATTATTAAGTTCCCCTCCTCCCCTCCAGGGGGCCGCATAGTCCATATGGTAAAGTTCAAGGGTTAGGGGGGAGGAGCATACCGTCTGGCCGCCGTGTATCCAGTAAACAAATACCTCCATGGATCAAACTTGCATGCATTGCTGCAGTGTAAAAAAAAAAAAAAAAAAAAAAAAAAAAATACAAAAAACGGCCGGTAGTCCTGAAAAGTAGTAACAATGAAAGAATACAGGCCCAGCCGGGCGTCGGCTAACGCTTAGAGGAAATATGAGGAGTGCACAGTTTATTATTCCTCTGTTGCCGCAGCTCAGGTGATCGTTCCACACACAGACTGTACTGCAGGGTAGCAGGCGCAGCGCACTAGGATAACCGTCCTTATTCAAAATTGTCTCTTAACTCAGAATCAAAAAGGTCGGCCTGCACAGCAATTGGGAGGAGGCAAAGAGAAGAAGAAAAAAAAAACAAAACAAATAGAACAAAAACAGAAAACGCTGCCGGATAGGCAGGATTTACGCCACCGATGTTCAATGTTATGACATTATTGCTAATCAGTCTTTACTTACGCCCCTTGTTCGAGGTAAAGTAGTGTTATCCACCGCTCGTAATCATCTTTTATCCAGTGGGGAAATGTTGGTCATAGAACTGCTGAGCCTCTTCTGATGACTTGAAATTGTAGCTCTGGTTTCCATGCTCTACTCGGAGAACCGCTGGGTAGACGAGGCGAAACTTGACCTTTTTGTTAAACAGTAGAGACTTCACCTTTGCATAAGAAGCGCGTTGCTTGGATGTAGCCGGGCTGTAGTCGGCGAAGAATCTGACCTTCGCCCCGCGCCAGTCTATTTGGTTGCGGTTGGCCGCCAGGGCTCTGGTTTTATCCTGGAGGTAATGGAACTTCACAATCATCACCCTGTGGTTTGCCATCATTCCGGAGCGGGCTAATTCTGTGGGCTATGTCTAGGACCGGGGGGGACGGGAAGACATCACTCAGTGCTTCAGTGAAAAACTTAGACATGAATTGAGTAGCATTCTGCCCCTCTGGGTATTTTTCGTCAATGTTAATGATCCTTAAATTGAATCTCCGACTCCGGTCCTCAGCCTTTTCCGCGCAGGCGAGGAGCACTTTGTTCTCGGCCGCTAGCTTCTCGCACTTTCCCTCCAGAGCCACCAACCTGTCACTGTAGGCGCTAAGCCCCGTCTCGAGCTCATTGATGCGCTTCTTGTGATCCCCACAGTATGACTCCAGACGCTCCAGAGTTTTTGTTAATGGCTCCAGGGCATTCCCGACTGCCTTCTCGATCACCTGTTTCATGTCGTTGACGAGCAGTGCCCGTAAGGCCTGTTGCAGCTCCGGCGAAACTGTTGCCTCTGACTCCTGAGCTGTCGCCATGTTGGAGTCCTCGGTTTGATCCTGGTGCTGCGGTGTACTAGCAGGATTCTGCTGCTTACGTCTCGACATACTTCACAAAAGAAATGAAAAACTGTTCGTTCACACTTTCTACCCACTTTTGTCCAAAAAGCAGTTTTAAATGCCGATATAGAACATAGGTTAAGTGTCACATAGCCGGAGCCTCCCCCACGTACGTCTGCTCTCCTTCACATCCCTCTGGAAGTTCGCCGTTCCTACACATCTGCAGAGTTTGGAGAAACACTACTTTCTCCAGAGGAAACGGAACCCCCGAGGCCCCGCTTCTTCAACGAGTCGACTCCGCTGATCCCTCTTCTGCCACACCAAGGACAGCATCCTTCATCCCGCTGTAGGATACTACAGCGACCCCACGCTTTCATCCCAGAGCTACGGAGCTACGGAGCGAAAAGAAGGGACACACGCTGATTGCGCCAAGCGATCTCAAGTAAGAGCTTTAGTCTGGGCAGAGACTTCATACTTAGCGTGTTAAACTGTGACTGTTTGAACTGCAAGGACCGCCGTGTCCTATATGACACTGTTCTTTTGATTGCTGTTTGTTGTTGTGCTCGCCAGAGCAAACCGATCGTGTCCTATTCGGTGGATAACCCGCCCTTAGTTTCTGCCGGCCGCGCGCTCACAATACGCCGCTTTCCTATCTGGAACAAAGACCAGCGGACGGTAGACTGACCTCCCGTTAGCCTACCGGCCTCTGAGGGATAGAAAGGCGACCATTGTGTTCCTCCACGGCCGCTGTTACCGCTTACAGACCCTGAGCGCTCGCTCGTTCTTTTCTCTTTCTCTCCCTTACTAATCCACACACACACTCGCACGCACACACACTTTATGCCTGTGGTGAAATCACACATTGCCCTGTCAGCAGCTCCTCAAGAGAAGTTCGCCATCACCACAGTCTTTGCACATCTGTGTCAGCATAACTTTTGTTAGAGCACGCAGTGGGTTTGATCCTGTTGAACGCCATCATCTGCGTACTTTAAAGGAGCACATCAGGCCAACGGTCTTATGACCCTTTGCCTTGCTCTAACCTCCCGCCTTACTCTTACCGGCATCTGGTGACATGTTTCACACCACGACAACCTCTCTTTCAAATCTCCCGCCTCACTTGTACCAGTACCTGGCGTGACATGTCTTGCGTCTGCCATCTTAGGTCTGTCCCTATTTGACTAAATACTGGTTGGTCATTGATCCCTGTATCCAGGGTGGTGCCCCGGAATTATTAATTTTCATTAATAATTTAATTTCTTGATTAATTACATTTTGTAATTAATAATCAATAAGGAGCTGATCGTTATTTAAATAGGACCGGGGTATGGTTGGGACGTGATTATGATTTTATTTTTTCCTTAAACCCCCCCCAAGCGTCCAAAAAAAACGTTTTGGCCCCCCCTGACGGATTGGAGAAACATGTATGACCCCCCCCCCAACCATAAACAACATTTTTGTATATAAGCGAGGTATGTTGAGTCTAAAGCCAGGGTTTTCAGTGTCACGAAGGTGGCTCTCTTTTAACCTGGCTAGATCACCATGGTAACTTATGCTTAGCTCATAGCCTAACCAGGTTACGTTCAGAGTTTAATCTTAAAATCAGCTATAAAAGCACCGCTGTTTCACAGTTTAGCGCGTTTGGAGCTGATGTAACCTTTACTTTGAAAGTCCAGTGGAGCTGGATCAGAACCGAGCACTTGTACGGAGGGAGAGATCGCACTGATCCGCTGGTGTTTACTTTCTCTCTGAGCGTCTCCGCCTACAGATGTTCAGCTGAGGGAATACGCCGCTCACTGTTGAGCCGAGCGTCAGGAGGACACTGAAACAAGCATTACAGATAATCAGATAGGTAATCAGTAAAGTTAATCATTTCACTTTGATGTGGCCATGAATAAATGAATTTCAGTGTTTGGCCTGTTATATGGCAGTGTTGCCCAAACACAAATCTTGAATAGGTCTATGCTATTTTCACAGTTACAAAGGTCTTTGTTGTCATTGTACAGAGACAATAGGCTATGAGATTTACTTGTACAGCACCTAAAAAGTTCACTGTATATTCATACGCACACCCAGCCTCACTTTCAATAAAACACACTCATTCTATAATTGATCAGTAAAATATATGAAAACAATATAAAACACAATTTAAAAATGACAGTTGTTGCTCTAGTTTATTTTGTTTAAATGCATAAAGCTTCGTATTTAAAAGTACCGCAATGTTCAGCTGTCAGAAATTAAAATCAGCCTCCTCTCTTTACTTATTATCAATTGTCATATTTGCAGCAACAGTGTTGCTTTTGGCTGTGATCACACTTTTTTATATCACTCATACTCTCTCCATTAAAACAACCTGCTCCTCTTGGCCAAAATCAGCGACCATGTGCGGAAGTAGAATCATATGACGCCAAACACCTCTTTTTATGTGAACGTACAGGAGCACAAAGCTGAGAGCCGGACTTGACAAACCAAGTTGATAACCACCTTCGTGATACTGTTTAACTGTTTAGGGGCTTTAGGTTTTGTTAAGCCAGAACATGAACACAAAGCCTGGCTGTGTTGAGCTTCCTTCGTAGTACACCCCTCTGGTGACCCGAGGATAAGCGTGCCACTAAACAATGAAGGACAGACGTGGAGTTTGGAGAGGCAGGTGTCTATCCTGCACAGATTGTGATGCGTATGAGCCTGGGACCGACAATCCATGTGGGTATTGTGGCTGCCCTCCTGGTGCTCATATACGCACTGAAATCAAGAGCCCCCCGCAACGACCACAACAGACTCTTCCAGGAGTGATGCGTTCCACAAGGTATACCATGGGTTGGGATTTGGGAAGAAGCTAGCCTATTTTTGCAAGCTAGTTTAATCTGCAATCTCTATGTGTTGGCCCACGCAAGCAAAACAGTCCCACCGTTCAGGAGAGTAGATACAGGCTTGAACATTCATTTACAATCTGAATGTGTCTGTTGTACCTGCTATCTACAGCAGCCTACAGTTTAAAATAAAAACCTTCTCTGTAGAAAATAGTTTAATAGTTCAATCGATCTCCTCACAGTCATTGTTTGTGTTCCGCGGTCGTTTTCTTCTGCTACTCTATTGGGTTTTCCGGTCAGTGACGTGTATACAAGTGGGAAATACCATTGTGGACCATGCAGGGTAACTTTATATAGGGGAGTATAAACCAAAACCTCTGAGTAAAATAAGAATGGAAAAGAAACAAAAAAGCATACAAAACTTAACAAAGTAAAGTTGCATGACCCCCCCTGAAGCCAAAATAAAAACCATATGGCCCCCCCCACTGCTCAAAAAAAAGTTTGGGAACCCCCCCCCTGTTTTGGACCAGCCCCATTTGCATATAAATATCGATCAGCCCCTAACCAACCTGCCTTTAGCAAATCCCAACACTGCCATAGAAACTTTATCAAAGGAACATACTGAAAATGTCTTTTAGCCTTAGCATCAAGTATAATCATCAAATCATCAAATAACTCATCACGCTCTGTCAAACATGTATCCCCCAAAGTACAAGTTAGTGAACCTGCTGTGTCAATTTTCACATTTCTAGCTTTGAAATCATCCAGTGTGTATGTCTTGTGCTTTCTGTTCTTGTGAGTTTAATATGTTCCATACATATTTGTTTAAAAGGAAAAATTATAAAACATACAACATACCGTTTCATGTCTTTTTAGATGGCTGTTAACATTAGACATTAGGCTACATGAACAATGACGGCAGCTGAATGCTGCACAGTCTACTGCTCTTTGAGATGTCTGATCAAAATGCGATCTAGGGGACTTCTTTGAATATGTGCATGGATAAGGATGACTGCGGCCAAAGTGGCCATGTTTTAACATATAGTGCTTCAATAACTGATATCTTGTAGTTTCCTCTGCAGCACACTCTTTAAATTTCAATATTCATGTTACTGAAAATGAAACAAAACAATGAAACAAAAAATGACTACACCATATACAGCATTATTTTTTTATATATATATATATTTGTAGCTACTTTAAAGGGTAAGTTTGGTTATATTACAGTGTGGTTGTATGAGGCACATCCAGTCAGTGTATTACCCACAGTAGATGGTGGTTGGCATAAGACAGGAGTCCCAACATGGAAGCTAAAAGGACCAAGTCAGCATAAGATTTTATTATTTTCAAAGAAAGAAAAAAACAAAACAAAGTATGGCATATTAAGAATATTTTCACCACACTAGCCTGCCCTGTGCATCAGGCATACCTTTCCATGATAAAATGAAAAACAAAATGTATTTGTCAAAGACATTTGGTGGTATTTGTAGTGGTTTATAATACATATCATACATAATATTATTTTTATACTTTTATTATACTATTCACATTAGTATCTACAACATTGTTATATTCTCATTCACACTCCTTAATGGGTTAGTATTGCCTAAGGGAACCTCCAATATTACCTGAGCACTTGGCAGCCAGGGAGAGATGGAATGTAATGTGTGGAATGTGATGCTTGAATGTGATGCTTAATTCGGCCACTGAATGTTGCCTTATTAGGAAGAAATGTCCCCACTGAAGATGTGGGATAGGGGGTCAAATTGGGTTACATGAAACACAGGCAGAGACTGGTCTTGGTCTTCCTCTCTCGGCTTTCTGCTCTTGGGTCTTCTCTCCAGGCCATCTGTCTCTGTGGCTCAATTCCTCCAACCTGTAGGTAATATGTACCTTGTACCAACTACTGTAACATCACTGAATACTTAATGAATGTGTTATTGAACTGTATTTATTGGTCTGTCATTACTATTTGCCACCACAGAATTTTGGCATCACAAACAGGACACAGGTCAGGTTCCTGAGCTAATTCATTCCTAACCTTATTCTCCTCTGTCTCCTGTCTGGTCATGAGATTTTTCATCACTACCATTTGCACTGTCCGCTTTTGACTGCTAATCATCACTGATTTCATCACTGGAATACAACAGCAGAATATGGATCTCATTAACACTATACAGATCAAAACAGTAATTGCTAATCTAACCAGACCCAGTCTCATTCTCCAACCAAGTTATCCAGCCCACATTTGCATCCCTACCAGCATTCTCCTTCACCTCAGCCTTCAAACTCTTAAGCTTATTCATAGCCCTTGTGAACGCTCCTTCTGGAGCTGTATGTCCTGGTATATCAGTACAACAATAGTCTCCTGTAAGAGCACATGCATCTCCCTTATCTGCGAGAATCCAATCAAGCGCCTGGCAATTTTGCCATGCCACAGCACTGTTTGCACTAACCTGTTCTCCTAATGCATAATTGAAGAGTCACTGTTGATTGTAAAATATATAGTTAATCCACTCAGTGTTCTTATTAGCAGTTATCCAAGGCAAAATGCACTCAAATCCTGTTGCAATCTCATGGCTGGCTTTAAACTCATTTGGAATCCCTCGCGGTTGGACGATTGAATCATTGTTACAGTCAGGTCCATAAATATTAGGACATCAACACAATTCTAATCTTTTTGGCTCTAAACACCACCACAACGGATGTGAAATTAAACGAACAAGACTTTCAGCTTTAATTTGAGGGTATTTATATCCAAATCAGGTGAACGGTGTAGGAATTACAACAGTTTCTATATGTGCCTCCCACTTTCACTACTCCCACCCTTGGATCTGGTGAGTGTTCCCTCTTACTCCTGGCACTGACGTTCTTGCCCTGCTCTTCAGAAGGAAACACAATCAATACCTGGAATACCTTCAGATCAAATCATCTATTTATGCCATATGTAAGACCACAGACATTTATCTCCATCTCCCACTACTTACCTTAGAATTAATTAATATCACCTCAACAAAAAAAATCCTGTCTAAAATATACAAAATCATATCTCAGTCAGACACTACCATAACCCTACCGATAGCAAAATGGGAAATAGATCTGTCGATTGCTCCTGATGCCGACTTCTGGAACCAAATCATCCAAAACATTTATTCAATGTCAAAAAATGCAAACCTACAACTAATCCAATACATAATACTCTACAGAACACACCTCACGGAACAGAAAATGTTTAAAATGGGATTCACCTCAGAAATTTGTACTAACTGCACCCAAAAAACACCAGACACTTACTTTCACGCCTTCTGGCACTGCACACCAATTCAACAATTCTGGAACGAGGTCACTAAATCACTCTCCACCATGATGGGCTGCCACATCCCTATGTCCCCTTTACTCTGTTTACTCTGTGACACATCAATAACAAACCTCAACAAATCAAGCAATAAACTACTCCTCACAGCCCTGACTATCGCCAAGAAAACCATCCTCATCAACTGGAAAACTAGGAACAATACAAACAACACACACTGGAAAAACTTACTCATAGAACACATCTCCCTGGAAAATTCACCCCTACCCATCCAAAACTCAGCAGTAGAACCCCTCTCTGTTTGGGCCCCTCTCCTCAACCACCTTCAATCTTGAACTCACTCTTTGTTATTATTTACTATTACCATTATTACTACTATGATTTGTTTATTCATTTTCCATTTCCATTATTAACAATAATTGTGATAGCAGTTGCCTGAGAACCAATTCCCCCACCCGTTAACACAGAAATGACATTATTATTCATAACTACCTCATATTCATTTACTAGTTATTCATACCGCTGCTTTCTTAATTATTCATTTCATTGCTTTTATTTTGGTGTGATTATTACTTTACCATTATCATATAATGTATATTATATATTATTTATTTATTCTTATTATTTTTATTTATTTATTTTTTTTAATCATGATTTAATTATTATTACTTTATAAAATTGTTATATTCTTAGTGTGATGTACTGCATATTGATTGCTATTATTATTATTGCTACTATGTTTGCTTTAATTATAATTGTGGCGATGGCCTGGGCATGGGGGTATGTATGTGGGGGGTGGACTGGGTGGACCGGGGGGGTGGGCGGTGGCTCTGTGGCTGGCTCTCGGGTGGCGTGCCGGTGGCTCCGGTAGGGCCGGATGAGGGGTGGGGCGGGTGGGGCCTACATCCCCTCCCACCTTTTAAAGGGGGTGGGAATGGGACAGAATAAGATAAATAAATAAACAAATGCATTTCACTTTCCTCAGTGGACAGACTCCCTCCCCAGGGTCTGGGAGTTGCCCCAAAGGAGGAAAAGCTGGAGGCTGGACCTGCAACGGGCTAGCGACCACCTCAGGGTTTGGGCGCAACCCAAAGCAGGAACGCCATAAAAAACAAACAGACAGACAAAGACACACACACACACACACACACACACACACAAAAAAAAAAAGACAGAATAGAAGGGGTGGGCTCCCCCTGCTGGCCTGCCCTGTCTGTTTCTCAGCGGGGGCCCCGAGCGTGCCGCCGGGTGCTGGTTGGTGGGCCTTTCGCCTGCCTCCCCGGTTCCCTGGCCTGCCCCCCCCATCAACCCCCCCCCTTATATTATACTGCACTATAGTATTATGTTATAATATATTTCTATAATACATTACTCTATATTGTCTTATATTATGTAATGTCACATTATGTAATATTATGCTATGTCATATAAATATTATATTAACTATTATATTGGGTTACACACGCAATTATGTTACTGTATTACATCACCATTTATCTCTCTATTTATTTATGTATTTGTTTATTTATTTATTAATTTTCTTCTCTCTCTCTCCTTCCATTATAACCCTAATGCTTCACAATTTGTTTATCTGTTTGTTTGCTTGTTTGTTTGCTTAAACCTATTTTTCTAGCCCCATCATACACGTCATACCCCTTCCCTATTTAAATCATTACTCATGGACATTTACCCCCCAATCAACCCAAAGAATGCAAGCTTTGTTTTTTGTCTGTTGTTTGTATGTCTGCTCACCGTATGTCTACTGTTTGTGCCTTATGTCACTGTTTTTGCTGTATTCTGTTTTTGTTACCCTGTTTCACAATAAAAAAAAAAATTAAAAAAAAGAAGGAAACACAATTAACTCCTGCACCACCTGCACCCTAGTGCATCTTCCTGGCCAATCTAATGGAAGAACCGAGTACAGGTTCTGGCCACCGCACCACCAAAACTGACCCGCTAACGCTATGGTTTGGCTTAAGTAGGGACAGCCTGGGACCTGCACATGCAAAATAATACCTTAAACAGGAGGTGCTGGCTTCAGTGTTGGCTTAGTGCAGTTTCCCTCCTTCGTCTCTTTTCTTCAGTCATTGTCAGAGTAGTTGTTACTACTGCAGTTGTCCTCAGTCTTGGCATTAGAGTCTAGCTGTGGTCGTTGTCGTTATTGTTTTCACTGCTTTAGCATTCCCAATGATTTTTGGTGTAGTAACTATGGCTATAGGTTTGGTGATCTTAGCAGGTTTAGCTATTGTCATGAACTGAAAAACTGGCTGGACAGATGATTTAGCAGTAGTCAACACTGCTCCTCCTGGAGGCCGCAATGGTATAAAATCCTCAGATGAGTCTTGCTCCATCTAACATAATAACCTTGATCTCATTTCCCCAATTGAGGCTTAAAGCCAACTACCCAAAATTTTCCTAGATCAATTTCTTTTTCTCTTACCCTTATAGAACAATGGCCTGGTCCCCATGAATCAGGAATGCTACCGTTCCACCACGCTGATATCCACTATTCCACATGTACGATCTTTTCTGTCTATAGTCACATGAATGTTAAAAGTATCTATGTAAGAAGTCCAATTTTGCTTAGGTATTTGTGCAACCCAAATGTTGTCATCATTGTAATCCCACTTTTGGTCATTAGATGTCTAATCTTGCAATCCTGGCCATCCAGCGAAGGTCCTTCTAACTCTCAAGCTACCTAGTACATTGTCCAGGGCAACAACTGTTTTATTTTTGGGACTTACTATGTCAGGGTCTTGCATGTCGCTGTCATGTTAGTCAGAGCAGTGTCAGAGGGGATAGTAAAGTTTTCCTGCACTTCTCTCCGTGAAGCATCACTCACCTTTCTAATAACCCTATCCATCTTCCCCTCTCCCACTGGGAGAGTGGATAGCTGATAATACTGGCAACATATGAGCAGGATCATCAATGTCAGCGGACAAAGTATCACCATCATCACTCTCCTGTTCTGTCCTTGCTCCCCATCCTTTTTGACTACCTTGAACTGTGTCCTCTGAAACCTTCACACAGTGATTTAAATGGTACCACGTACCTTCCATTTGTACTGCTCTAAAGGTAGCTCTGACTACCTCGTAAGGTCCTTTCCTCCTAGGGAGGTCCCACTTTCTTCTGAACACTTTAACTTACACCAAATCTCCTGGTTTTACTTTGGGTTCTTTGTCTTTCTGGACCTCTCTAGCCTGGACAGAAGCAAAACGGGAGGAAATACTCCTATTTACATAGTCATTTGTTTGACATAGGATCTCATGTCACTTGTTAGTAAATCTAGTGAAGGGCAATAAACCAGAAAGGTTGGAAATCACTGGTCTTATTAAGTGCAAATGTCATCAAAGTATCATCTATTAGCTTTCATCATATCAGACTCCATCATATCTTAGAGAGCTCAAAGTGCCTTATTATCCCACCAGAACACTGCGCTCTGAGAATGCAGGGTTACTCGTGGTCCCTAAAGTCTCCAAAAGTAGAACAGGAGCCAGAGCCTTCAGCTATCAGGCTCCTCTTTTGTGGAATCACCTTCCTGTTTCGGTCCAGGAGGCAGACACCGTCTCCACTTTTAAGACTAGACTTAAGACTTTACTTTTTGATAAAGCTTATAGTTAGGGCTGACCCAGGCTTGTCTTGGACCAGCCCCTAGTTAGGCTGACATAGGCCTAGTCTCCTATAATACACCGAGCACCTTCTCTCCTTCTCTCTCTCTCTCTCTCTCTCTCTCCTTTGCTAAAATTCATGTCCTGTTACTAACTCGGCTTGTTCTCTGGAGCCTTTGTGCTCCACTGTCTCGCAGGTTAACTCGTATCGCAGCTGTGTCTGGATGATGTGTCGTGGTTGTGCTGCTGCCGTGGTCCTGCCTGATGCCTCCCACTGCTGCTGTTACTATTAGTCATACTTGTACTGTTATACACATATGATTATTGTCACATACATATATAATCATATTAATAATATAATATCTGTCTCTCTTTATGTCTCATTGTGTCATATGGATTACTGTTAATTTATTATGTTGATCTGTTCTGTACAACATCTATTGCACGTCTGTCCGTCCTGGAAGAGGGATCCCTCCTTAGTTGCTCTTCCTGAGGTTTCTACCATTTTTTTTCCCAGTTAAAGGGTTTTTTTGGGGGAGTTTTTCCTTATCCGCTGTGAGGGTCCAAAGGACAGAGGGATGTGGTATGCTGTAAAGCCCTTTGAGGCAAATTGTGATTTGTGATATTGGGCTTCATAAATAAAATTGATTGATTGATAAACCCGAAGTATTCCAACTAACCAAAGTCTGCAGTCAACGGTAGGCAAATGTTGAAGTTAAATTAACTGGCATTTGAACATGACAAGTGTTACCATATAAAACACCACATTATGGCCCAACCCTTTTTCTTATTTTTACCCCTATCCCTCATTTTCGAGTGTCCCTTTGAACAGAGTTACAAGGTGGAATGGTTGAAATCTTCCCCTATTAAGTGGGACAACCCACAACCCTGCAGGTCCCAGATATATCATCTGATATACTATGGCAATAATTATATTATCACAGTGACACTTGCCATTTATCTTATGGAGATAGAAAAGCATGGACCCTCACAATTTGTTCACAACTTTTACTGTGTCAATCAGACAAGTCATTAAACAAAAAAGAACTGGCAGTACTCTGTCAGCTTAAGTTAGCAACCTGTGCTCCTACCCTGCTAGTCTTAAATGATGTTAGAAGAATGCTAACAAGTGCAGCAACTTCACTGCTGGACTAAAATTAAATTTTGGGTGTCAGATGCCATCAAAGGGAGGCAGAATGCAACACAGAAGTGTGTCAAAATGTAGGACTGTCATGGACCAATCAGCAATAGTAATGCTACATTAGCTAGCTAGGGCCGTTAGCTACCAATACATCAGCATATCACTGGTGATTTTTATGCGAAAATGAATTGTGAAGTTTCAAAGTCTTTACTGACAAATTACATTTTCTTTTGTTGCTTGTGCAGCCATCTTGCAGATGATTTCTTTTAACACTTGGTTTAGGGTGTGCCTTTGAAAAACTTTGGTTTGGAGAGCCAAGTAGCTCTAACAATTTGCCCTACCCTTCCATCCCAACAAGAATCAAGACACAAACACGCAAAACTGAGGGCTCAGGGCTGAGTGGTGGGGGCAGGGGGTGTATTAGTATTTGACCCTATATCAGTATCACTCTACTCTCCTCTATATATGACAACATTCTTATCAGTCTCATGAATCTTAATCTCGTAGAGCAGGTTGGGTGGGAGCACCTTCACCATGTTGTCCCAGATGTAAACAGCCACGTTCTCAGTTGTGCTACATGGACAAAGAGAAATAAAGAAGTAATCGCTGTAATGTGCATACATGATGTGGGAGCTGTTGTGAAAACAGATGGGTAAGAAACTCACCTGACAACACCTGTGAAGTATGGGACGTCTTTATCCAGGTGTTTATGGTCCAGTGGAATCATGATGACTTCCTGTTGGATGAAATCAACCAGTCATTTAACGCAGGATGCCATTTTCAGACTGAAACATTAAGCTTAACAGGCATTGTTAACACTGATCTCCTAAAGAGTATATGCGTAAAGGTTACGCCTCCTTTCCACTTATGCGTATGACTGGTATCTGTGGATCCATATGGATGATGCTCCCAGTGTCCAACACAAGTAAGTGCATTTCTTTAAAGATGGATAGAAACCTGATAGAAACTACTCGTAGCCATGGGGGAGGCTAATTTTGTCCGATTTTCACCATCCAGTAGTTTGAAATATTCACTTTGAACATTATCAGGACAAAAACAGGACCAATATTGCATGGCAACAACAAAATAAAGATGTTGGCCTGCCAGGTACGTAGCATGTATTGTGAAATATTTCATTGAAAAAACACATGAAAAAACATAATGACGATCTAACTGTATATGTATGTATGTACAGCCATATTTTGGCAGAATAACATTACTCAGATTCACAATGTGTTAAACTAGATAAACAAGTTATTTTTAAACTCACTTAACAGTCAACACAGGCAACCTAATTGAAGGAAATAGTCTATTCGCTAGTTGGCAGCCTGTTTGCTACGCTAGCACACTGTTATACAGACTGTATGAAATTTGCCCTAAAAGTTCAGTTTTTTTAATGTTCTCAAGGCAAAATCTGGACAGAAATATTACAGAGGGGAAAAGTTTCCCAAGGAACATCAGATTTCATGGAGATTCCCATAGGAATGACTGTACTTGTGGTTGACTCGTCTCTGTACACATACAGTACAGGCCAAAAGTTTGGACACACCTTCTCATTCAATGCGTTTTCTTTATTTTCATGACTATTTACATTGTAGATTCTCACTGAAGGCATTAAAACTATGAATGAACACATGTGGAGTTATGTACTTAACAAAAAAAGGTGAAATAACTGAAAACATGTTTTATATTCTAGTTTCTTCAAAATAGCCACCCTTTGCTCTGATTACTGCTTTGCACACTCTTGGCATTCTCTCGATGAGCTTCAAGAGGTAGTCACCTGAAATGGTTTTCATTTCACAGGTGTGCCTTATCAGGGTTAATTAGTGGAATTTCTTGCTTTATCAATGGGGTTGGGACCATCAGTTGTGTTGTGCAGAAGTCAGGTTAATACACAGCCGACAGCCCTATTGGACAACTGTTAAAATTCATATTATGGCAAGAACCAATCAGCTAACTAAAGAAAAACGAGTGGCCATCATTACTTTAAGAAATGAAGGTCAGTCAGTCCGGAAAATTGCAAAAACTTTAAATGTGTCCCCAAGTGGAATCGCAAAAACCATCAAGCGCTACAACGAAACTGGCACACATGAGGACCGACCCAGGAAAGGAAGACCAAGAGTCACCTCTGCTTCTGAGGATAAGTTCACCTGAGTCACCAGCCTCAGAAATCGCAAGTTAACAGCAGCTCAGATCAGAGACCAGATGAATGTCACACAGAGTTCTAGCAGCAGACCCATCTCTAGAACAACTGTTAAGAGGAGACTGTGCGAATCAGGCCTTCATGGTCAAACAGCTGCTAGGAAACCGCTGCTGAGGAGAGGCAACAAGCAGAAGAGATTTGTTTGGGCCAAGAAACACAAGGAATGGACATTAGACCAGTGGAAGTCTGTGCTTTGGTCTGATGAGTCCAAATTTGAGATCTTTGGTTCCAACCGCCGTGTCTTTGTGAGACGCAGAAAAGGTGAACGGATGGATTCCACATGCCTGGTTCCCACTGTGAAGCATGGAGGAGGAGGTGTGATGGTGTGGGGGTGTTTTGCTGGTGACACTGTTGGGGATTTATTCAAAATTGAAGGCACACTGAACCAGCATGGCTACCACAGCATCCTGCAGCGACATGCCATCCCATCCGGTTTGCGTTTAGTTGGACGATCATTTATTTTTCAACAGGACAATGACCCCAAACACACCTCCAGGCTGTGTAAGGGCTATTTGACCAAGAAGGAGAATGATGGAGTGCTGCGGCAGATGACCTGGCCTCCACAGTCACCGTACTTGAATCCAATCGAGATGGTTTGGGGTGAGCTGGACCGCAGAGTGAAGGCAAAGGGGCCAACAAGTGCTAAACACCTCTGGGAACTCCTTCAAGACTGTTGGAAAACCATTTCAGGTGACTACCTCTTGAAGCTCATGGAGAGAATGCCAAGAGTGTGCAAAGCAGTAATCAGAGCAAAGGGTGGCTATTTTGAAGAAACTAGAATATAAAACATGTTTTCAGTTATTTCACCTTTTTTTGTTAAGTACATAACTCCACATGTGTTCATTCATAGTTTTGATGCCTTCAGTGAGATATAAATAAATAATAAAGATAAAATAAAGAAAACGCATTGAATGAGAAGGTGTGTCCAAACTTTTGGCCTGTACTGTATGTAAGTGGAAACAAGGTGTTACATTGGTCCACGGTGCAGTGTATTCTATCAATAAAAATTTAAGATGTCTCAGCTTCTGTCTGTATTTGTCAGGGCCCCATTGAAATGATTTAAAGCACTTGGTTTAAAGCGCATTTAGGGCATATCCAACTCCACTTTGCTCATTAAATGGTGCATAATCTGGGTGCAAAGTACGGTGTAAGGGGCAAAGGGGTTGTATTTACTTATTAAATTAATCATAGGCGTGTTTTAACATGAATTCAACAAATCAGAGTGTCAAGTTGAATATTGAGGTCCAATCCTGGCGGTCACACTGACTGACATTGACTGATTTTTCGGGTTATCTGTGACTAAAAACATGCCTGTCTACAGCGCTAGTCATGTGAAATCCTATTAAATGTCTTTTTTTTCCAAGATAAAATGAAACATTTTAAAGCGTTCTTTCATTATGACCATCCCAAGGCACACCTGTGTAGTACTGATACTGTTTAATAAGCATTTTGATGTGCTGCACCTGTCAGGTGAATGGTTCTTGGAAAAGGGGAAGTGCTCACTACCGTAGACTTTAACAAATTTGTAACCAATAAAAGAAAGAATTTGATCTTTAACTTAAACATGTGAAATATTGGAGCATAAACAAAGGTGTTGCATTCAAATCTTCATTCAGTGTATTTGGATAATTTTTCTATAAAGCTAACTTGCGTCTTGTGATGGTGATTAAAGCACGAGATGTCAAATGTCAATCTATCCCCACGTGGGAGACATTAATTTAGCATCTACAAGTGTGTTCAAAGATGGGTCTAAAGCTCTCCTCCTGTCCACAGACATTAAATATCTTCCAGCACAGTAAAATAAAACTCCACATTGCTGCTACAGAAAATCCTTGCTGAAACACTGTACATTGATGCATGTAAATCCTATTTGTGCATGGTGTGTATTTTGGGCCTGTGTGTGTCTAAACATACACAGGCCCAAAATACACACCATGCACAAACAGGATTTACATGCAGAAAAAAAAAATCACCTTGAGGAATTAAGTATAGCTTCTCCTTCTCTTTTTGAGATGATCTTACCTCAATGCACCTCTTCAAGTCAGTCAAGTTCATGACCATGCCAGTGACACGATCAATCTGTGGATATTCACAGGATTTCATAAATCATCGTGTGTTAAATAAAAAACAGTATGTTTTTGTGTGTATGGCATCATATGGGGTGGGCTGCTGTGGCTTAGAGGTAGAATGGGTCACTCCACCAGTCCACGTGTGGAAGTATCCTTGGGCAAGATACTGAACCCCATATTGCTCCTGATGGCTGTTCCATCTTGGTGTCAGTGTGAGTGAATGGTAACTGAATAGCAGGTGGGACCTTGTATGGTAGCCTCAGCCACCAGTGTATGAATGTGTGTGTGAATGTGACATGTAGTGTTAAAGCACTTTAAGTGGTTGAAAGACTAGAAAAACACTATGCAAGTGCAGTCCTTTTACTATTTATCATATGGTTTTTCATTTCATCACCCATCCAACAGGTGCCATCATTTTCTGGTCGTTTTGATTTACTTTCACATTTGTTCATTAATTTCAGTGTTCTCTTTTGAAAATAAATAAGCACTGTTGCCTCACAGTTGAACCCAGGCTTGGGTACCTTTTCTGTAGAGTCTGCATGTTCTCACCATGTTAGTGTTGGTTTTCTCTGGGTTCTCCAGCTTCCTCCCACAGTTATCAATCAATCCTTGATTTGTCACATGGAATTAATACATAGCACAACAACTCATCAGCTCCTTTAAGTTGTGCACAGTAATTTAGTTCCTTTTCATCTTCTTTGAGTATTGGGTCATTTTGGTACAAGTGATTCACTAATGAAGGTAGTGCTTTTTATTAAAAGACAATTTTTGTTGCCGTGCTTCGTGTCTATATAAAGCCAGCACATTTGAAAGTTCTTCAGAGACAAAAATGGCTAAAACAAGGAACCTAATGCTGGAAACATGCCTGAAGATACAGATTCTCAGCCAGGAAGGGTACAGCTGCTGCCAGATAGCCAGGAAGTGCAGATGCAGTCCTTCAGTAGTTGGATACACTCTGCAGAAATACAGACGAACCAACAGCTAGGAAGACAAACCAAGATCTGGGCGTCCAAGGGTTTCTTCAGCAAGAAATGACCATATCCTGATCCGCATGTGCAGGGAAAACCGCGGAATGACATCACAGGAGCTTCAGCAGCACCAAAATGGTGTCCAGTGTTCCACCCGCACTGTACGTGGCCGACTTTTAGATCATGGCTTAAGGTCCTACAAGCCTGTCAAGAAGCCCCTGATCAATGAGAGACAGAGGTTAGCCCGGCATCGTTGAGCCCAAGCACACAAGAACTGGACAGCCAGGAATTGGAAGAAGATTCTGTGGTCAGATGAGTCCAGTTTCCAGCTTTATCTTCCTCCTGCTAATGTGAGAGTACGCAGAAGGCCAGGCGAAGCATTATCTCCAGCATGTACAGTACCCACTGTCAAGCATGGTGGAGGCAGTATCATGGTTTGGGGATGCTGGTGTTGGTCATCTCACTGTCTGTGATGGCACACTGAAACCTGCCAAGTATTGTGCCATTCTCGAAACCCACATGCTCCCTTCTGCACGTGCACTGTTCCGTCGAGGTCAAAACTGGATGTTTCAACAAGATAATGCCCCTTGCCGCACATCCAGGGCCAGTAAAACTTGGCTGCAGGAGCACAGGTCTTAGAGTGGCCAGCTCAATCCCCTGACATGAGCCCCATTGAAAATCTGTGGTGGATTATCAAAAGGTCTGTTTCAAAGCATAAACCAAAGAATTTAAAAGAATTAAAAGCAGTAATTCAAGAAGAATGGGACAAGATTACCCCTCAACAGTGTGAAAGGCTCGTGGGGAACATGCCAGCCAGGATTAGAGCTCTACTGTGTGCTAATGGCAGGACTACTAAATATTAATTTGATGATGTGATGGTTTATTTATTTTTTGTTCAGTTTTGAACACATTCTCTGTTATTTGTTGACTTTGATACCGACAATGTTGAGAACTGACATATTGAAACTGTCAAGAATTTAGTTGTTATTTTTCTTGTAAACGATAAACAAAAAAAAATATCATTTGTATTTGTTTGTCTGTCTAATGCAGCCACACCTTTTGAAAGACAAAAAAGATTTTTCCACAAAATTTCATGATAATATTTGACATTGTGTAAAATTTTAAGGGTGTCCGGAAACTTTTTTCCACCACTGTATTTGTCTGTACAATGGCTAGCATGATGCTTGTTCAGCTGGTGCCCATTTCTTCTCGAGCTCTCCTTGATGTTTACTGATGTTTACATTTGAAAACATTGACCTGGCTAGCTAGCAGTTAACTAGCTAGAGGTTGGCAGGGGGAGAGTTTACAGTATAGTGAGTTGATTTCCTCATCCTGATGGCAGAGGGAGTATGGCCGTCCAGATAAGGGTGCCTCACTGGCTCTGTTGCCATAGCTTCTAAGGTTAAGAGGAAGGGAGATTGCCCTGTGCCCCTGGCTCAACAGAAGTCCCTTTTTAGACATGTCCATTTTGTAAGCAAACAGTCGGGTGATTTAGAGCGAGCCAGGTGAGCATGCTTGTTGTTTTAAGTCAGTAAACAATAGAAACTTCACAAAACCATAGATCAGTATAGGTACTTGAGAGCCAGGTAGATACTCACCTTTCCACACACTGTCACCTCCACTGTGGACAAAAATAAGAGCATTGTATGAATGGGAGGCATTGAAAAAGCAGCTGTAAATTGTTTCACATATTGTAATGTGTTACATTACAGGAGTAAAGGACAGAGTGTGACAAACCTTTGTAGTTGTGTCCATGACCATTGGGATTGTTGCATTTTCCATAAACTCTTTCATTCTCCTCATCACTAAGGTGAATGCTAGAAAAACATTAAAGTAACCTTTATCAAAACCTGCTGCACACTTTGGGCTTTCCCATTTCTCAATTTGTACCTCCTTGATTCTCCTCCTCTATCTTAGTTCCACCCCAGGGAGATGCAGACGAGGAGGAGTTGAGGAAAAGATGCATTTAACAAAATTAGACATCCTTGGTTATTAGCCATCTAGCTATTATTTTTAAGTGATGTCAGTTCAAGCCATGGGGCACAGTTGCACCAGCTGCCCACTGTTTTGTTGAAACCTACCACTATAATTGTGATCTCTGTCTGAGCAGATTTACTTTGAATTCCATCCCCAACATGCCATAATGTGACAACAATGTGACAACACTGTATAGATGTTTTACTTTTTTTTTTAATTAGAGCGCATGCACACATACATCAGGTGCTTAAAATGCTTCTGCAAAGGGTACTCTGGTGTATTGTTGCTTATAACACCTCTGGAAGCCTCCTCACTCCTCCTGATGCATTTTTGAATTTAGGATTTTCTTCAAGACAGAGCACTCAGATTAATTTGTGGGTCACAAGCCGGGGAGGATCAATTTCAATCAATTCAATTTTTATTTATAAAGCCCAATATCACAAATCACAGTTTGCCTCAGAGGGCTTTACAGCATACAACATCCCTCTGTCCTTTGGACCCTCACAGCAAGGATCGAGGATGCAAGGAGGCACAAAATTGAGAGATGGGGGGGGGCATTTTACACATTTTTCTGAGGTTGGCTGCTTTTCCAAAAGAGAGGGTAAAACAATGCACTGAAATTGAATGTGTGGTTAAGACTGAAAAACAAATGAACACAGACAGACATGCCTATTTCGGAGCATACTATACATTAAAAAAACACTTTTAGAAAACCTGCATTGATAAGAAAGGTTTTTCCCCCTTTACCATTTCTGTACATATAGCAATCTATGGCACTAGTTACCTGTTAAAAACTGCACTTGAAGTCTGGATTGTCATTTAAAGCAAGGAATCCCTGTCTGTCTGTCTGTCTGTCTGTCCACTGCATATCTCTTGACCATTCATACAATTTCCTTCACACTTGGTGGGTGTATTGCTTGGGACCCAAAGTTGTGCCTTTTCAAATTTGGTGCAATTTGGGTACACAACACACTGAATATGAATGAATTTTGAATAAACAAGCAAACAGCCCTCTGCGTCTCTGTATAGAGGTGGGGACTGGGCTTCAGGGCTCTCCAGAGAGAAGACTGAGTCAAACAAATGTCTCGCTATGTGTATTTTACTGTGTTTCTGACCGCAAGTACATCTTTATTATTATTTTCTTTGCCATATTAACTTATAACCAGGAATGACAGGAAGCCGGTACAATCCACTGCTCTGCACTACTAAAAGATTCAGTGCCAGTGTGCAGTACCAGGAAGAGGGGACAACAGCTGCCTGTCTAAAGCAGTTCAGGTGGGAAGATATTCATGGAGTCAAACTTCCTGGATCAATTACTTATAAGGAAACATTGATAAAACACAAATAATGCTTCTTTCCAACCTAGACAGACTACATTTCTACGGAAGTTTTATTGGACTTAATCATTTGTAACCCCCACAAAAAAAAAAAATCTACAAATATGTAATATGATCCACAAATATTTGACTATCGAGAAATGTGTCTTTTAATTTTTGTGTTGTGTAAAGTCATATCCACAAAAATACAGCATTATTTGCAAATACGCATAACTTACTCTGTTAACACATATTTTAATTTCACATTAAAATGTTACAGGTTTTACAAATCTAAACAGTTTCACCACAGCAAATACATGGGAAGTCATATTTACGCATTTGTGGATCCATTTTACACGTGAAACGAGTTTTGCACATTTGTTGATCACTTCCTGTCAGTTTATGGGCCATATGACATTTGTGACTTCCCTCCTATTTCTTTGCATAATTTTATCCAATTTCTACCGCAGCAGATCTGTAAAACCCCTGACGAAAAATATCTGTGAGAGATGTAGTTTCTTGCCACATCAGCAGGTGGTGACAATGTCTTCCAACAAGGCTAAAACAAGAGTGTAACGTTCAACAACTGGAAAACAACAAGGACATAAGTCAGCTTGTTTCCACAAAGCATGGGGAATTTATGCCAAAGTATGAACACATATTTTGTTTTATGATAAGCATGTACAATAAAATCGATAATTTGTAAGAATAGTATCATTGCGATTGCAATGCTGATTTTCAGTAGGGAGTTAGTAAGTTAGTGTTATGGTAATACCTATGATGTTTTACCATCGAGCTAATGGCTTAATCTGACACAAAGTTGCGGTGCTGGAAGAAATAGTCAGATCTTTTAATCAGATAAAAATACAAGAAAAACAAAAAGTAAATGTACTCATTATACAAAATGGTCCATTTTGGATCAAATACGATGACTGGTGCATTAATGCGTTTATCAATTTAATGTTGAAGCTGGTAAATGTGTGGCTTTTTTGCAGGTAGCAGTCAACACTTCCATCCATAATAATTCATTTGTTCGTTATAGTTTTTATTATTAGCTAAATCTGCAGTTTAACTGGTATTTAAATGTATCAAATAAATGTAGGGGAATGAAAAGTAAAATACTTCCATCTGATATGTAATGGGGTAGAAGAATATAGTAGCAGAATATGGAAATACTCAAGTAAAAATATATAAAAAATGTACTTAAGTACAGCATTTGAGAGTAAATGTACTTTGTTACTTTCCACCACCACTACTTTATTGCTATACTGTGAAGATGAATGAATATGCTTATTATGCTTATGCTTATGGGGTCAAATTTAAGTGTTAGCTAACTAAAGTCTTAGCACTGTGTAAGCATGGCTGGGAGTGATATAGGGCATGTATTTATGGATTTCACACTACTTAGTAATTTACACCACAAATGGAATAACCAATCAACAATGCAGTCTACATTTACTTCTGTCGGGTGATCAGTAAATGCTCTGGTTTCATGATGGAATCAGATGGACAGTTGACCTGCCAGCTGTAAAATGATCATTATCAATGGAGGATTGGCCATCGGGACGTTCGGGACGGTCACCAAGTGGGCCGGTGTGGGCCGGTGGGGCTGGCCCGGTGGTCAAAGAAAGAAAAAAGAAAAAAAGACTAGTGGACGTCAAGCTAGTTGCCAGCAGTCAGTACTGCAACGCGCGTCCCTCCCATGTTGTTGGTTTGCTGTGAGATGTTCAGAGGGAACGTAGGTGTTTATGTTTTGATGCTTGAAGGAGGAGATAAGAGTGGCCTCCTCCAATACAAAAGAGGCACTCGTTTTTCTTGAAATCTGATTGGCTCAGCCACAGTCATCAGTGATCACTCATGGCAGACCAGGCTAGTTTGACCGAAAACATGGATAAAGTCGGTACAAAAAGACAGGGTGGCGTGGAAAAAAACGAATAAAAAAAATTAAATATTTACGAGAAGAGGCAGCAAAGTTCTCCAAAATAACCGTCCTGCTTGGCCGCGGCATTGGTCGACGGGCTGAGGCTGCTGGTGTTGCTAACGACAGAAATGGAGCTGGAGCCAACAGTGCCACAGCAGGTGCAGTAACGTTAGCTAACGTTCATGAGTTAGTCCATGAGCCAAGGCCCCAAAATTGACCCCCGACAATCGAACGGGTGGGCCATTTCTAATCTGTATTTTTAACTTGCTACACATCTGTAGTTCACAGTTGGGCATGATAGCCTTCGCATACTGGTAGCTTAGTGATGGTTATCATGCGTTGAATATATGGATCCCTATAGCAGAAATCTGAGAACTGCGTATGGTACATGTTTGGCATTATGGGGCTTGGTGACTTTTGTGAACCACTCAGGATGCCAAAATCAACCCAATATGTTCTAAACATATGACAGAACTTAAAAAAATGCATTATTGGTTGCTCAGATCATATATGTGGCAGTTATAACCCTCTTTCTGTAAATTATGCATAGGCGGAAATAAGAATTTAAGTTTTCTTCTATGTATCTATTCACATCAGAGACATTAGGTAATACTGACATTCTTTCAGGTACCAGATTTGAAATCTCACAGGTCTCAGCTTTCATTTGGTACCAGACTTATGCATGTAGCTCTTATAATTTTGGAGATATACTCATTTGAATATGTGCATGTTGTTTTAGGTGGAATTTCCATAATCAGATCTAAGTGGGTAATTTGTATCAAGATTTCTATTGCAAAAATGGGCATTCTCTATGTTGCATATTTTTTGCCAGTAGGCCTACCAGTGAATAAAATAACTGTCGCAGCTGCAGGAAGGTCCTGCAGTATTGGTCAGTGCTACTAGATGGAGCCAAACCCTCTGTGCTGAAGAATTTCACTCATCGCTCATTCGCTGGTCGTGTAAGCGGAAATTAACGTCAGCAGAGGACTTTGGTGAATCTGTTCCTTTACTTGATGACGAAGTGACATTTTGCTTAAGGTGAGTGCAAATTCTTTATAAACCTCTTCTCTTCATTAATTAGCCTACGCTAATTATGATAATTGCTTAGTCATGTTGTTAATGTTAGCTAGCTAGCACTGTGAATTCTGTCATCTCTAGCCAGTTACTTGCTAGTTTAACCATAGCACGATGGCATGATGGTATTAAATTGCATTAAATTAACTAGTTTTGCTCATAATCCCATCATAGTAAACTAGCTGATATCATATCAAAACATCAACATAAACCACCGTACACTGAACTGAATTGCTGTGATTTTAACCTTTAAATGGGAAAGCACATATACAAATTTTGGAAAAATAATTAATTGCTATTTTCTAATGTTTCTAGGCTAAAATAACACAAATTTATGATTTTTTTCACAATATGACCTTTATTTTTCATTTTAAGTGTTTTACCCATCATCTTGTGCATTTTGTAGATTCTGGAATAATTACACACACACTTTCCAAAAAAAAATAATAATAGGCGTTGCCAGGCAACCAAGATACAAAACGAGTTCAAGAACTCTTTTTGATACATTTGTAGGGAGGAGCCAGTCTTTTTGCATCTTGGTCGCCTAGCAACGCTTATTGTTATTTTTCGAATCGTGTGTGTGTGTGTGTGTGTGTGTGTGTGTGTGTGTGTGCGTGCGCGTGTGTGTGTGTAAATATACCAAATTGAATTCCCAGTCATTGTAATGACGTCAGAATCAGATTGTTCTCCAGATTTGCTACGAGGAAGTTTGATCGCCACGGGCCTGTTCACTTAGTTACGAAGGCAGTGTGCAGTGAAAATGCACTGCAATAAAAACAAAACAGCCAAATTGTGCATCAAGTGCCGGCGACCTGTGTGTGGTCAGTGTACTGTCATGGTCTTCAGTGTTTGTGCTAGTTGTGAGTAAGCTGTGTGGCAGAAGTTGGAGTGGAATAGGGATAGGTCAAACATTTTTGATTAAGGCTCTCTTTCTTTGTAAAAATTCTGAATTAATGTTAATTTCTCATGAGAGCAAAGGACTGTTATTATTGTAATGTTCAACGTTTAGGATTTATTTATGGTTTATTTTTATCTGTTTGACAGCTTTCTCAGATTTTATCATGTTTTTTCCATTGATAGTTTAACTGAAGTGATTTTTATTATTATACTGCTAAAATAAAATAAATTCATAAAAAAATCATCATAATTCAAATCAAATCAAGAATCATAATTTCACCTGTGGCTTCTTCAGGTTCGCTCAGCAGAAACACAGAAACACACACTCACAGGTGTGTTAAATATAAAGGGGTCACATGACCCATTTACCCAGTTACAAGTGTTGTAACTCTTTTTCTTGCTTTTTGACCTATGTAATTTTGTATGTATATATTATATTTTTTGTATACATTGAAAAATGTTTTGAAAATGCCTTTGATGAATGTAAAGAAAAAATATTGAAAAAAGAAAAATGGAATAACTGTGATTGAAAATGGGTCGTGTGACCCCTTTGTATTTAACACACCTGTGAGTGTGTGTTTCTGTGTTTCTGCTGACTGAACCTGAAGAAGCCACAGGTGAAACGCGTTGTTCGCTCTTAATAAAATCACAGCAACTCAGTTCAGTGTACGGTGGTTTATGTTGATGTTTTGACTTGAGATCTTCCTGCAAGCCGACCAGCACCTGAAACTAGCTGTGCAGAGGGAGTTCCGTTTACTTAGCTGATATCATAGTTTGGTAGTTATAATACAAACCTAGACTTTTTTTAATGTATGTTTCAGAGACCAGTAGACCTGTAGAGGAAATGGCTGCTAAATCCACTGAAGGTCAAACCAAGCAGGAACACATGCAAGATAAAGAATGTGCCATCTGTGGAGGAACCAGTGATGAGCTGGCAGCACTCAGAGACTTGGACTCTTGGGAGACATTGGTCAGGGCAGCAGAGAGAAGGGGCCATGCAGGTCTCATGGACCTTGCAAAAACAACATCCGAAGGGAAGTTGCCTCAGGTTTGGTACCACCGGAAATGCAGGAGTGTCTTCACCTTGAAGAAACAGTTAGATGCCCTGGCCAAGTTGCAAGCTGGAGGGAGTTCAGCCAGGACACCACGTGCCAAACCAACTAGCTCAAGGGTTCTTGAGGAGAAATGCATCTTCTGTGACAAATCCAAATACATCAGAGGTCAAAAAACCCGTGAGAAACTAATTCAGTGCTCTGAACTACGTGCAGACCATAGGATACGAGATGCAGCTGTCAAGAAGCTGGATGACAAAATTTTGGCAATCACGAGCAGGGAGCTTGTTGCAGCAGAAGGGCACTATCACAAATCATGTTACCGTGCATACACCCGTGGGGAGTCAGCTACAAGCAGTGGATTTGCTGATGCAGAACAAGATACTGAGGAAGATGCTGGTGATCTGTACAAATCTGCAGAAACACAGGCTCTTCGGGAACTTGTCATGTACATTAGGACACAACTTCTGCCCAGCCATGATATAGTGCCCATGGTCACCCTCAGGAAGCGATTCAAAGAATCAATGATATGTCATGGCGCTAGTGAAGTCAAGACATCATCCATGAACAATTTTCGACGCAATCTAGAAAAAGAACTTTCAGAATCTATTCACATCTGCCCTGATGACAATGGAAGACTTCTTCTGTATGCCGACAGTCTCTCCAAGAGTGACCTTGTGAGACGAACATATGCTCTGCAGATTGAGTTGGAGGCTTTGAGAGCTCAATCAGTTGAATTGGTTGCCAAAGCAGCTTTTCTCCTGCGGAATGAAATAAAACAGAATGCAACCAACCAAGCATGGCCACCTGATGTGGAACAGGACAAAGACATCATCCCCCAATCTGTCAGCAAGTTTCTGCAAACCCTGCTGACAGGGAAGTCAGACAATCCTCAGCCGTCTGAACGGATTGACAGACTCACTTGCTCCCTAGGCAGCGATCTTGTGTTTGCCGTCACAGGTGGCAAAATCAAACCACCGAAGCACATCCTGCTGCCATTTGCAGTCAAGTCTCTGACTGGGAATACAGAACTGATTTCTATTCTGAATAGACTGGGCCATGGTGTTTCGTACACACAGGTTGAGGAAATTGACACCGCACTGTGCCTTCAGAAGCTGGAGCAATCCAAGATGGGAATAGCATTGCCAAGCAACATCTACCAGGGAGTCTTCACCACCCTCGCCTGGGACAATATAGACCGGTTGGAGGAAACAATCAGTGGAGAGGGCACATCACATCGAGTAAATGGGATTGCTGTGCAGCCCAGAATCATTGGACCAATGCCACTAAGTGAAAAGACAACATTTCAAAAGTCTAAGAGAAGAAGCATCTCCCCACCACCATCATCACTCCCCATGTACAACGCTGGTCAGAGAGTGGGGCCCCCAACCACCATCAGTCTAGACATAGATGCAGACAAACAGGTCCAGAACTCCAAAGTCAAGAACTTCATCTGGAGGCTCACTCGAATGTCAAACCCAGAAGAGCAAACCATTAGCAGTTGGACTGGATTCAACATCCTCATCCGCAATGACATGCATGTGGTGCAGGACACTGTCAGTTACCTGCCGACAATCAATGCCCCAGCAACTGAGATGTCGACCGTCAATGAAATCCTGACCAAAACTCTGGACATCATGGACACCCTGGGACTGGAGGAGATTGTTTGTGTCTTTGACCAAGCACTCTTCGCCAAAGCAGCAGAAATCACCTGGAAGCAAGAGAGGTTTCAGAACATAATACTGAGAATGGGAACATTTCACACCATCTGCAACCTCTTGTCAATCATTGGGAAAAGATTTCAGGATGCCGGCCTGCGTGACCTGTGTGTGGAGTCCAGAGTGATTGCAGAGGGATCCGTAGCTGGTGTGATGGAAGGGCGCAAGTACAACCGTGCTGTCAGGCTTCACAAGGTTGTGTATGAGGCGCTCATGAGGGTAGCCTGGAAGGGTTTTCTACCTTGGATCCAAGTTAACCACAGGGCAGAGACTCAACATCTGAAAGAAGCCCTTGAGAGCATCTCTACTTTCCACAACAATGTGTCCCAGACCTCCTTCACAATGCTCATGGATGATGCATCTTGCACTCGCATCTTCAAGTTGTTTGAAGAGTATCTTGACTCCCTCAGGAATGGCAACCCACTGGCAGCTTTCTGGATGTCTTACCTCGATCTGGCTGAGATCATGCTGGGCTTGCTTCGTGCTACAAGAGAAGGGGATTGGATGCTCCACCTCGCATCAATCCACGCTATGATCCCATGGTGCTTTGCTTATGACAAGCTGAATTATGCACGTTTCCTGCCATACTACTATTCAAAAATGACACGTCTGCCAATTGATCACCCAGAGGTGTACCAGCAGTTCATGCAGGGTGGCTTCAGTGTCCAGCTTGGTAGCCAGAATCCTTATGGCCGGATCCCTGTGGATCAAACCATTGAGGAAACAGTCAACAGGGATACCCAGACAGCAGGAGGCACAAAAGGCTTCAGCCTGAAACAGGCAGCTGTGGAGAGGTACTACCTGACTTCTGAGTACCGCTGCATGTTCCTAAAGCAGCTCAGAGCAATGACGGGACGTGGACAGTCCCACCTCAACCACCCAGACCTGCAGTCAACCAGAATCACCAGAGATGAAGCAGATGTACAGGCCGTTGTGAAGCTTCTTGAAGATGACTGGTTGAACCCTTTTGACCCAAATGAAACCGAGTTTGTCAGCATTTCAACAGGTACCCTCCCTCCCCCAGATGTTGTAAGGGACCTTCTTGATGCCAAAAAAATTGGCACAGAAGCATATGAGACCTTCAAGCAGGATCGACTAGAAGACAAAAGACCAAAGACCCAGTTTCATGACAAGATGACAAAAAAGAAACTGAAGACATTTTCAGATATCCAAAAGAAGGCTTCTACAAGCAACCTGAACAAGGTTGTTTTGCAGGCTGACAGAAAGCTCTTTGGCCACATGGTCCTGGCAGCAGAGAGCCGCCATCTCCAGATGAGTGAGGTCCTTTCCCATCCACTCGGGCCATTGCCATGGGCGCTAGCCAATGGAGACGGGACACTGAGGAAGACAAGCAAAGCCACTCTGGCCAGGGAGCTAGAGAAGCAAGTCTTACCAGCAGAGACCATCCCTGAACCATCTGCTACCATCATCGATGGAATGAGTCTGGTTCAAAAGATTAAGGGCAATGACCAGACGTTCGCTCAACTTGCAGAGTCATTCCTGACACAAATCCTACATGAAGGAGCAAGAAGCCAAAGGATTGATGTGGTCTTCGATGTATATCGAGAGGACTCAATCAAGAATGCAGAGAGAGAGAATCGGGGCTGCAGCACAGGAATACAGTTCCGAACAATTGCACCAGGTCACCGGATGCAGCAATGGAGAAAGTTTCTCAGCAGCTCGGCCAATAAGACCAACCTCATTAGCTTCTTGGTGGCCGAGTTGAAAACACCGAAGCTGAGGCACAAGCTGCATGACAAGCAACTGTATGTAGCCAGTGAGGAAAGCTGTTTGCTCATCACCAAGGATCAGTGGGCAGAGGTTGCAGACCTGCAGTCAAACCATGAAGAGGCTGACACAAGAATCATACTGCATGCAGCCCATGCTGCAGATGAAGGCTACAGTGCTGTTGTAGTAGCAGCTGATGATACTGATGTCCTAGTGCTCTGCTTGGCGTTCTCTGCAAATATCTCATGTCCCTTGTTCCAGAAATGTGGAACAAAGAACCGGGTGAGGTATCTTGATATCACCAAGCTACGTCAGGGACTTGGAGACGGGGTCTGTAATGCTCTGATTGGCATGCATGCATACACTGGGTGTGATACAGTGAGTGCCTTCGCAGGCAGGGGGAAGCTTGGAGCCCTGAAGCTCATAACAAAATCAGAGCACTTCCAAGAAGTGTTCCTGGAGCTGGGACAGTCCTGGGAGTTATCCACTGACCTGTTCAAGAGGCTGCAAGCTTTCACCTGCAAACTGTACTCAGCACCCACAACAACAGAGGATGTCAACACAGCCCGCTACCAGCTTTTCTGTGCACGGCGTGGGGAGCTTGAATCCAGCCAGCTGCCACCATGCAAGGACTGCCTCCTTATGCATGCTATGCGTGCCAACTACCAGGCTGGCATCTGGAGAGGAAGTCTCCAACAACATCCAGAAGTTCCAAGCCCAGTTGAGCATGGCTGGGTCAGAAATAATGGTCAGCTCACTTTCAAATGGATGCAGGGATCTCCAGCACCTGAGGCAGTGCTACAGCTGTTGTCCTGTAATTGCAGCCGTAAATGTAAGCTCCCGGAGTGCCAGTGCATGAGCAATGGCTTGAAATGCACCAACATGTGCAACTTGCAAACATGCGACAATCAACCCCAAGAGGATGACCATGAAATCTGCATCACAAATGCAGACCTGACTGACTCTGAAAGTGAAGACTGAACCTGATAGTCGATAGTTGTTTGAATAATACGTTTGAATTGTCATCTGTATTATATAATATACTGTATACTGTTCTTTGTTCCAAGTATTGCTTCAAAAGTAAAAATGTTCAAGACGTGTTTCGTGAGTATGTTGTAAGTATATTATCATTTTCATCAAATTCAGAAACGTGCATCATATATGGGATTATTATGATCTGATTATATTCTATGGACATTCTGCATAAACAACATGCACATATTCAAATGAGTATATCTCCAAAATCATAAGAGCTACATGCATAAGTCTGGTACCTAATGAAAGCTGAGGCCTGTGAGATTTCAAATCTGCTGTCTAAAAGAATGCCAATATTACCTAGTGTCTCTGATGTGAATAGATACATAGAAGAAAACTTAAATTCTTATTTCCGCCTATGCATAATTTAAAGAAAGAGGGTTATAACTGCCACATATATGATCTGAGCAACCAATAATGCATTTTTTTAAGTTCTGTCACATGTTTAGAACATATTGGGTTGATTTTGGCAGCCTGAGTGGTTCACAAAAGTCACCAAGCCCCATAATGCCAAACATGCACCATACGCAATTCTCAGGTTTCAGCTATTAGGAGTCTAAATATTCAACGCATGATAACCATCACTAAGCTACCAGTCTGCAAAGGCTATCATGCCAATAAATAATGTGGACATATATAGGAAGAAGAAAATAGCAACTAGAAATGGCCCACCCGTTTGATTGTAAATGGTGGTCTGGCTCATGGACTAAGTGTGTAATTTGCAAGGTTGGCTTTGGCAAATTGCGTAATTCTTATAGATGTCTGGTTCAAGAGGCCAACTAGCCTACTAGGTATGGTATCAAGTCATTAGAATTTAAATCTGTACTAAAAGAAACTATGTGCATGCTTTTTTCCTGTGGATGCACGCAATTAACATTAGGTGATGCTCCCAGTCCCAAGGACAATGAAGCTGAGGGACAGAATAACCCCAGTTGTGGTGAGGAGGAGGATGAGACCAGAAATATGACAGGTGCAATGTGAAGGCATAGCCTACTATCCATTACATTTTAGCCAGAGGAAAACCTTTTTAGTAGTATTAAGTGGGATTTTTTTGTTGTAGTAATAAGTTCACTAAAAGTTGACTATAGGGCCTATTGCCCAGTTTATACCTCCTTAGTTCATGGCTGTGAGCCATGGAGATATAAATTGGGCTTATGTAATACAAGAGCAGGGCTGGCAGGGCAGACAATTATATTGTGCATAAAATTAGATGCTTTAGGATAGCCATAGCCATTTATGGCCAATTCATTATTGCATTTATTTTATTTTCTGAGAAGGTATAAGCCTGTATGCCTTGAAGTTGGTTGGTTTTAATCTCTGAATATTAGCACTGATTTTACTGATGTCTTTGTATAATAATTAGTCAATGCATTTGTGTAGTGTGTACAGGCATATAGAGGATTATAGGTAGAAACGTGTGGGCCAGTGTGTGGGCCGGTGCGCCTGAGTGTCCCGGGCTGAATTTGTGTCCCAGTCTGCCCCTGATAATTATCCTAGTGATGGTAATTTCAAGGTTAAATGATTTGTAAGCCATGATGTCACTGCTGTGTTTCTACTACATGATTATGGGAATGATGTGACTTGTGGATTTCTCTGAGATATCACTGACTCTTTTATCCCCTTCTTTCTTCCCGTCCTCTCGTCAGCACCTTGGCCTCATCTCTCTGTGCCCAGCTGTTAAGATCGCTGGACCAAGCTCTGATCTCTTCAAACCACATTTGTGAAATTAAAGTACGTGTTTACAAAGTTATGAATATTTGCAAATCAAACTGTGTTTTTGTAGAACTGACTTTACACAACAAAAATATAAAAAGAAATGTTTGTGGATAGTGAAATGTTTGTGGATCATGATACACATTTGTAGATTGTCTTATGTAGGTTAACAAATAAAAAAAGTCCAATAAAAACTTCCACTAAAAACAATCTGTCCTCTAAACTGGACAGATGACGTTCCTCTACTGTATGTGTGCTGCCAGCTGTGAAACGAGTGCCAAGGGACCATCCACAAAGTGCAACACTAAAAAGAGAAATACTGAATATACACTGTAATGTCACCAAATATTAACTACACTCTGTGCCTTATGTTTTAAAATTCAATAACAGAAAAACTTATGTTGATGAATTAAGTCCTAATTCTGGTCTGTTTTTTTAAGTTAGGATTTTTTAACAATTTTGTTAACTATCAAATTATTCTGTGGCCTTTACACCATTTAAATATATCGTTTGCTATACATGATGTCAAGTGTTTCTAATTTCTTTATACACCATAAAGGTGTTTAAAAATACTGAATGCATGCATTTAGGGATGGATGAAGCAGGGGCAGGAGAATAAATAGAGCAAATGACGGCACAGTGTGCTTAAATTTACTTAACATCCGTTTAAGGTGGAACTTTCAATCCTAATATATTGCTGATTAGTTTAAAAATAAAACATTATATTGTAATTGTAAAATTAACCGAGAAGCAGTGTTGAGTGTTAAGTTGTTTGGATGAGCGTACTGCTGCAAGCAGCATTAACACGTCTGACGTCATGTGAGTCCCGAAACAGAGAGGGACCCGTCTGCAGGGAAGATGGTGGACAAGGGCGCCGCCATAGCTCTACTGCATACCGGATGTCACAACCAGAAGTTGGTCTTCTTCGTGTATCTTGTTACTTATTCGGCGCTCCGTCTTTACGGTACGTCCAGATGGTAGGTCGAAGATGATATGAAGATACAAAGAGACAGAACGGTAAGAGAAAGAGTGTTTTAATCATTCTCTATCTAAAAAGTGTAGCGTGTTATCTAAGATACAATTCTATGCTATCTACAAATGTAATGTATCGAAGAATAAGAGTGACATGAGTTGGGAAGCTTGTTTCTCCACTCGACTCGATGGTCCAGGCTAATGTTAGCTTAGCTAAAGAAAGTGCGCTTTTAAGTATAAATTTGGCGAGGTCCTATGGCCATTTTATCTGCCTTCTTTTTGTATGTTGGGGTGTAAAACATCTTTGCACACACACTTCTATTAGCCGATATTAATCGTTATATAAACTAAACAGTACACTCTTTAGAGCACCACAAGGTATGATTGGATTATTTAACAGTTTTTCAGATGTTGATCAAAATCCTGGAAGAAGAAGGTGTGACCCAACTGCAGGCAGAGATCATAATGGCCAGTGGGAGCCTGATTTAACTTTTAAATTTTGGTGTTTTATTGTTGTTGTTTTTTTTCATTGTTTCATGCTCAGTGTCATTTGCTCCTCTCTATTGTTGTTCATACTTCTCCCTTGTTTTTGATTTTATTTCTTTGTGTGTTTGTTTTTCTGTTTTTGAAGATTTGGAGATGGAAGGCAATAAAACGTTTATCACAAAAAAGAGAAGTCCAAGTCAAGTTCTTAATGTTGCCAGCATGATAGTGTAATGTTGTGTTTAACTGTATTCCAGAAATAAAATAGAATTAATAGAATACTGACAGTCTGACAACAGGAAAATCTAATTATTACATTTATTTAATAATTACACCCGAAAATGAACACATCTCCAGACCAAGGAACTCCCTGTTCTGCTGCAGTCACATTTGTCTGGGGTCACTGTGTTGCTCATGATGCCCCTCTCTCATCCCGGAAGATCCCTGGTGGGTGAGGAAACGACCAACAGGATTGAAGTCATTTAGCTAAGCTTTTCTACTAAAGCTTTTGAGCAAACAATTTTAAGTTCTAGCGCGAATGATATGTGTGAGAACCCCCCCCCCCCACACACACACACACACACACACACACACACACACACACACACACACACATTGTCTTCATGTTGTTTAATAACGTCTTAATATTAATTGTAAATCAATGAAACATTACCATAATCACTTAGTGATTATTTTTTACTTCTAATTGCTAACACCTCAGTTTTACATACTGTATACAGTCGTGAAAAGACTCGAGTCAATTAACTATTAAATTATGCGGTATGGAGCGGCGAATGGCGAATAATATACGCGAGAGGAGACCAACTTCCGGTTGTGACTTCCAATATAGTGTAGAGCTATGGCGGCGCCCTTGTCGGCCATCTTCCCTGCAGACGGGTACTGTTGGCCGAAACACGCTTTATCGTTATCATGTGAAAACGGCGAAAGCTCTGGTGCTCACCCAACTGCCACTACATTATTGAAAGGAATGGGTGTGGAGGCAAAGAAAATTTGCAGGAGAGCTGGTTATCATTACCTCTGAGCAGCGGTGGCTGCAACTAATAGCTCACGTTGCGTTGAATTACATTGAGACGCATTCAAGCTCTGTCCAGTAAAAAATACTATTGGGCGAAGGTAAATTATGAAGTTCTCTTTGTGTTTAATGTAATCTTCGAAAATGTGGCTTTTGGTGAGAAACTTAATTAAATCCAGCTGTTTGAAGGATAAATGTGTTTATAAATGTGTATTATTGAATTTGTGACCAAATGTGCTAGATCCGCAACTGCCTACTATTGTTACCTCCGCCTGCATTGTCGGCTGTACGGGAAATGCCCGTTTATATGGGCCATTCACGGGTACCACCTTCTTTTTTTCTGCATCGCCGACAGCACATGAAGGCAGCACCAACACAAGACACAATCCTATCAGTGGATCCAAATGGAATCCATGTTCCACGAAACTAATGCTATTGCTTCTGGTTAAAATCGTGTCAAATGCAGCCTTCAGTAGTAGACATAGATGGCTGTCGGTTATCAGTGGTTATATATGGCTGTGTCATGCCCTGTGGATCGTATACATTTCCTTTACCTTGCCAGGGTTGTTTCTGTTTCCCCGTCGATATGTATTTTCCCCTAGTAGAACCTTTTACCCGAGCTCTAAACCCCGACCCCCAACCACCGAGCGCGGCGCTACGCATTAACAGAGTAAAACATTTTCCTACTAGGAACACTTTCACCGGCTCACTGCTCGCCGCTCGGCAGCGTGAAAGTCTGCAGAGTATTCGATCTCTCCGTTTATGCGACGCATGTAAAAACTGGTTCCTCACATTATAATATGCACAAACTGTAATTTAATCAGTGCTATTCCACTGGCATAAACCACTATAAATACTGCAGGAGGGTTTAGAAAACAGAAGTTGTACATCAATCTCTAACGACGTGTCTCCAAATATAAAGCGGACGATATACCTGTGGAGTCTGTGACAGGCGCTGAAGCTCTGGGTTCGGGTGATGTAACCGATACGTTTCGCTGTGCTGTCGCTCACAGAGAATCCAGCCATGGTCACAGGGGAGGGATGAGGAATAATCTGCTGAGAGTCCGGAAGGAGCGGGATGAAATGATCTGCTGCCTAAAAACCAGCCCCCGTGACTCAGGCTGCCTTGTCATTGGCTTAGATCTGGGCGTAAATACTTTTTCTTTTCTTTTCTTTTTTTTTTTTTTAATTGATAAGTGTCCACCATACATTATATACATTACAATGTATACAAACACCAGTGTATATACAATATATACAAATGTACATGTATACATAAACACTTACCTGGAAATTAATTAAACATGTTAAAGGACTCGCAAATGTCCAGAGTCTTCATTGCTCTTTTGTCTTTTACATTGTGTAAGGAGGTCATATAAAACTCTACTTCCTTTATAAATTGTTGAATTTTTGGAGGTTTTTGACTTCATTTGCACTTGTGAATATGATACTTGCCATACAGTATAAGTAAATTCAAGATATAACTCTTTTGATGTTCACTAGTTCTATTTTCATAAAAAAAATAAAATATCCTTTTCTCTCAAAGAAACAAAAGGAAAAAATACCAAGGCACTCATCTTGATTTTAGAAAAAAGTATTAAAAAGCCTTTATTAAATTACATGGCTAAAGAGGTTAAAAGCGCTCCAATGCGTTTCGGCTGGGAGCCTTCGTCAGGGAGTGTGACCTGAATGGTAAAGAAACCAACAATTTGTGAGACTGGTACCAGGTGCTGGCACTCAGCTCATCAGCACACAGAAAAACAGACAAAGGAGGCCATATCTGAAATCCAACAGGAGAGGGCCTCGCAGCCAAGTAGTCACCAAAGGGTCACAAGCATATACATCAGCACATCTATCATGAACACAAAGCTATCAAAGAGTTACAAGCCTATACAACAGCACATCTAATTTCAACAATTCTTACAGAAAATGATGATATTCTAAGTCTTCATTGAGTCCTGGATATTGTGTTGCTTTAAGCTTAAATATCCAAAAACTCTCCCGTTGGTTAAGTTGTTTTTGCTTATCACCTCCCCTTAAGGTGTGAGGTATATGGTCAATACCTATAGCCCTAAGGATGGAGGGGTCGCTGTTGTGTTTTCCTCTGAAGTGGCGAGCCATTGGGTAGTTATCATTTTTTGTTCTGATTGCATATTTATGTTCAGAGATTCTGTCTTGTAATCGCCGTTTGGTTCTGCCAACATAAAACACATCACACAGAGGGTATTCCAGCTTGTATATTACAAAAGTAGTTTTACGATTCATAAAATGTTTGATGTCGTAGGTTCTGTTACCATGTATATCTTGAAAGTTTTTGCATTTTGTTATGGTGGAACAGTGATTACACTGACCACACTGGAAACTGCCTTGAGGTTTAACTGATAACCATGTAGATTTAGGAGGTGCTGGTAAATAGCTATGGACAAGTTTGTCACCCAGAGTAGGTGAACGTTTAAAGCTGAAAACAGGAGGCTCTGAAAAAAATCTTTCTTAGAGAGACATCACATTGTAGTAGATTCCAGTTTTTTTTAATTATATTTTTAATGTGATTGGCCTCTGTGCTGAATCTTGTAGAGAAGAAAACTCTTTCTGAACACCTCCTTGTAACTCCATTCTTCAGGAGGGGCTGGCGTTCAAGATTTCTTGCTTTGCTTTTGGCGGTTTGGACAACAATTTTACTGTAGCCTCTCTGTGTAAACCGATCTTCCATCTTTATGGCTTTTTCATCAAAAACATCAATTTGATCACAAATTCTTCTAAGTCTCTGAAATTGACCAAAGGGAATGTTTTCTTTCAGATGTTTTGGATGACAGCTTGTGGCATGCAGTATAATATTGCGAGAGGTAGATTTCCTATACATAGTGGAATGTAGAAAACCTTCCTTGTCTTTAAAGATTTCCAGATCCAAAAAACAAATCCTGTGCTTATCAAATTCCAGAGACAATTTGATGTTTTCATTCGTCTTATTAAGAAATTCATGAAAAGCTAATAGCTCAGACTGTGATCCAGACCACAGTAATAGTATATTGTATATTATATAGTATAGTATATAGTATATTGGAATAGGCGGTCCTGAAAGATAAAGATGTTATTATTCAGAGTCCATCTTGTAAGCTTAAGTAGGAAATTTGCAGGAGGAAAATCTGTTGGGGATCTTTAATTTAAGAAATATTCCAGTGCTGCTAGACCCTCCTCATGTATAATAGAAGTGTACAGTGGCTCTACATCCATGGTCACCAATAGAGTATCTTTTCCCACTTTACCTAGTTGTTCAATCATATTCAAGACAGCTGTGGTGTCCTGTATAAACGCTGGAAGTGAGGGTAAAATAGGTTTCAGAAAATAATCTATAAATTTAGAGACAGGTTCTGTAAGACTGCCTATACCTGAAATAACCGGTCTCCCTGGGGGAGTTTCCAGGTTTTTGTGTATCTTCGGTAGCAAATAAAAAGAGGCCAGTCTAGGATGTTCATTGAGGAGAAATTTACATTCGTTATCAGAAATCCAATTATTATCTCTTGCTTCAGTCAAAATAGTTTTTAGTTCATTCTTCAATTTTTCTGTGCGGTTATACTTTAACACTTTGTAATATTCTGGATCATTAAGTTGTCTATTAGCTTCCTCAATGTATTTCTCTTTTCCCCAGATCACAACTGCTCCTCCCTTGTCAGCCTTTTTGATAACCAAATCTTCATCATTCATCATTTGTTCCAATGCCTCGCGTTCATGCTTAGACAAATTGTGGTGTTTAGACCTTACTTCCCTCTGTTTATACAGTTTTTCAACTTCAAAGTCCACTTTCTTAGTAAAGGTATTCAAAGTAGCATTCAAAACAACAGGACAGAAAGTTGATTTTGGTTTCAAAGGAGTCTTTAGTGTGTCATTGATATCAGAGTCATTAGCAAGCACTGAGGGGTGAGAGTTCATACTGTACCAGGCCTTGAGATGTAGATTTCTGTAGAACCTGAAGAGGTCAATCTTCGTGTCAAATTCCCTTGAAGTATAGGTAGGTGAGAAAGACAGGCCCTTGGCTAGAACATCAATGCAGTTAGGAGATAGAGACTTTCCAGATATATTGATCACTGTGTCCCTCTGTTGCTCCTCAAGATGGGCTTGGTGACCTTTTCTTCTCCCTCTTGTCATTGGTTTCACCTTAATCTTGATTTGCCATGCTCCTGTCTCCTGGCCACGCCCCGTTGTGGCTTCAGAGACTGTTGTCTGTCTCTCAGGTGTAAAAAATCTGACTCCTCTGTAGTTGAATTGGGACTGTGGTGAGTTTCATCATCAGTGCTGGTGAGGTTAAGGAGACTGTTCTGGGTCTGCTATGTAACTGAGATGTGTCTCTATGTTTGTGAGAAAGATTTTTCCAAGTGTAGACCTTGCCCATTTTATAGTCCCTCTCATCTCTTTTAAACTTTTTGAGTTTTTCTTGTTTGAGCTTAAGAGTAAATTGTTGAAGGTCTTCTTTAAGTTTAAGCTCTAGCTGGGTGATGTTCTCTCGGTCCTCACTTAGGGCAATAGTACTACGTGGTTGTTCTATTTCACTCTTGAGGATTTCTTTGTCTTTGTTAGCCTCTTCAATAAGTAGCAGCATCAGATCAAAAGAGCATTTGTTCAAAATGGCTTCCCATTTGTTCTTAAAGTCTGTTTTATCTGCTCCCCCATAAGCTGGAAATTTTCTCAGTCTCAACCCTCTTGGAATTAAGTCTTTTCTCCAATAGTCTGAAAGTGTGATACTATGTAGGTCTAGTTTCACATTCTCGATCATCAAGTTTTTGAGGTCAAGGAAATTCTTCTCTAGGTCCATACCTTGGGGGACTGAAGAGTCCATTCCCTCTAGAAGGGAAGAGGTGCTGATGATTTGTCTGCCTTCCTCTGCGGTGTAGGAGAAACTGGTCGACATCTTGTGAAGAAATGTTCCAAAAAAACGCCGTATAATATCTACGGAGCTACTCCAAACAAAAACAGCACAGCCCTAGTGCTGTAAGTGTAGTGAAAAAAGCCAGAAGGTAGGAGTGCTGCCTGGACAAGTTGTCCATAGCTATTTATCAGCACCTCCTAAATCTACATGGTTATCAGTTAAACCTCAAGGCAGTTTCCAGTGTGGTCAGTGTAATCACTGTTCCACCATAACAAAATGCAAAAACTTTCAAGATATACATGGTAACAGAACCTACGACATCAAACATTTTATGAATCGTAAAACTACTTTTGTAATATACAAGCTGGAATACCCTCTGTGTGATGTGTTTTATGTTGGCAGAACCAAACGGCGATTACAAGACAGAATCTCTGAACATAAATATGCAATCAGAACAAAAAATGATAACTACCCAATGGCTCGCCACTTCAGAGAAAAACACAACAGCGATCCCTCCATCCTTAGGGCTATAGGTATTGACCATATACCTCACACCTTAAGGGGAGGTGATAGGCAAAAACAACTTAACCAACAGGAGAGTTTTTGGATATTTAAGCTTAAAGCAACACAATATCCAGGACTCAATGAAGACTTAGAATATCATCATTTTCTGTAAGAACTGTTGAAATTAGATGTGCTGTTGTATAGGCTTGTAACTGATAGCTTTGTGTTCATGATAGATGTGCTGATGTATATGCTTGTGACCCTTTGGTGACTATTTGGCTGCGAGGCCCTCTCCTGTTGGACTTCAGATGTGGCCTCCTTTGTCTGTTTTTCTGTGTGCTGATGAGCTGAGTGCCAGCACCTGGTACCAGTCTCACAAATTGTTGGTTTCTTTACCATTCAGGTCACACTCCCTGACGAAGGCTCCCAGCCGAAACGCGTTGGAGCGCTATTAACCTCTTTAGCCATGTAATTTAATAAAGGCTTTTTAATACTTTTTCTAAAATCAAGATGAGTGCCTTGGTATTTTTTCCTTTTGTTTCCCATGGACACAGCCCTTAACCAAAGGACACCATCGTGTAAAAGAAAAAAAGAAAAAAGAAAAACAGTTCCAGGCAGCACTCCTACCTTCTGGCTTTTTTCATCCTTTTCTCTCAGTCGAATATTGGAGCCAGTCTTACATTGTAGAACTGCTCTACCATTGACCAAAATATTCGACAACAGACACATTCAAAAAATAAATGGCAAATAGTTTCCGTCTCATGGTTACAAAACACACAGTTTCTCTCCACAACTCCAAATCTTACAACAACTTGATTCGTTGGGTAAATTAAATGTAATATTTTAAAGGCTACTTCCTTGATTTTATTTGTTACAAAAAATTTCTGATTGAGCGTCCATACAGATGTCCATTTAATATTTTGAATTCCAGATGGATTTTGACTGAGGGGTTCAGGTTTGGTGGTACAATTTCCTAATATGTTTATTGGTACATTTGTTACTTGTTAACTGTACTCCACCTAAAGAGAGCTCTGATGAATATTGTGTGTTCTCCTCCCCTCCCCCTTGCAGGAGTGTTAATAGTCCAGTAGGAATTGCATCAAATACTATTGCATATTCTTTAGGAGTGACAGGGATTTTATATTTCGTTAGAAATTCTGTGTATCTGTACAGGTGTTTGTTTCTATTTAATAATTGCGTGACAAACAGAATGTTGTTTTCCACCCAACCATTAAGAAACAATGTTTTATTTTTATATTTGACGTCTTTGTTGTTCCAGATTAAAGATCTGTGTGGAGAGAAACTGTGCTTTGTATATCATTAACCATGACATTAAGGCTTGTTTATGGAAATCAGACAGATTGACAGGAATCTTGCCTACATCAAAATTACAATGCAGCAAAAACTCAATACCACCTACCTTCCTGAATAACAGTTCTGGGATAATAAACCATAATTTGTCTTTTTCTTTTATATATCATTTGAACCAATTGATCTCAAAGACTGTGTTGGATGTGCCAAAGTCTAACACATTTAAACCTCCTTCAGAGTATGAATTACATAATACATTCTTTTTTTAAATAATGTGGTTTATTTTTCCATATAAAGTCAAACAGTTTCCTGTCAATCTGTCCAATAAATTCTTGAGGAACATCCATGACCATTGCTGGGTAAACTAGTCATGAAAGACCTTCACTTTTAGAAAGTAAAACACATCCATTCAGAGATAAATCTCTTAACAACCAAAAATCAAATTTCTTTTTCACTTTTTTTACCAGAGGATCAAGGTTCATATTAGCCCATTCCTTTTGATTTTTACATATTTTGAATATCCAGATATGAAACCACATCTTTAATAGGAATCCCACAGATTTCAAGTAAGTCATTAGGCTTCTCTTTTAAAGCAAACAAATCACACTTTCCAATATTTACAGTTAACCCTGATACGTCTGAAAACCTGTTCAGGCATTCAATGGCTTTTTTAAACTCCTTTCCATTTTTTAGAAAAATTGTGGTGTCATCTGCTAGTTGGCAACACTTGATTTCTTTCCTGTCTAATTTAATACTGCTAAAGTTGCTTTGATTAATGTGCACTAACATGGTTTGCATAACTAATAGAAATAAAAAGGGTGCAGCAGGATCTCCTTGTTTAATTCCTCTACATATATTAAAGCTCTGTGTTGTGCCTGTAGACAGTCTAACTGAGCTTTTACAATCTTTATATAACAGCTGAATGGCAGATTTAAGGTAGTTACCAAATCCAAACAGATCTAAGGTTTTGAAGAGAACGCTATGAGCTACTGTATCAAAGGCCTTATAATAATCCACAAAAAGGATGTAGCTGTCGTCTTCAAGCAGATCATTGTAATCAATCAGATCTAGAATTAAGCGAACATTATTACTTATGTGCCGTCCTTTCATAAAACCTGACTGACACTCATCAATCATTGTATTGAGGCAAGGTTTAAGTCTCTGAGCAAAGATCAGTGAAAGTAGTTTCGCGTCATTATTGATTAAAGTTATAGGTCTCCAATTTTCAACCAGTAACAAATCTTTGTCTGGTTTTGGTATTAAAGTAATAAGTCCTTGAGACATAGTAGGCGGTAGTTTACCAGCCTCAAGAGCTTCTTCAAATACACATAACAGAAAGTCTGCGATGTCATCTTTGAACCCTTTGTAGAATTCACCCCTCAATCCATCATTGCCAGAAGACTTATTGTCTTTCAGTTTGGATATACAAATTTTGATCTCAACAGCAGTTATTTTTCCATCACATACTTTCTTGGAGTCTTCATCAATACATTTTACTACATTCTTTATTGAGGAAAAAAAGGTTTCATCAGTATTATGAAGCTTCTCAGCATAAAGCTCTTCACAGAAATTTTTAATATAATAAGAGATTTCCTTCATATTTACTGAGGTCTGACCATTAATATTAAGTTTATGAATGGAGGAGAGTTCAGCATTTCTCTTTTCCAAGTTAAAAAAATATCTAGTATTCTTCTCTCCTTCCTCCATCCATCTCCTTCTGGATCTTATAAAAGCTCCTTTGGCCTTTTCTTCGTATAACTGATCTAGTTCTAACTGAAGTTTAGTTAGATTAATTATATCTTCCCGAGACAGTTGGTTCTTTCCATGTATCATGATTATCTCTTTGACTATACCATCTTCTTTAATACGTTTATTTTTTGCTATTTCCTTACCTCTCTGAATTGACAATCTCCTAATTTTATATTTCATTAACTCCCACTGTCCACAATATGAGTTCAAAGTCTTACCTGTTATCCAACTTTCTTTAATAATTGATTTTGTAGTATCTAAAAATTGTTTATCCTTTAATAAGGTGCCATTGAATTTCCAGTAATCTGTGAGCACAGAGGGCTCAATATATGTCTCTATAACTTGTTTTTCTAATTCTCTAGATATTAACCAAAAATCTATTCTGGACTGTTTACTCAGATCTTTAGTATTCCATGTAAAAAATGATTTATCAGGATTACTATGCCTCCATACATCAAAACAATTTAAATTAACACATATATTTTCAAATTCTGCATGTTTGTCCGCTCATACAGAACGGTGTGGTATACAGTCTAGTGATGCGTTTTGGACTGTGTTCCAGTCACCCCCTAAAATTAATTTGGCTTGAGGAAATGAGACCATAATTTGTGAAATATCCTCCTCATATTCTTGAAATAACGTTTTATTTTTTACACTATTATTTGTTCCATATGTATTTCCCAACACGAAGACATTGTCCATTAATTCGACAACTAAAATAACCCCTCTTCCAAAACTATGTGTTTTACTTTTCAAAATCTTTCCTTTAAAGTTCCCTTTTAGAATAGCAACGCCCAACGATCTGTTACTACCATAAGACATCCAAATGTCATCTCCCAACTGGTTTTTCCAAAAGTTATAATCTGATGCTAAGGTGTGTGTCTCCTGCAGAAAATAAAAATCAGCCTTAAACTTTTTGCAAAACAAAAATATAGCTTTCCTTTTCAATACATCTCTGGGCGTAAATACAACTCAAGATGCATGTCAAAAACTCTGAGGGTGAATGAGCTGAAGATCAAACCGGATCCATTCTAGTTTAAGGGTGTCGAACTCATTTCAGTTAATGAAGCATATTCAAATCAGTTTGACCTCAAGTGGACCACATGAGTAAAACCATTCTATAATAACCTATAAATAACAATACCTCCAAATGTTTCTATTTCTTTTAATTTAAAGACGTGTAAGTACTGAAAACAAAAACTCATAATTCCAAAACAATATATATTTTCTTTATTCTACTCTAAGATGGTGGCGCGTGTAGACGCAGCGACCCGGTGCTCTTCTTCAGTTAGCAGCTACACACTGAGAAGGACTTACACCCGAACTGAACTTTTAAGCCTAAAACAACACTGGACCGGCTGGACCCCCCCCAGAAGGATTCGACTCGTTCCCGGAGAGGATACGCCAGCGAGAGCGGACAGAAAGGAGGCAACAGCGACGCTGCGAAAGACGCCGGAAACGAGGCAAACGAGCCGGCATCAGAGCTAGGCTAACTGCCGCTCTGCACAAACCAGCGGTTCCAAGCGTCTTTCTAGCCAACGTCCGCTCCCTGGTTAACAAGATGGACGAGATGAAACTACGGGATGTTAACAACCGGATAGACAGCTGTATCATGGTGATAACAGAGACCTGGCTGCATGAAAACATCCCGGACCTAGCCGTGGAGCTAGCAGGACGTACGATCTTCCGGGCGGATCGCACATCGGACTCCGATAAGAGGAGGGGAGGAGGTGTGTGCGTCTATATTAACAACAGTTGGTGCACGGACACTGCCGTCATTGAGAGACACTGCTGTCCAGACCTGGAGTTTCTAATGTTGAAGTGCAGACCTTTTTATTTGCCCAGGGAAATAACCCAAGTGTTTGTAACTGCCGTGTATATCCACCCGCGAGCTAATGCTAACGTAGCTATGAGCAGGCTGCATGATAGCATCACCAGGCAACAAAACAAACACCCAGAGGGCTTCTTCATCGTGGCTGGAGACTTTAATCACACCAACTTAAAGGCTGTGCTCCCCAGATTTTACAAGAATGTTGACATTCAAACAAGGAAGGGCAGAGCACTAGACCAGGTCTACACCAACATCTCTGGAGCCTACAGAGCCCGCCACTCCCCCCACCTCGGACACTCAGACCATCTTTCCCTGTTCCTGACACCAGCTTACAAGCCCCTCATCTGCAGGTCTAAGCCACAGTACAAGTCAGTGCAGTGCTGGACTGCGGAGGCCACACTATCCTTGCAGGATTGTTTTGAGGACACCATATGGGAGCTCTTTGAAGACCCAGACATTGAACTCCACACCTCCTCTGTACTATCATACATCAGTTTCTGCATGGATAATGTAACATCAAGGAAACAGGTGAAAACATTTCCCAACCAAAAACCCTGGTTTAACGCCAGTATCAGAGCACTACTCCAGGCCAGGGATTCAGCACTGAGGTCAAGGGACAGGGAAGCCTACAGGAGGGCTAGAGCGGACCTGAACAGAGGCATCAAGGCTGCTAAAACAAAGTACAGAGAGCAGATAGAGGCCAACTTCAGGGAGAACAACCCCCGCTCCATGTGGAAAGGCATACAGAATATAACTGACCACAAACAATGCCACAACACCCTCCCCTCCACCGACACTTCTCTCCCAGACCAGCTTAACACCTTTTTCTTCCGCTTTGAAGAGGACAACAGACAGGCAGAGGACACACAGCTGACATTATCAGAGCACGACCAGCCCCCCACCATCCAACAACATCAGGTACTGCGAGTCCTGCGTGGCATCGACACCAAGAAAGCACCAGGACCGGCTGGAGTACCAGGGAGAGTGCTGAAATCATGTGCTCACCAGCTTGCTGCAGTATTCACTAACATTTTCAACCGTTCACTGCAGCAAGCCACAGTCCCCACCTGCCTGAAAACTGCCACCATAATCCCTGTGCCCAAATCCTCTGCCATCACAGGGTTGAATGATTACTGGCCTGTGGCCCTGACACCGGTGATCATGAAATGTATGGAGAGACTGGTGTTACAGCATGTCAAGGCCCACATCCCACCTGGCTTTGATCAACATCAGTTCGCCTACAGGTCCAACAGATCCACAGACGACGCAATCTCCATCGCCCTCCACACCGCTCTCAGCCACATTGAAAGCCCCAACACATATATCAGGATGCTGTTTGTTGACTTCAGCTCGGCATTTAACTCCATCAGCCCCAGCAGACTCATCAACAAACTGCAGACACTACAACTTGGAACCTCCCTCTGTCTGTGGATCAAGGACTTCCTAACTAACAGACCCCAGCATGTCAGAATGGGTACCTCCACATCCTCCACCATCGTCCTCAATACTGGTGTTCGTCAGGGCTGTGTGCTGAGTCCAGTCTTGTACACACTGTACACTTATGACTGTGTCACTACTCACGGCTCCAACACCCTCATCAAATTTGCGGATGATACAACCGTTGTGGGGCTCATCAACAACAGTTATGAGACACCATACAGGGAGGAGGTCCAAGCACTGGCGGCCTGGTGCAGTGACAACCAACTCAACCTCAACACCAAGAAGACAAAAGAAGTCATTATTGACTTCCGGAAGTCGAGGACCACACTGCACTCAGGCCTGAGCATCAATGGGGAGGAAGTGGAACGGGTCACCAGCTTTAAGTTTCTTGGCCTGCACATCTCGGAGGACCTGGGCTGGACTGTGAACACCACCCACATCATCAAAAAGGCCCAGCAGTGTCTCTTCTCTCTGAGAACACTGAGGAGGAACAAACTCCCTCCACCTCTGCTGAGAAACTTCTACCACTGCACAACAGAGAGTGTCCTCACCTATGGCTGTACGGTGTGGTACGCCAGCTGCACTGCATCTGAAAAGAAACAACTGCAGCGGGTCATCAAGACGGCTGGGTGGATCATCGGCTCCCCACTTCCACGCCTAGAGGAGATCTATTCCAGCCGTCTCCTCCAACGGGCCACAAAGATTCGGAATGACCCCGCCCACCCAGGACACTCTCTATTCACCAGCCTTCCCTCTGGCAGACTCAGAGTCATGAGAGCCCGCACCAACAGACTGAAACACAGCTTCTTCCCCATGGCTGTGAAGAGACTGCTACAGGAACCATGACCCCCCCCCCAGTTTATTTTATGACAAGGACATTGTAGCTGCTATAAGAGAGCTCCATACGAAATTTCACTGTATTTATTACAGTGACAATAAAGCTTCTTCTTCTTTTTGAGAAAAATATGTGCAACTTCAACAATATATCTCACTTTTTCCACATTCAGTCAGTCTACTCCTCACTGTCACAGGTTCATTATCCCATCCATATCCACTCCTGTGTAGTAATACTGGCATCACCACAACAAAATAAAGAGGAAGCTATAGAGGAAGCAAATCAAGTTATCCCCTGCCTTACAAACCATTTACAGATCTAAAGTTTTGGCAGTGCCTTAGCAATAGGTTTTTTTTGTACAGATGCTGCTGATTGACAATACTTTGCACAATGTTCAGTATTTTTAAATATGACCACAATAGGAATTCATTGTTATTTCAGAAAACTGTACTCTGGTCAGGATGGAAAAGCCTGGGAAGCAGCCTTTTACATGAAGTAGGTCACTCACTGTTAAACTTGCTCCTGAAACATGACGCCTCTTAGCTTTCCCAAGTGCATCAGTAGTAGGTGTGTATTAAGTTATCCAGTGGGCCATGACCCTTTGGAGGGCCAGTTTTTGCCCGCAGGTCATATATTTGTCTCCCTGCTCTAGCCTATAGAAAGTGCCTCGCGCATTTTCTTTTTTTCTGGACTAGTAGCCTACAGTTTTGTTTTCTTTTGGGGGAGAACAGGTCTGTAACAGTTTGTCACATTATACACTAGACCAGAAAGGTAATTCTTTTTATATTTCACTATTATAATTTATATATTATCAATTAATTATTTGTACAATATGTTATAAAAAAAAAGTTAGATCTGTATCACGTGTCAGGTGATTCATGTAAAACATCTATTTCACAATTATCAGCAGATTTTCCCACCATATTAGTACAATTAGTGATGATATTTACTATTCTGATCATATGTCAGTCCACACAAGAAATATTCTTCCTTGTAAAATTTAACATGGCCTAAGGAAAGAATGGTCCCTGTCAGAGATACATTACTGATAGATAAATGTACAGTATAAACAGCATTATAATTCTGTAGCTGCTATAATGGTGGTAAAACTATTGGTAGTTGGTAAGCCTGAATTGAAAATGCTACTCAATCTATAAACATGCCACATACACTGAACAAAAATCTAAATGCAACACTTTTGTTTTTGCTCCCATTTTTCATGAGCTGAACTCAAAGATCTAAAACAGTTTTTTTTATATACACAAAAGACCATTTCTCTCAAATACTGTTCACAAATCTGTCTATATCTGTGTTAGTGAGCACTTGTCCTTTGCCGAGATCCATCCCACCTAACAGGTGTGGCATATCAAGATGCTGATTAGACAGCCTGAATATTGCACAGGTGTGCCTTAGGCTGGCCACAATAAAAGGCCACTCTGAAATGTGCTGGGGGGGGGGGTCAGAAAACCAGTCAGTATCTGGTGTGAGCACCATTTGCCTCACGCAGTGCAACACATCTCCTTCGCATAGAGTTGATCAGGATGTTGATTGTGGCCTGTGGAATGTTGGTCCACTCCTCTTCACTGCCTGCGCAAAGTTGCTGGATATTGGCAGGAACTGGAACACGCTGTCGTATACGCCGATCCAGAGCATCCCAAACATACTCAATGGATGACATGTCCGGTGAGTATGCTGGCCATGCAAGAACTGGGATGTTTTCAGCTTCCAGGAATTGTGTACAGATCCTTGCAACATGGGGCCGTGCATTATCATGCTGCAACATGAGGTGATGGTCGTGGATGAATGGCACAACAATGGGCCTCAGGATCTCGTCACAGTATCTCTGTGCATTCAAAATGCCATCAATAAAATGCACCTGTGTTCATTGTCCATAACATATGCCTGCCCATACCATAACCCCACCGCCGCCATGGGCCACTCGATCCACAACGTTGACATCAGCAAACCACTCACCCACACGACGCCACACACACTGTCTGCCATCTCCCTTGAACAGTGAAAACCGGGATTCATGCGTAAAAAGAACACCTCTCCAATGTGCCAGACGCCATTGAATGTGAGCATTTGCCCACTCAAGTCGGTTACGACGACAAACTGCAGTCAGGTTGAGACCCCGATGAAGACGACGAGCACACAGATGAGCTTCCCTGAGACGGTTTCTGACAGTTTGTGCAGAAATTCTTTGGTTATGCAAACCGATTGTTGCAGCAGCTGTCCGGGTGGCTGGTCTCAGACGATCTTGGAGGTGAACATGCTAGATGTAGAGGTCCTGGGCTGGTGTGGTTACACGTGGTTTGCGGTTGTGAGGCCAGTTTGATGTACTCCCAAATTGTCTGAAACGCCTTTGGATATGGCTTAAGATAGAGAAATGAACATTCAACTCACAGGCAACAGCTCTGGTGGACATTCCTGCAGTCAGCATGCCAATTGCACACTCCCTCAAAACTTGCGACATCTGTGGCATTGTGCTGTGCCTTTTATTGTGGCCAGCCCAAGGCACACCTGTGCAATAATCATGCTGTCTAATCAGCATCTTGATATGCCACACCTGTGAGGTTGGATGGATTATCTCGGCAAATGAGAAGTGCTCACTAACACAGATTTAGACAGATTTATGAACAATATTTGAAAGAAATGGTCTGTTGTGTATATAAAAAAATTTTTTTTAGATCTTTGAGTTCAGCTCATGAAAAATGGGAGCAAAAACAAAAGCGTTGCGTTTATATTTTTGTTCAGTGTAGTTTGTCAGATAACTTTCAGATACATGAAGTAGACCAAGCACTGTTTCACACCATGCACAGATAAAAAGAAAGAAAGAAAGAAAGAAAGAAAGAAAATGGATGGTAAACGGACCTGCATTTGTATAGTGCCCTTCTAGTCCTCTGATCACCTAAAGTGCTTTACCACTAGTAGCCTTTTTAAAACCACCCCTACACCTTTTCCCTACCTAGTTTCACTCCATTTGCACATTCACACAGAGTGTCTGCAATACTGAGTGCTATCCCAAACCAGTTAACATCTTAAAGGTTACTTTGTATTTAGGATCAAATATTCCCTTAATCAAGTCTAGAAAACAGCAGACTTGTTCATTTGATTCCATGGGCTTAGGTTTATTATGGAGTGACTGTAATGAGTCTGCCATATGGGTAAAAACATGTTTCACAAGAAACTGAATTTGAATCATTTAGGTATAGACATCTAATTTTCACTGAGGAACAATTATGGTTTTGGAGCAACTGAATTAAATTTAATCATTTTACATTAAGCTTGGAATTTATTAAAATTCAGTTATCAGTGGCGAGACCATTCTGGAGACTTTCATAGGGTGAAGCCCACGAAAAGAGCCCACGAAACCTGCCACAAATGGCCTGCATTTGTATTAATAGAAACAGCTTGAAGTTCATGTAGTCAAGATGGTGCTGGTTACCTGGAGCTTTGATGTGGATGTGGCATCCATCTATGGCATCAGCAACATCAGGAAATGCAGGACTATGTGCAAGTCTACTGAAGCCTTAGGCAACGGTAGGGATCTCATGCAGTGATGGCAGCGATACAACAGTGGAGAGCCTGGCCTTTATCTCACTGCAAACTCGGTGGATCATCATGTGCACTGTGCTCTCTGGAATTCCAAAGGCTGTACTCACCACAGAGAGTGACAATCCATGGGCCAAGCTATGGAGTAAAACAAGAGCCTCCATCTCCTGGCCCCAACCGTGGTCTCGTGGTGAAGAAATTAACTACAGTAAGTATGCCACAGTAGCTCTTGTGACTTAAATCCCTCTTGAGGAAGACCTCTGGATTGCCATGAATCAGCATAATTGGGGTGGTAGCCTTTCGCTGCGTGTACAGTAGTCAACCCTCCTGGGGAAAAAGATGAACAGAAAAAAATGTCATTTTAATACCTTAAAGAAATTCATTGTCCCTTTGGACATTTCATATACAAAGATGATCTTTAGGGCTATTGAAATCATGTTGTTGCTCTGAAATTCTTCAAGAATATCATCATGCCTTTGCTTTAATTGAGGAGCAGCCATTTTATCACATTACAATCAAATTACAAAAAAGAACTACACAAATTATTAGTCTACCCCAAAAGAATCATTAATAGATCTCACTCAAGAAGGATAACAATCTAGACAAAGATTATATATGAATATACAACTGTTACAAAATGCAACAAAAGACGTTACCTTCCACTGGTACATGAATGCTAAAAGGTGTCTTCAACATCTGCTCCTGTTAGAGGATCTCCTCTATTCATTCTCCAGCAGCTGGACCGTGGCAACCGTTGCCCCTGCCAAAAAATGCTACCAATACGGGACCATGGTAGGGTGACCAGATCACAACTCACCAGATGTGGGACAAAGATTACATTTGTGTGGGACAAAGCGCGACAATGTGGGACAATGTGGGATACCAATGCATTGAGATAGTCTAAAATAACTTAAAAAAAAAACAAAAAACATTTCTATTCTGCCCCTCAGCTTATAACATTACTATGCTTTGCCGTCTGGTTGATTCAGTAGCACATAACAGTCTTCATGAAAAACTTTCTCAGACTCGCCTTGCACTGGTTTCACCCAAGGGTAGATAGTTTTCCAGTCTTTGCTGTACTGTAGCTGCATGTCCTTTTCTTAGCCTTAGTACGGGTCGTTGTTTCCTCTCTTTCCTCCATGTTTCGCTGTTTTGCATTAGTTTGTTGTTGGTGGGTGCACCCTTAAACTGAAGTATTCCGCGTCCCAGTTTGATTGACATGATCAGACAGCCCACCCCGCCCCCTGATGACAGCACTCACTGCTTTTTCCACAAAGCCATTTGTCAGATTATAAAACAGGCATTCCAAAACTGAAGCCTGACTGTCAACAACAATGCCAGACACCATCTCAATTTGCGGGACCTGTGAAAAGCAATGGAAATGCAGGACTGGATCTGGTCACCCTAGATCATGGAGAATGGTTACGGCACTTCTTGTTTCCGCCAAAGAGGCAAGTTCGTCCTGAAGCTTGCCGCTAGATTTATATGCTACACCCTGATGAAGTGAACTTCAGCTGTGGGAGTGGGAGTGGGTAGGATCTGTTTGGGAAAGGCCCTACATGTCACATTCACTCATTTACACACTGGTGCCACTGTGTGGCATAAGCCATGACAAGGAAAATGGTATTAAACTTGAAGAAGTGCACAAATTTGTTATATTTACAGCTAATTTCAAAAGCATAGGTAAGTCATGAGGTGTATACATCTGTGTGTCAGCAGTTGCATGAGTGAGTTGGGTGATGTATTTAAACTGTTGTATGGTGTGGAACTCAATCTATGAACCAGGCCGAAGCCAACTAAACAAGAACATGGTGCGGGATGAAGGGAAACAGAGGAAGCTGACTGAACAGCCAGGTCTTAAATAAGCTGCTCCTGGGAGACTGGCCAGGTGCTCCCAGTTGCGCTTGTTAGCTCCACCAACCAGGAACTGCATGGCAACAGAGAACAGGCAGACCAGGGGGAAACACACACTCACATGGCAGGCCCTGTTAAAGCAGGAGGCTGTCACAATATCATACAAGGTGCCACCTGCTACTCAGTTGAGATGTGCTTACACTCTAAGTGAACAGCCATCAGGAGCAACACAGGGTTCAGTATCTGATACTTTAACATGTGGACTGGAGGAGCCGGGGATCAAATCACTGATCTTCTGATTGGTGAACAACCTGCTCTACCTCCTGAGCCACATCCACCCTGTTCTGCAGCAGGGCTGAACCTAACGATTATTTTTTTATTGACTAATCTAACACTTATTTTTTCAATTAGTCAACTAATCTAACAACTAATTTATCGATTAATCTAAACATTTTTTATTACTCAATTAATACCAAAAACTTGTCTCATAAACACTTATATATTCTATTCAATCATCTTCTTTTAAAAGCAGTGGCAATAGCAGCAGACTGTAGATTCTGTCCTATTTCCACTCACTGCTGTGTTATTATCATATTAATATTAGACACTATGTGTCAGATATGTCATCAGAAAGTACTGGACCTCAAATTCAAAAGGATTGCTGTGACACATACATTAATTTAGTCACTGTAAATCATACCAATCCTTTCCCTGAACTGGAGAATCAGTATTTCACTTCACTTCACTTTAAACTTAAAATGATTATGACATGAATTTTTTTCATCATTGCAGTAATATGTAGTTTGCAGAATCACTAGCAAATGTATTTTTGCATCAGTGTGGGGTGAGGATAGTAAGGGTAGTAATGATTGACAGAAGCAGTCACTGACTGTAACAACAGTTTGTACTGTTAGTTTAAGCCATTTTCTTATTTGTGTGTGCCTATTTAAGTAAACAGAAAATATAAAACAGCTGAATAACAGTAGATGGCACATGCTGTAATGCAACACACTGCAGTAGGATTTAAACCCAGGTGACTGGCAGAGATGCTGTCCACTCCTTTCAAAGAGCATCCTGGCAGAGTTGGGATCATCTGCACTACTGAAATAGAAAAGGCTGTAGTAGCAGTAGTGATGTGACAAAATCTCCACCCCAAAAACCATGATTGAGACCCGATCAGACACTGCTGCAAATTCATGTGGGAACATATGTTTGCTGAGGGGCACTGCCAGAAATGTGCAAGCATGACTATGTATGTGCACATGGATAGACAAGACGGCTTACAGCTGCAGCCCACTGCAGGCAACTGTTCAAGACCAACAAATAACAAAACCGGGTGTTTTTTAGCGGGACATCAGTGACAATTCCAGCCATTATTATGCCACCACAGAGGGTGTTTTATGCTAACACAAGATCTTTTTGTAACCATAACCAAGTTCTAGCACACAGGCATCTGTGTATTTACCTACGTTTGTGTGCGCATCTTGTGACTGCTCATACACAACCACTTTCAAGTGCATGTTCGACGGCACACTTGACAGCAACAGGCAGGAGTGCCGAAACATGAATGGGGTATCGCGGTCAGGTGATAGTAGTGAACTGTGTTGCTGTGAAATGACTGAATGATAATTATTTTGTCGGTCAAACCACACACGGAGTGCATGCTGTTTGTGGTTCACGGAACTTACTACTCTGGGTTTTACTGAACATCCAACATGCATGAAAGAGTTAATACTGAAAATACAGAGAAATACTGATTTAATTTCACAAAACATGCTTGACCATGTGCGCATTTGAACACCAGTGGTGGGTGGAGTGCTAAAAATCTATACTCAACTGCGTTCAGTCACTCCCATTAAAAAATAACTTAAGCAAAAGTAAAAATTACCCCTTGAGAAACCTACTCAAAAAATGTAAAAAGGTACCTGATTAATAAATTACTCAAAGTACAAATAACTTTCAGTGCCTGCCAGTGCAAATTAATGAAAAAAGCATTTGATTTTATGTGTAGGTTGGCTAATCAAACAAAGAAGGATAACTGATACTGTTATATCAATAATCTCCCTGTCACAATGTGCACTTCTGCCCCGCCATACATGGCATACTCTCAGCTCACCCACCCCGCCTCTCCACCACATCTGCCTGCCAGCCTATCACCTGTCTACGCATCCCCACTCCTGCTGGTCCACCACACCCACCTCATCAAGCCAACTGCTCTCACCCGTGCCTCATTACTTCCTGCCACTATAAAGACTCTTGCTCCATAGACTCTCATTGCCAGATTGTTCTTTGTCATACCTATGGAAGACTTTACACCATTTATTCCCAGACTGCTTCCTTGCTGTTAACCTTGCCTGGCTCTGACTCTCCTGTTTTGTTTGCTCCACTCAGCCTTGTGTCCTTGACCAAGAGCTCTGCTTTCAGGTTCCTGGTTTCTGTTCATCGGTTCCCTGTGGCTGTATGGAGAGACTGCCAGTCAGCTCTACATTGTGAGTTTACCTGTTCTGCTGCCTTTGGTTTCCTATGCTGTGGATGACCTTGCCGCATGGCTGCACATTTGCCTTTGTGTGTGCGCCACATCATCCACTCATTGTCACTGCTGGTTGTTTGATTCCTCGCTGGAGCCATCCTTCCAACAGCCAGCTCCTCACAAGTGTGTTTGGTTCCCTTGTATATGTTCTCCTGTTTTCGGATCCTCTGCTCGTCTGACATCGCTTCCTGTCTGCTCTCTCATGGTACCGCTGCACATTATTGAACTGTTTGCTGTTTGTGTGCATCCAGTGGACACCAGTGACTCACCTGCTTTCAGCTTTGGTCAGTCATGGTAAGAGCTTTAGACTGAATCTGTTCCTTGGACAGCCGTGTGCCAAGCTATTGACTCTCCCAGGTTTTTCACCTGCCCACTTATTCTGTGTTCATCAAAGCAATGCATTAAAGCTCATTATAAATTGTCCTTTCTGTCACTGATGCTGCTTTTGTCACAGTACAATCTGGTCAGTAATGGACTCAGAGCATACTTCCTCACTGCAGAACCACTTTGAAAACATGCTCCAGTACCACAAGACTATAATGGCGACCGCTGCAGCAGAGGTCAGTCTGCGACTGCTAACGAGCAGATGCTACCGGTGTTAGCCGCTTAGGTGCAGCAGTTAGCCATAGAACTAACCCATGCTCCAGTCACGGTACCACCAACTGCTCCACCCTGCCTACACCACTGGTGCTGCTGCCTGGATCCACACCTGAACCCTTGGTCGGGGAAAGCCTGAGGGGTACAATATGTTCCTGATAACCTGCTCCGTCCTGTTTGCACTGCAGCCCTACACCTTTGCCACTGAGGAGGCTAAGGTGGCTTTCACCATCAACCACCTGACTAGGAGAGCTTGTGTTTGGGGAACTGCAGAGGGTGAAAAGAGGACTTTGGCCTGCTCGTCTTTACAGGCTTTTTCTGCTGAGCTTTACAAGGTCTTCAGTATGGGGGCTTTTGGAGCAGACGCAGGCTGAGGACTGATAAGTCTGCGCCAAGGGCATCAGACTGTGGTTGACTACTCTATAGACTTTCGTACTCAGGCCCACCAGAGTGAGCAGACCTCTGCAGCCCTGTGTGATGCCTTCCTCCATGGGTTGGCAGATTACACTGAAGATGAACTGGTGTTCCATGATCCTCCATCCACCTTGGATGGGTTGGTTGAGCTGACCATCAGAGTTGATCTCTACATCCAGGCGCAGAGATTTGAATGACGCCAGGGGGCCCAGAGAAGCCAGTTGCCACCCTGACCTCAAGGTCCAGCAGCAGCTACCAGTCTAGCTGCAGCATCAGGGCCACAGCCCAGGGGGCCTGAACCAATGCAGTTAGGACACACCAGTCTGACTCCGCAGGAGTGAGAGTGCCGTTGCCAGGGGGACCTCTGCCTGTACTGTCCAGCAAAAGGCAGGGCTCACCAGTAGATGGGGAAGTACTGGTGAGCCAGACCCCAAAAAGACTCAGCCCTATACCCCTGTCCCATGTCCAGCTTCCTCTCCCAGATGGGGCTCACATCTTCGCCACATTCATTGACTCCGGGGCCAATGTCAGCTTCACAGATGAGAAACTCGCCAAGCAGTTAGGAATTAGTTGGGTTCCCCTTCCTCATCCTAACCCAAACAATGCCCTCGACAGTCATCTTCTGGGCACAGTGACTCATCAGACCACACCTGTCCACATGCTCCTGTCCAGCAGCCACAACAAGACAATCCAGTTCCACATCCTATCATCCCCACTGCTCCAGCTGATCCTGGGGTACTCCTTGGCTTTGTCGCCATAATCCTCATGTCGACTTGGCCATTGGAGCCATCCTGTGTTGGAGCTCATCATGCCACCAAGGCCCTATTTCAGAAAGCAGGCTCAACAAAGTCTAAGCCTTATCCTGATCTCCAAGTTGATTGAGCCTGAGCTTGGAAACTCTGAATTTTGAGTTCCAGAACAGCTGATCAGAATTAGCTCAATCAACTCTGAGTGCAAGCATGACTTGATTTTGATGTTGCAGAGGATCTTGAGAGTCATTAAGAAGTCCTGGGGTTGGAGGTGAGTCGGCAGATAATCTGCCACGACGAGTCCTCATGTACGAACAAGCCTACGAGCAAGTCGCACTCTTGTCTGCGACTGGGACCAGATATCTGGCATGCTAGAAAACTGGAGAGGTCTGACACGACTGACAAAGAACATTAGCCAATGAGAGGCAGGATATGGCGACCAGCCCCAGCAAGAAATCAAAGTCCTCTGCTGTCATCCGTAGCATTTCCCAAAAACACGTTCGATCATTCACCTATGAAAGGTACAATAATCTGGTTTCAGAATACATGCACAGACTATATACTGTAGACAGTAAAATGCAAGCTAATAGGCTAGCGGCACAGTGGCAACCGAGTTTCATTCATAGAACTCACCTCCAACTCTCTCAACCTACGCAATACGCATGCAGCAACCCATTTCTTCACCCAAATCCTCCTCTTCTTTTCCTGTTTCTTCTCAGCGCAGAGCAGGGCGCAAACGACCTGCAGAGCTCCAAGCTGTCGGACATTCATGTTGACAAGTAAAATTTAGCACCGGGGAACTTCATAATATCCTGTTTTGTTCACGTGTGACCAAACGTAGTTTGGTGACGTCACCGCGCTGGGGCTCTGTCGGCGAGGGCTCGCTGGAGAAATCTTGTGGTGTGCACACACAGGTTGTAATGCAGTTGGCGAGACTCCCGATGACAGAAACACATGTTGCCAAGTATGAACACTCAAAAGATGACGATAGTCTCTGCAACTCGAGACTGGTCGGCCAGTCCTGTAATGTGAACAAGGCTTTAGAAGCTGAGCCACTTATTTCATTGCAACTAATTTGGAGATTTTCATGACCGCTTATGTGGACAAAAAAAAAATCTAATACCGCAGCTGCGGCTAAACAGTGTTAGGCAGCATAGAAAAAGATTGCAGACCGTGTTAATAGGTAATGTGATGTGACGTTATGTAATGTGATGCATTATGCATGTCTAATATACAGAAAATTGGGAAACATTTTTATAAACTAACAATGTTCATGTATTTTAATATAATTTGCTATATCCTCTTATTCAGCTGTAAACTAATGGGGCCAAAACACACTTGGCAGCAACTGAAAATCAAACACAAAAATATTGTACAGACATTAATTAATTGAATTGGTGAATTACTGCGAAAAGACTTCCGATTGATGTAATTTCCTTTGATGGAGCTACGATGGGGATGTGAGTACCATAAATGCAGCCCCTTCAACCCCGGAATCTTTAAATATATGAAAAGTATTCATAAGTCACTGCATAATGTATCCACAATGAATTTCTCATTAACACTGACAACGCTGCAATTCTGTTGAATTCCTCTTTGATGATTCTTTCTGACTTATGCCCAGGGAAAACCACAAAAACGGGCAAAAGTCCTTTCAGGGGTTAGGGTTAGGGCCCAGACAAACTGTTGCCTTGCTGATGTGATAAATGGACCTGCATTTATAGAGCACCTTTCTAGTCATCCAACCACTCAAAGCACTTTTTACTATATGAGTCACATACACCCATTCACACATATTCATACACTGGTGGCCGAGGCTACCGTACAAGATGCCACTGGACAGGGGCAGTAGCAAAACATATTAGCCACCTAAAAAGGATTCATTTAAAAAAAAATATCAGTTTAAGTTTACACTTGATTCAGAATATTGTCACTGTTTTACCTTGCCATCAAATAGCTGTTTCCGAGGGGAAACTGATAGCATGATCTATTCTGTCCCAAAACCACAGGATTTATTTAATAAAAACAGTCATTTCACCTGGCAGAGCATGGGAGTGGCTGTGCTTAACGCTTCCCTTAATCAGTTAGTTGTGCTTTACTGACATATGTTATTGTGTGACTTTTATATCTTAAAGGGTTAATTCAGTTTCACCAAAGTTACACAATAACCCAAACAAACTAACCAATCAAGGCAATAGTAGACCTGCATTTGTATAGCGCCTTTCTAGTCATCTGACCACTCAAAGCGCTTTTTACACTACAAGTCTCATTCACCCATTCACACACACATTCATACACTACCATACAAGGTGCCACCTGCTACTCAGTTTTTTTAACACACTCACACACCGATGGAAGCATCATCAGGAGCAATTTGGGGTTCAGTATCTTGCTCAAGGATACTTTGACATGAGGAGCTGGGGACCCAACAGCCTCTGAATAATTTGTGCCTCAAGGGCCACGGCTATATTCACAAAAGGACATGTCATGTCTCTCCTTCCTGCTACACACTCAGCAGGTGATCAGCCTCAGGCTTACATGAAGCAAACCTGCCAGTCAGCAGGTTGGCTTACAACTGGCTCACCACTGGCTTTGTGAAACAGATTACTCAGAGTTTTCACTAATCCTGCTTTCTGAAATAGGGCCCAGGTCTGCCTGAAGCAAGCCTCCGTGCCCCAGATATGTCGAGACCCCCCCCCCCCCCCCGCTCCTCACAAGGCAGCATTTTGGGTCCTTTACTCTTTCTTCTTCAAATCAGTGATCTCTATCTATCTATCTATCTATCTATCTATCTATCTATCTATCTATCTATCTATTTCCAAATGTCTACTGAATGCTGATGACACTGTAATTTTTCTTCCTGATTAAAACCCCAATGTTGTAAATTCAAAACATAAACAAAACACCAATGAAATATCAACAATCACAGAAACCTAAAAATATCTTGGAGTAGTCCACGATTCACATCTCACTTCCACATCAAAACCACATTTATAACATAAAGAAACTCAATCAGAAATCCTACCTCTATCTAGTGCTGGGCGGTATGATCAAAAATTCATATCACAGTATTTTTCCAACTTATGTCGGTTTCACGGTATATGACAGTAATTTTTTTTTTTTTCATGCACGACTGGGTGTTAACCACATTTTTTAATTATTTAGAGAGGAATTACTGCAGTAAATTGGCTTAGAATAGCCTATTTTACTGTCATGAGGAGTGAATATTGTAGAAACTAGTGGTGGGATACGGTTAATCTAATTAATTAGGGGCTTTGTCATTAATTAATCGTGATTAATCACATTTTTATCAAAAAGCAACAATTGACACCATAAGCAAAGTTTTTCAATTCAGATAAATTTTGGTTGACTGAATCAATGAACAGACTTATAGGTGAACTTACTTACACTAATATGTTTATTTTTCATTTCGCCAGAAAGTTTCTTAATTTGTCAGATGTAGACTTAGTTATTTTGGCTCTGAACCCTGTCATCTGGTCTATTGTGGGCCAGAGAGTGGATACCCCATGGGTTGGGCTGGGTTCGGATAAGAATTAAGAAATTTGACATGCTGCTGTGTTGTGTTATGGCCCATAGACATATATACGTAGACGCCGCATTGAGCGCTGAATCATACGTCAACGTCGCCGCCATATTGGATGTGGCAAGAGCGAACGGAGAAGATGCCTTGTACCTACCGGTTTACAGTCCAAACCAGATCTCATGGGATTACCTTTCACAGGTAAGACTGAAAAAATACTTTTGATTGTATTTAGCCATTATAACATAATTTTACGAACAGAATTTGCTGACTTTGTGGCTAATACTATGAAGTCCCGCGCATAATACTGTGGATTCCTGCAGTGAAACCAGCCTCCAAACAACGAAGAAGTCTATCCTATTTAACTAAATTGGCCCGAAGTAATAACTGTGATTGTTGTTAGTTGCTTAGCTAACTTTTCACATACTATTCGGGTTTCCCAAAGATAAAGAGCTGAGAAAGGAGTGGGAAACAGCTGTCAGACGGGAGGGGTTTTCTGCTAGTCCGTCATCCATGCTCTACAGTGAGCACTTCAGACCGGAGGACTTTGACAGGACAGGTCAGACAGTCAGGATAAGAGATGGAGCTGTTCATTCAGTATTCAGTTTCCCAGCTCATCTCCACAGGGTAGGTGTATAGGCTGTATGGACTAGATCATTCAATGCCACACTATGCTGAAAATGTTTTTCCCTTTGTGAATGTGAAGGAATCAGGGATGTATTTTGTTTTACGCTGTGTGATAATTTCCATATTTCATCCTTCACTTTAGCCTGTGGCTACCAGGACGTCTCAGACCTCAAAGAAGTCACAGGAGACCCTGTCACTGGACTGTTGCCAGCTTGTCCAAGAGACTGAACCCCTGCCTGTGCCCAATGTATATATATGTTCATCAATGCCCCCCCTGTACAGATAGATATATGTATATATGTTGATCAATCACTGAATATCAAAATGATTTATTAAAATCAGTTAAATGTAAACGTTCGTGCTCTTTATTCAGAAAACCCACCTGTCACATCTACGTTTCAGGATCTGGTTATTATAAACACAGATGTTTAATATTAATATTTCAATATTTATCATCACAATAACAGTGTTACATACATCGGTAGCTGTAAAAAACCATAAAAACATTAGAAAAATACATACGTTGGTTTGGTGCTTACCTAAACATATAAGGAGTAAACATTTACAACCATCACATTAAAAGTTACATACATTGTTTTTGATGCCCATTTGTTTCCCTAATATATTAGTGTGTGTGTGAATGGGTGAATTAAAGGCATTAACTTAAATCACTTTGTAGAAAGGCGCTTTATGAAGTTCGGTCCATGTCCTTGCATTAGTTTACGAGGCAGATCTGCCACATCCAATATGGCGGACACGCTGACGTATCGCAGCAAGGGGCCAACCCGCTCAATGAGGCGTCTATGTGTATATGTCTATGTTATGGCCTATTCAAGTGCTGGAATTTGTTATTTACGTGACAACGCCTGAACGCAACACAAGCTCCGCTCCGACTGAGTGTGTGTGCTGTGCTACGCTGCTGTGTGTGCGGCGTGTGTGACTGTGCGTAACAGCAGCCTTTTGATGGTCATTTACACACTGTCCATGCGTGGTCACGGTAAACAGACAAGCTGTAACCATGGTAACAATAACTATGTCAGGTAACAAACTGTGTCAGGCTTGGGTCGGGTTTGGACTTGAAAAACATGAAAGGCTGTCGGGTTCGGGTCAGGCTCGGTTATAAATGTCTCGGACTCAGGTCGGGTTCAGTCAGGAAAATGTGTCTCGAGCCGCGCTCTTTAGGGAACTGAGAAAGGTGCGATTAAATGTGTTATTTTTTTTAACGCGTTATTTTTCCTGTGATTAATTAATCGAAATTAACGCGTTAAAGTCCCAGCCCTAGTAGAAACACATTAATGTCCACACTAGTGTTGATACAGGTTTGCATGGCCCTACAAAATGATGCTGTTTACAAAGAGGTGGCACTCATGATTCTAAGGAAGTGAAGGAATCAATACGAACGCGTCTCTGAGGGACATCTGACTCGTCTTTTCTCTTGCAGTGCCACTGCCAACGTTACCTGCAAACGTGGAGGACGCAGATCTTATTTTTATGCATTCTTGATATTCCAAGACATGTTTGTTCCTGAGGTGGTGAAGCATATTGCTTGTGTTGCCTCCTGCGGCTACAACTTTAGCCCGACAACATTTACAGAGAATTGCTGTTTGATCAACGGCGGATTTTTTAAAGCAGAAGAACTTCTAAACAACAGACACGGCTCCTCTTTTCGGTACAAGTTCTTCTGTGTCATTTTCTACTCGTTCTGTAACTTTAGTTTCGGAACTTTCACTGTTCTTATCCATTTTCTTAACTCAACAGCTCACCGCTGTGCCGTCACATCATCTTGCTTAGTGCAACTGCAAAACAGTTCCCTCCCAAACAATGTCCCGCGGCGCTACGTTCCGTCACTCGGCTTTCTCAACGTTGTGTACGCTACATACTCACCGGTATTGCGGTATATGAAAAATTCATATCATAAACAAAAAAACCACTGGTATCCGGTATGAACCGGTATACCGCCCAGCACTACCTCTATCTCAAGGTCAGACCATATATAACCCATACTGTCTTAAACACATATCTAAATGCAATCATTCTCTCAACAATAACCTAAGACAGAGCAATAACACATCACTAGATCAATTCTGCATGCCCTTATTGCAGTACCTCCTTACAAAAACAATTATGGTCGGAGATCATTTTTTTCACCCGTACACTAAAATCTTAAACATGATTCCATATTACACTAGAAAACTTTGCAATTTCTGAAGAAATTGCTTGTGGGAGCTGCAAACTGTCAGCTACTGTTGCTACTGCTACTGCCACTGCAAGCTGCTGCTTCAACAGGATATTTTTTCCAAATGTTATAACACATATAATGAAATGCACATTTGTCACATCCCGTCAATGGCCACAGGGTGGGGCTATTGGCACCATGTTTCACCATGTTGTGCACATTGACATGGAGAACTTGTGTACCAAGTTTCATTTCACTGAAAACAACAGAACTGTAGAAATATCATGTTAAAACATTACAGTAGTGTCCCCTGTGGGTAGAATTGTACCAAATTTTACATAATGGTGCACTGTCGTTATATGTACAAGATTCTCAAATTTGGTATCGATCCGAATCAGCATTGAAGAGTTATGGCTCATTCAATGCATCAGGCCACGCCTTCAAAAGTTTGGTAAGCAATTACAGACAAACAGTAAGTGATACCAAAAAACGAAGATATGAGCTGTGTTCGGGATCATCTAAATATGGTAAGTATCAAGTTTGGTGAAGATTGGATGAAAAACACTTTAGCACTTTTAGTTTTTGAGATATGAGCTTTCAAACATTGCTCCCATTGATCTGCCAATTATAAGTTGATACAACAAATCGTGTAGGACTAGTTAGACTACGAAAAATGGCGAAATAATAATAATAAATAAATAATAACAATAAATAAAGAGCGAAGATAACAGTGTGGGAGCTGCAGCTCCCACACAATTAGAGCAATAACCTAACCACATTTCAAACGACATATGAACACTAAACAGCATACCTGCAGCCACTTATATCTCATACACCACCCTGCTCACTACACAAAAGTCATCTACTCTGTAATGTCAGTGTAGCTGTTTTTGATTTGTTGTCTCCATGATTGCTTTTATTTAGTATTGTAATGTGATTTAGTTTTTAATGTGCTGCAGAACAGGAACCTGCTGAAAACCAGTTTTAACTAAGTCAGGCCAGTTTAACTGTATCACATCTAATGTTACTTTTAATTCCTTTCCTGTATAAATAAATGCATTAAATTAAACTTAAGGGTCTCTTAGGTCCATATACAATGAAAAAAAGAAGACAATACTAACAGTTGAACTGTCGTTTACTTTGTGCACATTCATTGTTGTGAGTCTACATGCACAAATGATGATAGTTTCACTTGTACAACAATGCATTTGATACATTTTAAGCCTCTTAAGAAAAGAAAACTGTAAAGCTTGCTGCACATAATGTCTTTGCATTATTCACATTCAGAGAACAAATACATGGTTATTACATGTATATACACATTGTAGTCCAGATGCTGTGTCATATGGATATTTCTAACAAGCCTGACATAGTAACATGTTATATTTTTTTATGTGGTTAATTAAATAGACATCTGTAAAAAAAATGCTTAACAGAGCTGTTGTGTTTGTATAGTATTAGGTTCACTGTAATGTTTACTGTGGGTATAAATAAGAAAAGTGACATTATAATGCCTACAATTGCATGTAATTAATTATATGTTTATGCTATAACTGTAGAGCACTAATAAAAGAGAAGTGTTTATAATATCTGAATAAGGTGATTGAAGATGATTGGCCTGGATAAAAAAAAAATTCAAAACATTACTTTCCATGCATAAGCCTCATTCATTGTTAAATCTACAGCAAACATTTTGTTCCTTCCCTAATCTCAATACTCAGTCTGGTTTATACAACTGGTTGAATGCAATTCATATATACTACAGGTTGTGCAGTTGAGCAGTGCATTTCCAGTGGCAACCTCATGCTGCTAGTTGGTGTATGTAAATTAATAAAATATTCACTAGCTTGTCAACAATCTCATTTTGCATCTCTCTGCCCATTTTATTTCATCAAAATCTCTGTGGCTTATATTTTATTGGTTTATGCCCAAGATCAGTTCTTCACTGAAACTGTTGCTATATTTTGAAAGAAGTAAATAAGGATGGACAATGATGATGGATAATCTATGAAAAAATACATGTCCCTCCTCCTCCTCTTCCTACTGCCTCTAATGCCATTCACTAGATTCTGACCACAATGCGATCGGCAACATCCAGTCAGAGCCTAGGGGTCTCTAATGCAACCATCAGTAACTTCAAGCAATCCATGAACTGTGGTCAAACTGTTTAAGTAGGCAGCGCTGATCAAATATAAATACAGATTGCATGACTGCATTGCCTATTTCTCTGCTCAGATGTTTTAAGAAAATATTTTAGTGTACTGTTTAGCTGTAAAACCATTAGTGCAGCCAGTAGGTGGTGCTTGGGACACCCGGGATAAACTGAGACACCCAAGTATTCAACATTGTGGCTGAGTCACAAACTTTTTCATGTTATAGCTAACAGTAAACCAAAATATGTTTCTTAAAACATTTGAGGTGAGAAATATGCAATATGCATTACAGTAGCAGAATCTTGATTCATAATTGATCAGTGCTGCCTAGTTTTACAGTTTGACCAGAGTACACGAGCAGTGATCAAAATGACTGATAGCTGTGTTACAGACTCCTTGACTTTGATTGGTTGTTCTCATTCTCATGCAGTAAGGCCAGTAGATATGCTACAAGGCAATAGAGTAGGCAGAGGGGTATTCATTTTTAACGGATTATCTGTTTCATTTAGTGCTGTGTGAACATAGTGACAGTTTCAGCAATTTGTTGAAATTGTATTTCTTTCTTTTTTTTTAAGTTACCAACTGTAGCTAAAGCTACAGAAGCTATAGTGGGTAACTTTTATAAAGGAACAGTTTTTGTTATATTTTCTGAAACTGTTTCTTTATCCTGACAGTAGCACAATACAGATAATCTGTGTTCCTAATGCCATTTGCAGGAATCAACTGCACCTAAAGCCTAATTCACATAACACGATTTTCACCCCAATTTTGACGTTGCAGAGGATCTTGAGAGCCATTAAGAAGTCCTTGGGTCGGTGGTGAGTCGGCAGATAGTCTGCCAGATGAGTCCTCATGTGTGAACAAGCTTACGAGCAAGTCGCGCTCTCGTCTGTGACTGGGACTGGATATCTGGCATGCTAGAAAACTGGAGAAGTCTGACACGACTGACAAAGAGCATCAGCCAATGAGAGGCGGGATACGGTGATGCGATGTACGGCTCTACCAGCCCCAGCAAGAAATCAAAGTCCTCCACTGTCATCCATAGCATTTTCCGAAAAGGTACAATAATCTGGGTCAGAATAAATGCATAGACTACATAGACAGTACAATGCAAGCTAATAGGCTAGCAGCACAGTGGCAATCGAGTTTCATTCATAGAACTCACCTCCAACTCTGCAGAATTGACAGCCCACACAATCCACGTGCAGCAACCCATTCCTTCACAAAATCCTTGTCTTCTTTTCCTGTTTCTTCTCAGCACAGAGCAGGGTGCAAACGACCTGCAGAGCTCCAAGCTGTCGGACATCCATGTTAAACTTAAGCGAACTTCATAATATCCTGTTTTGTACACGTGTGACAAAACGTAGTTTGGTGACGTCACCGCGCTAGGGCTCTGTCAGCGAGGGCTCGCTGGAGAAATCTTGTTATGGAGCTAAAATCATGCCAAAACCCCACAAACACACATAACATGTTTTACTCATGCCCAACAATCCACAAACAAACTCAGTGTGGTTTGCAAATACAAAACATCATTCACAAACTAATGCATTTCGTTTTGCAAATAAGAAACATACCTATCAAACAAATACATCATGCTTCAGACTAAAATCTTTCAACTACAAAAAAAATCCTTCAAGTACATAAAACCAATTCTACAACTACGAAAATCTTAAAGCCATTCGTGTGTGGATCAGAAGCTGTGTATGTGTGGATCAGAAGCTGTGCGTGTGTGGATCAGAAGCCATTCATGTGTGGATCAGAAGCTGTGCGTGTGTGGATCTGCAAGGCGGAATATTACTGCCAAAAGTCACGTGACATCCTAAGAAATTAGATTGAATCAACAGCACCACCTGCTGTTTTGGAGTGTGAATTACAGGACATTTCTTAGAAAGTTCATTGGCATTCGTGTGTGGATCAGAAGCCGTTCGTGCGTGGATCTGCAAGGCGGAAAATTAGTGCCAAAAGTCATGTGACAGTGGTAAGATCGTGCCAAAAGTCACATGACTTTTGGCAGTAATATTCTGCCTTGCAGATCCACATACACACAGCTTCTGATCCATACATGAATGGCTTCTGATCCACACACGCACAGCTTCTGATCCACACACGAATGGCTTCTGATCCACACACGCACAGCTTCTGATCCACACATACACAGCTTCTGATCCACACACGAATGGCTTTAAGATTTTCGTAGTTGTAGAATTGGTTTTATGTACTTGAAGGAATTTTTTGTAGTTGAAAGATTTTAGTCTGAAGCATGATGTATTTGTTTGATAGGTATGTTTCTTATTTGCAAAACGAAATGCATTGATTTGTGAATGATGTTTTGTATTTGCAAACCACCAGTGGTGGACAGTAACGAAGTAAATTTACTTGAGTACTGTACTTAAGTACATTTTTTGAGTATCTGTACTTTACTTGAGTATTGTTTTGGGGGGGATACTTTTACTTTTACTCCACTACATTTGAAGGACAAATATTGTACTTTTTACTCCACTACATTTCTATTGATGCTCTCGTTGCTCGCTACTTTTGCTCTCACGTCAGCTGATGATTTTTTTTTTTTTTTTTTGCTAAATTCTGTTACCAAAGAAAATAAACTGTTTCTGCTGAGTTGTATATGGTTTGTCTTAGCCGCATTGCCGTACGTGTACAACGTCATGCTTAAAATGAAAATTTAGCTTTGGCGGTTCACATCCACATCATGCGATAGCGGTGTCATGGTTTCAGCAGCGATAACTCCCCCTGGCCAATAGCATCCGTGGCCGTATCTCAAGCACATGTTCGAGGTTTTTGATACGAAGAATGATTTGTATTGGATCAAGTGTTTGCTGTGTTTACCGCGAACAAATTATATCACGGCCTACAAAATCTCATCTTCAAACCTGAAAAAGCACGTCACGGTATGTAACTTAGCTGCTAGATAGCTTAATGTTTGTTTAATTGCAGATGAACATTTTAAACGTTATTGTCTGTGCTTGTAGCATCATAGGTATGTGTGTGTGTGTGTGTGTGTGTGTGTGTGTGTGTGTGTGTGCGTGCGCGCGCGCATTAGTGAGGTGGGGGCTGTCTTTGATGTGGGTTATCCTGCTCATTTTTGGCAATGATGCATGACATAAGTAAAATAAACTAGCCAATAAGTTATTTATCTGTAAATGTCAATATAAGTTATTGTAGGGCCTGTTTTACTGAAGATATTCGCTTTTTTTTAATCTTTTTTATGTAGAGAAAGCAAAAATATTCTGAACTGACTGCAGCTGCCTGCAAAAGAAAGAGTGAGGCTGGGACAACTTCCTCAAACCTCAAACAGCAAAGCTGTTAGTAGAAATATTTGCCAGTGGAGCAAGTTTTTTTTTTCTTGTTACAAGCAAAAAAAAAATCTTGCTCCACTGGCAGATTTTTTCACTTATTTCAAGTGTCTTATTTTGTCTTATTTTAAGTGTATTGAGATTTGTTTTGACTAGGAATGAGACATTTTGACTAAAAATAAGACAAATACTCTTGGTAAGATTTTGAGTTTTTGCATGATGTGTTCAAATGTAGCTACAAGAAAAGGAAATTTGGGTTTTTGTGAGAAAAATACTGTTGGGGTTGAAATTTGTTTTCTTGGCAATATGAAGCAATTTCATTTGTTGATGAATGCAGCTGAGTTTGTGTTCTGAGGCGTCTTGCCTTTATTTGTTTATTTTTGAGCTGTAAACATTTCTATAGCAGAATCACGTCTGAATAACAATAACGCTACTTTCCTTTCCTGTATTTCCTGAGATTTTTTTTTAAAGTACTTTTACTAAAGTAATTTTTTAAGCAAATACTTTAGTACTTTTACTTAAGTAATATTTTGACTAAGCTACTTTTACTTGTATTGGAGTAATATTTGACAAGGAGTATCTGTACTTTTACTCAAGTAGTGAAGTTGTGTACTCTGTCCACCTCTGCAAACCACACTGAGTTTGTTTGTGGATCGTTGGGCGTGAGTAAAACATGTTATGTGTGTTTGTGAGGTTTTGGCATGATTTTAGCTCCATATCTTGTGGTGTGCACACACAGGTCATAACGCAGTTGGCGAGACTGACAAACACACGTCGCCAGGTATGAACACTCAAAAGATTACAATAGTCTCCGCGACTCAAGACTGGTTGGCCAGTCGTGTAATGTTTACTCGCCTTAAAACGAAATCAATAGATCAGGTTGAGGAGGACTCTCTCAGCAGGTTTAGGGGTTAAAATCAACATATTTACTGGGATGTTGTGTTCCCATTAACGCCGATTGAAATAATTTGATCTGGGTGTAAAGGCAACTGTAACCTTTCCCATTACATTCAAAAGCCAAATGTTTGCAGGTGTTTACTGGTTTTTGTTCACATGAGATTTATTTGTGCAAATGCCATTAGGAGAACTAGGAGGATGCCATAGGAACATGTTTTTTTTTCACAGATTTTCAGTCTCATGTATCACTGTCAGGATATCGTAAAAGTTTTAACAAATATAATAATGCTTTTTTTTTTTTTTTTTTAAATAAAAGTTACCTACTGCAGCTCTTAAGAAATAGTTCGAATTTCTTTTTTCAACTGGGGTTGTATGAGGTACATAGTCAGTGCATTAGCTACAGAAGGTGGCGACTGACATGCCCACAATGTTTTGCTGTGGACAGGGGCAGTAGCAAAACATATAAGCCACCTAAAAAGGGTTCATTTAAAAAAAAATATCAGTTTAAGTTTACACTCGATTCAGAATATTGTCACTGTTTTACCTTGCCATCAAATAGCTGTTTCCGAAGGGAAACTGATAGCATGATCTATTCTGTCTCAAAACCACAGGATTTATTTAATAAAAACAGTCATTTCACCTGGCAGAGCATGGGAGTGGCTGTGCTTAATGCTTCCCTTAATCAGTTAGTTGTGTTTTACTGACATATGTTATTGTGTGACTTTTGTATCTTAAAGGGTTAATTCAGTTTCACCAAAGTCACACAATAACCCAAACAAACTAACCAATCAAGGCAATAGTAGACCTGCATTTGTATAGCGCCTTTCTAGTCATCTGACCACTCAAAGCGCTTTTTACACATTCACCCATTCACACACTACCATACAAGGTGCCACCTGCTACTCAGTTTTTTAACATACTGACTCACCAAAGGAAGCATCATCGGGAGCAATTTGGGGGTCAGTATTTTGCTCAAGGATACTTCTACATGTGGACTGAAGGAGCCGGGGATTGAACTCCTGATCTTCTGATTGGTGGACGACCCGCTCTACCTCTGAGCCACAGCCGCCCCAGTTACTATAGTAACTCTTGTAGTCTGTTCAGCCCAGTTGAGACCAAGAATTTGCGACAAGATTAGTTGAAACAGGCAACTACTTGCAATGTACAGTTGTGCTATGATGTAAAAACCTGCTAGTGCACAGCAATGCAACCAGATGAGACGCTGTATCATCTCTATACAACAACTTTCTGTTCCTCCGTTCTGATTTTCAGCTTTTCAGGCTTATTTTGTGGCTGAATACAATTAGTAGCTTCTTAAATTATAAATGATGACAGTGAGATACTGGCTACAGTTGTGTTTTTAGCGATGAAATGGGGAAAACAGAAACAAAATGAGCATCAGATGGATTGTATTTATAAGAAATATGCCACAATCATCTAATAATCAGCAGCAATTAATCAGTTACACTGGCACACTGTGAGGACAGAAACAGTGGGCTCAGAGGGGACGGAGCATCTGCCACAGCAAGAGAATACGCCGTCTGCGGTCATTTTGATTCACTACAAGTTGACTGGCTGAAGCAACAGGTGACGTGCTCTATGTTCTAAAACCAGCCACTGGTGAATTCATCAGCTGAGTTGCAGGTGACACCATCAGCTGGCTGAGTCAAGCTCAGATCAGCTAGTTCACACTGCTGCAAATTTTCTCTGCAACATTCTAAAATGGTTTCATCTCATCGTGAATCAATGGTCTGAACTGAACTTTAGATCAAATAACTGGAAAAAAGATAGATTTAGCAGCTCCAGAAAATGAATTTATATATATATATATATATGTGTGTGTGTGTGTGTGTGTCTGTGTGTGTGTGTAATTTTAGAGCACACCTAATCTGATAGTGGTCTTTTAGGTTGGCTGTTTTTAGGTGACTAAAATACATTTTGCTGCTGTCCCCCATACACAGCAGTACATTGTTAGCTTCTTGCTGTCTGCTTTTCCAAACTGGGGGCATGCCCATCTACTGTAGGTAATACATTGACTGTGGATAAGAACCTCATGCATACCCACTTCAAACAATTCAAACTATTAACTAACTAAACAACACACGGCAACTTCCATATTTGCAAAGGGACAACCAGCCGTACCCTGCCTCTAAACCAAATTTCTCCCAAGGGAGACAAATAAACTGAACTGAACTGAACTGAACTGAACTGTTCCTGGCGACACCAGCATTTAAAAGGGAATTTTCACAGCAAAATAAATAAATTCTATTAGAAGTACTGTAATCACTGAATTTGCTTGGGTAGGAGGAGTTAATTTGCACAATTAAAAAAAAAATTAATTTAATTATTATACACATCCTATCACCTACAGATTCTGCATATATATGCAGATATCTGTTCACAGAGATTAACTGCAGTAAGACAATTTTTTGGAAGTTGCTTGAGCTTACCTACTTGACCTTACTGTATGAAATGACCTATTATGACCCCAAGGATAATCACAGTCTTGTAAAATTTTACAGTCACAGATAAGTATTAGATTAGATTAGGAGTTAGATTAGTCTCAATATTAATAAATGCACACAGAAGGATTCACAAATACATGTTAAGATTTATATATAAATGACTCTCTCCACACAAATATTTTCAATGCACACACATATATTTGGCATTTTATATAAATGTAAAAAAAATCCACAAATAACCAAAAAAGTTTCACAAATGTATTTCTGATGCACACACAAATATTTATTGTTTTAAATATATGCAATAAAAATCCATAAATATATGTATTTTTATATAATTTATTTATTTATATATTGTATTTAAAACGTATTTGCAATTTTCATCAAAACATATGTGGATGTTGATACATTCATATACAAATGCTTTTATTTTGTGAACCTCTGCGCATTTGTGTGTGAATATTTTTGAGACTCCCCTGACGTGACCCGATCCACAAATGCATTTTTTCTACCAAGGGGATATAGGTAGCCAATCAGATGTCTCCTTCCTCTTCAGCCAATCACATGAGCGTCCCGCTACCACCCCCATGTGGGGTATGTTTTAACGTCGTAGTGTCAGAGGGTGGCAGTAATGCACAACTACATTTTTTGCCGACCGCCAAATTAATAAGGACGAGAAGAAGAAGAAGCAGCAGCAGAAAGCGGTCAATGCAGAGCCCCGGGTCAATGGTCAAGAGGTCTAGTTTGCAGCATGGCGGCCAACGATCGTGCACCTGTAAGACCCGGGGCTCTGCATTGACCGCTTTCTGCTGCTGCTTCTTCTTCTTCTCGTCCTTATTAATTTGGCGGTCGGCAAAAAATGTAGTTGTGCATTACTGCCACCCTCTGACACTACGACGTACATACCCCACGTGGGGGTGGTAGCGGGACGCTCATGTGATTGGCTGAAGAGGAAGGAGACATCTGATCGGCTACCTATATCCCCTTGGTAGAAAAAATGCATTTGTGGATCGGGTCACGTCAGGGGAGTCTCAAAAATATTCACACACAAATGCGCAGAGGTTCACAAAATAAAAGCATTTGTATATGAATGTACACTGTAAAGAATTGACTGTAGAATTTACAGTAAATAACTGGCAAAAAAGTTGCCAGCTAAGTATTGTAAAATCGCAGTTAATTACTGTAAAAATCTATTACAACATATTACTGTAAATTTTTTACAAGTTTTTACTGTATATAAATTAGTTACTTAGTGTATTCTTTTTTAGAAAACAGCAATTCAATGTAATCTAGTTTACAATTGTTTCTTGTATTCTAATAAATTACAGTAATTACCTGGCAACTAAAGTTGCCAGTAAATACCTGTAAATAAATAATACAATATGTTGTTGTAAAATGTTTTACAGTTAATAATGGTTTTTACATTAGCTGCTTTGCAAATTATGCAGATTGTGAATGAAACAAATAATAACAGTGTCGGAGCTGCTACAAAATACTTTTTATTAAAACTTAGAGCATTCTTTTTTTTAACAGATGTGCAAAAGATGCATGTACAGTAACATGAAGAAAAATGAAAGGGATAGTTCAACATTTTGTCAAATTGGCCCATTGCCATTGCAATAGGTTAATTGCCTTTATTCGTCAGTACAAGCTGTTTGTAGATCTGTGGAGCAGATGAGAGCTGCTCATCTACCGTTATGGAGTAATGGAATTTCTTGGTTTCTCAATACACAATCCAACAACTCCACAACGCTCTGGTGGACAAGTTGTGATCTGCACATTCACCACGCTATGAGATAATAACACAACTATACCACAGTGAGTTGTTTTAGAGGTAAATTCATGCAAAACTGCTGATGCGCTTCCCTGTCATGAGCAGTTTTTCAGTTTTTACCTCTAAAACAACTCTGTGTGGTAACGTTGTGTTATTATCTCATAGCGTGGTGAATGTGCAGGTCTCAACTTGTCCACCACCGTTGTGGAGTTGTTGGATTGTGTATTTGATGAGTTTGATGAGGCAAACCAAGAAATCCCATTAGCTTCCATAGCAGTAGCTTCGAGCAGCTCATGTCTCTGCTCCACCGATCTCAAAACACTTTACACCGACAAATAAAGGCAATTAACCTACCGCTATGACTATAGGGATTATGGCAATGGGCCAATTTGACAAAATGTTGAACTATCCCTTAAACAGTAAAAGAACATAATCACAAAATGGAGAACAGGACTTCAGGTCTTCAGTGGTGGCACTCACTGCATGTGGCTTCCCTTGGCATCCCTCCACCTGTAGCTAAAAGATGCACAAGTTGCAAAACACAAGTCATGCTGAATTAGCCTCACAGTCATTCACACATGCATTGACTCATGAAGTTCATGATTCAAGACTTAATTGTCCATCAAAGCAGGTGATAATGGAGCAAGAAAATCTATTCCAGAGCGTACACTATGTCAGCGTTGCAAATTATCACCTACCAGTGGCTGGTAAAATCTGAGGATTCACTAGCCATTTACAGGTGGAGAAAAAAGTTCATTTTGCACTGTAGTGTGTGTGTGTGTGTGTGTGTGTGTGTGTGTGTGTGTGTGTGTGTGTGACAGACAGAGAATGTCTAGTGTCACCGCTTTTCACATGAAGTTAGACAAAGGTCAATTTAGTGTTTTTATTTATTTTCTAAATGAGATTAACATTACTGGCTGTAACAAACCCAGGGGGACAAAAGTTATGTGGCAGTAACACATTGTAACTTGCATCCAAAGAAAAGAAACCTTATGCATTGGGTGTCTTCATATTGCGCTGTCACAGTTTAAACTGTAAATTGTACAAAATGTTTTTTACCTCAAAATCCCCTTCAATTGTGTTTGATCACCGTGGGCTTCAGTGGTGGTGCTCACTGTGTGTGGATCCCTTCAGGTCTGTAACAATATGATGCACAAGTTGCAAAACACAAGACATGGGGGGTATTCCATCAAAGTCGCTAATGATAGCGGCGATTAAGTGATTAAGCCTCGTTTGAATTAGCGTCAGCTTCCACCTCAGGCTGAAGCCGTTCCACTAACACATTTCAGCTGCGCCTCATCAGCGTTAACTTAAGCCAGGCTTATCAAATCTTTCATTAGGCGCGCGCATGGGGTGCATGAGAAGCCCAGAATATGTGATTGTCGAAAATGCGATCATGTCGAAAAAAGACAAGAAAACTAGGGCTGATTTCTTCAACAGCGTGGAGCAACAGCTCCTTGTGGAGCTTTACTAAGAGTATAGAAACACAGTTACCAGAAAAGGAAATACTGTTGCTACTGTCAAGGCAAGAGATATGGCGTGGCAGAAGACTGACGACCGCTTAAATGCATAAATTAACTTTTACATCAGTGTTTAATGTCTTATGTTTAGACTGTGTTGATCATATACAGTATGTCCTGTCAGTAGCGGAGAGGAATTGTCACCGTCGTTAACGTGGGAAACCCGTGTTTGGGGCTCAATACCTGCACAGTATTACTTAATGGAAATTAAATTCTGCAAGGAAATGTTATTTGGTTTACAATTTATTTTAAATGTGTAGTGTACTTTGCACCAACTAATATGCCAAATAGTGTTATCTCTGCACAGGAGTGGTGTCAACAATGTTAAACGCACGGCTGTGCAGGTGTTACTCCGATCATATGGACAAGTGTTAATGTTAGGCCTAGCTGATGTTAAAAGTTCTGTAGGCTACAAAGTTATGATGAATAATTGTTGGCTAAATGGCATTACATTTCACATATGTGTAATGTGTAACAAATGGAAGCTATAGGCTGTTGGTGAAAACATCTAAATAATCGCTGCAACAGAGTTTCCATAATTTGATGAAGTGAATGATGCCATAAAATGGATTTGAACCCCAGATGCCTGCATGACAGTCAGGGGATGAGACCACTCTGCTACCGGTAATTTTGCTCACACAGAAGAAGAATTTTAATATTTCAAGATATCATCATGACAACGATACTTTTTAAAAAAAAATTTAATCCTTGGGAATTCGACGAAACTAACCAAGAATGTGCGGTGAATTCATTTTTGCTGAAGTTGTTAACTTCGTTTTCGGACAACTTGGATAACCAAACCAAAAGTGTGAGGAACTGTTTGTCTGAGACTCTGTTTACTACAGGTACATATTCTTTGTAACACCGATTCATTAAGCCTGATTGTTAGCCTGCCACGGCATAGACATTTATACATAGACGCCGCATTGACTGTGGAGGGACGTGCCTAAAGTGCCGCCATCTTGGTACAGGGCTAACAGAGGCGGAAGTGCATGTACATCTATGGAGGTAAGAGGTACTCCACAATCTTAAAGTAGAATTATTCACTGAATTTTCGACCGATTTCCAAACGGTTTGATTTGTTAAAAACGTCACACATGTAGCTATGACACAGGATGATTGGATGTTTTAAAAATGCCGGTTTTACTACCCAAATACAAATTCTTCTTAATGTTTTCGGACCTAGCTTAACTGGAAAAGATGCCGGACGTTTGTGCTGCTTATGGTTGTTCAAATGAGCGGAACATACAAACCAGATCCCGTGGAATCACTTTTCACAGCTAAGGTGTACGTCAGGAGTAATATCGAGTGAGCAGGTTGTTAAATAGTGAAATAAACCCAGACAGGACGGACTGAATCTCTCCGCTCCGCGACCGGGTTCTTTCCATAATATAACCAGCTCACTTTACGTTATCCCACGTATTACACAGCTGCTTACTAGTGAAATAACTCATTTGAGACCTTATTTAGGTTAAAATGCAATGTTATTTCATCTGAACTGCCCCTGGTCTGGAAAAAAACAGACCTTAGACTGCAGTGATTGACCAGTTAGAAGATTAATGATAGATATTGGATGTATTTAATATGTATATGTATTGTGTACTTAACGTGGAGGATGACAATTCTTTTTTTGTTGTAGACAATTCTTTACATCTCTGGCTACTTTTCTCACATTTTTAAGGTTTCCCAAAGACAGTAGTCTTAAGAGAGAATGGGAACTGGCAGTGAAACGGAAAAGTTTTGTGGCTACTGGGAGGTCCTTGCTCTGCAGTGAGCACTTTAAGGCAGATGATTTTGACAGGACAGGGCAGATTGTCAAGCTTAGACATGGAGTCAAACCATCTGTCTTTAACTTCCCATCTCATTTACAAAAGGTATGTGTGCTATTTGGCTAAAGAATTCATTCATTCATTCATTTATGAATGCACCAAAATGCACCACTGAGCGCCACAGGAAATCATTCCTGCCTGTGGCCATCAAACTGTACAGCTCCTCCCTCTGAGTTGCCCTTGGACTGTTTCACCACTGTCACCAACTCATAATAAATTATTACATATTTATTCCTCAATAATCCGTGCAATAACTGACTGTATTGTTCAGTCTGTATATAAGGTTCCTGTATATATTGTAAATTATGTTGTGTGGTCTCTACATATATATTTTGTAAATTATCTTCTATTTTACTTCTTTTTGCACTATATCTTCTTTCTACACTTGTTTGCACTATATATTCTTCTTTTTACACTTGTAAGGAGCACCTGTAATGAAAACAATTTCCCCTGGGGATCAATAAAGTATTTCTGATTCTGATTCTGATTATGTCTATGATTCATATGTTTGTGTAAGCATTTTTATAACAACTTAATGCCACACATTTCTAAACATTTTTTTCTGTCTGCATGTTTAGGAATAAAGTACAGTACACTTTCTGATGCTTTAAACTTTTTAAAAATTTTGTATTATGTTTCTTACATTTTAGCAAGTACCATCAAGGACCACACAAGCTTCAAGGAAAGCTGAAGAGAGCCTGCCAGTGGCCTGCCAGCATTTCCATGAAGTTGACAACCACCATTCAAACCAACTGAGACTAGTAGTGTCTGTGTCTCTCAAAGTTAGGCTGCATCACATAGCAAAAATGGCTTCACTCAGGTACCAGAGTGGCAGCACAAGAAAGAAACTGTGCAAAACAGTTCTCTTTCAGGGGTTTTAGCTCCCATAGGTCTGATTAATGAAATGTATTTGTAAATATTGTAAATATTATATTAATATTTTTCTAGGGGGATTCTTTATGTTCTCGCTCTTAAATGTTCTGTTCTGCTACTTAACCCTCTGGAACCTATTAATAATAACGATAATAATAATAAAATGATCATGATAATAACAACATTAATTATAATAATGGTGATATAATAATAAAATGACAATGATAATAGCAATATTAATTATAATAATATTTGTAATAATAAAATGACAATGATAATAGCAATATAATTATAATGGTAGTGATGATCATTATAATAATACAATGATAATAGCAATATTATTATTATTATTATTACTACTACTACTACTACTAATAATAATAATAATAATAACAACAATAATGATAATAATAACCAAATGCAATATATACCCTACAAGCAATTCTCTGAATAAAGACCTGAATACACCTGAACGTTTTCTGGGTTCCTTTAGTTCTATTTATGTCTGCCTGTCTGTCCTCCATGTCTGACGTTTGTAACAAACAACCCGCGTGAATATATGTTGACAATTGATGGATTTATGATCACTTTTATAGTGCAAACATGTCATTCCTCTATAGACATAATGCACTGTAGGAGGCAGCGGCACTGTACCAAGATGGCCGCCGCGTAGGCACGTCGCTCCAATCGGCAGCTGCAGTCAATGCGGCGTCTACGTATATATGTCTATGTGCCACGGAGCAAGTTAGTTCAAGAGCATATGTAACCCCAGTAACTCAGCTGAGGTTCCTGTTAGCGAGAGTCATGGAACCCAACTCTCTCTAGAACTAGCGCGGCTTATCGAAGTTAGCCGGGATTTGCGGTTAGCTGGTTTGATGGAATACCCCCCCAGTAGATTATTACTTTATTATGTATTATTATTTATTTATTCGGCTGCTCCGCTCTGTTTAGCGTCTGCCCCGTACCACGTGATTACACGCACCCAATACCGTCCCTTGTTGTCGTAGAGGCACCATTCAAGGACCCTCGGAAAGCAGAGAATCTCGCGATTCATATGTCGGTCATAGCTCGTCGCTATCATAAACGGTCCAGATGTTATTCAATGTTTTGTGAAACATGTGAAAGCGTTGCACCGATGCAACGTTCGTTTTGCCACATGATTTGTGATTCGTTACGGGTGAGAACGGAGGCTCTCTGCCTGCTACCTGCCGTCTCACGGCTGAAAACCAACCTTGCAACATCAGTACAGTACCTGGCCTCCGCCCCGGTGTCCCAGCCCTTGTCTCTCCTATCCGCACCGCGACACAAACCTCCGTAATCTTTTGTTTATGACGGTTGAGACTACACAAACACACATGCAGCAACATCGCACGTGTTATATCATTATCCACCACTCAATTTATTGATTTTTCGCCGGCTTCGTTGTAAACAAGTGCACATGGACGAGAGGAGCAGTGGAAAACAGCGGAAAAGCGAGCGAACTTGCATAGATCCCATTTAAACCCAATTTCTACGAAGTGAGCATTTCCAGCTCGGTCCAAAACACCACTAACTTAAAACTTAACCAAATACAACTTTCTCTGCCGACATTACCCCAACATTACTCCAATCCCCTTCTGCAGCCGAGTGCATAAATGCATGTTACCTTAGCTGTAATGTTGCCTGTTTATCGGAGAAATGCATGTGAAGACAATGCAGACTGCCCTCGTGCTAAATGCTACATTTGTCTTAGCTAAAGTTATGGAAAATTACCGTCACTGAAACAAATATTACTCACCAATCCGCTGAATTCTTAGCCTTGCTCCGGTGACTATACAGGCTCCACCATTGCTTCCTCTCCTCTCGGAACTTCTAACCGCCAAAATCCTAATATCAACAGTATTTACCTGTAATACACTTAATCTACATGACAGAACACAGTTGCTGTAAAGTTTTACAATATTTAACAGCGAAGTTATGCAGCAGGTTACTGTAATTAGTTTTTACCCATAATACATTGCGGTATACAGTTAAACATTGTAAAATGACAAAACAAGAAGATACTGTAAAATTTTACTGTAGATATTACAGCAATTTGTTACAGTGTATCATCCACATATGTTTTGATGAAAATTGCAAATACGTTTTATATACAATATATAAATAAATAAATTATATAAAAATACATATATTTGTGGATTTTTATTGCATATATTTAAAACAATAAATATTTGTGTGTGCATCAGAAATACATTTGTGAAACTTTTTTGGTTATTTGTGGATTTTTTTTACATTTATATAAAATGCCAAATATCTGTGTGTGCACTGAAAATATTTGTGTGGAGAGAGTCATTTATATATAAATCTTAACACGTATTTGTGAATCCTTCTGTGTGCATTTATTAATATTGAGACTAATCTAACTCCATAGATAAGAGACCTAGCACATTCAGAAGAGGTATGGCTTTCCTAGGTATACTGACAATAAAAGAGTTTCTGAGCAATATCCAGAAGTGCTCATCATCCAAACACCTAAATATCCGATTGTCAAAAACATTTGCTCCCACATGGTGTCCCTCAAGGCCTTGGTGTCTTCATGTGTTTTTTGGTGGGATTGTTTTGGTCATGAATGGCTAAATTTAGCATAAAATCTGTGTGACAAATAGTATCAACCCAAAAATTGCTGCAACACCTTATAAGACATAATTGAACATGAGAATGGCCATCATATACTTAATTATTATGTTCTAAGGCCTTCTACTCTCTAAAATTTCCATGTTTGAATGGGTGCCTAACTAAAACACAATGTTTATTACAGATTTATGACTAGAAAAACTTGCACCTTCTGTTGATTTGCTTCCTCCCCTTAAAAATGGTTCTATGGTGGGTCCCAGAGGGTAAAATAAGAGATAATATTACTAATGCGACATTATCCCACTGGTGACCAAGCTAATGAGCTTGCTCAGAACTCACTCTCCTCCAGAATCTCCTCCATTGTCTCCCCAAGCGTCATCTCTCCATCACTACTGGACAAGCTTTTCCTGGTGAGAAAGTCAAGCCCTATTGTGCCACAGATCTTCAACCTCTGACCTTTAACCTCTCCTATTCCAAGCCCCCCACCTTCTCCATGTACAGCCACCTGAAGCAGGTGTGGTTGTGTTGCAGAGGTGCCATCCTCGTCATAGCAGTCACTCTGCTGGGAGCACTGTGGGTGGCGCCCTCCAGTGAACTTCCACAGGTGCTTGAGGGGGACTCTTCGAAAACAGCTCCTGATCTGAAAGTGGTTGGTGAACAGGAAGAGCTGCCAGCGCTTCTTCAGTTCAACTTGGACCTAATTTTCAGTAAAAATAAAAGTGTCATTGAAATGTAACAGGTTACAGATTATTGGTTACCCTGTTAAAAATGTATCAAGTGATGTAACTATTTTAATTACCTTATTAGAGTAAATTAACTTGTTACATTTGATTATTTTTTTGTTTAATAATTAATTACTTTACTTTAATTCATTATTACACATGCTTTAAACTCTAAAATTTTTAGCAAATAGGCTGTGCCGAAAGAAGACATCCTTGCATGGCCAAAAAATGTAAACTAACAGAAAGTTTTATTCTATATCTAAATTTCTTACCAAACAAAGAATATATTCAGATGTAACACCTCTGTTATCCACAATATTTTAAATAGTAATGGTAATTTAAATGCTGATTTGCATTTTTCTTTTCTGCTTTTTTTCTTTCTTATTGTAATTTAATTACATGTAACTAGCTACCGGTTCTGTTCTGTCTACCATCTGGTGCTGGACAGATGTCATACAGTTGGTTTATAAAATTGATTCTGCCAAAAACAACTGCTGGAAATTAGGTTCATTTGAGCAGAGTTTATGGTCTAAAACAAAACAATGAGCTAAAACAGGCTAAAAAGCTTGGGCACTAACTACAAAGTTAGATATAAATATCTGTGGATTTGTCACTATGAATTACAGCTTGACATTACACAGTCATTTACCATTCTTAATATAAAGAATATCAACTGGTGCAGCAACTTGAATTTAAAAAACATGTACCTCTCCATTAGCAAAACAGTACAGCACAGCAACCAAGAATCCCTGAAAAAAGTTAGACATCACAAATTATGGTTAATGTGGGTTTATAACAAAAATGACTTGCCGTGTATGTAATCAACTTTACAGGTGTTACCTGAAATGAGCTGAGGGTGAGATTGATGAAGTTCCTAGCATAGCGACTGGTGCCCTCCACACATTCATCTATCAGCACAGTGAAAACCACTTCATGTATTCCCAGCAAAGGAATCAATACCAGTGTTGCTCTGGCCAGGCTGAAGGACATTAACAAAAACATAAAGTGGTGAATAAACTGAGACTTTTCGGACAAGGCAAAAAGAGAATTAAAAGAATAAAGGACAAAATAGAGAACAAAGAGAAGCTCTGTAAATGTATGCATGGTCTTCAATCCTGTGCTGACATTCATGGTAGAATGAAGAGGCTAGAGCTTAAAGGGTTAACATTGGAATTTCTGTTGTACATGAGAGTGGTTGACATTTAAATGTTTAACCAAGAACCCACTGTACTGTTCAAAGAAACCACTTGGGAAATAGCTCAGGGAAGAGCAAAGATAGAAGGCAGGGAAAACTACCTGTATCTGTAGTCTGTAAATTTCACCTGATCTGCTCTCAGCTTTGACAGGAGCAGCATCAGAATCTTGATGAAAATGAAGAAAATGATCTGCAACACACATCCAGGGTAGACTTTAATATGCATGCAGATATGCAAAAATAAATAAATAAATAATGGAGACTTTGTGTCTGAATAAATTTATAAAAAAATGTACATTTGTGAACATTTCTGTCAATGTGTATTTGTACACTGACAATGTCTTAGGGCTGCTTTGAAACTGCGTCTACTTCAGGCAACAAAAAAATTTGTCTCACACAAACAAGAAAGGACAGCAGAGGAGACACCCACACACAAATGTAACTGGACTAGAAAGCCACAAAAAGGTCCACTGGCTGAAATCAATGCAAAAATAGTATATATAGAAATATAATAGTAATATATTTATTTATTACATCTGTGCACAAAAAAAAGGTGTTCGAAGTGCAAAAAAGATAGAGTGAATAAAAACAGCAGCAAACATTTCAGTCCTTGACTATCATCAGTACTGACAAGAGTGCTTCACACAACAAATAGAGACACAGATAAATTCCTACCAGGTGTGATAAATCAATCAGCTGGTGCCACTAATTAGATAAGAGCAACTCTGATGCCCCGTTTACACGTACACGGGTATTTTTAGAAATAGAGATATAAACCTTCGTTTGCACCCTTCGTTTACACGCAAACGGAGAATTCGCCTCTGAAAACGATGCATTTTAAAAACTCCGGCCAGAGTGGAGATCTTGGAAAACGGGTGGCTCTGGTGAAATGAATGTAATAAGAAAATAAAACAACTTTCCTGATATCAGTAGTCAAAGACACCTGTACTATTGGACAGAGTACTTCTTGGACAACATGTCCTATTACTATCAAGTACTTTTACTGTGTTCTTTTGCAGTAATCCTATGCCAAAGTCTCCCATATCAACTATAAATATGCTTCATTCACCCCACTGTGATCTTTAATAAAAACCATATTTTCAATAAGTAGTCAAAGACACCTGTACTATTGGACAGAGTACTTCTTGGACAACATGTAATATACAAATAATATGAAGTACTTTTACTGTGTAAGTTGTTGCTGCAAAATTGCTGACCTCCGAGCACTCATCCGTCTCTGCTCCTCGATATAATAGAGCAGCTGTATTTGCACATGCAAACATACAAAGAGGGCTTGCACCAGTATAAATGCGGCTGCTACTCTGAAGGCATCCATGATCACCATAACAACATGTAAACATAGGTCGCACTTTTGAGAACTGGTGGGAGAACCACCAGTTCTGGGAGAACTGGTGTCTGGTGGGAGAACTTTGAAAATGAAGTGGTTGTCCCGGAGGAGTGGCGTGAAAATTTTAGGATGTCGCGGTCATCACTGCTGTCACTCTCGGAATAGCTGTGTCCCTACATCGAGGGTGAGATGACCGTCATGCGGTCTCCTGTCAATGTCATAAAAAAAAGTTGCCCGCAGCCTGTATTACCTGTCCGACGAGGGTAGACTGCGTGAGACGGCATACATACACGGATTGGTGTAAACGCAAAGTTTTCTGAAAACAGATACGTGTGCACGTAGGGTGAAATGTCCGTTTATGAAAATAGCCGGCTACGTTTAAACGTAGTGTGAGGAGCAGAAGCATGACTACCTAATCACAATGACCTGTTATTCGTTCACCAAGAAGTTAGTAATCAGTCATGCTTGTGACTACCACACTGTACAACAGCTTCTACATCACATGCCCTCACAAGACAGGACACGTGAAACATAGTATGAAATCAGAGTGACTTTTGCTTAAAGGCTGCACCAAAGGGGACAAGACTGATGGGAGCAACATAATGTGTCTGTAACATGAACATCAGTTAAAAAAATCTGTACTGTAGTTCAGACACTTCACTTACCAGCACTGATAAAGTAATCGGGCCTCTTATTATCCACCAAAACCATCTGTTCACAATTGACCAGCATCTAAAGAATAAAAGGAGTTCAAAAAGTCAAGCAGTGGAGAATGTTTTCATTAATTTAGTTCCCTTATTGTGAGGTATGTAATAAAACACTCACTCTGTGTTTTCATATAAAATCTTGACTGCTGTCCATGGTGTTACAAACAAAATAGGTGTTCCTGAAAAGTAACCAGAACATGAGCTGGAACAATTTATCATCAAAAGATTGTTCTAATAAATTCATATTAATTAATGGTTAATTATAAATGGTGTTTAATTATACACACAAACACACAACATTAATTCATGGTTTACCCCATCCTAGCAGCATGTATTTCTTCAGCAGACATCGCTTGGTTAGCACAGCTGTGAAGAGCAGCATGTGGAGGAAAATGGCCTCCACCAAGAGCCAGAAGTAGTTACAGGCCACAAAGTATTCCATGCACACTTTGGAGAGTTTACACAACAATGCTATCTGTTGAGAGATATGTTAAATTAATGTTGCAAATGGTTATGCTGATTAAAACTGCTTTGGTTGAGCACTGCTTTACTATCTACCCAGGCTTCAGCTAGAATATAATCAGAAAGGCCTCATTCTCAAAGATATTTTGATGTGTGAATATTGAGACAGTACTTTTTTGTACCGGAGAGCTTGAGTAGGAGTTCCATCCCGGGTCATCTTTGGGTAGCTTAGAGTACATGATGTATAATATGATTTCCTTCGAAATTACAGCCATGGCTCTCAGGATGAATGACACAAACAGATTCATGTGAATGTAGTTCCTGGTACAGTGGAGCTTCCTGGTGAGCAGATGCAGTAGCAGTTTGAAGAAGGCATTGATTCATACTTCCTTTGTAACTGTTAAGAGTTGTTATGGCATGACATAAGATATAATGCAAAATGATCAAGGTACATGCAACTCCATGAAATATTTCCTGCTTTTTTTCATAATGGCATTTGTAAGTAATGCTGATCATAATAGCCTTGTAGTGGGTTATCTCACATTACTGTGAGACAATGCACATAATTGCTAAAGGTTAAGTGTATCTGTCCCATGTGGAGGCTGGAAGCTGCCAAAATCAAAAATAAATCAATAAATGATTTAATAAATGTATTAATATGCCATTAAACATATCAAAAACAATATAGAAAATAAAAGTAAACTATTAATTAATTGATCAAATGTGACATTAATTTATATCTCTGTTTAAATTTGTGTCTGATGGTGGGAGTATGATCAAGGTGTTTCTTTCCATCGATTTCCAAGTAACCCGCACACCTGTTGCTAATAGATTGCTAAGGTAAGCACAGGATCAGGTAATGTAAAGAGCTAGCTAAGCTAGCTTCTAAATTAGCAACATAATGTAAGCTTACCATAATAACAACTTATATACAATACAGGCCAAAAGTTTGGACACACCTTCTCATTCAATGCGTTTTCTTTATTTTCATGACTATTTACATTGTAGATTCTCACTGAAGGCATCAAAACTATGAATGAACACATGTGGAGTTATGTACTTAACAAAAAAAGGTGAAATAACTGAAAACATGTTTTATATTCTAGTTTCTTCAAAATAGCCACCCTTTGCTCTGATTACTGCTTTGCACACTCTTGGCATTCTCTCCATGAGCTTCAAGAGGTAGAATATAAAACATGTTTTCAGTTATTTCACCTTTTTTTGTTAAGTACATAACTCCACATGTGTTCATTCATAGTTTTGATGCCTTCAGTGAGAATCTACAATGTAAATAGTCATGAAAATAAAGAAACGCATTGAATGAGAAGGTGTGTCCAAACCTTTGGTCTGTACTGTATAATAACAACAAGGACTGCTTAGGGAGAGGACATAGAGAAAAATGGGAGTGTGCCATCTTCGTTTACACAGATTCCATGCATCCAGATGTGAGTGTCATCTGACATCAGCCAAATCACATGCATGGAACCACTGTGAGTATTTGCCAAAATGTTTTTAATCACTGAACTAAGATCATCTAGGATCTAGAGCCTTGGTCACCAACAGGCGGACCGTGGTCCGAATCCGGACCTATACGGACCCGGACCTATAACCATTAAATTATACGGGGTTTTATATTTTGACGCGACGCTTACATTTTTACCGGCGCAACTTTTCTAGTCTTTACGGCACCGGTTTAGCTGATCAGGAAACGCACAGACCAATTGCATGCGAGTTAAGCAAGCGGAGAAACGACAGAAAAATAGAAAGATAGAAATATAGATAAAGAAAGAAAGCGATACAGAGACGGAGAGGCGAGTGAGCGGTAAACAGGGAGAAGGGACGGAGAGGAAGAGGCGAGTGAGCGAGGGACAGAGAGAAACAGAGGAAGAAACGAGTAAGCGAGAGGCTCCAAATACAGCTGCGAGGCAGCTTACACCACAGTGAACATAATAAAAACTAAATATGGTTCCAGTCTCACCAGTGAGCACCTGCACATTTGTATGAGAATGGCCCTGAAACCATTCCAGCCCAGATTTAAAATCCTGGCAGGACAAGCTCGAGCTCAGTTCTCTCACTGAACAACAAAAAGTCGGGAGAGTGGGAAAAGAGGGAAAGAAAGAGAAACTTTGAAATTGTTATTTATTCATTTATTATGAAATTGGTTGAGACTTTTAAGTAAAGAAGTGAAGCAGTTAACAAAGTAAAAGGAATATTCAAGCTGTTGCTACACTTTTTATTTTTTCTAAAAGTAAGCACTTTATTTTTTTCAGATGCACAGTTTTTCAAAAAGGTATTAATTTTTTTTCATCCATTTTGTTTTTAAATGCATATCTGTATAGTCCAATGTTATGCGACAATAAATGTTGTCGAAATGTTTTTGAACGTACTTTATTTGATTTGACAGTCAGATGTTGATTACATGCAGATGTAGATAAAACTACAAGGCTACTTCAGTATATATCACACTAAATCATATCGCAAGTTAGACATTATAATGTTCCAGACCTTTGCTTTAGGAAATTTTCTCTAACTGGACCTCTTTGAATTTTAGTTGAATACCCCTGCTCTGCAACATCACAATGAGTATGTGGCCAGTTCATACTAACCCTATATTCCCAGAGTTTTCAGTCAGATAAGACCAGCTCTCAGTGTGTCGAGGAACGATGTTATTAGATTTTTAAAACTGATTTTTGAAAGTTAAAAGTTGAAAACAAAATCCTGTTGTTGAAAATAGCCTTGGTCTTTCATTACTTTAATTCCTTAGCCGCTGTGAGGGTCCTAAGTGCATCAACACATTCTGTGCAATATTCCTCATCTAAATATTTTTTGTATATATGTATATAAACTGTAAATTCTGTTAATACTCATTCTCAAAAGTGCCTTACTTTTTAAAATATATATTTTTTTGTATATTTTTAACATACATATTTTCTATTTTAATCTTTATTTAATTTTTTATAATACACTGTCCACTCTTGACTTTCTGTCTGTACTTTGAGCTGCTGTGACATGTGAATTTCCCCAGTGTGGGATCAATAAAGTTTATCTTATCTTATCTTATCTAAGGACAGAGGGATGTTGTATGCTGTAAAGCCCTCTGAGGCAAATTGTGATTTGTGATATTGGGCTTTATAAATAAAATTGATTGATTGATTGATTGATTGATACTGTCATGCAGTAGCAGATCCTGATATGGGCTAAATGGGCATTTGCCCAGGGATCACCTGCCATTCACAGCCTGTCATAACGCCAGTCACCATCCACACACCAGCAGCCTGCAGCAGCCTGAAGCAGCAAAACCTTGACTGGATCTCCCAACTGACTGGACTAACTTTGACTGATCGTAACTAACAAATTACCAGACTGTGAGTAAACTCTTTTTCTTTTATGTCTTTATTTTGTAGTTCAGAGTTTTGGGGGCAACTGAGCTACATTTTTGTTACAAACTGAACTAAACTGAACTGAATTACTTTTTGTTTGAACACTGAGAATGGAAAAGAGAGAGAGAGACTGAAAACCCAGTGTGGAATTTTGAGTCGGATCAACTTGTTTTTTCTTATTGTGTTGTACTGTGTGTGAGGGGGGAATAGTGTGTCATAATTTTTCATTGCACTATAATATACTCTGCTTGGTATTGCAACTGTTGTGTGGTGTTGTGTGGTGTTGTGTGTCACTCAATGTAGGGTGTATTTTCTTAGTAAGGTACATCCTTTGTGAGATTTTGGGTTTGAAACAAACAAACAACTAAAAGACAAACAGAAAAAACAAAACTATCTAAAACTTGACTGACAATCTTACATGCCAGGAGAGAGACCTGGCTGGCACCCCAGAAAAAAAAAACAAGACAAACCTAAACTGAACAAAATAAAAAATAAAATAACAAATAAAATAAAACTTATACCTCAAACCGTCACAGTATGAAATGGCTAAAATAGCCTTAAACATGAATGTGTGCACCACTAAGGTGAATTGGTTTAGTCTTGACCCCTGGTCGTCACGTTAGTGTAAATAGTATAAATATTCAGCATGTTTATTCTCCATTTATTTGTGTTATATTTTATTTCTTGTTTCATTTTTTTATATTTCTGGATGTACCTGTGGCTTGGATGGCCTTGTGCAGAACTGTGTGTATTTTCTTGTGCATTGACAGTATTTGATGGGGTGGTCCTCGGGTGGGGGGTGGTCCTTTGCATATTGTGTGTCCTGTTTTAAGTGCAAGAAGTGGAATCTCTTTAGTGTGATTTTCATTTTTATGATGAAGGACAATTTAGTTTTCCTCCTGATCTTGTGACAGTTAGTTTGGATATCCTTGCGGTTCTCAGTTCGGAGAGCAAATAATGAAACCTTGGAACACAATTTTTTATTTATTTATTTTTTATAGAATCTGGTGCAAACGGTTTATTTGTAGCACAATTTAAAAAAAAAAATACAGAATTAAGTGATTTTGATGAAGCTTTGATTTTATTGTTTCCTGATGGAAACCTCATTGTGCATGATATGTTCAAGAACCATCAAAAATTTAAGGATCAGACAATATTTCTGTTTTTACACTGTCTGCCCATATATAATGCTGAAATTGGGTGATTTTAAAAGAAAACAGGCCTCTTCAACCTGCCAGTGGTTTGGGGGTTCAGAGGGTATTTAAATCAATACAAAATACAACCATAAAAGGTTGTATGTCCCAAAATTAAAAAAAACACAACAACCACAATAGCCCTGTGTAGTTATATTTTGGTATTTCTTGGGGCAATAAACATTGCATGGCGTTTGTGATCTATCCCCTAAACGTAACTTTGCTAATTGTGTTTCATTTCTCTCTTTCACCTTCTCTCTGTTAGTAAACTGACAGTCTCCAGTGCTCGATGGGGGAAGGTGTTTAGCTGCTGGTCAGATTGCACAGGGTTATGCAAGCAGAGACAGAGAGATTACCACTGATTCATGAATAACGTCATACAGTTTACATTCAGTCAGTTTTATTGCTACATTTCACTCATCAAGTTAATTCCTGAAATCTGGGAACATGGTGACATCACTAAAACCAAGTAGGGGTAAGGAACATAAGCAGCCATAAGACATAAAACAGGATTTAAATAAATCTCTATTGAGATTATAAAGACAAACCATAACATTATTCCCACAGTTTACAGACCAACTTTCTGTTTGACCCAATGTACTTGCCCTAGTATATGCACACAAACGGTTTCTTATGCAGTGAGGGATCATTGTCAACATGAACCCATGGACTTAGTTGGTGTGTTTGGGTGGTATTAGAATATAACTCAAACATGATAGCAAGATGAAGATAATGCGTGAACTGGAAGTAAAACGTCACATTCACAATGTGTCAGCCCCCTGCCAGCCACCTAAAAGCTCTTATCTGTCAGATGTTGTTGCCACCATTTTCTCAGATCTCAGTAATTACTTTGCTGAGCAATATTATCATAATTGAGAGAAATGAGGGCCAAAGCTTTGCAAATAATATTGAACTTTTAACACAGCAGAAGAACTATCCTTTATCTGCTCTTTCTCCACACAAAATGTATTATTTGATCGTATAACCATCATCTACCCCTGCCACTTACCTCAACATGCCCATCAGAAGAGTAGCCAGTGTGAGAGAGGACAGGGACAGGGAATAGCCAATGACAGAGATGACTCTGAGGGCTGTCTGGCGAAGCATTTCGTTCTCCTGTGCGCACACACACATCCACGCACGCACACACACACACACACACACACACACACACATAAAGTATGATGGAGAAAGAAAATAACAACACCTCTTCAGATGTTTCTAATAAAGGGAGGTGTTTTCAGCTCCAACACTTAGGGGGGAGCAGAGATTGTATTTTGCACCCTTCTCCTTACTTTGTCTTTGAAGTAATGGTCCTCTTTACATTCTGAGTCATCCCTCCAGGGCTCAGAGGAATTCTCCCTCTGTCGCCATCTTCCATTCTCCAAGCATTCACGGTGTGCCCTCCTGGAGACGCCTGCAGGTAAGTGAAAGACAGATTGTTATTTCCATGCTTTTCTCTGTCAATGCAGTCAGATGAGAGGAGAGATACAATGCAGGTAACCTCCTAAACTACTGAACCAGCCTCATATCTTTTGTGCACAATTGTGTTTGTATGCCCAAGAACCTCTTGTGCTTGTGAATATTCATAATTGTTGAAAAACCTCTTTTCTTGATTGTTTCTACTGTCATTGGCTGCTAACTCTTGGTAGGACAGCCATCACAGAACATGGTTTTAATTTACTGAAGTTATTCAAGAATTTCAAACACTTGGTCTGTTCCATTTGGAGTGTCTGCTGTCCTGAGCTAAATGCTAATGTCATTATGTCAATATACTTACAGTTACATGTATTTGCAGGTATTTGCTCAATTACCACAGTATTGGACAAATTTAAATCCTGGCTTGACGATGGCACTAGATTTGAATAATGATTATCACAGTGATTCTAATTCACCCTGAGGGGAACATGATGGCCGCTGCCTTTCAACAAATGTCAGCCTATTGGTGGTGTTGGATGAAAAGTCAGGGCATCACCAAAGTCAGGCATGTCCAGCGTCAAGCCCAGGGAGCTTGCTGTTCAAAATATACTACATGTGGCCCACCACGCAATATTGGTTCATCAAGCAAGAACATTTTGCATTTTTGTCATTCACCCCGTGATGGTAGACATGCACGAGTAGGAACTGCGCAAATTAAACTAATGTGTTTTCATAAGTAGACTGCAAACAAGCGATTGAACAGTTACCTAACAGTAGACATTTTCTGCTAGGTAACAGACATGGCCACAAAGTAAAGACGTGTATAGTCAATAGCAAGGGCCGACATTGCCGGAAAGTTGAATACTTTTACAGGGAAAGAGGGAACAGCAGCTGCGTTTGTGTCATTTGTGTGTGTGTGTGTGTGTGTTAATAACCCATATGATGCAAGAAGCAGCTGGCCCCCAGGCATTAAAAAAAAAAAAGCTTGGACACCCCTGACCAATGACCAAAATTTCACAAAAATCTATCCAATAGTTGTTAAGATATTGAATTCTGGATCAAAGCCTTACTGACAGACCAACATTGCCCCCCATGAAGCTATGCATGGTTAAAAATCTGTAAAAGAGGAAGCAGACTCAATTGAGCTCTCCTCAATAGTTGCCATTACCATGGCCAATGGCAGACTACTGTTTCACATTTAAAGAATAACAGTGCAATTAAATGTTCAAACTGCTCTGTTAAACACTTGATCCTTCAGCAAGTTCATACATCAGTATGTCTTGTGACTGACTCCTACAAGGAGCCATTCATGTAAAAAGTCGAAGCTTCAGTGACTTTTTTTTTTTATTTGTGACCTCATACAATAGTTGTTTCTGAGGTGAAATGGTAAAACACATTACCCTCGCTGATCCATGGTAAGTAAGAAGGACAGGGGACCGACACATTCCCAGGAGATGAATGGGGCCAACACACAAACATGTCAAACATTCCTTTACAGTAGATTCCTGTAAAGCAAGAATAATCATAGTTTACACAAAGTTAATAATAGTCAAGGTAATTACTGTAAAAATTTAATTAGTAGCCCAGGCTATTATTTGCTTAAATCACTAAACTCAACAGGCTTCTTTGAGACAGGCTTTTAATTCCTTTTACACAAAACTGTTGCTCAGGAAAGATGGGAAATATAGTCAATGTGTTTATTTGAACTAGTATGAATATTACTTGTATAAAAATTAGGCTTCAGATAACATATCAGTTTTGTGTTATGTTATGGCATTTTTGTTTTACAGCATACAGCACACTGACAAACACCACTTAAACTGTTAAAACAATATTCATAACCTAGATTCATTTTTTATGAAAAACACTTGATTATTTTGATCAGTGGACCCTTACGGACTAAAGGAATATCAATAACTTACCAGGTGATCGAGGAATGGATGCATACTCTGAGTTTCTGACAGCTTCAGAGGAAGGGGGTTGCTACTTGTTCTTTCATCATGCTGTAAATTCTAAATGAATTACAGTCTTCTCTCTTTGGTGCTCATGGTTTCAGTAAAATGAACTGAACCAAGCTAATGATATGTAACGTCCATATTGACAAAAGTTTACCATTTCTATTTGTACGTGTGATCTAAACAGCTAACTAATATTAGCTCAAGTGGGTTACCAACAATCCAGATTTATACATCCAAAGAACATCTATAAAAATGAACTGCTTGGCAACCAGACCAAGCCTCTAATTGAGACAGGCCTTTGTTTGTCAAAATGTGTAGCCATACTGAGCTAGTAAACGAGACTGGGCGATTAATTGGGACTAGGCTTTTAATTGAAAACACTGGAGGCTCACCAGTTTCTGAGAGTGTGCTCGTTGTCAGTGTTGTGTTGCAGCTCTCCCAGTATTCAGTCCGTTTAGCTATGAGACTCTCAAGTACTGAGCCTGTTACCTGCATGTGAATCTAAAAAGTGACAGAAAGGTTATTATTTTCTTAACCTGAAAAATTACATTTAAGAGAATGCTGGCATTAAATTGTACATAGAAGATCATTATTAAATGAATCCAACAAAACAGCGATCATTGTTTTAATACTTTCATTTTCCATTCCTGCCCAGAGATGAATATGTAGCTATTGGAACACAGCCTTCCACACTGTACCAGCTGTATCATGGCTCACAATTTTTACATTTTCTTCAACTATAAAAACACAGCGGCATATTATCAACTTACAGAGCTGTTACTATCAACGTTTTAGCAGACAGTTGCCTATTTTCACATCCAGCAGACACAGAGCAACCACTCCACAAATATCAGTCCAATATTCACTCTCCTTTTAGCTGTTTAGTGACCACTAACTGCACCAGCTGGCCACTTACTTGGCCTGCTGTTGGTGTTGGGCAGGGGGTGTACAGGTAGTGTTTAAATTTTAAACTAAGAAAAGCTGCCTGCTGTGGCTGGGAACCAAACTGGTCAGAATTACTTTTGCTAGCCAAATCAAAAGAGGCTAAAAAGCTGCAGAACTTGATAAGAGTTCTTGGCTTTTCACTAAGAGCAACCTATTCCACGTGAAGTCATCTGATTGTTGATGCTAATATAAAACATCTATAAATTAAAATTAATATTAAAAAAATAATATAAAATTCAAATTAATATATAACATTAATATAAAATGTCAATCGATACAGCTTGAAGTTATGTAAATTGTAAACTAGGCCTGAACACTTAATGTTTACATTATTTGTGATTAATGGCAGAAGTTCCTTGGAAAGGAACATTGTGGAATACTTCACACAGGTTTATATTGGTTTCATTCAGATATATGTGAGTCATTTGAGACGTGTGTATACAATGATGCTGAAAAAGCCTTCATTAAAAGAAAGGGGACTTTAAGATAAGATAAGATAAGATAAAACGTTATTGATTCCACACTGGGGACATTTGCATGTCACAACAGCTCAAAGCACAGACAGAAAATGAAAGATAGACAAAATATTTTAAAAATAAAATAAAGATTAAAAATAGAAAATATGTATGTACAGTGTATATACACACACACACACACACACACACACACACATATATATATATATATATATATATATATATTTAAACATATATATATATATGTGTGTGTGTGTGTGTGTGTACATATTTTTCTAGATTAAAAATATACAAAATATGTAAAGAAAAAGTAAGGCACTAAAAAGAATGAGCTGTACACACAAGACAATTTACAATATATACACAATATATTTATAGGTGGGTGATATTGCACAGAGAATGTTAAACCCCAGTACAATGCATGCTGGGTATGCTAACAGGCAATGATAATCATTATTTTAAGATCAGTCAACTCATATTTGAAGTTATGAGATTATGGCCACAGCCATAACTTCATAATGACTCTGATAACAACATAATGTACAAATTGAGGATGACAATTTAATCTGTATAACATTGGTTTAATGATATATATTGATCTGGTTTACTCAAAATAATAATAACATTTTCCAGTGCAACCCATTTTACTGTATGTGCAGCCTCTGGATGGACGTGGTGAGTAGTGGATGTTGCAGTATTTGTATTCACCCACTTGGTGGGAGTATTTAATAAACAACACCTTCATGTACCAGAGGGGACATTTTCACCTATGTGTAATCTGAGATTACAAGCAAGTTATCTTGCCGTTATCTTGCAGAACCTGTTTTTTTTTTTTTTTTTTTTTTTTTTTTTTTTTACTTAAGTGTCACGCCTGCCCAATGCAAGCACACTTATTTCTTATTTCTTTATTCTATAAGTCAGCCTGTGGGTGTGTCCTTGACTGACGGTTACTGTCTTTGGCAGCTTTTTATATTATTAATTAATGCTTATAAATCTTCCTTAATTTGCTGTCATTAGTGAAACAACTTAGCATTTTCTTTATTTAGACAGCAAACTTCAGACCCCAGCTGCCATCTCTGTAATTTTTAATTCAGTGTGAGGACCAAGAACAGTGGCTTTCCTATCTCTGCTCAACACTCCCGAGGTTCACATCTCACTGAGGATGCAGCTGAACTCTGCAACCTCTTTGTGTAAGTTTGACTGCCTGGGGGCTCATCCGCCACCTATCACAGATTTCTCGTATGGGCAGGCTGACAGAGGACACTTTAAGTCACTGAGGCTCTGTTCCTGTCAAGAGTGGTACTATCAGTGAAGGGAGGAAGACAATAGCTGCTGTCTCCCATGAGACTAAACCTGCTTCAGATCCAGCCACTGACTCTTAACTCATTTGATAATTCACTGTATAACGATAAAGAGATAGTGAATGTACACAAAATTTCTATGTACTCTGATTTAATTGTCTTTTTTATGTTCCTTCCTCTGCTACTTTCCTTTATTGCATGTAAAAAACATACCACAAATTTCAGTTGTCTTTCAAGCAAATCACTGAACTGCCTCTTTAGGGCAGTGATTTCAGAAGCAGACATTGCAGACCATGCTTATGAGCATTGGGGCCACTTGTGGCCCAAATTCCATATGGAAAAAAGACAAATTAAAGAAAATTTTGTTTGTTTGTTTATTTCTCAACAGTCATCTGTCAGGGTCTTTGCTTCATTCATGAGGAATACAATGTCCTATATTACCTCATACAGTCAGTCAGATGGAGAATGCTCTACTGGGCCAAGTTTTGATGAAAAAAATACTGAATTCAAATTAAATGTTGATGATTTAGGGACTCTAGACCATGGGGCATTCTGTGTTAGACAGCACCAAGTTTATCTGTGACTCGCTGTAAACTCCAAGCTACACAAGACTTGAATGAGAATTCATTGACAGGCCTAATGTGTGTGTACATGCATGTGAATGTTAAGTATTAATTTACCTGGTGGTTTAAGATAACAAAGAGGAGCAAGAGCAGGGGTGTATGTCCCGCTGTGGTTTGGGTCCTCTTGTACCAGGTTGGCAGCAGGGTTGGCATGGCGTGTTTACATTAAAAGCAGCAGGTTTCTGTTTTTTTTTGTGTGGTTTGCCTCCTCATGCCTCAGCCATGCACTACCAAGGCCTTTCACTCATCCTCGTTTTATCCTTGTTTGTAAGTCCACTCAGCACGGCTCTCCTTGCCTAGCCACACCAGGTAGCTCCATATGTTCAGAATTTGTTGGATGAATTTCAAGGATGGTTTGCAAGAAGAGAAATTGTTCTCCAGTCTGGAATGCTTGCCGTAGATGTCGTGTGATCCCACAGTTTCCCTAAGTTTCCTTTAATTCCTGAAAATCTTCATCTTTCCAACAATTTTCCAAGTGTCCAAGTATGGTTCTTCTGAAAAACTGACTGTGTCTTGCCAAACAGTTACCTCCTGTTAATAGATGGCTGCAGTTCCAGTTCTTCTGTCCATGAAGACCGCTCAGGCTGTGACGGAGGTGGAGTGGTCTGTACTCCACACAGCACAACTGAGAGCGCCTGTGGATCCTTACCAAGAGATTGCCTCTCCCACCCTGTCCTCCCCCAGCCAATCAAGATAAGGCCTGAGGAGAGCCAGCCACATAACTGGACTAATTTTGTTGTATAGGGAAACCGATAACACAAATAGCCACACTAGCTAGGTCTAATGTACCAATAGTCATAATGATCATATACACTTAAATACAAGCTTATGCATGTACATCAACAAGCCTGACAGTTTCCATTCACACACACACACTAGCAACTACCACCTGGACAGTAGACAGAAAGGGAAAACACTGACCCCTCCCTTCTGTTTAGCTATCTCACACTGTAACAGAGCATCACCCAGCATTTCTGACACTAATGGGGACCTAGTGTAAACAATCAGCACGAAGGCCAAACACAAGAAAGCAAATGGGAGAGCTGGGAGCCAAAGCTGCCTGCAAAAGCCTTGCACACCACATAATGCCTGTCTCTATATTTTTCGGGCCAAACAATGTCATTTAACAGTTTGCTCACAGTGAATGCAAGTGTCGCAAGACTCACAGCATGACTAGTTGGTGGCTTTTGTTATTTGTTTTTAAAGTAGCATCATGTTTTGGTTCATCTGCGGTGTGTTAACATGTCCAGCAAACATTAGCAACATGAACATGCTGCAAAAACTCAAAATCTTACCAAGAATATCGGTCTTATTTCTAGTCAAAATGTCTCATTCCTAGTCAAAACAAATCCCATTACACTTAAAATAGGACACAGCACAAATCAGGTAACTTGTTTTTAGACCTTTTTACTTATTACAAGGAAAAAAATCTCGCTCCACTGGCAGATTTTTTTTTCACTTGTTTCAAGTGAAAATTTGCTTGAAACAAGTGAAAATTGTCTAAAAACAAGTTACTTTTTTGGTGATGCGTCCTATTTTAAGTGTAATGAGATTTGTTTTGACTAGTAATGAGACATTTTGACTAGAAATAAGACAAATATTCTTGGTAAGATGATTGAGTTTTTGCAGTAAGTCAAATATTTACTCTTCTTTTAGCTCTTCACTGGCTCTTTAAGTTGCTCATAGCTTCTCTATGTTTACTAGCTTCATTGGTCACTTGCTAACCTCGTCTGCACAAAGGGTTTATCAAAACTTTTTTTAATTAGCTGAAAACAGCTGTACAACAGCAATGATGAGAATTGAGTTTAAGACCTGGGGATGTTCTGCAACTTGCCAACCAGAGGTGACCAGATTATGGAAACGAAAACTGGGGACATTTCCAGTTTAGCAGTCAATATATTATTAAAATATTCAGTGTTATTATCTATGATATAAATAAGAAGGACTATTGGGTGCCATTTGTAAAGTGGCTCACACTGAAATTAACAGCAACATGTTGCCACATTTAGCTTCAGATGTTTAAAAAAGTGGTGTGAATTTTTCAGAGTCACTTTTTGCCACATTTACAGCAATATTTGAAATATGCTAAATATAATGTCACAGTTAAATCTAAATATTAAATGTTAAATCTAAATCTAAATGTTAAATCTAAATGTGCTTGGTGAAACTTAATAAATATGCAAATGCACACTGCCAGTCACTGGACGTACCAAAATAAAAGCCTGGGTGGTCAGACTGTATTTATTGCATCAAATAACAAATTAAAACCAAACTATGTGTACACTCCACTGTTGGTCACTTTCTCCATGCTCTCCTTGCTTGCCAACATGTCTGGCGATTTAGCTGAAAACATTGGAAGGGCCGTTTTGGCCGCAATTCAGTATTTAAGCAGTGCACCATTGGGGACAGGGACAGTATCCAACATAGAGCCACCACAGCACTCAGAAAGTTTGTTTTCCAACTCAAGCAGCAAATGTTCCTTATGTTAGTATGTAAGCTATATGAAACTAGTTAGCCCAGTAGAGATTTGCTACTAGCACAAATGTACTTCATGCATAGCACATTTGTTTTGTTTTTGACCACTGGACATTGTACTTTTACAATACACAAAAGAAAATGTTGCTAATATTTTGTAAATCTCTACTGGGCTAACGTTAGCTAGTTTCATATAGCTTACATGCTAACATAAGGAACATATGCTACAAATTGATTAGAAAACAAACATCGATTACTGTGGTGGTTCTATGGTCGATACTGTAGCTATTGCCAATGATGCACTGTTGAAATTCTGCATTGTGGCCAAAATGGCCCTTCCAATTTTCCACACCCTCCATGTTAGCAGATGGGACACAAAAAACTCAAAGTACACATCAAATAAAATTTCCCCAAACATGGTTTCTGTCATTTAGGTAGTTCTTATCATGCTGATTTATTGTATGTTCAAGTGTTCACTTTCTCTGATTAGTTTGGTAACTCTCAAACTATAGCAAATAACGAATTAAAAAGTCATTATTTGATGCTATAAACACAGTCTGACCACCTGGGATTTTATTTTGATACTTCCGCTGACCGGCAGTGTGTATTTGCATATCAGCTAAAGAATTAATTTCACCAAGCACATTTAGATTTAACATTTAAGATTTAGATTTAACATTTAGGTTTAACATTAAATATTTAGATTTAACTGTGACATTATATTTAACATATTTCAAATATTGCTGTAAATGTGGTAAAATGTGACTTTCACACCACCAAAACAGACTGGTTGATGGGGTGACCTCTTCCTTCTGAAATCTACCACTGTCTCCTTGGTATTGGCTGTGTTCAGGTGGAGACAGCATCTACTACACCAGTCTCTGAAGGCATCTACAAGGTCCCTGTACACCGGTTCCTGAACACTCCTGATACAAGCCACAATAGCTGTATTGTATTTTTGTATGTGGAAGGAGTTTGAGTTGTATTTAAAGTCCGCTGTGTAGAGTGTGAACAGGAACAGTGCTTAAACAGTTCCCTGTGGAGCACCAGTGCTACTCCTTACCATCCCAGAGACACAGCTTCCAAGCCTGACATACTGAGGCCGCTTTGTCAGGTAGTCTGTTATCCAGGAGGTCAGGAAGTGATCTGCTCCCGTCTCCTCCAACCAGTCTCCCAGTACTGAGGGCTGGATAGTATTAAACGCACTTCCTCACACAATCCTCACACAACATCCTGGCTCCTTCAAGTAGGTGTAGGCCTGATGCAGCATGTAAAAAAACACGTCTTCCACTCCCATGTGCTTCTGATAGGCAAACTGGAGGGTTTCCACAGCATCAGTGACCTCCAACTTCAGGAAACGTAGAACCAGGCACTCCAGGGTCTTCATAATGTGTGATGTTAAGGCCACCAGTCGGTAGTCATTTAACTCAGCTGGGCACCCCACTTTGGGCACCGGTACAAGACAAGATGTTGCACTGCACTGGACTTTGCCTGTTTGAAGACTCCTATTGAAAAGCCACTGAAGGGGCTCCACTAGCTGGGGGTTTGAGCATTCTGCGCGGTATCTTACCTGTTCCTAGGACTGCACTCTTCTGGAAGTCACAGCCCCGAGTGCAGCAATTACCACTGGCACCTCTGTTGCCATGCCATGAAGGGGCTTGTCCTTCCATGATGGTTAATCCTCCTCTTCTGCATTCTGGGGTTTCTGCTGCTTGAGGTATTCACTTAGCAGCTCATCTTTGGGGGCCATCTTCCTGATGTATTCCTGGATCTTGGTTGTTTCATCCTGCACAGTGGCTCTGATGCTTACCAGTCCTCGGCCTCCCTCATTCTGCTTAGTGTACTGTCTCAGGATGCTGGATTTGGGATGAAACCCTTGATGCATTGTGAGAAGCTTCCTTGTCTTGATATCAGTGGCCTCTATCTCCTCCTTTGGCCAGCTTATTATACCAACAATGTATCTGATAACTTGCAGGGTGTACGTGTTGAAGGCTGGGACCTTGTTCTTTTCATTCTGCTGACTTTTCAGGACCTGCCTTACTCTGTGTAAGTATTTGGCTGTGGCTGACTTCCTTGTGGTCTCATGGTTCCCATTTGCCTGCGGGACCCCAGGGTATTTGAAGCTGTCCTCAACATCTGCAATGCTGCCCTCTGGTAGTTCAACCCCCTCGGTTCTGATTGTCTTACCTCTCTTGGACACCATCTGTCCACACTTATCTAGTCCGAATGACATTCAAATGTCATTGCTGTCGATCCTGGTGAGGTGGATCAGTGAGTCATGTCTCGCTCACTCCTGGCATACAGCATGATGTCATCCATGTAGAGGGGGTGACTGATGTTTTTGCTCAGGTATCCCTAGCCAAATATGAGTCGGCTGAAGGGGTTCAGGCCTATGCAGAACAGAAGCAGGGACAGTGCATCGCCTTAGTACATGCCGCATTTGATGGTAACTTGTGCAACTGGTTGTGAGTTGGCTCTTGGTGTCCTGTTGACGTTGTACATTTCCAAGCATTCCATTATCCATGTGTGTGCCATTGAGATGGAGGCTTTCTTGTAGTCAATCCAGGCAGTGCACAGGTTGGCCTGCCTCGTCTTGCAGTCTTGGGTTACTGCTATTGACCAGTAGCTGGTGCTTGGCTCCCCTGATATTACTACCAGTTCCTTTCTGGGCCTTGCTCATGTGGCCATGTGCCTATTCATCTTAATTGCTACATTGCCTGACAGGAGGATCTATGTTTTACAGAGGCAGGTTATTGGCCGGTAGTTAAATGGGGTTGTGCCCTTCTGGGGATCCTTCATGATCAGGACTGTCCGTCCCCTGGTCATCAACTCTGGATGGATTCCATTCATCAGCTGGTTCATTTGTCTCCCATATGCTCTTCCAATATTGTTCAGTTTCAACCCTGGGTGGATCTGTTTTCATGTTTTTACCTTGCTGCTGAGAGTACACTTTGGATGGTTAAGTGGAGAACATCCTGTTTATTCTTCTGGCTCCTGCTTCTCTTGTGTATCTCTTTAGGGGGGTACCCAGAGCATTGAGCCTTTGCTTGGCAGTCTCTGGTGCCTCAGGTATAGACAGTTTGTTGTACTTTCTAGGGATCCCTTGCTTCCCCACACCTTTCTGTAGCTCTGAGAGTTGACTAATAACTTTCTGTGTTATCTTGACCTTGCCGTCCACCTCCTTCTCCATGGAGGGTAGTGCTCTTTGTGGCTCATGGGGTTCATCTTGTAGCCAAGCATCTCTAGGATCACTATTGCTGTGGTGTACATCAGCTGATTCATCTCAGTAATGGTCCTAGTAAGGGTAATTCAAAGTGTTACATTCAATTTCAATTTTTATTTATAAAGCCCAATATCACAAATCACAATTTGCCTCAGAGGGCTTTACAGCATACAACATCCCTCTGTCCTATGGACCCTCACAGCGAATAAGGAAAAACTCCCTTAACATATTTTGCTGCTGCTAAGCTGCTGACTCTGTTCTCTCCAAGGATGTGTTGCATTTTAGTTTCTCTGTCTCTTTCTCTCTTTATGTATCATTATGTCATATGGATCTGCTCTGAACGACATATATTGCTCGTCTGTCCATCCTGGAAGAGGGTCCCTCCTCATTGCTCTTCCTGAGGTTTCTACCATTTTTTTCCCCGTTAAAGAGTTTTTTTGGGGGGAGTTTTTCCTTATCCACTGTGAGGGTCCAAAGGACAGAGGATTGTCGTATGCTGTAAAGCCCTCTGAGGCAAATTGTGATTTGTGATATTGGGCTTTATAAATAAAATTGATTGACTGATTGAAATTAATGAGCAGGTAGAGCTCACATAGGGCTCCGTCCATAGCGCCGACACATACGTGGCTAATTTAACAAACCAACATAACTTAACTGTTGTCAGTCAACCAGTTACCAGTGAGGACTTTGACAAAAAGTTCCGCACTGTCAGATTCAGATGAAGCTGGGTCCTGTATGATGGCCTTTCCGAGCGCTTTATCCAGAAATGCAACCTGCCCCTCTAGAGTGGAGCACCAGGGCCAGAAACAAAACACACAGGACTCAGGCTCTGACAATGCTCTCCTAGCGGTGATAATCCCAAACAGATGGACAAGGCTGGTGCTCATATCAAGACACAGATATTGTGAAAAAACGAACCCAGAATTAGCGCTCTGCAGGTAGCCACCAGTGGTGGTAACAAGAGCCTTTGAGCTAATTTTGAGCTGGCAGTAGCTGACCAATGAACCAGAGCTAACTAGCCACAACTAGTTAGCAAGCTAAGTAGCTGCAGCTTATTAGCCTGACTTGGTAGGTGTTTTTCGCAAGTCAAGAGCGAAAGAACTGAGGGATAACCATGGTGACAGATGTAAATATACATATGTGCAGGCGGGGCCTCACGTACATCACCATAGGTTATCCGCCTTACAAGGTATGAATAGAGTTGTCTTCAGGTAGGTCATGAAGGGCAGGATATCCCATAGTATGTGTATGTAAGTGTTGTACCGAGTAAAACGACTGAAAGGGAACAATGCCACAATGTGAATGCTTTTGTGAAATAACCACTCACATCAACAAAACTGAAAAATGCTGTTCTGTGAATAATAGTAAAGCAACTAATCTACTCTCCAATCTAGAATGTAGGTCTATGTTTAGTTATAACAATCAGGCTACTTGTGTTCTGCTCTCCTCTCCTTCTCATTTTGTTCTCCTCTCCTCCCCTTTTCTTTGCTCTCCTCTTCCTAACCTCTTCCTCCTTCTTTACGTGCAGGTCCGAACTGCATGACAGATTTGTTTAAATGAATAATCAGAGCTGTGGTGTGGGAGATGTAAACATTATTTGAAGGTGAGTTTTTGTTTATAAAGACATGTGGAAGGAGGAAAGCAATACAGCATCTCTGCTCGCACCAGGAAGTTCATGAAACTAAATCTGGGAATGCTTTCCAGGTTATAGGAGGAGAAATGGGGCGAGGAAGCATAAATTAGCGTAATGACAGGACTTATAGATCTGCCCAGTTCCTCTGACCTTTGTCAGTTTGTCTTCATCATTTGTTTGGAGCTCTGTTGCATCTCTTCCTGTACCTGCCTGCTATCACCTGCCTGATTTTAGGACCCTATCCTGTAAGCCTTTTTTTTGCCTCCGCACAGGTGATAGCTGTAGCTGTAGGCATTTTGTTTTTGGGATGTCTGTCCATCCATCCATACATCTGTCCGTACATACAGCTTCATACATACTTCCCATCCTTGTGAACACAGTATCTCAAGAATGCCCTAAGGGAATTTCTTTTGAGAATTGGGCACAAATTGTCCACTTACACTCAATGATTAACTAATTAGTTTTTGATGGTCATAGGTCAAAGGTCAAGGTCACTGTGACCCTGTCTGTATCATTCTCATGAATGTGATATCTTAAGATGCCTTAAGGGAATTTCTTTGAAAAAAATTTTTAAAGATTATTTTTTGGGGGCATTTTTGCCTTTAATCAATAGGACAGTCAAGTGTGAAAGGGGGAGAGAGAGAGGGGGAATGACATACAGCAAAGGGTGACAGGCTGGATTCGAACCCCGACCGCTGCGGCAATAGCCTTTGTACATGGGGCGCCTGCTCTATCCACTAAGCCACCAGCACCCTGGAATTTCTTTAAATTTGACACAAATGTACACTTGGACTAAAGAATCAACTGATTAGATCTTTGTGGATGTCAAAGGTCAAGGTCAGTGTGACCTCATAAAGTATATTCTTTTGCCATAACTCATGACTTCATATTCCTATATTGACAAAATTTGACACAAATAGGATAGAATAATTATTAGCTCTGACATTTTATATCCAAAAGATCAAAGGTCAACTTTAATGTGACAACATAACGTTCTGCAAAAAACACTTTTTGGGCCATTACTTATAATATCTCAGGAACAGAAGGGGAAACGTTTGGTCGGATACTGAATTGGTGACACTCATCTTTGGTGTCCACCTTGAAACTGCTGATTGTAAGATCTTTGCTGTTGGGGGAAAGTTGTGTGTAAAGCATCCATGTTATCACAGACAAGATGTAAAATGTAAGAGAAATGTGACTGGTGTGCAGCGGCAAACAACTGTGGGGTGGCAATTCTAGTTTGAAATACATTTTTAAATTTGTCCTACTGCTTCCTCCTTTGTTATCTGCATTTGGAGCCAATCCTTCTACCTGCTCTCCAAAACACTAATGTGTTGTCAGGATGACAGGGGACAGTTGCTTCAGTAATTTCCTAGTATAAACCCGAAACATAAAAAACATGAACCTGAAAATGAGGACAATGTGGCCAAAATCATCTGTCAACAATAATTCAATCCACAAATGCCTCAAAAATAATGACTGACTCACCCTGGAATGTACTGCATGCATGTGTGAAGTGTGCTATCTGTTAAAAGAAACTTCAGCTTCCGGATTCAGTTTCACCTTGTTATATAACATTTCTGATATTCAGTGCATTCCAGGGGTCAGTGTCAGATGTATCCTGTTATCACTTCTACCTTGATTAACTATTTCCCAGACAGGAGGGTCAGAAACATGTTGTTTTCTATGAAACAACATAGATGGACATATGGGCTCATACATGAAGCTAGTTTCTCAACACATCTGAAATACTGCTTTTCCTTTGGCTGCATTGCACTCTGGTCTATTGGGGGTTACTGCTGTTGAAGAAATTGAGATCAGTCACATTTACGCATGTGCTACTTATACTTGGAGTATTTGGATTTTACCTGTAACAGTCAGGTTATACTAACCTGTAAACACCAGGTGAAAGTGCTCATAAAGTTGCAATGTAGGTAATATGTTTTTTTCCACCAGTGAAGCTGACCATCTATTGTGAATGTGTTCCATAAGTTTCACCTTGGCTCTCACAAATAGCCATAAATTCAGGAGAGAATTTGAAGTGAAAGTTGAAAGAGGTCAGCCATGTTGACACGCTTGCGTGTATCTCCTCGCTGCACCTCAGTGCAGGTCCGTCCTCAGTTAATGCAGGGGGGGTTCTTACATGTATTAAGTAAACACAGTACTGCAAATGTTTACAATCTTCTGCAAATGGGTGTTTAGCGGACAGACAGGTGCTATTTGGAAGGTTAAACAGGTTGTGGTACCGGTGTGTAAACTGTTTGAGTCTCTGTTCACGAGTTGAAGCTTTGTCCTTTTTTTAGGGGAAGAATGTGAACATTTCTTTGCAATCTGGTGAGAAGCTGTAAAAGCATTAGCTGGCTGTGGCTAAGTGACAAGAAAACACAGATCATATATGTGAATACAGGGCAGATGAATTAAGCATTTGCTTAATGGAATAGCTAACAATGACATTATTACTGTCCATTAGTATCAGTATAGTGGCATTAGAAGACCAAACTTTCATTCAGGTGCAGCAAGATACCAAGAAATTACAAATCATTGTTTAAATGTTTATTTTTTGACATCTGCACTGTTGTGTTGTGCATACTGTATAATGTACATGTGTTTGTGCATGTACAGATGCATATACAGCACATCCAGAACATGTGCATGTATCCTCCACGTGTTTACATTCTTGCTGAGGCAGAGTGATGGAAGGGGAGGGGTGTGGGGGTGGCAGCTCTCAAGCAGAAAAACAAACAGGGTGAGGGCCGCGGAGAGAGCCCGGAGCCCAGTGGCGCTCAGGAACATCCTGTCCACCAGTCTGCTGGGGTCAACACCACATACAGCTCCAGGCACTGCATCGCTCTGTTGCTAAATAACAGCTTCAGAACCAAATCAAGGTGTTGAATGATCCCATGGGCTAAGGCTGTGCAAAGGGAAATAACTTTTGTCATTCTAATTCTAAGAAAAGTAGAACATAGTGGAGAAAGACATCAAAGTGGCATGATCCATTCTTCTGCTTTATTAAGGCTGTGCAGCTTCATATATTCCTATAACTCTTGTTTGCCGCTCTCTTTCTGTTGGACAGGTAATTATTTGTTTAGCTTCGGGGACGATTTGTTATTTTCATGAAATATGTCACTTTTGCTAACGTAGCCACTTTAGTAGCTTGTATTAGCCTAATGCTAATATTAGCTTCTCTATGAGTTTTAAAACGGATCTGTGACGCTAGTATTGAATAGATTATAGTACATTACATTTGTAAGATATTACTCTATCGTAGTCGTCAGTGTCTGCATTGTTATTGTGATTAAAAAAGACGTACATATATTGGCTGTGACTCAACTAAGCAGAGGCCTGGGTGAGTTTTCTTACAATATTGTAGTTTGATGAAGAAGTTCCATCATAGTTATGTACCCAAAAAAATGGGAAAAGCTCTAAGTATTCTTATTCATTGATTGTCTCAAAAAAAATTATTGATTATTGTCAGATGTGTAACTGTGATATTCTTCCTAAAGGCAAATCACTGCCAAAGGAGTAGATCACCACAGCTGACAAACACCAAAGATGACTGATCCTCCTCATATCATCGCCTGACCCATCTGCCTTCCCTTGAAACACCTTTTACATGAAAGCACCTTTTCCCATATGTGGACTCATATTGACAATGTACATATTTATGCAACAATAAAAGGGTTGTACAAAGTGTGTTGTAGTTATTCTGCCGTAATCACATATTTTTAATGTGGTGGTGAGAAAATGTATTTCTTGTTTTCCAGAAATAGTGAAATGAAAGGCATTCATCATTTTTAAATTTTTAATGAAAAATCACAACATATAGAAAATCAAACAAGCAAATATAAATAAAAGTAAAAATATAAACAACTTTGTTATTTACATAATGTAAACCTTAGTGCAAACTGACAAAATATAGATATCAAAAGAGCCAATATAAATAAAAGTAAAAATATAAACAACTTTGTTATTCATATAATGTAAACCTTAGTGCAGATTTTAAAAAGGAATCGGTAAAGTACAATACAGTATAAATGGCAGGGCTTCAGTGTAGATCTTATGGTGTGTTAGACTCTACTGGGGACAAAACCTTTATACTGTCCATGGGGATCTGGATAGCGGTCTCTTATTTTCCAGACACAGCAACTAGGGATTACTACTCTGTGCCCAGCACCCAGTGCCCCATATTGCCACACAACATATTGACGGTATGCTGCGTGGCGGAACTGTTTGTTGCTCTCCCCAGGGTCTGGAAGATCTTCCTCAGCCCGGACATCATTCCATATCCTGCGAGCCAATCGCAAGACCCCTTCCTGTAGAATGTAGAGTTCCAGGTGAGGCAGCATGGAAATGCAGGAAGCAGGTTGTTGCCCACAGCACTTTTTTTCCAGATCTGTGGGCATCTCACGGCACTTCCTGCACACACACCAAGTAAGGAAACCTGGAGCTGGGGGGCCTGGTGGAGGAGCATCTCCTGATGCTGACATCTGCAGGATATCAAACATGAGGCTTGGGTCCCTTGTCAGGCAGATCTGAAGCCACTGATGGGATTCTTCCAAGCTCAGTCGTTCAATTCTAGCCTGTAAAAAATGAATGACAAACTCTAAATGTTGTGTTCACAGTAAATGGCAGGTCATTGTTTACAATTCTTGATAATGTTGAGATCAGAAAAAAATGATATTTCAGAAAACCTACCTGCTCATCTGCAATTCTTTGAGCTTGCAGATTCTCCACTCGTCGAATATCCTCATCTTGTAAAAGCTCTCCAGTCGCAGTCCGGCTTGCTCCACGTCCTTGACCTCGAGTTCCTCGGGCTCTGCCCCTTGCACTCCCCCTAGCACGGCCTCCCCTGGCTCTAGCACGACCGCGTCCCCTTGGAGCTGAAGACGTGCTCGGTTGCGGACTGTAGCTCGGGTCTGGACTGTAGCTCGGGTCTGAACCAGTGCTCTCATCGTGTAAACTCTAACAAGCAAACAACAGAGATATCGTTAGCCTAACAGCATAGATGGCAAACTAATTTTTATAGCCAAATCTGCATAACTGTCAGTGCAAAACTGAGTTACCAGTAGGCAGATATGCTATGTGACTAATAAAAACACAAAATACACGTTTGTCAGGAAAAACACGTAACAATATGTATTTTAGCTGATGCTTCTGAATCCAGGCGGATCTTTAGGGAGATTCAGCAGATTCAGACCTGGGTCTACACAGACTGCTATGCTATAAAACAAACAAAGACATAATAATAATAATAATAGTAATAACATTGTTTACTTACAGATAAATGAGACATGAGTCTGTTTGGGTGTTTCCAAAATAATCCGAAATATCTGGCTCACAGGTTAGCTCGCCGATTCTCTTCTCCTCTCTGACGATTCTCATTTCGTACTGTGCGCGTGCCAGTGTGTCGGGGCGTGGCTTCGAGGGACACACTGACGGGAGGGGGAGGAGGGGGATGGAATTTAGAGGAGGCAGCAGGAGGTGCTATTTTCAAATCTTGCTAGCTCTCTTGCTAGCTTTCCAACATTACCAACCCCAGCTTTAAGTGAGGGAACATGTGATTGAAATATTTATAAAAATAAAGGTCAAAATTGAGGGAGCAAACCAAGATATCCCGACTTTTAGTCCTCAGTATGGGTCAAGTGCCAAAAACATTGGATTCTGCTTTTCCTATAATGCAACAAATGGGGTTTTCAACAGATTCCCTGTCGAAATGAATTCAAGCGCATGGAATGGCCTGAATCAGGTAGGTCAGTGCACTTGGTGATTTAGCATTGAGTTCAACTTTAAAGGAGAACAGAACCTTACTTCACAATTCCAATATGTCATTTCTAAGGTCGAGGAAACATCAGTATCTGTGAACATGAGCTACTCTCTATCAAAACCAGGAACCAGAGGAGTAAGACTCAAACTTGTGATGTTATCAAGTATATACATATACAATGAATAGGAGCCTGCTTTTGTTTCTTTTTCTTTTTTATACCCAAATGAGCTTTGTCCTACTGTAATGTTGTCAGTGCTGAAACGGAAACTTTATACTTGAAGACATCACAGGTTTGAGTTTTAGCACTCTAGTTTTATAGCTGCTAGGAGTTTTGATCATTTTGATAAAGAAACTGCAATTGAATAACTAAAATATGAAACTAAAAGTTTTGATCTTGAACTTTGAAAATTATAACAATGTTTTCAAACTAAAATTATGTATAATTAAAGTTTTTTTTCAGGTTGAATATCATTTTGATCAGAGGTGGACAGAGTACACAACTTCACTACTTGAGTAAAAGTACAGATACTCCTTCTCAAATATTACTCCAATACAAGTAAAAGTAGCTTAGTCAAAATATTACTTAAGTAAAAGTACTTTTTTAAAAAATCTCAGGAAATACAGTAAAGGAAAGTAGCGTTATTGTTATTCAGACGTGATTCTGCTATAGAAATGTTTACAGCTCAAAAATAAACAAATAAAGGCAAGACGCCTCAGAACACAAACTCAGCTGCATTCATCAATAAATGAAATTGCTTCATATTGCCAAGAAAACAAATTTCACCCCCAACAGTATTTTTCTCTGTCTGCTTGTAACAAGAAAAAAAAAACTTGCTCCACTGGCAAATATTTCTACTAACAGCTTTGCTGTTTGAGGTTTGAGGAAGTTGTCCCAGCCTCACTCTTTCTTTTGCAGGAAGCTGCAGTCAGTTAAGAATATTTTTGCTTTCTCTACATAAAAAAGATAAAAAAAAAATATCTTCAGTAAAACAGGCCCTACAATAACTTATATTGACATTTACAGATAAATAACTTATTGGCTAGTTTATTTTACTTATGTCATGCATCATTGCCAAAAATGAGCCGGATAACCCACATCAAAGACAGCCCCCACCTCACTAATGCGCGCGCGCGCACACACACACACACACACACACACACACACACACACACACACACACACACACACACACACACATACCTATGATGCTACAAGCACAGACAATAACGTTTAAAATGTTCATCTGCAATTAAACAAACATTAAACTGGCTAGTAGCTAAGTTACATACCGTGACGTGCTTTTTCAGGTTGGAAGACGAGATTTTGTAGGCCGTGATATAATTTGTTCGCGGTAAACACAGCAAACACTTGATCCAATACGAATCATTCTTCGTATCAAAAACCTCGAACATGTGCTTGAGATACGGCCACGGATGCTCTTGGCCAGGGGGAGTTATCGCTGCTGAAACCATCGACACCGCTATCGCATGATGTGGATGTGAACTGCCAAAGCTAAGTTTCATTTTAAGCATGACGTTGTACAGGTACGGCAATGCGGCTAAGACAAACCATACGCGACTCAGCAGAATCAGTTTATTTTCTTTGGTAACAGAATTTAGCAAAATAAAATAAAATAAAAAAATCATCAGCTGACGTGAGAGCAAAAGTAGCGAGTAATGAGAGCATCAATAGAAATGTAGTGGAGTAAAAGTAAAAGTATCCCCCCCAAAACAATACTCAAGTAAAGTACAGATACTCAAAAAATGTACTTAAGTACAGTACTCAAGTAAATTTACTTCGTTACTGTCCACCACTGATTTTGATTCAGTTCTGGAATTCTTTTGAATAAATTATTTATTTTCACTTTTCACTTTAATATCTTGTTCAGTTGCACATTTAGATTAGATTTGGATTTTATTTTACTTGTTTATTTTATTAGTTTTCAGATTCCGACCTTATTATTTTACAGTTCCCGTTTTTTTGTTTTTGGATTCTGGTTGTTTTCACTTTCAGATCAAATTTTTTCAGTTTCAGATTTTTGGCCTTGATCTGGAATGGGGGTTGTGATATTGTCTGAGAGGGGTGTGAAATCTTGAGTAATAGCATGACAAAGAAGGCTGAGGACCCTCCTCAATCGTGTTGCCTTCAGGAAATGTAGGCACTGTGAGAAGTATGACTTAAGAATTTCTATACACCATGTTCATGTGATTACGAGCTATTTTAGACAGTATTTGGTGCCAATCCCTTAAAACCACTATTTATATAATATTTCATATTTAATGTTTTTCTTTTCTACCTCATGCTTATATTATACATTTGATATTTTATGCTGCTTTTACTCATTTGCTGCTGTGATAAGAAGAGTTGCCAAACAAAATTTCGTTGTACAGGAATGTGCCTTGACAATAAAGAATCTATCTGTCTATCTAAACAACAGCAATAAACCACACCCAAATTTTGCAGTTTAACTGCTACACTAGAGGAGCTGACATTTCCCAATTCCGCATACCACTGTGAGTGCAGCGTAGTATCAGGTTGTGATTGCATCTGCTTCACTAGGACAACCTACTGGCTCCGGTGCTTAGAAATATTAGCTAAGTTTTCAATAGATACTCAAGAAAGTGGTGCTGAATATTATAATGATGGGTCATTTTTGTAATGTAGGGACTTACATGGAGGGAAAAGGCACCTTTAGGTGAGGAGTTTGTTAAAGATCAAAATAAAGTGTTTGCATTAACTAGATTTATCATATTGTGTTTACATTCCTTACTGTGTCCAACTAAAGGTTTTATATATGTGCTCACACTTCGCCTTCCTCCAAGTTTGCCCACTTTGCATGTCTTCAGTGATAACGTAAGTTATGACGATGGATTTATAAGATCAAACAATGACCATCACCACAATCTTTACCTTGAATGATACCATCATCTCCCTATCTTTGAGACCATATATCAACAAAGTCACGTGACTGACCTAGGAAGGCTTGGCTCTCATAAGAGCATCAAAGTGACCATGTCTCCTTCTCTTGCCTGCAATGCCTCAGCTAGTTCTGAGCGACAAGAGATAGTGACGGTCATTGTTCAGTCTCATAGATCCATAGTTATGGTCATAACTTATGATCTATGTCAACCTCACTCAAACCATTACCACAGTCTTTACTTTGGATGACTAGTACCATCAGTGTCATGAGAAACAGCGGACTCCATCTCCTCACATCCTTGTCCAGAAGCTGAAAGCAGAATGGCGGAACCAGGGGTCAAGTGGTGTAGGCCAAATTGACTGTAAAATCTGGAAAAAAGTACAGGGGGTACTCCATGTTGCTGCTGATTTCTGAAAGAGAAACTCCTTTTAAAGTGGCCCAGGAGGTGGCTACACTTTTGGTGGAGTGAGATACTAGATTACTTGGGACTGGGAGATTCAGATTGTGTTATTATGCAATGGGATAGGCACTGTTTAGACACATGGTGAGCCAGCTTTTTACTACTGAAACAGACAAAACAACTGAGAGTGTGAGAACCTCAGAGACTGAGTGCATATAATATACACCCTTAAGGCCCTTACTGGACACAAAGTAAGTAAGTAAGTTCCCCCTGCAGGAGAGCTGGATCAAAATGAAATGCGCTGATCTCAACTACTTGGTTTGCCGCTTGTGGGTTTAACACTTTAGGTAGAAATTAGGGATTTGACCAGAAAGATATGCCTGTGTTATCAGCTTTCCATCTCAAACATTCCTCACTTACAGACAGAGCATGCAGCTCACTTACTCTCTTGGCAGAACATACAGCCAAGAGGAAAGCTGTTTTGTGAGACAGACATTTAAGGGTGGACTGCTTTCTGGGTTCATAGAGAGCTTGAGTCATAGACCTTAGCACGAGAGGGAAATCCCAGGATGAAGCTCTGGGGGCCCTGCACGGCCACAGGCAGTACACTCCTTTAATGAACTGAGATACTAGGGGATGTTTCCACACCTTAACGCCCCCCACTCCGTCATGGAAGTGGAATACAGCAGCAGTGCACAACTTAATAATGCTAGCCACCCTTTCTGAGTCAAGGAGTGACTGAAGAAACCACAGAACTAGCTAGATGGGGCGAGTGACTGGGTCTTCCTGCCTATTGTGACACCACGCAGAAAAGACCCTCCACTTCTGCTCATAGTTAACACAAGTGGAGGGGGCCCCTGCATTGCCTATGGTCCTCAGAACAGCCTCATCTCAGCCTTAAGAGAGGAGCTGAGAGGGGCCCGGCCCAGAGTTGCAATACAGCTGGTTTGGGATGTGATATCTGACACTCTGCCGGGAGAGAAAGTCCCTCCTGACTGGCAGGGCCCAAGGTTGACCAATTGAAGGAAACCAATGCCTTCTTGGCTACCGGGGGGCTATTAACAATACTGTGTGTCAGCTCAGGGTGATCCTGTTGAGGACCTGTGGTATCAGTGGAAACAGAGGAAAAGCCTATAACAACCCTTCCGGCCACTCTTGAGAAAACGCATCCAAGCCTAGGGACCTCCCTGACTTGTCAGAGAGAGCCACATTATGCAGTTGATTACCTCTGCTGATGCAAATAGGTCGGGCTGAGCTGTGCCGAACTGAGACCACAAAGGGGCTACCACTTTCAGATGAAACCTCCACTCTTCTCCTGGGGGAGGACCAGTCCTGGACAGGAGGTGTGCTGCCTGATTTATGACCCCTGGAATATAAATTGACTTAAGCAAAGCCAGATGCTGAAAGGCACTAAACGGGGGCTTCTGTGCCACCTGAAGGCAATGCAGGGACCTGGTGCCTCCCTGGTGATATATGTGATACACCATAGATGAATTGTCTGTTCTTATCAAGACATGCCTACCCTGAATGGTGGGGAGGAGAGCTTTCAGGGCAAGATGAACTGCTTTCAGTTCTAAGACAGTGATTTGTTCATTGCCCCAAAGGGGCACACCATCCTGCCTTCTCAGACTGCTCCCCATCCTCTCAGGGAGGCATCTGTGGTTACCACCATCCTTCTCTGTGGGATGTTCCCCAGAGGGACACCTTGGAGGAAAAGCAGCCTGTCCCTCCAAGGGCATAAAGCCTGGAGACATGCATGTGTCACCCAAAGCCATGTTAGCATGCCTGTTCCGCCTTGGGTGGAGGTTAAAGGTGTTGGGATTCACTGACCCACAGATTATTTGTCATTTGTGAAAATCTGCTCACATAAAGGCTTTTCCTTTGGGTCTTGCCATCTGAAATGGTAGCAGAGAGAACATTTTATTTGTTCTTTAAACTGAAGACAGCCATTTGTGCTCATCTCCACAGGATCATTGTCACACCTAAGTAAGTCTTCAGTCTTCAAACTTGATTGGACACTACTGCCACAGTGACATGTGGCCTTATGATGTCACAAGCCAACTCAAGAAGTTTCTGCCCTCTATCAGTCTCTTGTCCTCTTTCAACTGAGCCACTGATGGGCTCTCTGCTCCTAAACCTCTGATGAAATAGGACGTAGGCAGGAGGACCTGTTACGTTTTCACACCTCTGCACGCCCACAGCAGGAGCTGCAGTTTTGCTTAAATCACAATTGACAAAGTTAAACAGTCTTGCTTAGTCTGTACAGCTATAATAATGATATGCCTAGTTGTTAGATTACCAATTCTTGAATGGAGGTTGCTTTGTGGCGTGTTGCTTTTGTTAGCCACCAGATGAGGGCTGGAAATAACTGTGGTTCCAGAAGCAGTCTTTGCTGCATCCCTATTTGGAAGGTGCAGAAAGAGCCTCAATTAAAACATTGAGCACCAGAATTTTTGCCACACTCATAACCTTCAAGATTATGTCCATGGCTTGCAGCACAAAACTGGGCCTCAGCTTTCCCCAACCTCTGCGATAGACCACATATGGCAGCTAGGATCTGCAGGTGAGTGTCACCCTGCTGACCCTGGTCTCCTAGAGCACCAGCTGGGTTATGTGAAGGCTGGGAAAAATAATTTTTTACCTGGGTCATGCTCCTGTCTATGATCAGGGGTGTGCTGCTGCCTGCGCTTCCTGGAATGTCTCATAGAGACTTGTCCTTCTTGACTCAGTTGGGTGGCTTTACTGCCCCTGCACAAACAGACTGCTCCACCCGCGTGGCCCTTTTTGAATGCAGGGACCAATAATCTGGCCACAATCACTTACAAATAAGGCTCTCTGACGTAAATGAAATTCAATTAATAACGCCCACCGCATGCAAAAAAGCAAAAGCCCATCCACTGCTAATGAGGCCTAAGGGCAATACAACTGCCACTTAACACAATAACAGTAATAATAACGATAATAATAGTCAACAGGGGGGTGTTGGGGTTAACTCACAAAATCAAACACATTGTGAACAGCGAATAAACAGGAAAAAACAAATGAACAACAGTATGAGATGAATAGCACTTAACTGAAGCTGCAAGCTACCATAATTAGCACCACGTGCAACAAATTAGGCTACCTGAAACAAAAGAAGAGGTCAACACAAGCGATGTAACCTCCCATAACTCAAATGCAAGTTAAACACTGACGTCTTACCTGCTGATCTCAGGGGGCAAGTGAGGTTAAGGGGAGAAGGCGTGGTCACCTGGATGCTCTTATGGCCAGCAAGCCAAGCCTTCCTGGGTCAAATGACTGTTAATATACAGTATGGTCTCGAGGATAGATCTCGCATACTATTTGTTTTTTAGGCCAATGTGTGCCGTCACATGTACTGTGCTTTGCTCGTCTCACTCTTTCGACACAACTGACATATATGTGAAAGTATGGGGTGCACATTTTATCATAGTGAGATAAGTTATATCATATCTAATATGACCTTTATATTGTTCATAATAGATTATTAGTGTATTTTCTTGCCAGTTTTGCTTGTGAAAAAAGAAACCTGACACCTAAATTTTCACTGCAGATTGGAGAGCCAGCTCAGGGGTCACGATCCAGTGCCCTGAGCTCCCGGCCAGCTCTGTGAACCACCTAGTCCGCAATCCACCATCCGCTGGCGTAGAATGAAGCATATGTCTGGTCTGTTCTACTGGGAGACCCGCAGTATGTTGGAGGTTTGCTGGAGAACATGATCTATGATGCCATCACCTAACTACACAAAGCACACAGAGGATGACCATGACATAAAATCTGGACTGCATAATATAAGTTTATCATTGTCTTGGCAACATATGTTATAGGTCACACAACATTCCAAGATGGCGCCGCCTGAGTGGCAGCCTGTTACAGTAGCTCACCTTTTAACCCCCCTCCGCTTCACACCTCCTTCATCCACCCATCATCTCTCTCAGTCACCCCCCACCCCCTGCTGCAGCCTCTCCATAACAGCTGACCAGGGGAGCAGGGAGTTCATGAAGATCAAGGCGAGAAAGGCCACTGGTCCGGATGGCATCAGCTCCAGACTGCTGAGGGACTGTGCAGTTCAGCTCTGTGAGATGGTTCTGCACATCTTCAACCTCAGCCTCAGTCTGGAGAAGGTTCCGGTCCTGTGGAAGACTTCCTGCGTGGTTCCTGTACCAAAGACTGCACACCCCAGGGAGCCCAACCACTTCAGACCTGTAGCCCTGACCTCCCACCTGATGAAGACCATGGAGAGGATCATACTCAACCACCTCCGACCCCTGGTGAGAGCAGAACTGGACCCCCTGCAGTTTGCATATCAGGCACCGAACACTGGCTCACCTGGAGAACACTGGAAGTGCTGTGAGAGTCATGTTTTTGGACTTCTCCAGCGCTTTCAACACAATACAGCCATCTCTGCTCAGGGGGAAGCTGGAAGGAGCTGGAGTCGACCGTCACCTGGCTGCATGGACCATCGACTACCTCACCAGCAGACCACAGTATGTGAGGCTTGGTGACTGTGTGTCTGATGTGGTAGTCTGCAGCATGGGGGCTCCACAGGGGACAGTCCTCGCCCCCTTCCTCTTCACCCTGTACACATCGGACTTCAGATACAACACGGACAGCTGCCACCTCCAGACGTTCTCTGATGATACAGCCATTGTTGGATGTGTGTCAGAAGGGAATGATCTGGAGTACAGGGGGGTCATCGCGGACTTTGTCATCTAGTGAGAGATCAACCACCTTCACATCAATGCCAGCAAGACAAAGGAGTTAGTGATTCCAGTTAACATCCTGGGTTTGGACAATGACGTCGTGGAGGACTACAAATACCTGGGTGTTCACCTAAACAATAAACTGGACTGGTCCACAAACATCAACGTCCTGTACAAGAAGGGCCAAAGTTGTCTCCACCTGCTGAGGCGACTGAGGTCTTTTTTGAGTGTGCAGGACACTGCTAAGAACTTTCTATGACACTGTGGTAGCGTCTGCCATCCTCTATGCAGTGGTCTGCTGGAGCAGTGGAAGCACGGGGAGGAACAGAAAAAGACTAAACAAGCTGGTCAGGAGGGCCAGCTCGGTCCTGGAATGTCCCCTGGAGACCATCGAGGAGGTGGGCGAGAGGAGGATGTTAGCAAAGCTGATATCCATCATGGACAACACCTCTCACCCCCTGCATGAGACTCTGCGTGCACTGAGCAGCTCTTTCAGCAGCAGACTGCTGCACCCACAGTGCAAGAAGGAGCACTACCGCAGGTCATTCATCCCATCAGCTGTCAGACTATTTAACAGCAACATATAATGTAATGTAGCACTGTCTTGCCTGCTGCATTACACACCATACTCTGTGCAATCTACATACTCTGTGCAATATTGCAATACGGCATCCATAAATATATTGTATATTGTATATATCCTGTAATTACTGTACATACATATTTTTTCTATTTTCTATTTTTTATCGTATTTTATTTTTAGAATTACTCTGTCACTTTTAACTTCTGACTGTGCTCTTTAACTTCTGACTGTGCTCTTGAGCTGCTGTGACATGCAAATTTCCCCAGTGTGGGATCAATAAAGTTTATCTTATCTTATCTTATATAAGTGTTGGGATTCACTGGACCACAGATGATTTGTCATTTGTTAAAATCTAAACTGGACATGTGAAGGCTTTTCCCCCTGGGATGGAAGACCTCATGTTCTTTGTTCTCAAACAAAGAAGTTACCTGACACCCATCTCAGCAGGATGGCCAACTTCACACCTCTGTGAGAGACAAGTCTCAAAAGTGATTGGTCATTACTGTTACAGTGCCATGTGACTCTGTGATGTCATCAGACACACTGTAGGAGTTGATTTCCATTCACTACAGTCTCTCTCTTGGCTCTTGGGTGGCAAGCTGCCCACACCTCTTCCCTTCTGGGCCCTGGACCAGCCCAGAGGTGCTCTTTGTCCCAAACCGTCAACAGGGTGGAACAACTGCTCTACAGAGTTTTGTTCCTTTTCTCCTAAGACTCTCATGCGCCCTCACCCAAGGAAGGTGCATAACAGGAACCACAGAGGTTAGAAGGGCAAACACAAGGTTTGCAACTAACTTTCCAGCAATAAGGAGAATCAAGTTGAGTTAGCACCCCAGCGTCTAACTCTGCAAGGACCCCGAGCGACCGGCTTCCTCGGATCTGCACCTTTGGAACAAGGACACAACAAAGACTGCTTCTAGAGCCACAGCTCTTTCCAGCCTTCTTCACCCGCTAACAAGGACAGCACGCATCAAACCAACTCTTCCCTCAATCCATTCAGGATTTGGTAACGTAACAACTGGGCATAGCTTTATCACAGCTGTACAGGCTAAGCAAGACTGTTTAACTTGTTGTTTGTGATATAATGCTGCTAATTGAGTTATTGTTGTGATTGTCTGCAATTAGGTTATTGATTAGTTGGTCTTACCAAGCAAAGTCATGTTTAGTTTGCTAATGCTGTTCACAGACGTCTTGCATGTAACTAAACATCTTCTGCACTAATCCAGACCCTTTGCAACACAAATCGCATTCACATAGACTCACTCACGAATAGGCTTTCAACAGAGCTACACCCGAGCAGGCCGCTCAAGTCCCGCTTCTTTTCCTTTGTCTTTGTCCTGACCACACAGTCAGACAAACACCTCCCCCGATCTGAAGCTAGCTTTGATCTGGCCATCTTGTAGTCTTCTGTTGTCCGCCATTTTGTTTTGTAGGCCAAACGGCCCTTCGATCACCACACCCGCCTTTGTCTTTCTCTCTCTCTTGCACACACGCACAGACACACACCTACACACATATACACACACACACAGGCTTGTATATAGTTAGTTAGGATTTGTGTGTTTTGGTTTTGGTTTTGCTTTGCTTTGCTTTATGAATAAATATAATTTGGAATCGTACCTGCTGTCTGTTTAATGTTGTACAACAGTGAATGAATAGTCAACCTCTGCTGCGTCAAGAATTCCGAAATCCTTCAGGCTTTATTATTAATTTGGTTATGGTTATTAATTTAATTATTAATCAATTTCCCCAAATTAATAGTTTAGTGAACTTTTTGAGACTGATATCATTAACTGGCTGTCATTTTTCCCTTTATGGGAATGGTGCCCCACGAGGTGATTTAATGTTAATTAAGTCCCATTATTTAACATAATTAATAATTATTACTAATAATTATTAATTATTTCTGATAGCCAATTTGAGCCTATTAATGTAGATTCCCTACATTAATGGTATCGCCATACTAAGCCTATAAGTGTGGATTCCCAACATTTTGGTGCCCCTTGATAAAACCTAGTACTATAATTTACAACATTTTGGTGCCCCGTGTGAGGCGTAGTAACGTTGACATTCACTCATATTTGTGCAATATTAATATCAGTGTACATTTTTGGTTCACACCAAAAATAGTTGATTCCATTCCTAGACTAGCCAAAAGTCTTTCCATTCACACCACTAGTCTGCTACAACAGTAGACAACCAGCTGTACTCACAAACAAGTACATTGTGGTGATAATTTATTTATTCACAAAGCTAAAGCAATTTGAGAGACATTGTGGGATTGATCACCGCTACCTTAAGCCCTCATATTGTTACCATAGAGTTTGCTATTGCTGCTAGCTTTTCAAGTTGAACTACCCTGTAGAAACTTGTAAGATTTTGGTTCAGCATTTGAATACCAAGTATTCAATGCAATCTAGAAGCTTTCAGAATTTGCAGTTGATTACATTGTTCCTTTCTCCTTTGTTATTTATCACAGCGTGCCACCGGCCCTGTGAAACCTAGAGAGCTTACGTGAGAACTGGCTGTAACTGCCGTGCATTTCAGCCGAAGTAAGAGATAGAGCATAAGAGCCGCAGTGCGCTACCAGCCCTGTGAAGTTTTATACCTCACTGTTACTGCCCAAAGTTTCAGTTTGAGTTAACTCCAAGAAACAACAACTGTTTCTGCCATGCATTACATTTAGTGCATGTAGTTACCCTTTCCCTAATCTTTTGTGCCCTTTTGTGTTGTAGCCACCCCTCCTCCACAGGAAGCTACCCCCACAGTTAAGGCCAGCACATTCTTTTGTTAGGCTAGTGTACTTCACAAGTTACACTTAAAGGTGTCTGCCAAGCAACACCAAAGCCGAGCATCCATTTGATTTGTACTAAGACAACTTGTTTTAGCTTTACCCTCCTTTCCAAACTTAACAATGGAGAACCCCTGTTTAGAACAGTTTATCTCTTCACTTGCACAGAGCCTAAACCCTGGCTGCCCTGAACTCATCAACCGATTGAGTCTGGTTGAGTGCAATGAAGAAATAAACTCTCTGTTTAGTAACAAGTGTGATGCACAGACTGCATCAGATGATTCATTGTTAAAATGCTTGCTCCTGATTTTTCACAGGCAAACAACCCTTGCCCTTCAGGACAACGCAGCTCTAGGAAAGGAGGTAGAAAGTCTAAGAGCGCAAAACGCTTCTCTCCTCCATGAAGTGCAGATGGCTAACAAGAAAGCCATGCGCTATTTACAGGACTTGCATTCAGCAGAGTTAGACCTCTGCTCACACAAAGAAGAACTGTTTAGGCTTAGATCAGAACACCTAGCCCCACAACAGTCTTACAGCCAGTGTGATTCCGGCTTTTCTGATTCACACTCTTCCGTGGATGAGAGGTCAGCACCTCCTCCGCTCAGTAAGTGGGAATTTTTCCCACCTGAACCAGTGTCTTTGGGAATCAAGTCAGCTCCCCAACCTCCACCAACAGACAGAGGTAACAGTGACCTGACTTCCCATGTCTCAGACGCAAACATTGGGGAGACATGTAGTTTATCTTCTGCAAGATTTCCTGTCCCATGTCCCTCTCAGACACAGATTTTTGACACCCGTGTGCAGGGGAAAAGGGGGGTTGAAAGCTTATCAGCCCCTGCCTTTGAATCCCAGAGACCTGCAGCACGCGAGTTACACCTCTTTAGGAATGCTAATTTAGTCTTGCCTTCACAAGAGAGAGCATCAGACTGCTCCCGCTTTGAAGTGCTTGAATTCTTAGCTAAGGACATTGCATTGTTTGATCCAGACAACTGTGATCAACACATTGATGACTATTTTAGAGAACTGGACAACTGTTTAGTGGACCTGCCGCATGCAACTGAAAGGGAAAAGATTAAACTTTTGTGGAAGACCAGCTCTAAAGCTGTCCACAAGTTTATTCAGTGTCAGCCTCCCAGAGTCAGAAATGACTTCTCAAATATCCGTCAAGCACTGACAGAAGAGTTTTCTTCTCCTGCTGATGAGATTGATTGTTTGGTTGCAGCCCTCCAAATTAAACATTCACGTCTTGAGAATCCTAGGGATTATTACAAACGTTTGAGATATGTATACTTTCAGGGCAAGAATGCACCAGGCTTAGAAGAGAACCCAACCTTCAAGTCCTTGTTTTTGCGTAACCTGCACCCTTGTGTACGCACTCACGTTGTACTCATGACGTTTGAAGGTATCCCGTCCATGCTTGAGCTTAGGAAGCTTACTCAGGCAGCTTGGGAAACGGCTGTCACTCCCAAAGCCAAGGGGATACCGACTGAACCTGCCAGTTCAAACCCTGCAGTGTCACAAAGGTCTTCTGCCCCAAGACACCACCCTCACAACAGCTCGAAGGGGGGTGTGAAAAGACAGCAGGGAGACAAGAAGCGTAGCCGCTATGTCCCCCAGCTGCGACGAGATGGCCATTCACAGAACAGAAGCTGTAGAAGGCCATACTCAGAAATTTTGGCCCAGAACTTTGACCTGCCAACTGACCAGTCAGATGATGAGCGCAGCATCTCTGACATTTCTGACCACAGTTCAGAATACGGTCACAATCTTTCAGACAGTGACAGTGCCTCTCACTGTCTCTCTGCCTCTGGCTACCTGGAGCGTTACAGCCCTGAGCCACGAGCTCAGCACCGGCGCTTTAGAGCTCGCTCCTCATGTAGTCCACCACTGTACTGACAGTAGCACAAATGCTAATCCAAAGTATCTTGTTTCCTGCAGTTAGGCAGACTTGAGTTGTCAGCAACAGCAGCAACCTCAGTCACTCTAAACAGTAATAGCCAGACACCCTGCTATTAGTTTAGATAGCTTAAATTCTGATTGGACTGAGACACCACTGTCCAATTTTGCAAGTACACTTGGATTATTTTTGTAGAAACTTTGTCAGTTGTTATTGTTACACCCCTAGTTTCAAAACACTAGGTTAGGACACCACGTATGACTCCACAGACATAGTCATACACATGACCCTTAACATTGTAGGTGACACCCCTTTTGCATCTCACCTAACACGTTTACATAACTAACCCTCCTGTTCTCACTAACACCTACTGAGAAACACAAGTTAGTTATTTTACACCATGCCAGTATCACTGTTGTTTATCTGAATGCTGTTTGTTACCTGAAGGTTTTGTTTTGTACTTAAAGACTATCATTGCTTAGCCAAGATAGATAGTGCTAACAAATGCCCAGTTGGTTTACAAACTGCCCAGATGTTACAATGTGAATGATTTGACAAATGGACTTTTTCAACTGTGGACTGAACATGTTGTGCCCTCAGGATCACACATCAAGTGCAATCCTCAGACCACAGGGGGGATGTTGGGATTCACTGGACCACAGATGATTTGTCATTTGTTAAAATCTAAACTGGACATGTGAAGGCTTTTCCCCCTGGGATGGAAGACCTCATGTTCTTTGTTCTCAAACAAAGAAGTTACCTGACACCCATCTCAGCAGGATGGCCAACTTCACACCTCTGTGAGAGACAAGTCTCAAAAGTGATTGGTCATTACTGTTACAGTGCCATGTGACTCTGTGATGTCATCAGACACACTGTAGGAGTTGATTTCCATTCACTACAGTCTCTCTCTTGGCTCTTGGGTGGCAAGCTGCCCACACCTCTTCCCTTCTGGGCCCTGGACCAGCCCAGAGGTGCTCTTTGTCCCAAACCGTCAACAGGGTGGAACAACTGCTCTACAGAGTTTTGTTCCTTTTCTCCTAAGACTCTCATGCGCCCTCACCCAAGGAAGGTGCATAACAGGAACCACAGAGGTTAGAAGGGCAAACACAAGGTTTGCAACTAACTTTCCAGCAATAAGGAGAATCAAGTTGAGTTAGCACCCCAGCGTCTAACTCTGCAAGGACCCCGAGCGACCGGCTTCCTCGGATCTGCACCTTTGGAACAAGGACACAACAAAGACTGCTTCTAGAGCCACAGCTCTTTCCAGCCTTCTTCACCCGCTAACAAGGACAGCACGCATCAAACCAACTCTTCCCTCAATCCATTCAGGATTTGGTAACGTAACAACTGGGCATAGCTTTATCACAGCTGTACAGGCTAAGCAAGACTGTTTAACTTGTTGTTTGTGATATAATGCTGCTAATTGAGTTATTGTTGTGATTGTCTGCAATTAGGTTATTGATTAGTTGGTCTTACCAAGCAAAGTCATGTTTAGTTTGCTAATGCTGTTCACAGACGTCTTGCATGTAACTAAACATCTTCTGCACTAATCCAGACCCTTTGCAACACAAATCGCATTCACATAGACTCACTCACGAATAGGCTTTCAACAGAGCTACACCCGAGCAGGCCGCTCAAGTCCCGCTTCTTTTCCTTTGTCTTTGTCCTGACCACACAGTCAGACAAACACCTCCCCCGATCTGAAGCTAGCTTTGATCTGGCCATCTTGTAGTCTTCTGTTGTCCGCCATTTTGTTTTGTAGGCCAAACGGCCCTTCGATCACCACACCCGCCTTTGTCTTTCTCTCTCTCTTGCACACACGCACAGACACACACCTACACACATATACACACACACACAGGCTTGTATATAGTTAGTTAGGATTTGTGTGTTTTGGTTTTGGTTTTGCTTTGCTTTGCTTTATGAATAAATATAATTTGGAATCGTACCTGCTGTCTGTTTAATGTTGTACAACAGTGAATGAATAGTCAACCTCTGCTGCGTCAAGAATTCCGAAATCCTTCAGGCTTTATTATTAATTTGGTTATGGTTATTAATTTAATTATTAATCAATTTCCCCAAATTAATAGTTTAGTGAACTTTTTGAGACTGATATCATTAACTGGCTGTCATTTTTCCCTTTATGGGAATGGTGCCCCACGAGGTGATTTAATGTTAATTAAGTCCCATTATTTAACATAATTAATAATTATTACTAATAATTATTAATTATTTCTGATAGCCAATTTGAGCCTATTAATGTAGATTCCCTACATTAATGGTATCGCCATACTAAGCCTATAAGTGTGGATTCCCAACATTTTGGTGCCCCTTGATAAAACCTAGTACTATAATTTACAACATTTTGGTGCCCCGTGTGAGGCGTAGTAACGTTGACATTCACTCATATTTGTGCAATATTAATATCAGTGTACATTTTTGGTTCACACCAAAAATAGTTGATTCCATTCCTAGACTAGCCAAAAGTCTTTCCATTCACACCACTAGTCTGCTACAACAGTAGACAACCAGCTGTACTCACAAACAAGTACATTGTGGTGATAATTTATTTATTCACAAAGCTAAAGCAATTTGAGAGACATTGTGGGATTGATCACCGCTACCTTAAGCCCTCATATTGTTACCATAGAGTTTGCTATTGCTGCTAGCTTTTCAAGTTGAACTACCCTGTAGAAACTTGTAAGATTTTGGTTCAGCATTTGAATACCAAGTATTCAATGCAATCTAGAAGCTTTCAGAATTTGCAGTTGATTACATTGTTCCTTTCTCCTTTGTTATTTATCACAGCGTGCCACCGGCCCTGTGAAACCTAGAGAGCTTACGTGAGAACTGGCTGTAACTGCCGTGCATTTCAGCCGAAGTAAGAGATAGAGCATAAGAGCCGCAGTGCGCTACCAGCCCTGTGAAGTTTTATACCTCACTGTTACTGCCCAAAGTTTCAGTTTGAGTTAACTCCAAGAAACAACAACTGTTTCTGCCATGCATTACATTTAGTGCATGTAGTTACCCTTTCCCTAATCTTTTGTGCCCTTTTGTGTTGTAGCCACCCCTCCTCCACAGGAAGCTACCCCCACAGTTAAGGCCAGCACATTCTTTTGTTAGGCTAGTGTACTTCACAAGTTACACTTAAAGGTGTCTGCCAAGCAACACCAAAGCCGAGCATCCATTTGATTTGTACTAAGACAACTTGTTTTAGCTTTACCCTCCTTTCCAAACTTAACAATGGAGAACCCCTGTTTAGAACAGTTTATCTCTTCACTTGCACAGAGCCTAAACCCTGGCTGCCCTGAACTCATCAACCGATTGAGTCTGGTTGAGTGCAATGAAGAAATAAACTCTCTGTTTAGTAACAAGTGTGATGCACAGACTGCATCAGATGATTCATTGTTAAAATGCTTGCTCCTGATTTTTCACAGGCAAACAACCCTTGCCCTTCAGGACAACGCAGCTCTAGGAAAGGAGGTAGAAAGTCTAAGAGCGCAAAACGCTTCTCTCCTCCATGAAGTGCAGATGGCTAACAAGAAAGCCATGCGCTATTTACAGGACTTGCATTCAGCAGAGTTAGACCTCTGCTCACACAAAGAAGAACTGTTTAGGCTTAGATCAGAACACCTAGCCCCACAACAGTCTTACAGCCAGTGTGATTCCGGCTTTTCTGATTCACACTCTTCCGTGGATGAGAGGTCAGCACCTCCTCCGCTCAGTAAGTGGGAATTTTTCCCACCTGAACCAGTGTCTTTGGGAATCAAGTCAGCTCCCCAACCTCCACCAACAGACAGAGGTAACAGTGACCTGACTTCCCATGTCTCAGACGCAAACATTGGGGAGACATGTAGTTTATCTTCTGCAAGATTTCCTGTCCCATGTCCCTCTCAGACACAGATTTTTGACACCCGTGTGCAGGGGAAAAGGGGGGTTGAAAGCTTATCAGCCCCTGCCTTTGAATCCCAGAGACCTGCAGCACGCGAGTTACACCTCTTTAGGAATGCTAATTTAGTCTTGCCTTCACAAGAGAGAGCATCAGACTGCTCCCGCTTTGAAGTGCTTGAATTCTTAGCTAAGGACATTGCATTGTTTGATCCAGACAACTGTGATCAACACATTGATGACTATTTTAGAGAACTGGACAACTGTTTAGTGGACCTGCCGCATGCAACTGAAAGGGAAAAGATTAAACTTTTGTGGAAGACCAGCTCTAAAGCTGTCCACAAGTTTATTCAGTGTCAGCCTCCCAGAGTCAGAAATGACTTCTCAAATATCCGTCAAGCACTGACAGAAGAGTTTTCTTCTCCTGCTGATGAGATTGATTGTTTGGTTGCAGCCCTCCAAATTAAACATTCACGTCTTGAGAATCCTAGGGATTATTACAAACGTTTGAGATATGTATACTTTCAGGGCAAGAATGCACCAGGCTTAGAAGAGAACCCAACCTTCAAGTCCTTGTTTTTGCGTAACCTGCACCCTTGTGTACGCACTCACGTTGTACTCATGACGTTTGAAGGTATCCCGTCCATGCTTGAGCTTAGGAAGCTTACTCAGGCAGCTTGGGAAACGGCTGTCACTCCCAAAGCCAAGGGGATACCGACTGAACCTGCCAGTTCAAACCCTGCAGTGTCACAAAGGTCTTCTGCCCCAAGACACCACCCTCACAACAGCTCGAAGGGGGGTGTGAAAAGACAGCAGGGAGACAAGAAGCGTAGCCGCTATGTCCCCCAGCTGCGACGAGATGGCCATTCACAGAACAGAAGCTGTAGAAGGCCATACTCAGAAATTTTGGCCCAGAACTTTGACCTGCCAACTGACCAGTCAGATGATGAGCGCAGCATCTCTGACATTTCTGACCACAGTTCAGAATACGGTCACAATCTTTCAGACAGTGACAGTGCCTCTCACTGTCTCTCTGCCTCTGGCTACCTGGAGCGTTACAGCCCTGAGCCACGAGCTCAGCACCGGCGCTTTAGAGCTCGCTCCTCATGTAGTCCACCACTGTACTGACAGTAGCACAAATGCTAATCCAAAGTATCTTGTTTCCTGCAGTTAGGCAGACTTGAGTTGTCAGCAACAGCAGCAACCTCAGTCACTCTAAACAGTAATAGCCAGACACCCTGCTATTAGTTTAGATAGCTTAAATTCTGATTGGACTGAGACACCACTGTCCAATTTTGCAAGTACACTTGGATTATTTTTGTAGAAACTTTGTCAGTTGTTATTGTTACACCCCTAGTTTCAAAACACTAGGTTAGGACACCACGTATGACTCCACAGACATAGTCATACACATGACCCTTAACATTGTAGGTGACACCCCTTTTGCATCTCACCTAACACGTTTACATAACTAACCCTCCTGTTCTCACTAACACCTACTGAGAAACACAAGTTAGTTATTTTACACCATGCCAGTATCACTGTTGTTTATCTGAATGCTGTTTGTTACCTGAAGGTTTTGTTTTGTACTTAAAGACTATCATTGCTTAGCCAAGATAGATAGTGCTAACAAATGCCCAGTTGGTTTACAAACTGCCCAGATGTTACAATGTGAATGATTTGACAAATGGACTTTTTCAACTGTGGACTGAACATGTTGTGCCCTCAGGATCACACATCAAGTGCAATCCTCAGACCACAGGGGGGATGTTGGGATTCACTGGACCACAGATGATTTGTCATTTGTTAAAATCTAAACTGGACATGTGAAGGCTTTTCCCCCTGGGATGGAAGACCTCATGTTCTTTGTTCTCAAACAAAGAAGTTACCTGACACCCATCTCAGCAGGATGGCCAACTTCACACCTCTGTGAGAGACAAGTCTCAAAAGTGATTGGTCATTACTGTTACAGTGCCATGTGACTCTGTGATGTCATCAGACACACTGTAGGAGTTGATTTCCATTCACTACAGTCTCTCTCTTGGCTCTTGGGTGGCAAGCTGCCCACACCTCTTCCCTTCTGGGCCCTGGACCAGCCCAGAGGTGCTCTTTGTCCCAAACCGTCAACAGGGTGGAACAACTGCTCTACAGAGTTTTGTTCCTTTTCTCCTAAGACTCTCATGCGCCCTCACCCAAGGAAGGTGCATAACAGGAACCACAGAGGTTAGAAGGGCAAACACAAGGTTTGCAACTAACTTTCCAGCAATAAGGAGAATCAAGTTGAGTTAGCACCCCAGCGTCTAACTCTGCAAGGACCCCGAGCGACCGGCTTCCTCGGATCTGCACCTTTGGAACAAGGACACAACAAAGACTGCTTCTAGAGCCACAGCTCTTTCCAGCCTTCTTCACCCGCTAACAAGGACAGCACGCATCAAACCAACTCTTCCCTCAATCCATTCAGGATTTGGTAACGTAACAACTGGGCATAGCTTTATCACAGCTGTACAGGCTAAGCAAGACTGTTTAACTTGTTGTTTGTGATATAATGCTGCTAATTGAGTTATTGTTGTGATTGTCTGCAATTAGGTTATTGATTAGTTGGTCTTACCAAGCAAAGTCATGTTTAGTTTGCTAATGCTGTTCACAGACGTCTTGCATGTAACTAAACATCTTCTGCACTAATCCAGACCCTTTGCAACACAAATCGCATTCACATAGACTCACTCACGAATAGGCTTTCAACAGAGCTACACCCGAGCAGGCCGCTCAAGTCCCGCTTCTTTTCCTTTGTCTTTGTCCTGACCACACAGTCAGACAAACACCTCCCCCGATCTGAAGCTAGCTTTGATCTGGCCATCTTGTAGTCTTCTGTTGTCCGCCATTTTGTTTTGTAGGCCAAACGGCCCTTCGATCACCACACCCGCCTTTGTCTTTCTCTCTCTCTTGCACACACGCACAGACACACACCTACACACATATACACACACACACAGGCTTGTATATAGTTAGTTAGGATTTGTGTGTTTTGGTTTTGGTTTTGCTTTGCTTTGCTTTATGAATAAATATAATTTGGAATCGTACCTGCTGTCTGTTTAATGTTGTACAACAGTGAATGAATAGTCAACCTCTGCTGCGTCAAGAATTCCGAAATCCTTCAGGCTTTATTATTAATTTGGTTATGGTTATTAATTTAATTATTAATCAATTTCCCCAAATTAATAGTTTAGTGAACTTTTTGAGACTGATATCATTAACTGGCTGTCATTTTTCCCTTTATGGGAATGGTGCCCCACGAGGTGATTTAATGTTAATTAAGTCCCATTATTTAACATAATTAATAATTATTACTAATAATTATTAATTATTTCTGATAGCCAATTTGAGCCTATTAATGTAGATTCCCTACATTAATGGTATCGCCATACTAAGCCTATAAGTGTGGATTCCCAACATTTTGGTGCCCCTTGATAAAACCTAGTACTATAATTTACAACATAAGGCTATTTAATATGCTGTTAACGAATATCTTCATTTATTCATTTAGCAAATTTCCCATGGCGTGATTTGACCAGTGATGTTTTCATCTGCCAAACAATTACACATGATACCAGCCAAAAGCCGGCATATACCAGCTAATGTAAACTCTGCTTGTAGCTGTATGACCTTCTTTCAGCATAGTTTATTGCTCGTGTGTTGCGACTGGTGCCATGTACTGTCTAAAACAGCTTACAATCATGTTGATATGGTGTATAGAAAGTGTTAAGTCACACTTGTCACAGTGCCTACGTTTCCTAAAGGCAACATGATTGAGGAGGGTCCTTAGCCTTCTTTGTCATGCTGTCACTCAAGATTCCACACCCCTCTCAGACAATATTACAACCCCCATGCCAGATCAAGGCCAAAAATCTTAAACTGAAGAAATTTGATCTGAAAGTGAAAACAAGAGCTCAATAGGTCAGGCTCAGGTCTGAATCTGAAAACATAAAATCTGCAACTGCAGTTGCAGTTGCAGTTCATGAAAAGAACAAGATCTCAAAGATCAAAATAGATTGATAGATATGAAAGTGGAGAATGAAAATGAATTACTAATTCAAAAGAATTCTAGAATGAATTTAAAATGATATTTAACCTGAAAAAAATAAAAAAATCCTTTATTTTTATTTTTAGGTTAAAAATTCAAGATCAGGACTTCAAATTAGTTAGTTAGTTAGTATTTCAGTTTTCAAGTCATGTTTTGAAAATTTATTTGAAATTACCCCCAAATTACTTTAATTACCCCCAATATGATTAAAAAAAAGAAAACATTATTTCATAGTGTAATAATAGTGTTCCTATGCCCCCTGTTATTTAGTAAATCACACTATTATATTTAGCTAATACAGCATGTTACCTCCTTACCGGAGCTACGTAGGTGTGTTAAGCGTCACTTGCCTAACTTTTTTGTACATGTGTTATCATGGTTGCTTGCTGGCTCTTATGTGAAAAGTTCGTTTACACTGGAGTTAGAGCGTTCCCCAGTTTCTACAAGTCTGAATATCTTCAGTAAACGAAGGTAAACATTATCTTGTCCAGAGTAATCTTTCCTCCTGCACGACACATATCTAAGTATCCCCTGTTGGCGGTGGCTAACAACTGGTGTCAGAAGTGGGATACTCCTCGTCGAGAGTTCACGACCGGGAGAAACGGCCTCGTAACGCCGGATGAGTCACTCTACCAGGATGAAGGTAAGAGCTCAAGAGAAGCCAAAAGCCAAAAGATATAAAAAGAACAGTGGCCAGTCTACTAGCTTGTGGCAAGAAATAGAGGATGACTAACTACCGGAGTAAACTGTGGATGCTGTGCTGTGTGCGCAGCCGAGCCAAGCGAATCTGCACTGTAAAAAAACGAAAAAACAAAAACGAAACCAAAAACGGAGTTAAGTGGACTAAACAGAACGGATAAATAAGGGACATTAAAGGACAGTTACAAGCTGAGTAATAAAATAAATAACAAAAAAGAGAAGAAGAAAAAAAATTAAAGGAGGAAATAATGGACAAGAATGAAGAATTGCTGGGAGCTACAGCAGCATCCGCAGATCCAGGGCCACCTGCTTGGCTAAAAACATTATTGGATCACCAGGCCCAACAGTTTCAACAGCTTTTGACACCAGTTCTACAGCATGTAATGGCAGAACGAAGGGCAACAACTAGAACAGCATTACTGGTGCCCAGTACTCAAACTGAGTATGCTGGTGTACTTCCTCCCTGAACAACATTAGAGGCTCCAGAGCAACTTGGCACCCAAATGGACACACCATTTGCACCAGAGCTGGAGATAATTTGGCAGAGGTCTCACAGTGCAGGTCCCCCTACTATGTCAGCCAGTCAGGATCCAGCTGTGAGACGCAGAGACGAGCGAATGCCTTAACGTTCCACCCCAGATTGCATCGCTTTGCATGAAGTGCACGTAACTCATGGCGAAAATGGACATCGACATGATATGGTGCAACAACCACCTAATAAAGCTTCCAAAGTCAAGCTAGCAATGTATGATGGCAAAGAGGACTGGGACTCTTTTCTGCTGCCTTTTGAGCGCCAGGCACGATAGACTGGAGCAGAGCATGTTGATAAACTACACGAGTGCCTCCGTGGAGTTGCTATTCGCTATGTCTGCTCCCTCCCAGAACACATCCACAAAGACTACACCCTCCTTAACGAACAACTCACACAAAGGTTTGGAGTTAAAGACCCCCCTACAACTATTCGCAGGAAGCTGGGTTAGCTGCGTCAGGCTAAAGAATCGGCCGCAGAGTTTGCTGAGGAGGTGCAACACCTCGTGAGCCTGACTTATCCTGGAACAGACCTTTTACTCCAGGACCAGTAAGCTACTGATGCCTTTTTAAAAGGACTGAGGAACCAAAAGGTAGCCTGTGAGGTGATGAATCATGATCTACACTCACTAGCTGAGGCACAGAAGCTAGCTGAGGCCTATGAACATAACTTCAAGGCAACTCCGGGCAGTGATGCTGAGCTAAGGACAGGGAGGGCCAGGCGGATCTCCTGGGCAGACGAAGAAGGTGAGTTTCTTGATGAGCTCTTCCCACCACCAGACGTTTACAGAGCCCCAAGTATGTCACAGACGAACAATTTAAAATGCTGATGGACAAAGTGGAGCAGCTTCATCTGAAGTTGGAGCAACTGCAGCCAATGGCCAAAGATGGTGGAGGTGTAGGGGTGAAGTGCTCCACACAATATGACAACAAAACTCACGAACAAGAGAGTGGAAGGAGACCAGCACTGTACCCACCTTCTCAAAGCCTGAGAATGTGATAACCAAGCCCAAGTCAAGCAAGACGAATTACATGTTTCTGTTGTGGGGAAGCAGGGCACATCATGAGAGAGTGCTCACGCTCACCTAGCCCAATCCGTCACAGAGACATTCCCACAGGTAGTAAGCCAGGGGGCTCCGGGAGACCTGCGAGCAATGAGGGCCAACCTCACCCACCACAGCTAGGGCGCACAACAAAGAGAGGCCCAAGCTTGCAAATTGAGGTAACATTGAATGGCCTACCTGTTCAAGCAGTGGTTGATACTGGCGCAGAGGCCACAGTGATTTAGAGAAGAGGAGAGAAGAGGTCTATAACATGCTCCAACTAGAGGCACGGAAACCTCTCAGCAAGACCTCCCTCAGGAATGCTGGAGTTGGAAGCAGAATGTCTGCCTTAGGTGAACTGGAGGTGACCCTGGAAATTGGAGGCCGGAAACTCAACTGGAAAGTCTTTGTTGGCCAAATCCATGACTCTCTCCTCCTGGGCCTTGATGCAATGCAAGCTGCTGATATGACGGTCTTTGCTGGTTGCCGGGTGTTTATTGACAAGGAGCCAGTGCTTTCCCCGGTCGTTGAAGGTAACGGGGAAGACTATGCTGTGGCACGTGTGCCCCTGGAAGACAACATTACCCTGCCACCTGAAAGCGAGTGCCTCGTCTGGGGGTAAAGTTGATAAGCCAAAGCCTGGTCTCCCATCAGTCCTAGAGAGACTGCACATAACTGAGGCTGTGTCTTCAGGAAGTGTTGCCATATATATGGAACCCAGAGTCCCTGTCAGGCTCTGTAATTTCTCCAGTGCTAAAGCAACCCTGCCCTGTGGAGTTTGTGTTGGTGTTTTGGTTTAAATCTTGCCTGACAACCCCCCCCATTATATCCAACACGGAGAGTGAACAGCAGGAAAGAGTGGCAGAGGAGGAAGGAAACAGGACAGTGGGACCAATGGTTGGACAAGTGGCAACAAATGTAATGGATCTACCAGAATACCTGCAAGACCTGTACACATCTTCAAGTGGGACTCTCAGTGAAGATCAACAGGCAAAACTGATCGAGTTCCTTCTGAGGTACAAGTCTCTCTTTGCAGCCAGCGATACAGACCTTGGCTATCTCTCTGCTGTCACTCATAAGATCGACACTGGAACTGCCAGACCAGTACGCTAACCAGTTCAACGGACACTTCTGGGGTTCCAGGGGGAGGAAGAACAGCACCTTGCAGAAATGTTGGAGGCAGGAGTAGTTGTACCATCCTCCTCCAAGTGGGCATCACCAGTTGTCCTTGTTCGCAAAAAGCATGGCAGTGTCCGTTGGTGTGTCGACTATCGCCGCTTAAACAAGCTGACACTGATGGATGCTTATCCACTGCCCAAAATGGATGAATGTCTGGATCTCCTAGGAGATGCCACTGTTTTCTCAACCCTGGATCTTCAGTGTGGATACTGGCAGATTGCTGTGGACCTGAAAGACCATGGCAAAACAGCATTCATTACCCACTTTGGCCTTTATGAGTACACCAGGATGCCTTTTCAGATTCAGAATCAGAATCAGAATCAGCTTTACTGGCAAAGTACGTGTGTACATACAAGGAATTTGGCCCCGGTAGGCTTTGCTCTCAATGTACAAGTATTTACATAAGTACTAAAAATTAATAGTGAAGTGTAATATGCAAAATATACAAATAAACAAGAAAATTGTACAAATATACATCAAATATAAAATATAAAAATATGAAATATATGAAAATATACAACATTCAGGGTGCGAGTGTTGTTTGTTCTTCCACTCTGTGACTGTTAGGAGTTCATCAGAGCGACAGCCTGGGGGAAGAAACTATCTTGGTGACGGGTAGTTCTGGCGGACAGTGCTCTGTAATGCCTACCGGATGGAAGGAGTTTAAACAGTTTGTGTCCGGGGTGTGGGGTCTGCAGAGATGGTCCCTGCCCATTTCCTGACCCTTGACTGGTACAGGTCCTGGATGGAGGGAAGATCAGTGACAGTGACGGGGGTTTCTCCTAAAGTCCACAGCCATCTCCACAGTCTTGAGCGGGTTCAGCTCCAGGTGGTTCTGACCGCACCAGAGGACCAGCTGCTCAACCTCCTGTCTGTATGCAGACTCATCACAGTCCCGGATTAGACTGATGACCGTGGTGTCGTTCGCAAACTTCAGGAGTTTCACAGAAGGGTCCCCTGAGGTGTAATCATTGGTATACAGGGAGAAGAGCAGTGGCGAGAGGACACACCCCTGGGGGGCACCAGTGCTGATGGATGTAATGCGCCTTGTACATTCCAGAGAACTGGTCCTCCAAGGGTTCCAGTGGAAGACACTTCTCATCTAGGAAGATGACATAATCATCCTGGGCAGAGGGGTTGAGCAGAATCTGCAAAGCTTGGCTGATGTCTTTGAATGCCTCCACAGCTATGGACTCAGGAAGTGTCAGCTGTTGAGAGACAAGGTCCTTTTCCTGGGGCACATGGTCAGTGGAGAAGGGATCAGCCCCAATCCAGCTCTGATCAAAGATGTGCAGGAGTGGCAACCTACCACACACACTCAACAGTTGCAAGCCTTTCTGGTACTATGCGACTACTACCGCCACTTCATCCCTGCTTTCGCTGAACTTGCTAGCCCTCTCAACAATCTCCTCAAGAAAACAGCAGAGTTCCAGTGGGGAGAAGCACAGCAGGAAGCCTTCTTGCAACTCAAAGAGAAGCTAACTGCTACCCCTGTGCTTGCTTATCCAGCGTCCACTGGCAAGTGCATTCTGGATACTGATGCCTCCAGTTACAGCATTGGTGCAGTGCTATCATAGCTCCAGTGGGGGGAGGAGAAGGTTATCTCATATGCCAGCAGTCATCTCACCCCTGCACAGCAGAGATACTGTGTGACCAGACGGGAGCTGCTATCCATTGTCCGATACACAAGACAGCTCCGCCACCTTCTTCTCGGCAGGAAGTTCCTCCTCCAAACAGACCACAGATCTAGGCGCATGCGTGAGGCGTGAGCACACGGGACGCCAGGCTCCTGAATAGCGTACCTGAAATGTGGATTAAAAGCGGACTTTAAAAGTTGTTAAGAGCTGAAGCTGTGCTGAAACTCAAAGTGAAGTGTTATGCCGCCGAGGAGGAGAGATAAAGACGGAAAAACAAAGTCAGAAACTACAAGTGAAATTGTGAAGGAGGAAACGGGAGCGGCTGCAATCATGACAGGTGCTGCGAATCAACAACTATCTGATTTGATCCGTACGATAATGAGGGAAGAAATTGGCGTTGTGTTAAATAAACTGCAACCACAGTTGGATGATCTTAAAAAGGACATATCTGAGTGCAGTGGTAAAGTCGGAAAAATTGAAGAAGTTCTGTCTGACTTGGATGACCATGTGACAGCGCTGGAGGCAGCCAATGAGCTGCTTCGCAGAGAGAACACCGAACTAAAAGAAAAGATGGAGCGTCTGGAAAGCCACAGTAGAAAATATAACTTGCGTGTGTTTGGCCTGACAAAGGATGCTGAGAAAGGTAACCCTACAAGCTACATGAACACTCTCTTTAAGGAGTTGTTTAAAGGCAAACTCCAGACAGCGCCTGTGGTAGAAGTTGCGCACCGAATTGGACCCCAGGGGAAGAATGGAAACAGGGCAATGATCGTGAGGATGCAGCACTACATGGTGAGAGAGGAGATCCTGAAAGTTGCGAAGAGGGAGCGTACGCTGAAGCATGGAGAAATGAAACTTCAAATCTTCCCTGACCTGACCTCGGACATTTCAAAGCAGAGAGCAACGTTTCGGGAGGTGAGGGAGAACCTGAGGAAAGCGGGCGTGAGGCATGGAATTATTCACCCTGCGACATTAATTATAACTGTTGGGACTGGGCAATCAAGAAAGGGAAACGGAGAACTATTGGGAGTCTGTGATCAAACCAGGACTGTGGCCTCCCAAACATGACTGAACTTTGAGAATAAGAAAACCGCCAGCAGGTATGAGCTAACTAAGCATAATGATGAAATTAAAACTATATGCCTGCTGTAAGACTATGATAGACTATACTGTGCGCATGCGCCAACTGTGCGTGCAGCCTGTTACGGTCGCTCCTGCTTGTTTTTCTTAATTTCTTACTTTTATTTGCTTTATACCTTATTACTTGTTTTTGTATTTTACGACCAATATTCTGAAGCTGTGCCCTCTCTAAACATGTTGATTGAGAGAGTTCTGGTCTTTTTCTTCACTCTTAATGTACTACTTTCACTCCGACCCGGCACCACTGCGCAACAACTCCATGGCCGCATTGTTTACTCCAGAGATCAGCTGATCGCGCTGAGGCCGGCTGGCTTGGCAGCTGGAACATCAGCGATACCGGCTGAAATGTGGAGGAAAACTCACAGAGGATGCAGGGGAGGAATGAAACAGAAGCGGAAAAGAGCGAGGGTGAGACAACGGAGGCTTATGGAGAAGAGGATATATAAGCCGGGTCTCCCCTCTATCACCATGGGCAACGTGAGGTCACTGGGAAATAAAATGGACGAGCTAACAGCAGTCGCCAGGAGTCAGAAGGAGTACCGGGAGTGTAGTCTGATGTGCTTTACAGAGACATGGCTACACAAGGACATTCCCGACGACAACGTCTCCATCAGTGGCTTTCAGACTGTTTGGGCCGACCGGGATTGCACCGTGAGCGGTAAGCGCAAAGGACGGGGGCTTGCCGTGCTTGTCAACAACCGGTGGTGCAGTCCCGCTCACATTACTGTGAAAGAACAAATCTGTCGCCCGGATATTGAACTGTTTGCTGTTGGACTCAGGCCGTATTATTTGCCCAGGGAGTTTTCACACGTCATTATGGTGACCATCTACATTCCCCCTCTATCTAATTTCACACAGTATGTGAGCTGTCCCACTAGAGGAGGGAGGACCCTGGACTTGCTGTATGCAAAACCAAGGACGCATACAGCTGCTCCCCCCTCCCCCCTCTGGGTAGGTCAGACCACAACCTGGTGCACCTCAACCCCTGCTATGTGCCTCTAGTAAGGAGCCAGCCTGCGACCGTGAGGACAGTGAGGAGATGGTCAGAGGAGGCTTATGAGACACTGCAGGGCTGTTTTGAGGTGACAGACTGGCAGGCACTCTGTGAGCCACATGGGGAGGACATTGACGGGCTCACAGAGTGCATCACGGACTACATCACCTTCTGTGTGGACACCACTGTCCCAGCCAGGACCGTCCATTGTTACCCAAATAACAAACCATGGGTAACAAAGGACATCAAAGCCATCCTCAATGCCAAGAAGAGGGCCTTTAGATCAGAGAGGCTAAGGAGAGGTACAGGAGGAAGCTGGAGTGGAAACTCCAGCAGAACAATATGAGGGAGGTCTGGAGTGGCATGAGGACCATCACTGGCTTCAGGACCAACAACAACAGAGGAGTTGAAGGCAGCGTGGACAGGGCCAATGAACTGAATCAGTTTTTTAACAGATTTGACACTGCTGGTCCCGCCCACCCCCCCACTGACTCTTCTGCTGACTGTCTTGTGCAACCAACAGCCATTCCACCTTCCCCCACCCCTCCTGCTTACACCCCCCTACCCTCCAGTGTGAGCTCCCTTCACACCTCCTCCCCCAGTAGCCAGACTGACCACACTCGTCATCATGAAGACTACACCCCTCCTCCGCCTGACACCTCCACAATGTGCTTCACCACCGATCATGTGAGAAGACAGCTGATGAGACTCCACTCAAGTAAGGCTGCAGGCCCTGATGGTGTCAGCCCCAGGGTGCTCAAAGCCTGTGCCCCCCAGCTATGTGGAGTACTTCACCATGTCTTCAACATGAGCCTGAGTCTCCGGAGGGTCCCCATGCTGTGGAAGACATCCTGCCTCGTTCCTGTTCCAAAGACGCCGCGTCCCAGTGGCTCCAAGGACTACAGACCCGTGGCATTGACCTCTCACATCATGAAGATCCTGGAGAGACTTGTCCTGGAGCAGCTCCGGCCCATGGTCCAGCCACTCTTGGACCCCCTCCAGTTCGCCTACCAGCCCCGACTTGGAGTGGAGGACGCCATCGTCTACCTGCTCAACCGTGTCTACGCCCAACTGGACAAGCCAGCGAGCACTGTGAGAGTCATGTTTTTTGACTTCTCCAGTGCGTTCAACACCATCCGTCCAGCTCTACTGGGTGACAAGCTGACAGCTATGCAGATGGATGCCTCTCTGGTGTCCTGGATTGTGGACTACTTGACTGGTAGACCACAGTACGTGCGCTTGCAACACTGTGTGTCAGACAGAGTGGTCAGCAATACCGGGGCCCCGCAGGGGACTGTCCTCTCTCCCTTCCTCTTCACCCTCTACACCACGGACTTCAGCTATTGCACTGAGACCTGCCATCTTCAGAAGTTTTCTGATGACTCTGCCATAGTTGGATGTATCAGCAAGGGTGATGAGGATGAGTACAGGGCTGCTGTGGATAACTTTGTCACATGGTGTGAGCAGAACCATCTGCAGCTCAACGTGGCAAAGACAAAGGAACTGGTGGTGGATTTGAAGAGAACCAAGACACCGGTGACCCCGATCTCCATCCATGGGGTCAGTGTGGACATTGTGGAGGACTGTAAGTACCTGGGGGTCCACATTGACAATAAACTGGACTGGTCTAAGAACACTGATGCTCTCTACAGGAAGGGCCAGAGCCGTCTCTATTTTCTGAGGCGACTGAGGTCCTTCAACATCTGCCGGACTATGCTCAGGATTTTTTATGAGTCTGTGGTGGCCAGTGCTATCCTCTATGCTGTTGTGTGCTGGGGCAGCAGACTGAGGGTGGCGGACGCCAACAGACTTAACAAACTGATCCGCAAGGCCAGTGATGTTGTGGGAATGGCGTGTGACTCTCTGGTGGTGGTGTCGGAGAGGAGGATGCTGTCTAAGCTGCGAACTATCTTGGACAATGTCTCACACCCACTCCACCATGTGCTGGTTGGGCACAAGAGTACTTTCAGTGGTAGACTCATACCACCAAAATGCACCACTGAGCACCACAGGAAATCATTCCTTCCTGTGGCCATCAAACTGTACAACTCCTCCCTCTGAGTTGCCCTTGGACTGTTTCACCACTGTCACCAACTCATAATAAATTATTACATATTTATTTTTTAAATAATCTGTGCAATAACTGACTACATTGTTCAGTCTATATATAAGGTTCCTGTATATATTGTAAATTATGTTGTGTGGTCTCTACATATATATTTTGTAAATTATCTTCTTATATTTCTTATATTTTTACTTCTTTTTGCACTATATCTTCTTTCTACACTTGTTTGCACTATATCTTCTTCTTTTTACACTTGTAAGGAGCACCTGTAACGAAAACAATTTCCCCTGGGGATCAATAAAGTATTTCTGATTCTGATTCTGATTCTGATAATGACTATCAGGAAAATATGAATTGATGGTGGTGATGACGATGATGATGATGATGATGATGATGATGATGATAGTCACTGTGGATATTGTGTATTGAAACCACATGATAAATAGTAAATATAACAGGAGATGGCATTTGTTCGATGGTGGTTGTACCAAGTCAGAGAGCAATATTGTACTGTGAGAGTGAGTGTGTGTTTGTGTGTGTATTTGTTGTAGCTCTGAAAACAGATAGGATGTTGATGAATGAAATAATTAAATAAGAATCATGACAAATGAAATTAAATTACCAAAGAAAGGATTGAGGATCGCTCATTTAAATATTTGTAGTTTGAGGAATAAAATACATGACATCTCTGATATTCTTATAAAGCAAAAATTAAATATATTAGCCATCTCTGAAACACATTTGGATCCAGTAATAGATAGCGCCTTGTTGAGCATTGAGGGGTACAGCATCTATAGGAAAGATAGAAATGCATGGGGTGGAGGTGTGGCATTTTTTATACAGAGCCATATACCAGTAAAAGTGAGAGAGGACCTAGAAAGCAAAGATGTAGAGGTAATCTGGCTACAAGTTCAACTACCCTACCTCAAGCCAGTACTCATGGGATGCTGCTATAGGCCACCAAATGCTACATCAATGTATTTAGAACAAGTGTGTGAAATGTTGGACAAGGTATGTGATTCTAATAATGAAATATACTTTCTTGGTGATCTCAATATTGACTGGATCTCAAAAAAATGTGCTCTCAGAAGTAAGCTGCTTTCTACGGCAGACACATGTGGTCTACAACAAGTCATTACAAAGCCAACTAGGATATGTTGCAGAGTGGATGGTCAAAAATCATCTACTTGTATAGACTTAATTTTCACAAATGCTGCTGATATGTGTTCAAAAGCAATATCAGTTCCAGTGGGCTGCAGCGACCATAACCTGGTGGCAATTGGGAGGAAAACCAAAGTTCCAAAAACTGGCCAGAAAATAGTATTAAAAAGAATGTTCAGAAACTTTAATGAAATGAACTACTATGAGGATGTAAGACATATTAACTGGTCAACAGTGCTGAGCAAGGAAGAACCAGATTTGGCATTGCAGGCTTTTAATGACTTGTTAGGACCAATTATAGATAAACATGCACCAATAAAAAAACAAACTGTAAGAAACACAAGAGCTCCATGGTTAGACCAAGAACTTAAAGAGCTTATGGAGCAAAGGAATAAAGCAAAGGCAGAAGCAATCAAATCGTCTGATGTGTCACAATGGAACACTTACAGAAAATTAAGGAACAATGTAACAAAATTAAATAAAATGAAAAAGAAGAAGTACTATCAAAATAGAATAATAGATGCAAGAATGGACAGTAAGAAAATATGGAATATATTAAATGGATTAATGGGAAAAAGCAATAGATCCACTCCATCTTTTTTGGAAGCTGATGGAAATATTCTTACTAAGCCAATAGAAATAGCAAACTATTTAAGTAATTTCTTCAATGACAAAATCCAGAAACTACGAGACGGTATGGATATCAGGAAAGAGAAAGATTGCATCTCAAGTAATTTAATAAAAGATAAAATAATGAATAATAAACTGTGTAGCTTTCAATTTGAGAACACTGCAGTAGATACAGTCGAGAAACTCCTGCGAGGAGCAAGAGAAACACCCTCAGGTATTGATAACCTGGATCTAAAGTTACTTAAACCCGTGGCAGATCTGGTTGCTTCGCCTATTGCTTTTATTATTAATTTGAGTTTTAAAAAAAGTATCTGTCCTTCAGAGTGGAAAATTGCTAAGATTATTCCACTATCCAAAGACACTAAGGAAATATTCTCTGGGAAAAACAGTCGACCAATAAGCTTACTGCCTACCTTGAGTAAAATCATGGAGAGGATTGTATATGAACAAATCCAAGAGTATTTCTGTAATAACAACTTAAACACGATATTTCAGCATGCATACAAAAAGGGCCACTCCACAACTACAGCACTAACACAAATGACGGATGACTGGTTGAGAGAGATAGAGATGCAAAAAAATAATTGGTACTGTATTACTAGATTTTAGTGCAGCCTTTGATGTGTTGGATCATTCCCTCCTGTTGAATAAGTTAGGGTGTTATGGATTTGAAGACTCTGCAAATAAATGGGTTAGGAGTTATCTAACAAACAGAACATTTTCAGTTTATTTTAACGGCAGCTATTCTGAAATGAGAGAGGCAGGTTGTGGAGTGCCACAGGGGAGTTGTCTGGGGCCACTTTTATTTTCCATATTTACTAATGACATGCCTCTGGCATTGAATTCTGCCACAATGGTGATGTACACTGATGATTCCACAATATATGCTTCAGCAAGTACAGTAGAGGAGCTAAATGAGGTGTTAAATAAAGAACTAATGCTTATTAAGGAGTGGGTTACAGGAAATAAATTAGCTCTTAATATTGAAAAAACTAAATCTATTGTTTTCGGCTCAAGATATCGGCTGAAATCTGCACCCATCCTGAACCTAAGGCTAGGAGATAAACATATAGAGCAAAAGACAGAGGTAAAGTTATTGGGATTAATGATTGATGACAGAATGTCGTGGAACAGTTACATTGATCAGAAGGTGACAAAGATGGGCAGAGGAATGGCAGTAGTAAGACATTGTAAGAAATTTATACCAAACTACTTGATCAAACAATTAATTCAGACACTAGTTCTATCACATTTAGAGTACGGTGCTGTCATCTGGTCAAATACAACACAAAGTAATCTGCACAAACTACAAGTGGCCCAAAATAAAGCTGCTCGTATAGCTCTGAATTGTCCATATAGAACTAGCAGCACAACAATGCATAATCAACTAATCTGGTTAAATGTTAAAAGTAAATTACATTATTTGCTTGTATCTTTCATAAAAAGTGTTATTGTGTATAAAATCCCTGAGGTACTTTATAATAAATTGACATTCTTTTCTGATGGACATCAGTACTGTACTAGGCAGGTATTAGAGGGGAGATTTAGGCTGCCTCAGTGCAGAACAAATTTGATAAAAGGAACGGTGCACTATAGGGCAATGGTGGCATGGAACTTATTACCAAGCTTTTTAATTTCAAGTAGTAATAGGAGCTGCTTTAATAAAAGGTTAAAAATGTACTTATTTACATATGGGATACCTTGATGGAACTTTTGTTCCTCTCACTGCTGATGTGAGCTTTCTGATTATCGGAGTTATCTTGTGAGCGGAGAGTTTGTTTTGTTGTCTATCCCTTTCTTTTTCTTTTTTTCTATTTCTGTGTTTATTTTTATGAAATCAAGAAATAAATAACAGAGCGACTTGTATGAAAGGATTGTTGGTATGAATGTAATGGAGTGTATTGTCTGTAATTTTATGTTTAAGATGAAAATATTGTTTGAGAATGTAATGTGAGGACCCCAGGAAGAATAGCTACTGCATATTTGTGGTATCTAATGGAGGATCCAAATAAACAAACAAACAAACAAACAAACAGCGAGCTAACTTGGCTCTTTCATTTCAAACAGCCAGAAGGCCAGTTAGCTCGCTGGCTAGAGGAGCAGACTGCGACTGCTATCAAGCAGGAAAGGAAATGGCAGAGCTCCCATATCAGGGGTGCTCACACTGCCAAAAACTGCACAAACAGTGGACCAGGTTCGAGGAAGGTGTGGATGATGTTGTGCCTCTGGTCATCAGGCAGATTACTGTGGAGGAGACTGAGAACAGTACCACGAGGCAGCAGCAAGCAGAGGCTGATCTCCACACATCTAAAGTAAAATGGCTGCAACCTCTGAGCTGCCAGCAGCTAATGGCAGCCCAAAAGGACGACCCAGTGCTCTCGGTCTTGCATGGCTGGAAAGAAAGTGGAGAAAGCTGGAGAGAAAGTGACTATGGAAAGCCCAGCAGTGAGAATATACTGGCTCTGCTGGCCCCAAATAGAACTTCACCAAGGAGTTCTACATTACATTGCTGGTCCCTGCCTCACTGCAAGCTAAAGTCATGCAGGCTTGCCATGACCCCCCACAATCCGGAAATTTGGGAGAGGCAAAGACCCTGCAACTTCTCCGCCAAAATTACCACTGGTAGAACATGGGAAGCGATCTTCGCAAATACATCCAACGATGTCCCCAGTGCAAAGCTCTGAAATCAAGCAGTAACACACAAAGAGCCAAGCTCCAGACCTACCAGGCCGGCGCACCCATGGACAGGTTGCATCTTGATGTACTGGACCCATTTCCAATTTCATCATCTGGAAATAAGTACATCCTGGTCATCATGGACCAGTTCACCAAGTGGGTGGAGGCATTCCCAACCAAAGACCAAGGGGCATAAACCACGGCCAAGACGTTGGTCAACGACTTCATCTCACGCTTCGGAGCTCCATTGGAGCTACATACAGACCAGGGCCATAACTTTGAAAGTGCACTGTTTAAGAACACCTGCCAGCTCTTTCAGATCTCAAAGACCAGGACCACACCGTACTATCCAGCTTCAAATGGGCAGGTGGAACGTTTTAATCATACCCTTCTCCAGACAAACACCTACCCCTGCTAACAGCTGCATACCGCAGTGCACAGCATTCTGGCACTGGCTTCACACCCAACATGTTAGTGCTGGAAAGAGAAGTCCATCAGCTGCAGGACATCTGGTTCGGGGTGGCAGAACATACACAAGGTGAAAAGGACCCCACTGAATATGTGCATGACCTGGAAAAGATCCTCAGTGGGGTCCACAATATGGTTTGCCTGCATCTTAGTGCATCGCAGCAGAGGCAGAAGAAGACTCTTGACTTGTGAGCCCAGCAGCACTGCTATTCTGTCGGAGACCTGGTCTATCTAAGGGACAGCACAAAAAAGAAGGGTTTCAGCCCCAAGCTGCAAGCCCCCTGGAAAGGCCCATGTATTGTCAAAGCTTGCTCTGGCCCTGCCCTCTATGAAATCTTGACTCAGCGTGACAAGAAAATTGTGCACCATGATGAATGAATGAATGAATGAAATAGTTTATTCAGTCATGACAACACCAAATATTGTACACAGTAGTACACAGTATTTACATTCCACACAAAATCACAAAATCAAAAATCATGTGTTGAATAATGACTGAAAAGGCATAGGCAGAAGCAGACTGCTTATAAAAGCCTATCCTACATGGTCAACTTTTTAGGCTACCAACCTCCAAAAAAGCAAAGAAAACAACAACAGATAATTAATTGCACTTATAAGCTTCAAAATTCGCTTTACAAACCATTTTCTTGAAAACCAAAAAAGAATGACATGTTTTTAAATTTATGTTGGCATCATTCCAGAATTTAACTCCAATGATGGAGATGATCAGCTCAAGCCTTACATGAGTGATGTGATTCCTACATGGATTAAGAGGCAGAGGCACAAAGTTCTCTAGTGTCAGGAGCCAGTCACACCACCCGAACAGTCCCCCACTGCACAACAGCCTGAGTCAAATGACCATATTAGTGATAACGGACTGGGTCCACCTGGGTCTGACACTCCCAGGCATCAAAGAAAAGAAGGCAAGTGACAGGTTGCAGTATGCAGGCACAGGAAGGCTGGACTACGCCAAGATCAGGAAGAAATGTGCACCTCCGACTCAGATGAAGACAACCAAAGACAACCCGCCAGGAGAACTCTTAAGGGACGTGAAATAGGCCGTGAAAGGCCTGAGCTCATTACCAGGATAGTTGAACAGATGACTGTGCCTGAAGTCTAAATGTAGAGAAAATGTTCTAATCCAGTTTAGGATGTGAGAGAGACAAGATAGCGGACGTGCCCACGTAAGTGGTTACTTTACATGAGAGTTAAAGCTGGCATATGAGAGTACAAGAGCTTAAACAAAGAAATCAGGTATAACATTGCAGACGTGATCTGCATGCTTATGGCAATAAAGTGGTGTGAAGCAGAGCTGAATTGTGCTATGGCACCATCCATGCACATCTGTGTGAATGCGTGTAAGGCAGTGTAGGTGTGTGTCTGTTGTTATTAAAAGAGGAGAGAAAGAGAAGAGAGCAAAAACCAAGAAGATCCGAATTGCTGCAGAAAGACAATAACTGTCCCTTTATCATTCAGATATCTGGCATGAACTTGTGTTAGTTGGCCGTAACACTGGTCCGTCTTAACCATGGGCGTAGAAGTAGGTATGGACAGTATGGACAGTATGGACAGTATGGACGTGCCCATACCAATATCAAACAATGGCTGATATGTCCATACCAATATTTAAGATTGAAAAAAAAGAAACGCATCCCGTATGGTACATAAAGGGTTAAATTTCCTAGTGCACTTGTGTCACGCCTACCAAACACGAATCTGCTTTGCAATTGGCTTAGCTTCCTGTCGGTCATGTGGCTGCATGCTGTTGTTGGTTATTTCATTTGTAAAGGTGCGCTCACACCAGACCTTTTATTGTTGTCGCTGGTGACGCGTTTACATATTAAGTCAATGCAAACGGGCGACTGAGCGATTATTCGCTCAGGCGAAAAATCGCTCGGGCTCCGAGCGACAGCAGCAGAGCGACAGAGCGAAAAATTGCTCGATGCTCGAGTTGAGAAATCACAAGTCCACGTTCTCTCTCTTGTTGTCAGTCGCTTGTTGCTCAACGCTGATTGGCTGCCGCAGGGCTCTGTGCTCTGTGTGCCTGTGTGTCTGTGTGTGTGGGCTGGTGTGTGTACCGGTCAATAAAGGAAGGAAGAAGGAAGAAAAGAGCGTTTCGCTTGAATGACGTCATCAAAGCAACAAGGCAAACTGTGCCTGCGACTGCAGCTGAGCGACTGATCGACAACAAAGGACCCATGTGAACGCACCTCAAGTGGTAATGTTCATTCACCGGTGGTTCTATGCAGTTGAGACTCAAAAATGTTGGGGAAGAAAAGAAAGGACATTACCAGCTATTTCACTAAACACAGCGTAAATTACTCAATGAAAATACCCCCCACCGCAAATCATGAATGCATATCAGCTTATCCAATGGTTTCCTCACTATTCACTATAGTGATCGATCTGTTAGTTTGTCAGGCGACAGAAGAAGAAACACAGCCATCAGACAGCAGTGGAGTAACAGGATCGCAACAGCAGGTGACGTTAGTTGGATATGGCTACTTGGAGGTTATTTGTTGTCATTAAAACTGGCGAATGCTAGGCCTACTACATGCTGTTAGAAATGTGAGGTGTGCTGTAACCTAGACTACTGCTCATCATGGCATCAGTGTGTTATTTATCAGGTGACAGAAGAACCCTGGCCAGGTTGTAGCTCAGAAGAATCTCAGGTTAATTCGATTTGGTGCTATGCTCATGCAGATGTCAGACTTATGTAACCTACAGTGGGTAGGCTAATTCCTGTGACATTAACTTTGAATCAGCACACATGATGCATAATGTGTTATTTCATTAGGGTGCAGCAGCAATCTTGCCAGGTAGTAGCCCAGTGAGAGGCGAGGCAGAGATACCTCACTGGCTATAGGCTATAACATTGTAATGTAATTCAATGAAGTAGGCTAAATGTAAGTTTGCTTTTACATAAAATATACATTTTTAGTGATTAATTTCAGAAATGTGATGTAGCCTTTATATTTTCACAAGCAGTCATAGAGAGTGGTTGATTGTATAATGGGGTCTATTTTTAAGGAAACTGGTCCAGCTGTAGACAACAAATCAAATAAACCCTATCCCAAATCCATCCCTGTTCAGTCACTGCCCAATAAGGTCCTTCACTTTCAAGAAAGCTGGTACAGACAGTACCCATGGCTACATTATAGCCCAACAGTGAAGGGAATTCTTTGCTTCAATTGTGTCAGAACATACACCATAAAGAAAAGTACACTGTCCAAAGAGGCTGACCCTGCATTCTCCTCCAAGGGATTCACTAACTTTATGTCCCCACCAATGTCAAAATTAAACCTACGCCCTTGCTCCTAAGACAGTTACGCCTGACGCCCATCAACATATTGACTGTGCTACATGGGGAACACGTACTCTGGACCACTATAGTATACAGTATTCAAAGTTGGCTATGGAGCAGAATCCCTTCCCCCATCCAGCAAGAGCGACAAACAAACATATTGTGGTGCATGCCCCTAGTGATGCAAGAGGTCTTGAAATGGTCAGGCCAATCAGAATTCAATCCCTGCAGTTTGCACTTGATGCAGTCTGGAACAAGGTCCAGGACACCAACATCAAAGTCACTGATGACATCAATGACCTCACTGAACTGTACCCAAAAGTTAAATCATTCCACAATCAGAAATCATGGGTTACCAGAACCATGTGTGATGCCATATACAAACACACTGCAGCTTTTAAATTAGGACTGCAGTCTGAAAACTTGTCCATTGGAGATATCTGGAGCTCAGACAAGAATGGGGGATGTTATGTCCCATCCTCAGCAGATTAAACGGTAGATTATAGCTGGTGCGTAGCGATGGATCGGGTCCGGGCATTTTTAGGCAATTCTGAGCAACAAGCAGAAGAATAAGAAGACATCAAGGAAGTTGATATTACAATCTGCATTTAGCATCAGCTGAGTCATTTTGCAGGTTGCATCATCTGGAAATTGTATTGCAGCAATTGAAAAGTAAAAGTGGTTGAATATTGGAATAAATTTGCAAAGTACACTTTTGTATCAGTGGAAATCACTACACAATAATAAATAAATAAATAAATGTTGGTGATTTGTTTTTAACGATAAGTACTTTGCTTCACAAGAGAAAATCTGATTTAAAAATACCACTCTTAAAGTGACTGCAGTTCTGAAAATATACATATTGCATCTAGACAGCATTGAGATGTTGGTCATTTTTTAAAAATATATTTTTGAGGCTTTTTTGCCTTTAATGGAAAGTGAGAGTCAGGAAATGGAGAGACAGAGAGGGGGATGACACACATGAAAGGACCTTCCAACGCAGGATTCAATTCGCAGCCGCCTGCATTGAGGGCTGTATTTTCTTTGATGGAGCGGCTGCTCTATCAACTGAGCTAAACACCGCCTCCATGTTTTGTTTTTCAGAATGATTGATTTGCTTCATAAGTAAATAACTGTTGTTTAAAATACCATTCTTGCATTGATTCTGATATGTATTCGTCAAACATCATCTACAATGACTCTAAAATTTTATACATTTGTTTCTCAAAGACTCTTTGTAGTTTTGATGTATCATACTCATCCCCCTTGTTGGGTCTTGATCCCAGAGTCCTTGGCACTGTGATCCAGCTCCTAACTCACTGAGCTAATTGTCTGGAAGTGAGACCTGGTGTGTGGCTTCTCAAATAGACTCAGGAAGTCACCGACCGGCCCGAGTTGTTGTGGCAGATTTCAAAAATAGTCAAAATGTCGCAAAATCTATTATCTAAACAAAAATCTGACAATACATAAATTGCATCTACACAGCATGGACATGTTGGTGATTTGTTTTTAATGATAAGTGTTTTGCTTCACAAGAGAAAATGTGATGTTTAAAAATGCCACTTTTACATTGACTCCAGTTGTTCCCATGAGAGCAGAATTCAAATTTTTTTCATTTTTGCCTGCAGAAGAAATAGACAGATGTTTTCTTTAGTGAAAGGAAAGATAAGATAAGATAAGATAAGATAAGATAAGATAAGATAAGATATCCTTTATTAGTCCCACAGTGGGGAAATGTCCAGTGCTACAGCAGCAAAGTGGACAGCAAAGATAGGGAACAACAGTACAGGGACAATAAATAGTAGCAATATAAACAGTATATAAAAAGTATGAAAAATCAAAAGAGGCACACGTGAAGTATAAAATATAGAAATAATACACAATATATACACAATATATACAGTCTTAGCAAATGTGCATTATAGTGCAGTCTGTTGGTGTGTATGTATGTGTGTGTGTGTGTGGTCTACTGGGAGCACTGCTGGTTGTAGAGTCTGATAGTTGCAGGAAGGAAGGACCTGCGAAAAGCGTTCCTTCACACACTTTGGGTGAAGCAGTCTGTTGCTGAAGGAGCTCTCCAGTGTTCTCAAAGTGTCCTGCAGGGGGTGGGAGTCATTCTCCATCATGGATGACAGCCTAGCCATCATCCTCCTTTCACCTACCACCTCCACTGAGTCGAGGGGGCATCCCAGGACAGAGCTGGCCCTCTTGATCAGTTTATTCCTGTCAGCTGTCGAGATGCTGCTCCCCCAGCAGACCACTCCAAAGAAAATGGCTGATGCCACCACAGTGTCAAAAAAAGTCTTCAGGAGTGCCCCCTGCACTCCAAAAGACCTCAGTCTCCTGAGCAGATAGAGTCTGCTCTGGCCTTTCTTGTAAAGTGCGGTGGTGTTATGAGTCCAGTCCAGTTTATTGTTCAGGTGAACACCCAGGTACTTATAAGATGTCACCATCTCGATGTCCATTCCTTGGATGTTCACCGGTGTCAGGGGGGAGAGTGTTCGCCTGCGGAAATCCACCACCAGTTCTGTGGTTTTCCCCGCGTTGATCTGGAGGCGGTTCTGCTGGCACCAGTCCACAAAGATAACTTCTACACCCTACTTTTTTTGTTTCAAGTCAACTGTCACTGTTTTCCCAACTTCCATAAATGGATCACTAGGGTCCGGGCTGCTAAGCAGCCAAGGACCCTATTGTAATTGGAAGAATTCTTTGTTTGGGTCCGGGCTGCTAAGCAGCCAAGGACCCTATTGTAATCGGAAGAATTCTTTCTTTCTTTCTTTCTTTCTTCTTCCGAGGAAATCAAAATTCAAAATTTTGAAAATGTTGAAAATTTGGAGATAAAATTCTGATATTTGCCAAACTTCATCAACCATGACTTCAAAATGTTGTCAATTTTTTTCAGGAAGATTGAAAATGTATTTGTCAAGAATTGGATGGTATATGTTTACAGTAGTGTTTACAGTCAAACGTTTTCATGCACTATAGGCTCAATTTTTGATAAATCGAAAATCCGAGAAACAAATTTTGTGGAGGACAGTCTGGAGATGCTCTCTAGCAAGTTTGGTGACAATTGAGCAAAAATTGTGGGAGGAGATACAAATTATAAGTTTTACAGTTTTTAAAAAAAAAACAGACTGATGGACTTCATAATTTGTAATGAGTCTAAATGGACAAAAGTTTCTGCAGTACTGGGGCTACATTGTGGTGAAGTTTCAAAACTGTAGCATGTATTGTTGGTTTGGTAGGAATTTTTACATGTCCTTGGAGTTGAATAAATCTGGCATGGGGTCGGACATTTCCGTAAAGTTTGGTGAGTTTTTGCCCATGGGAAGTATGATTTCCTCGGAAGAAGAAAGAAAGAAAGAAAGAATTCTTCCGATTACAATAGGGTCCTTGGCTAAACATATACCATCCAATTCTTGACAAATACATTTTCAATCTTCCTGAAAAAAATTGACAACATTTTGAAGTCGTGGTTGATGAAGTTTGGCAAATATCAGAATTTTACCTCCAAATTTTCAACATTTTCCAAATTTTCAAAATTTTGAATTTTGATTTCCTCGGAAGAAGAAAGAAAGAAAGAAAGAATTCTTCCGATTACAATAGGGTCCTTGGCTGCTTAGCAGCCCGGACTCTAGTGATCCATTTATGGAAGTTGGGAAAACAGTGACAGTAGGGTCAAAGTAGGGTGTAGAAGTTATCTTTCCTTTCACTAAAGAAAACATCTGTCTATTTCTTCTGCAGGCAAAAATGAAGATCAGTTGGTTGTGGATCAATCTTCTCAGGATCCATAAACTTGTTAAAGTTTAAAAGTTTAAAAACAGTTTGTTGCTCGTCCAGCAAGGTAAAGGAACTATTACCTAGGTTTAAAAAAAAAAACAAAAAAAAAAACAACATTTGCTGACCAGTGCTTACTGTATTCCCTTAGTGACACCAGGGACGTCTTACAGGCGTTCCTCAGAGTGCGTGTGGAGGCATTAGGATCTTAATTCGAACCAATTCTCACACCCAGGTGAGATTTGCATGGCCTGGCAGGATTTTGGTGCCTTTCTTTTGTTATCAAGCTTCTGAACTTACATTCAGGTGTTATTCAGGCTTAAGGGTCTGCATAGACCTGTGCTTCATTAATGCATGTGCTGAACATCAACAAATATAGTTGAACCACTACATTAAAACAAGATCATTAGGTTATTTAATACAGTTCATAGTGAATAAAAGTTCTTAAAAAAGCAGATAAACAGATCTTTGTCGATATGTTAATAAAGTTCATTTCAATTTAGTTTGTTTACTGTAGTCAGGTTGGCTCCCAACTAATCCCTAATGCATAAGGTTGTGTACATTGACATTTTGTTTACTGTATTGGTTGTTCCCAGCTTGTTGTCCTGATTTGAGGCTAGAAGACTGGGATGCTAAGGGTACTTTATGGAATGAAGCCACAGCAAGTGAGATGAGAAAACACGAGTCATGTGAAACTTGTAAAAGCTTAAGTCCATTATTTTGGTGGATGTAGAGTTTTTACAAATGGGTAACAGACATATTGAGATCTGCAAGGGGTAAATGTCTCTCTGTGTTTATGTTTTTTATACTGATTAATCAATAAAACCTAAATCTAAAAACTAAGTGTTTTAACTATGTTGTGTATATTTTGAAAAATATTGTATGAATGTAACAAGCATTTACATTTACAGTGAAAACTGAAGTGTATTTAAAAAAAACACAATGCACATAACAAGCTAAAATTTAAACGTCATCCCTGAACATCCAAAACTGATGGAGGAGGATACCTAGAGCATCATATTTTGACGTTTAGGGCCACTGACCAAGAGATGTCGTTTGAGTTGGAATGAGAACATGTTTAAACAGTAAAAAAAAAAAAAAAAAAACTCTGAAAAAAGCAGTTTGATGTGACAAATCAGTGTTTCTGTGATGCTGATCAGCACCTGCTCATGTGTGCTTATCTTATTTCTATGATATCTCAAGATCCAGCGGTTTTTACCAGGAGCCAGATTACCTGCATAGAGTACACAGCTGCTCCAGGAGACATTTTTAAAAAACTTAGCTGAACTTTACAGCAGTTTGAAACAGAAGTCATAGACAATTTAAGTAATGTTACATTAAATTGTCTTAAATCTTCTCTCTTCTCTTTTTACAATTTTTAGACTGATGCATATCTTAGTTTTTAGCTCCAGTGTTTCCTCATGGGGGCCCTCCGCAGCGGTAGTTATGCCTGCTCTCCATGGGGGGGCGCTGTCCTGGGGACCCCTCAGTGTGCACCCCGGCCCGGGTGGGGGTCCCTGGGGCAGTGATCCCTGTGATGAGAGCTGTGGCGCCTCTTGTTGCGGACGGCCCCCTCACGTTGTCCTCACCTGGACCCTCGGTGTCGAGCCATATCCATATCCATATCAACATTTTATCTTTGTGTGTGTATGTGTGTGCGTGTGTGTGTGTGTGCGTGTTTGCGTGTGTGTACATTTGTGCGTGCGTGTATGTGTGTTTGTTTGGACGGGGGTGGGAAGGATGGGTTTTCATTTTTATCTATATATATTTTGTTTTGTTTTATTTCATCTTGTTTGTTTTGTAAAGCACTTTGTGTTACACTTGTATGTATGAAAAGTGCTATATAAATAAATAAAGTTGAGTTGAGTTGAGTTAAATATTAAGCTGTTATGATTACAGACTAAAAATGATCAATATTTAACATACTTTGAGCTGTTACCATTGACACTGAACAAATAGTAGACATGTTACAGGACTAGTCAGTAAACCTAAAAGAAGACAAAAACATAGACTGGGAGCAGGATCTAGTAGGTGATTTATTTGTAATAAAAATGAGTGGAGGAGTACTGGGAGGCAAAAGTCCGAGGTTGGGAAGTGATGCAGGGTAGCTGGGCTGGGGAAGCCATATAACAAGTAGTGTGACAAATTACTGTCAGCAGTGAGTAATAAGTTATTACTTTTGAAAAGAAGAACAAGTAATGAGGAATTTATTACATTTTTAGAATAACAAGCCTAACACTGGTTACTGAGCTGTCGATTAAGCATAATCGGCTGATAGAACAGCTGATATCTCCATTGACGCTACAGAGTGAGCGTGTGTGATGAGCTGAATGGTAGACTGTATGAGAAATAAATCACAGGCCTGAAAATGCAACTGACTGAACTTTCACAGTAGCTCCAGTTTTTTCTTTATAAAGTTACATAGTCCTAAGAAAAAAAACATGGCTATTGCATCAAGAAGTGCCACAGCAGGAACAGAAGAACTCACTTTTTATGACTGTGTACTGCACTTGCCTTGAGATGAAAAGCCAAGCAAACAGAAAAATCCTTGACTTGGGTAGTAAGGACACAACATTTCCTGATCAGCAACACATGGCAAGTGTATATAAAGGACACTGAGAATACTGACAGAGGAACAAACAAGATCTAAATATACACCTCAGACTGGTTGGTACCCCTCCACTGATGTAAACCTGATACTTAGGTTTCAATATCATTCACTAGTAGTTTGGGTGGTTTAAACATTTTTTTCAATCACTGCTGCTTTTCCTCATAACCTAGGCCAGCTTTTCTTAAACCAGCTATCTGAAGGTGCTTTCTTAATGTGAGCCAGGCTCCTGCAGCGGGACATAACATTGGCCATTGAGGAGGTTAACAGGGCTGTGACACAGGACTCAACCCTCTAATTCCCTTTCAACTGCTCTATATGTCCTCAGGCTTCAATGAAGCAAAATAAGAGATGCTTCTTATACTGCACATCATCTCCCCCACTCCTACCCACTATTTGTGTCTTTTAAAGTATGTCATCTCTCTCTCTTTTTTTCATTTTCTTTTAAATGTCACACTTACATGTAATGGAGAGTCATATGATGCCTGTTATATATGTATGCATGCATGATTTGTGGAGGAGACCTGCAGGAGATAGAGAGAGAGATTAGCTCTGGTATGGGAAAACAGAAAGGAAGGGGGGTGGTGGGTGGTTGTCAGCCCAGAACCCAAAAGATTTATCATCAATTTACATTCTCCCAAACACACACTCAGCACCACAGTCTAAACACAGGGCAGAGGCTCCTAAATAACCTCACATGGTCACATTTACAACAGAAATTTCCCACTATAACTTTTAATCAGCATTTGGTCACGCATTACCAAATTTATATATATATGTACAGAACAGACTTTTTAAAATGTATTTTCTTACAAACAAGTTCAAAAGGACTTAACCATTAGTGATACGTTATACACACTGACAATCTTTGTAATCGAAGTTGTTCATTCATCTGGGTAGTGTATATTTGGGAGAGGGATCAAGAAAAGTTGCTGACATGTTCATGTGGACAAAAGATAACTAGGACATGTTGAAGCAGGTGAGAAATGGATAGGAAAAAGAACGCGTTCCAATAGGATTTTTGATATTAAGTCATTTGATACTTAGTATCCTGTCAAGCAATCATCAACTTATCACAAACATTTTTCAGTCGTATTTGTGATTCTCTGTCTTGGTGCTTTGTGTATTTTCAGTTTCCCTTGGAGTATGTCTCATCCTCACCCCATTAACGTGCTTTTATGCTTTCAGCCTGAGATTGTTTGGCTCAGGCTGGCATATAATGATCAAATAATTAATATTTCAAACGTTTATCTGCTTCTCATGGCAGTTGTGTATACACAGGACATTTTTTGGCCGCTGTTTCATCATAGAAAGTTTCTCCATTTTGTTTGTTCTTTAAGCAAGAGATGAAAACACTGATAGCAGCACGAGGATGCAACACCACAGACCCGAATCACATCCTCTACAAGGAGTATGAACTGATGCCTTCAGACAGAAGGTACAGGGTACCCAACTGTAAGTTAAACAGGTACAAATTCTCATTCATCCCACTATCAATCAAGCTGCTTAACAGCAGGTAATGAAGTGGACGTGTGTGAGTGCACTGCTGTGAGAAGAGAGGAATGTGCAATAATGTGGCATAGGCCATTGCTGCGGTGGTTAATTTCTGAACAGGGCATTGTGCAATCATTTCATTTTCAGGACATAGTTTTTGTATATTTTTTATGAGCAATGTGCAATATGGATTGGGGGGGAATATATGGATTATGTGTTGTATGTCAATTGTGGTTTGATTGTATATGTGGGGCATGGATCTGGGATGGCTGTGCGGCTGTGGCGCTTTGAATCTCTTGTTTGTCCAAAATGAATTTCTCCCAAGGGAGACAATAAAGATTTATCTTATCTTATCTTATCTTATCTTATCTTATCTTATCTTATCTTACTGCTATGGAGGGAAAGTCAAACAGACAACAAGCAAACAAGGCATTAACTCATAATTGATTGTGCCACTGAAAGGTTGCTGTGGTATGATGTAAGCTATGATGATCAGGGTTTACATTTCAGTAACACTTTACTTGAGGGTATCTACATAAGGGTGACATGACACTGTCATAACTATGACATGGCACTGTCATGAACCTGTCATAAACATTATATACATGTCATAAACATTTATGACTGTTGTCATTAAGTGTCATTCAGTTTTTGTAATGACAAGTTGACATTGTTTGGGTTGTCTTTATTATGACAACTTGACATTAATCGAGTTGACATTACCAGAGGTTATCTTTGTCATGACAAATTGACATTAACTTGGTTTGGGATGCCCCAATTATGACATGAACTTGTACTATTGGCTACCATGATTATAAAATTGTAATGAATACATTCTTTGATCTCAAGTAAAGTGGTACCATTTTGATTTGTCAGTAAGATGTCATGAATAGTTATTACACATCATTGGCTGTCATGACACCATTATAACAGTGTAATGAATACATTTTTTGACCTCAAGTAAAGTGGTACCATTTTGATTTGTCATTAAGATATCATGAAGTGTGATTACACTCCAAAATACTTTCCTGACAGTGTCATGAAGACTTACCTCTGACATTTACCATGAATTAACATGTACATTGAGTAACCTGTTCTGTTATGTAATACCCAACAAACACTCACACTCAGGAGTTAAACGATGAATCAGTTTGATAGACTAAGAATAACAACATAGCCAACATAAACATGCATACATGTCAGTGTAAAACAAATGTCATCCTCAATCAAGACGAGTCTGATGGGATGAAATTCAGTTTTTTTTTTAACCTTAGCTATTAGCCTAGTTTAATGGACAAAAATAGGCAAGGCTAACATGGTCCCTGATACAGTGAATCTGCTGCGCTGTCATCGATATTTCCTCTATACTCTGATGGCTAACTCTTTTCTAACATCTAACAGAAGACTCTGAAGACAGTTGATCCATTTCCACGGGTTTACTGACGTTGTGATTAAAGAGTCACATTGAAACATAAAAAGCATTGAACTGTTAATTCAACTGTAAATTGTTTGGTACCAATAAATCTCATTTCTTCTGATAGTAGCGTAGCCTATGTCATGTGTATACAAAATAAAGACTACTACACAAGGTCATCATCACATGTAAAGGAATTACCATGCAGTCTCCACTTCAGGTGTTACTTAGCCTATATCAAACTTCACACAACATAAAAATGCTATCAAAATAATGACATCTGATCTGAGATAATGTTGTTAACTGCAGATACATACCCATAATGTTGCATTAGGCATGAGATGTAGACAGATGCAATCACAGTAAGATCGGATAATAAGCAGCCTTGAAATCACACAGCTTGAAATCGCTGAACACTGAATGTGAGTTTCACTTCCTGACTACAAGTCTCGCAACAGGACAATTAGAACACTAGAATCTCACAGTGAGAACAATGTAAATAACAATACAAAGTTGGAAACAATCATGGCAGTGTTTAAAATATTTTTTTTTACACTTATTTGTTTCAAAATTCTGTACACAGCAGATGGGGGTTGGCGAAATTCAGAGTATCAGCCCTCCACCTAAAATAGAGAAACATTGTGAAAGACATGACTTATTCTTGAAACACATGATAACACTCTGATATTCAACTTATTGTAAAGCTTTGTAATTATAATCTCATACGTTTTTGTAAAATCTTTAATCATTTCTTACTCATAACAAAGCAAGTAGGCTACAGAGTAACAAACTATATAACACATGAAAACAGAGCACATAGGTCACATTAGAGTCTGTTAGGGTAGTAAAGGGATAGAGGTAGGGTTAATGTATTCATAATGCAAATACATAGAAATATTACATTTTATGATATTATATATATATATATATATATATAATATTGATAAATCTCTGAAAGGGTTTTACCAGTATATTGACTGTTCCACGCGTTTGGGAAAGACACTAGACAAATGCTATGGTTCTATTCCTAACGCATACAGAGCTGTTCCCCTCCCCCCTCTGGGCTCTGCTGACCATAACAGCATTTTGCTTGCTCCAGCTTATCTACCAGTAGTCAAGAGGACAGATAAAATAACAAAGAACATTAAACAATGGACTCCAGACGGCATTGACAGGTTACAGGGCTGTTTTGAAACAACTGACTGGAATAGTTTACTGTCATCTAATAACATTGATGAGCAGGTAGACACAGTAACTGCATACATCCTTCTATGTGGACAGCATAATCCCATCAAAACTGTTACAATATTCCCCAACAATAAACCCTGGGTCACTAAAGAACTGAAACATGTACTCAATAAGAAGAAAAGGATTTTCTTCACTGGCTCGGAGGAGGAAAAGAAGGAGGTAAATTGTGAGGTTAAGCGTGCCATTAAAAAAGCCAAGCAGGATTACAAAAACAAGGTGGAGGTCTCCTTTACCCAGGGGAACCTCCGCTCTGCCTGGCAGGGCCTGAAGAACATGGCAGCTGTGAACTGAACTCAACTCTTTCTTTTCAAGGTTTGAGAGGGATAACAGCTCAGAACTTAACACCTTCCTCTCCTCACTCCATCCTGGTGATCTTACCATCACCTTCAGCAGGGAGGAGGTGGTGAGAGCCCTCAAGAGGACAAAACTCAACACTGCTGCTGGACCTGATAACATCTGTGGGCGGACCCTAAAGCACTGTGCTGAGCAGCTGGGGGAGGTGTTCCAGCAGCTGTTCCAGACCTCCATGAACTGCAGCACAGTGCCCCGGATGTGGAAATATTCTACAGTTATCCCCATCCCCAAAAAGGGCCCCACCAAGGTACTAAATGACCTGAGGCCAGTGGCCTTGACCTCATTAGCGATGAAAGCTATGGAGAGGATTGTCAAAAACTCCATCACCCTTTCTGTTGAGCCCTTGATGGATCCGCTACAGTTTGCATACAGAGCCGGCAGGGGGGTGGACGATGACAAGTTATTCATCTTGGAGTCCATCCACACTCATCTGGAGACCCCCAACACCATCGCCAGACTCCTGTTTGCAGATTTCTCTTCGTTTGGTGTTAACAGACATTCTCCTGACTTTCTATCACTCATTTATTGAGAGCATTTTAACATTCTCTTTCATCGCCTGGTTTCACTCCATTAGCCTGCATGATCGGACACACCTTCACAGTTTCACCCGAGTCTGTTCTAAAATCATTGGCCACCCTGTTAGAGGGCTGTCTGCCTTTTGTGACCAACAGACCATCCGTACTGCTCATAGGATTTTACAGGACCCCACACACTCAGTACACTCTGTGTTTGAATGGCTCCCATCAGGACGTAGACTGCGATGTCCGCGCTACAGAACACAGAGGATGAGGGCCACCTTTGTCCCCAGAGCAATCCAGCACCTGAACACTGACCCCTCCCTGTCCAAACATCATTTACCCCCACAATCTGACTGAATGCACATAGCACTTTTGCACAGAGAACTGTGACCCTGACAGTAGCTTGAATATTTTATTTTTTTAACCTTATTTATTTATTCATATATGTTTTTATGTTGTTGATGTGTTGTTTGTCCTTCCTGCTGCTCTCATGCCTTTTAAATTGCCCCTTGGGGATAAATAAAGTGTTTTGAATTGAATAGAATTGAATTGAATATAACACAGGTTTAAGTCATATCGTGCCTTCTGTCTTACTTAGTTAGGCTACCAGAATTCACGTCTAATTATAATAATCATTTGGCTTTGGCTTTTTATTATTTGGTTAATGTCAAGTTGTCATGGCAAAGATATCTTTTACTAATGTCATCTTGGTTAATGTCAAGTTGTCGTAATAAGGACAACTTTTGGTAATGTCACCTTGATTAATCAAGGTGTCATAATCAAGACAACCCAAATAATGTCAACTTGTCATTACAAAAACCAAATGACACTTAATGACAGCAGTCATAAACGTTTATGACATGTACATAATGTTCATGACAGGTTCATGGCTGTGTCATGTCATAGTTATGACAGTGTCATGTCACTCTTATGTACCTTCAAGTAAAGTGTTACCTAAATTTCAAGTTCTATGAATGCAGGTATTAATTTGATCAGGGATGGATTTAACAAGGAAAGATATGCTGTTGGCCCCGACTGACCACACAACATCTCCAACTCTTTGCATTGTGTATGTAATATGTAAAACTTTATTTAGTAATGCACCACATAAGTGATAAATAACATGAAATAATGAAGGCCTTAAAGCAGGGGTAGGTAATCTGTAATATTTAGCCTTTACACTGAATATAAACAATGTTTCGACATTTTATCAGCCATAGTGTGTATCACATCTACAGCCTGGTGCCTGCGCTCTAAATTTTGCCACACCACAATTGCTGTGGCTAGTCTTGAGTCTCCCTAGTGAGGCTAACTATTGATTCCAATCCAAAAAAAGTCAAGTGTCAGAGGTAAATAAATTCTGATGACTAAATGAAGAGAATGTAATAGTGTGTGGACAGATTTGTTTGCTTTCACTACCAGCACTGCGAAGTGAAAGTACCAAATAACAAAAAAAAGCCCACTGTGACTGTGACACTGGTATACCGTGTGACAAAAAGTATTAACGAATGTTAATTTACACCTATAGGCTAATTTAGATTTAATAGGCATGAATTTTTGATGTTCAAAGCCCTTTAATTATGTAAAAAAAAGGGAAAGTGTTTATTAAACAAAGACATTTATTGAACCTCTTATCTGTTTAAGAAGTGATATAAAAATGTATTGAGGATATTACAAGGTTTAGGTTGGGATGGCTATGGATCAGAGATAGAACAGGTCGTCTACTTATCGGCGGTTTGATGCCCAGTTCCTCCAGCCCTCATGTCATGGGCAAAATACTGAACCCTAGATTGCCTCCAATGGCTGTTCCATTAGTGTAAGTGTGTGAATGGTTACTGAGTAGCAAGTGACGCCATTTATGGTAGCCTCGACCACCAGTGTATGAATGTTTTGTGAATGGGTGAATGTGACTCACAGTGTAAAAGTGTTTTGAGTGGTTGGAGGACTAGAATTGCAATATACATGTGCAGTGTATTTACCATTTAAGAATTATTTGACATTACAGTCACAAAATTTCATAGCAGATAACTGTGCATACCTCATGGTGCGATGAAAAAAAGCCACGGAAAGGCTTATAAATCAAATAAAACCTTAAAATCTTTGCCACAGGCATTATTGTGTGAGTGTTGTGTTTAAATAATACAAAAAGAAAAGTCATCCAGTTGATTGTTATGCATTGGAGTGTTTTGTCCAAAAACTGGCAGCCATCAAATTGCATCTGGGATAAAAAGCAATCAGAAGCCATTTTGTATGGGGGATTTTATTTTGACACATTATCAGAATGGAAGTATGATAGCACAATAATAATTTTAGAACTCATCAATGCTTCCTGTGTGACATTTTTGGTGTCATCATATGATTCTCAATTAAAGCACTTGAAAAACATTGTTTGAAAATGAGATTTTAGTAGTGAGTAAATAAAAGACAGGAGACTGTTTTCAGTCTTCTCATTTCACTCTTGGCAAGAGAGCAAATAAGCCTATTTCCCAAAATGTCAAACTTTTCATCTTAAACTAGATTTCAGATCAGGGTTCCTCTACAAGTAAAAATGCAGGCGTTGCCTATCATTTCATGTTATCATGCACTTTGGTGGTGCATGGTAGTTTACGATTACAGTTATTATTTCAAATACCACAAACTAATTGCCACATGGTAAACCTGGAGCCTCAAGGCCCCCAAAGGGTCTTGGGCCCCAAGGAAGTGGCCTACTTTTGCCTTTAATCTGACTTTGGGTCCGTTAACATTAGAGGTTAAATCCATAAGCCCCGTTTCCATCCACAGCATTCCTGTTTGGTTCACTTCAGTCTGCATTACACATTTTTGTTCCGTTTCCACTGTAAAAGGTTGTGGATGGTACTAATGTAGCCATTCCTTGCCGTCCCAATTTTTGGTCCCCCCTCTGTTGGGGTACCTAGCACACAGATCCGGTACTACAAGGTGGTGCTGTGTACACTGCAGTCCGTTGGTTGGTCAAAAGAGGACAGTCAGTCTCTCTCAGGGCTGAGTTGTGGCTGGTTTTGAAGCTTATGTAATCACTGTTCATTCCGTGGCAAGTCTTACATACTTTAGTAAACTATAATTATAAAATAAAAAGAAGTTTTTCTACCTCCAGCAGCAGCTGTAGACTGAGAAAAAAAGAACTTAAGTCACTGGGCCAACTGCCAGCAACTTTTACTTTTAATGTTACTCAATGCACGAGTTGACGACGTGGATCCATCAGCATGCCTTAAATTTCAATACGAGAGAGACAATAAACTAATGGGGTGGTCAAACCATTCCATTAGTTTTTATTGTCTCTCTTGGATGATGTAAATGTGTGGCTCCTCCAGCATTTCAAAATGTATAACAATTTCAATGTGTGTGTTTGAACCGCATATATTCTAATGCTCACTTGGAGAAAAAAAAAGCATCGTGGAGTGCCGTTCCTGTGGGCTTGGGCAGCATCTGATTTGTTTGCTGTTGTTGCTGAGGTTCTGTGTTCAGTTGCTCATTTTAAGGTTTGATCAAAATGTTAAACAATAGTAACTGTGTATTTATTTATTTTTTGTGACAAAAAAAAATGCATATGGCTTTTATGACAACACTTAATAAAAAATTGCATACCAACACACAAACCATTCATAATTGCTAAAGGTAGGCTAGAATAGGAGCGGAGCCAAAAGAGACGAATCTTTGACAAGAGCCGGACTTCCTATCACTAGACTAAATGCACAAACCTATTTAATCATCCCATAGGACTCTCAATCTTGCCTGTTTTATTTTGTTCTGAAAATGTCTGCATGCAACCCCGTTTTGCGGATGATGAATGAGGTGAAGACTTCCATCTGTGTTACTGGTGATGAGTAAATACGAGTGCTGGAAAGAGCAGTGAGTGACAACAACCCCACCCATATTTAAAAGTACTATTTGTGTTGGGAACACTAAATGGACCTAGGGTCTAGATACCACATCTGAAGGGCGACTTTTAGTCCCAAAGGTACTAAACTGAAAGTGTTTGGTGGAAACAGGGCTGAGCCCTCATAGACAGTGCTGTCCGCAGACATTTTATGGGGCAGGTGCTCAAGTGACAGGCACCCCTGCACACGTGTGAGAAAAAAAAAAGTGTGCTCATTCAGTGTGTGCTGCTAGAAGACTTCTATGTGTCTGCAGACGCCAGGAGATCTCTTGAGGACTGAGTACTTATTTGTGCACAGTAATGAGCAAGAGAAGTTGTCTGCATAGCTAACATATGAGGTGTCTGAAGATCTACCTATATGCACCTAGCAGCTGCTACACATACAGTACACTTTCTACATTAATCATTTATATATAACAGGCAACAACAAAGAAAACTGCTACATGGTGAATGCTTTGGTGTTCCCTAAAGTTTATAATGCTGCCGGACTTTCACCCAGGAGCACGGTGTTCGCTTCCTACATGAATGTTGAGCCAAACCATGGTGTTTTTCTAAACCTAACCACATGCTTTTGTAGCACAAAGAAATAAATGTAAATACAAGTTGGTTTTTTTTACCGATGTTGTACATTTATTTTGAAAAAGATGCATCTAATGAGTAAAAACTGTACATTTCCTATGAAAATGGAAGTGTATTTTGAAAAGACACAATGCACATCACAGGCATAAATTAACATGGCATCCCAGAATGTCAACATCAGACACACCCAGCATAGCCAGGATGTAGACATGAAAGTCCACTGACTCAGCAGCGATATGTGATGAGTTTTGAGTGTGAACATGTTGACTCTTCTCTTCATTTTGTCCTGCTCTCCTCATTTTCTTCTCCTCTCTCTTTTTCAAATAAGCCTTGAATATTCTTAATTAATCCCAGAGAACAGACAAGTGCAGTGTCTGCAGCTTTGTGCTCTTCCTCTTCTTTTTTGTGCAGCACTGAACTGCATGACAGATTTGATTAAATAAGGTATCAGAGCTGCAGTGTAGGAAATGTAAACATTACTTGAAGGTGAGGTTGGTTTATGAAGACACGTGGAAGTGGGAAAGCAATTCCGTCTCTGCTCACACTGGGCAGTTGGTGAGCCCTAATCTGCTAGAGTTGGAGAGAGATGGTTAAATTTTATGCCAGAAAAGCTCTGTTAAAGTCAATGCTGAGTTATTGCCTAAGTTAGGCTGGCTTTATTGAGATGTTTTAATGGTAGTTTAATATTACAAACAGTGACAAACAATGCAGAGCTTTAGGGCAAACACTACAAGGGATGAGTTTTTGTTTTTGTCAAATGTACATAAAGTTTTAATGTTATTTTGACAATTAGGGGAATTTCTTTAGACTTTACATTAAAATTTTGTGTCATGGATGTATTGGGGTTTACAGTGTGGTACAGAAATGGCAGCCAATAAGACTGCAAGGCCCAGCTTTGCCCAGCTGAACAGTACCTACATATATACATACATAGGTCCTGGCTAAGGAATGTTTCCTCCAGGCACTGCAAGAAGAAGGCTAGAAGAATGATTATGATCCCAGCCGGTGTTAATTTAGTTAATTTAATTCTTAGTCTTTAGACTTGGACTAATTATTACTTTAAGTCTCATTTAACTCATTTTATCCTTCAAGATTCTATTTTGGTCAATGACAGTTCAAAAAGTTTTTGTCTAGTTTTGGTAGATGAAAAGTCATTACATTTTGGTCAAGTTTGAATCATTACTAACTTATTAGTCATTACTTTTAGTCAAAATGTTTTCTCTCTCTTAATGAATAATATTGGGCTAATATAGGTATCTGAAATAGGAAACAAGATGACACTTTATGTTGAAAGCAACATTTCACTTTCAACACTTTTACCTGTAATAAAAAAGGAAAGTGTCATGACGCATTCCACTAGAAGGAGGACATTTCACTCTATGGATTTGAGGAACTTAAGGCACAAATACTCAGTTGATTTGTAGTTTTACATTGGTTTTACAGAATAGAGAATCTCTCCTCACAAACTATCTTTGAGAAGTACTGTCAACAGTATGCAGAGGGCACATAAACACACAACAGCTGACTTTAATTTAGGCCTGTCATCAAGTTACTCACAGCATTAATATTAATTAGTAATAGGTGATATGATGTACCACCAGCAACAGTTTTCATTTTAACCACTCAAAGTGACACTGGCCACCTGCTACAATGAGAAGCTGCAGTTGAATGTTTTCTACCCTGCTTTGCTAAAAATTGATATAATGCTAAAGCTAATGCGGACAATTAGTATTGGACCTTAGAGAGTCTGTGTTAGCTTTCCAACCCCATTGTCTGAACCAGTTGCTGTGCCAAATGAATATTTCACTTTCACACAATCCTCAGCTCTGGATATCTCCAACAGACAGGCTAGTTGCACAACTGGGAAAAATATTCTGCATTTTGAATGTCCAACAGCCCACAACTAACATTTAGTCCCTTCTCATCAACAAAATCAAAACATACATTTTGTCATAGTGTTGGCTTCCCTCATGGTTGTAGTTTATAAAGGAAATAAACACTAATCCTGACCACCCACATAACGGCCTTTTCCGTCTGCTGAGGTCAGTAGGAAGGTCCTGCGTGGTTTCACCAGGCAGCACTAAGAAGCTCAGGAGGAGCTTCTACCCTCAGGACACTAGGATACTAAATCAGGTCACTGACTACAGGCCGAAACACACTGGGGGTGTGACAAATAAACAACACAAAAATGCAAAACATACACCCACATCACAACTATTCATACCATCAGCAAAGAAAATTTGTGACAGTTGCAACAGGTCCACCATTGTTGTGATGTTGTGACATGATGATAATCCAAAAAAACATGATTGAGTGATGCCTTGATTTGCAATGTGAAAGCTCAGAAATGTCAAGATCTCTCCACTTTTTCACAGTGTTAATATTTGTGTTCTGTGAGAAAGTACTCGTGACAAATAACTGCATGAATTGAATGAACTGAATGGCCATGTTGACACAGTCTGCTTGTAGTGCATATGTAGCAGTCCAACAGTTGCATGCAGACAGGGAGGCAGCTGCCTCAGTGCTAATGATTAAAGCCATTCCAGGCTCCTCCATATCCACGGCCAATGAACTCCAGAGACTGGAGTGCTTGTCAGGTTTAAAAAGGAGGGCGATGGTGGAATAGTGGAATGAGAGAGACCAGAAGCTCAGTCAGGAATCAGAGAGAAGGATCCACAACGTCAACAGGGACACATCCAAGGTTTGGATGCCATTGTGAGCACAAGGTGGCGGCTGTGTTTTTAGTTGTCAAGTTCAGTGAGCGTCATTTTATAACGTTTACAGTTTACAGATTACAGATGCTCACACATCAAAGCTGCACAAGGTAATTATATATATATATATATATATATATATATATATACACACATACATACATACATACACACACACATATATATATATATATATATATATATATATATATATGTGTGTGTGTGTGTGTGTGTGTGTGTGTGTGTGTGTGTGAAAGGGCTTCTATGCTTAGTGATTGCTTTATTCATTTAACAGGAGTTTCAGTTATGTTTGTGGCCAGCCTACAAATCCAAGTCCAACACTCACTCTCCTTAGCTCTGCTTTTGTCTCCATCAGGTCCCAAGGGAAATATCCAGCTTTTTAGCTGCTACTGTATGTTCACTAGGTAGTGGCTTAATTTGTTAATGTGTTGTTTGGTGCTGAGAGGAGGTGTACAGTTTGTTCATCAGTGCTTTAAAATAAAGTTCATCAGAGCGGTGAGAGTGAACCAACAAAGTATAGTCACGAATTGTATGAACCAAAATAATGGGCTGACAGGGGCTAAAAAACAAGGTGCTGAGGGGAACTGAGGAGCTGGTTGATAATGCTCTGCCAGTTTCTCTCTACAAGGGACCACTTTCATATTTGGGAGTCATTTGATCCATTGTGTGTACTGTAGCTTTTATTTAAACTTAAACACAAAAATGTAATTAATACAAATAAAGGCATTATGCTTACTGTGATTAGTAAGAGATGAAATAAGAATGACTGGACACAGACAATCTGAATCACAGCAATAGACTTAGTGCATACCAGACACCAGAGGCCTGTATTGCGAAGCAAGATTTGAGGTCAGCTTGGGTTTTCACTGATGCTGGGTTCAGATTACATGACATTTTTGTCTGTTTTGAGAGTCACTGTGTCAATTTAGGCAATTGTGGAGTCATAAAATCTTGCCCTGGTTGTCTTTCACAATGTGCTTGATCTCATCAGATTATTCCTGTCCTAATTTTATTATTATCACCAGAGGAAGGACCAAGTCATTATTTTGCAAGTCACAAGTAAGCCTCAAGTCTTTACCCTCAAGTCCCGAGTCAAGTCCCAAGTCAAGACAGGCAAGTCCCGAGTCAAGTCCCAAGTCAAGACTGACATGTCTCAAGTCAAGTCCCAAGTCCTACAGTTTGAGTTTCGAGTCATTTCGAGTCCTTTTAAACACAGAGTAACAATATATTTACACAGATCATGTATGCTTTTAAAATCTGTATTTATTTATCAAAACAAGTGCAATTGTAAAAAAATAGTGCTGACATCGCACTTCCTAGTTGCACTACTAATAAGTACCATTTCACATTTAACTCATATTTTGCAAGAATATTCTTTTTAAACTACTCCTTTACAGAATAAACACATTTGAAAAAACAGGTGCAACTGTAATTATTTGTACAAAAAGTGCTAACGTTGTATTTCCATAGCATATTGCACTTTAACTAGTTCCACAGCAGTTTCTGTCCTGTCTTGTATTTATCTCATCTCATATTGTCTGTGTGTGTGTGTGTGTGTGTGTGCGTGTGAGAGAGAGAGGGAGAGAGGGAGAGAGAGAGAGAGAGAGGGGGAGAAACATAAACAATACATGAACATAACAATGAATAGGGTTGTGCTTTTTATATGTCAGGGCCCTATGCTGCATTGCATTTGCAAAAGACCAAATTGGCCAAAAGTCTGTCAGTCATTTGTACACGATCGGTACGTAGTATGACGCCACCATGGCGGAAAACTCGCTCCACTGGAGCACAGGAGGCACGCACTGCCAAGACTCCGATGGCCACTCGGAACAGTGAAGGTAGAGTCTTCATGTTCAATACCCTACCCAGAACAAAAGGGCGTTCTGTCCTTCGGCTATGTCAAGGTAGTGACTTAACTGTAGTGCTGGAGTGGTCCCAGCATCCTTCTGCCTCTTATGGTATGCAGCAAACAGCCCTTCTACTTCTCTAAGGTCCTCTTGCGCTTCTTCATCAACAAGAGGTACAGGTTGCTCTGTCTCTACAGCATCTTGCAGGATCAATTCTGGCGAAACATGTAAAAACAATAGCAGAAAAAAAGAGCTCTTATTACCATTTGTGTTGGTGATGCAGTGTGTCAGACTGAAATACGTAATTATTGTTGCAGTCAATTAGATCAGATTATGAGGAAAAAAGTTACATTAGACTCAGTAATATCTACCTTTGGGTAGTGATCCCATCTTGTGTCCTGGCCATTTTCACGTTGATGAAGATTCCAAGAAATCTTTTGTTCAGGGATTCCCGGAGACTTCTGACCAGGCCGCTCAGGAAATGGTCTTGAGGCTTCAGCTTCTCAAGGTACAGATGCAGCCACTTCAAATTTCCGTTTGGCCCGTGGTGGAGCCGTGACCGATCCGTGACAGGTCCTTGCCATCACCTGGCCCGGGCTCGTAGATCCCCCCCGATGACATAGAGAATACAAGGCCAGCTGGTAACACCCCTACGTTTAATTTGTAGAAACCAGTTGCAATGGTCTGCCTATCCACCAGGAGGAGCGGTGAGTGTGGAAGCTGAAGTGGTTTACTTCCCACAAAGAGCATATTTAATGATTATCAGGCTACCATATCACAGGTCAAAAATAATATGCTTCAGCATTTTGTTATTCAAAAGAATTGCACGAAAATGAAAGTGATATGGCTGTGAACCGAGCGATAGTACAGCGAGAACAAAACTGCGTTTGGATCATTAGTCTTAGGGGCTGAGATTATCTGCAGTGTTAATGATAATAATGTCATATAGTAATATATATATATATATTACTGTGCTAGTGCTGTTAGATTGCTGTTAGACCACCCCACTCCGTGTACATAATGTGCGAAAGAGGAGGATTTTTTTTTTTTAACTTCAGCGAAAATGTTGCTTTTCAAAGACTACAGAAAAACAGCCCGAAGGTCCAATGAGAGGCAGGATAGAAGATGGACCAAACAGGATGGACAACATGGTATCAACCAGAACGGCAAACACTAATGAGCAACGGATCCTGAGAAAATGTAGCTGCAGGTGGTCGAAAGTGACGACGCATAGGGGCCTGCCTATCCACCAAGGAAAGGCAAAGTGCGGAGGAATGATCCAAATGCAATCTTGCACTGTGTCAGCAGAGCAGACAAGCAGGAAACAGAGCCCCGTTGAGCACCACAGTGCTGCTGTTTCCAATATTGCAGATGGCCAGGGGGAAGAAGAGCACCTTTCCCAGCAGCAGGAGCACAGACAACAGCTGATGCCCACCTCGCAGAATGAGCGTCAGGAAGAGACTCCTAGCAGTGAACCCTCGACACAAGCAAGAGGGGAAAGACCAATCCGACGACCCAATGTCAAGTGGCCCAAAGCCAGTGACAAAGAGGCATGGAGAAGTCTCGACCAAGATCTGTACACCATCCTTGGAAAATCTCTACGAGGCAGCGCAACCACCAAGCTGCACCTCTTCGGTAACATCATATATGAAGAAGGCAAGGAGAGATTTGGGAAAATGGTGCAAAGGAAGAACATCCCCAGGGAACCAGGGAGGTGAAAGAGGGAGATACTCAAGCTGGTGAAGGAGAGGAGGTCACTCAGGAAGTCCTGGAGGAAAGCAGATGAGAATGAGAAGGAAGGTCTGAAGGCACTCTGGGTCCAAATCAGAGACAGGCCTGTGACCTTGCGGAGGGCTGAGCGGATCCGGAGACGGAGAAGCAAGAAAGAGAAGGAGAGGGTGAGGTTCTTCCGGGACCCTTTTAAGTTCGCCAAGAGCCTACTTCAGGAGAAGAAGAATGGGAAGTTGGAAGTCACTGCACAGGAGCTCGAGGAGCACATGAAAAGCCAGCTAGGCGACCATGAGAAGAACATCCCACTTGGTTCGCCAGGACACGTGCCTCACCCTGCTGAGTCTGAATCTCAGTTTGACACCACATCACCCAGGTGGGCTGAGATCAGGCAGTTGGTAGACAAGGCAAGATCCGCTTCAGCACCAGGTCTGAACGACGTGCCCTACAGGGTATATAAGAGCTGCCCAATGGTGCTGAAGCTCCTGTGGAAACTGATGAGAGTCGCCTGGAAGACTCAAGCCATCCCATCAGAGTGGACCAAAGCAGTGACTACCTTCATCCCGAAAGAACAGGATTCCCGTAACATCAACCAATTCAGAGGAATTGCCCTACTGAATGTGGCAGGGAAGATTTTCTTCTCAGTGGTGGCAAAGCAAATGACCAGCTACCTCCTAGAAAATAGTTACATCGACACCAGCTGCCAGAAGGCAGGCATCCTAGGATTCCCTGGCTGTGTGGAACACGCAACCATGATCTGGAACCAGATTCAGACAGCCAAGCGTGAGAAGTCAGACCTCCATACCGTCTGGCTGGATCTGGAAAATGCCTATGGTTCTGTCCCCCACCAGCTCATCACCTTCGCCCTAGAGTTTTTCCACATCCCAACCTGCATCCAGAGCCTGGTGTCCAGCTACTTTAGCAGTTTCCAAGTCTGCTACACCACGCAGGAAACTACTACTAGCTGGCATCAGCTCGAGAAAGGCATCGCAATGGGTTGCTCAATCTCTCCCATCTTCTTCACAGCAGCCTTCGAAGTTATTCTGATTGGCGGCAGACAGATGGTTTGTGGAGTGAGATTGCAGTCAGGCCAACGACTGCCAGCCTTGCAGAGTTATATGGATGATGTAACAAGCCTTCTCCAAACAGCGGCTTGTACTGCCCGGCTCCTTAAGAGGTTTGAAGAACTTCTTGGGTGGGCCAGAATGAGAATTAAACCATCTAAGTCTCGCAGTCTCTCAGTCTGGAAGGGAGTCAGGAATGACCTTGTCTCCTTCACAGTGGATGGAGAAAGGAGGTCTGGTGCTATCAATTCACCCTCTACCAGCACCTGATGTGGCCCCTGAAACTGTGCGAGATCACAACATCCACAGTACTGAGGATGGATGCCAAGGCCAACAGTTCGATCTGCAAGTGGCTTGGCCTACCTCGGAGCCTTTCCAACATAGGCCTGTTTGGGAAAAACACACTCCAGCTGCCACTGAAGTCCATCAACCTGGGCTACAGACAGGAGAAGGTGAGGCTCGTGTTAGATCTGAGAGACTCAACTGACCCATTTGTAAAAAACACCAAGGCCCCGGTTCGAACAGGACACAAGTGGAAGGCTGAAGAGGCAGTCGACCAGGCCATCAGCAGGTTGATGCACAGCGAAATCTTTCGCAGGACACAGTCAGGGAGAGCTGGCTTGGGATGGGGAACAACCCCAAGTTTTGGTCAAAAGCCACAAGAAATGAGAAGAAAGACCTGGTGATTGCAGAGGTGGTCAGGACGGAGGAGGAGCAGGACCTTGATCAGCAGCTCAAGTTCAAAGAGCAAAGAGCGAGCTTCTGGCTGTTGCTGAGAAGGAAGGACATGTCATGGGGAAAACAAGGCTCCTAGGGGTAGCTGCAGGGGGCGGTAGGGAGATGTCCCTACCGTTGCTCCACCACCATGAGATGTTCCGGGATTAATGGAGCAAAACATCAATGAAGGGTGGCTCCCGGCTGATGACCCTGCAGCTACCCCATTGGCACCATCGGAGGTGCGTCAGGCGGAAACACCCTGCAGATAGCCCTTACCTGTGCTTACACCAAGTCAACAAATATGGACTGAAACAGAGTCTTTCCTTAGATAAAAACAGCCTGTGAATATTGGAAATGATTACATAGATGTTCCGGGATTAATGGAGCGAAACATCAATGAAGGGTGGCTCCCGGCTGATGACCCTGCAGCTACTCCATTGGCACCGTCGGAGGTGCGTCAGGCGGAAATGCCCTGCAGATAGCCCTTACCTGTGCTTACACCAAGTCAACAAATATGGACTGAAACAGAGTCTTTCCTTAGATAAAAACAGCCTGTGAATATTGGAAATGATTACATAGATCTTTTCTTTTTTAATTATTATTTTCACGTTCGGACTGTACAGTGCTCTGCACACGGCACACAGCACGGCTTCACCTCAGGGATCTGCCGCTGTCTGTCTAAACAGATTAATGGAAATTATATTTCATAATTCTTTATATTATAATCTAACGGAATTCGTTAAAGCAAGTCATTTGGTGCTTGCAAAGTCATGATATCAAGCTGAGACAGATTCATCCCGTTCGGTTCACAGGTTGCTGCTGCGAGTGCTGACACAGTGTGCGCTGCGGTGTTTCTCAATACTCAACAAGTCACCGATCACTCAAAGACAAACTGAACAAGATGTCTTGTGTAAACAATGGCCGTTTCTAAACAATCTCCTATGGCGTTCATGTAGAATGTCGCCCATTCAGTTGATTTACATAGTGTGAAAATGACTCCTTGGCTCAAACACATCATTAGCATTACGAGAATTCCCAGCCCAACATTCAACAGCACATCGTCACTGACGATGTCTGAACTACCTCACAATAGTGACATTTTACAGTTCTACATATATATTGATATGTATATTGACACAGGTTGTGCAGTTGTGTTGAAATTTTGTAATTTTCTCGTGTTTTTTTTTTTATTTGTAGCCTTTTGTAAACAATGTGAACAGAGATACCCCCATTAAAGACCCTACGAACATAAATATTCAGATTGAAACCCATTCAAATCACTATTTTTGATCCTGCTCGAATACAATGTATAAAACATGCATCCTCTCATTTCTCCGCTTCATTTGAAGCCCATGGCTTGTATGGGTGTGCCCGAGGGATTTCCTTCCCGATGACACCATGTTTACCATATTTGTAAATGCTTAATATTAATTACGAATTTGTCACAGGCAGCTTTCACAAAGTTGATAAAGTTTCCCGCAACTTACTAACTCAAAGGGAGCGCACGTGAAATAAAGTGGTCTTGTGGAGGCAGCCTCCACACATCATTAGCATTACCATGGACCTTTTTGTTCTTACTGAATGTGTGAATGTGCGATCTGAACAGCTTTCCACCCCCCCACTGTCACACACATCATGACACTGACTGAGTCTCTTACTGAGCAACTTTTTCAAAATGATTTAAGTAATTATTTTCAGGCACCAAGTTATTTTCAGAGCATTTCTCATTATTCTGAGTAACTCCCTAGGTATTTTTAGATAGGGGAGACCAGGGCCAATTGTAACAAAATTCTAGGTTTTCCTTAATAACTAATATGTTTATAACGGCGATGCTGCAGCAGATAAAGGTGGTCATTTTAATAATTTAAATACTGCCGGGTGGCTTATTGTAACCTATAATAATATAACATAGCAACAAATTTATATTATTGTACAAAAGTACTGTAACTTATAGGCCAAACCAAATCTTTAAATTAAAAATAGTGCAACAAAAGTGTAATATTTGCATCTGAGAGAGTAGAGTAGATTAGTAATGTAGCATATAAAGGATATACTACCAGGGAAAGTACTAGCACCTCTTAATATTTAGTTTTTTTTTTCTTGTTTCTGTGAGGGAAGCGCCATCTAATGGTGACACCTTGTAATTGAATAAATTGAATAAACCCCCAGAAAGGTGTGTGTGTTTGTGTGTGTGTGTGTGTGTGTAGGTGTGTGTGTGTGTGTGTGTGTGTGTGTGTGTGTGTGTGTGTGTGTGTGTGTGTGTGTGTGCGTGGAGGGGGGGGCTGTGAACAGCTCCTTGTGCCCAGCCTTTTCTTGAACAGCACAGAGCTTTAGATGATTGCACGGGACAACTGCCTTCACTTGCCTCAGTGTTGAGTTCCATCTTGTGTTGACTGCAGCAGGGATGCCTTTCTGTTCCCCAAATACAGAATCAAACACATCTTTGAATGTTGTGCTTGTGAGCAGCAGTGAGCTAAGTTTTGCTAACTTTTAAAGAGAAGGAGATACCACTTTTGTTTCTTTCAAACTATGTCCCACCAGCTGAAGAGTGTGTGCAAAACACTACAAGCGCTGTTTCTTTGCCATAGCAGCATCTACTGTTTGCTGATCTTCCAGGGTTAGGTCACACCAGAGCTCTGGGTCATCGAGATGATCTCTGTCACCCTCATCCTCTTGTTCACTGGGGAAGCACTCAGTGAATGCTTTTCGCATATTAGCAGCATTGTCACTAATAATGAAGTCCAGTGTATCTTTAATGTTGTATTCATCACATATTGCCTCAAATTGGTCACAGATTCTTTTAGCTTTGTGTGAGCCTTTTAAGTGGTTGCAGGCCAAGAGATTGGACTTTAGCTGTGTTGGGACCACAACCATGTGTTTCAAACAATAGAGAGGCCTTTACGAAACCAGTGAGCCTGAGAACAAAGGAGCCACGCCAGGTTTCTGTCGTCCGGTAACTGTTAGAAATGTAAATCATTTTTAAAGCTCAAACTCTCGCTCCCTATTGGGCAACAGCGGCCGGATCCAGGTACAGTCAGGCGGAATTCCCTCTGACGTCACCGAAACTTTAATTGCCGCTGCGCGCCGACGCCCCTCGCAATCCCCGTGTGACTCATTGCTGGAAGGAAGCCAAAAGCTTCTGAGCGCAAGTTGCTGATAGGGAGCGATTCAAACGTTTGAATTTACCGACCTAGGCCGCCCTTTTTCTTCACTCGCTGGACGAGGAAAGATACTTTTTTCTTTTTGTTTTTAACACTCCACGGAGACCCAGAGGAACGCCGTGCAACCCCGCCGTTCCCACACATCTGCAGAGTTAGGAGAAACACCCCTTTCTCCTGAAGAAACGGAACCCCCGAGGCCCCGCTTCTTCACTGAGTCGACTCCGCTGATCCCTCTTCTGCCACACCGAGGACAGCATCTTTCATCCCGCTGTAGGACGCTACAGCGGCCCCGCGCTTTCATCCTAGAGCTACGGAGCGAAAGGACGGGACACACGCTAATCGCGCCAAGCGATTCCAAGTAAGAGCTTTAGTCTGGGCAGAGATTTTATAGTTAGCGTGTTAAACTGTGACTGAACTGCAAGGACCGCCGTGTCCTATTTTACGTTGTTCTTTGATTGCTGTTTGTTGTTGTGCTCGCCCGAGCACACTGATTGTGTCCTATTCGGTGGATAACCCGCCGTTAGTTGCTGCCGGCCGTGCGCTCACAATACGCCGCTTTCCTATCTGGAACAAAGACCAGCGGACGGTAGACTGACTCCCGTTAGCCTACCGGCCTCTGAGGGATAGGAAGGTGACCATTGTGTTCCCCTGCACCCGCCGTTACCTCTTACAAATTCCGAGCGCTCGCTCGCTTTCCCTCTCTCTCTCTCCTACTAACCCACACACACTCGCACGCGCACACACTTTATACCTGTGGTGGAATCACACATTGCCTTGTGAGCAACTCCTCAAGAGAAGCTCGCCATCACCACAGCCTTTACACATCTGTGCAAGCACAGCTTTTGTTAGAGCACGCAGTGGGTTTGATCCCGTTGAACGCCAACTTGTGCGTACTTTAAAGGAGCACATCAGGCCAGCGGTTTTATGACCCTTTGTCTCGCTCTAACCGACATCTGGTGACGTGTTTCACACCACGACCACCATTTTCTCTTTCAAATCTCCCGCCTCACTTTTACTAGTACCTGGCGTGACGTGTCTTGTGTCCGCCATCTTAGGTCTGTCTCAACGCGACCCCCCCAGTGGGCCACGTCCGCCATTTTCCCTCTCTCTCTCTCGCCCCTCAACCCCCACACGCACACGCACACACACACACACACACACACACACACACACACAGAGATCAATTTGCATGCTTGAGTTACTGCATAGGTAATTAGTTCGTAGTATAGTGTTTATTACCAAAGCTCAATTGTTCAACAGTTGATTGTTTAATAAACATTTTTGACTTTACCTGAGCAGTTGTCTGTAGTTATTGTGCATCGTTTATTGTGTCAACAGCTGGTTGTGATGGTCAGTGCTCGGGTTCACGCCTTCTAGATTATTTGATTGTTAATATTCACATATATTAACAGGCTGAGACGAGGATTTTCTCCCCCTTTTTTTTTTATTTGACTAAATACCGGTTGGTCATTGATCCCTGTATCCAGGGTGGTGCCCCGGAATTATTAATTTACATTAATAATTTAATTTCTTGATTAATTACTTTTGTAATTAATAATCAATAACCAATCTGCCTTTAGCAAATCCCTACATTAATGGTGCCCCGTGTGAGGCCATCTTAAACCAGCTTTGATACAGTAATTGTGTACAATAACTGCATTAATAGATTTTGAAGTTTTGGAGAAAATCACCCTTTTCTTTAAAATTCATTTTCATAGAGATTGCAGATTTTTAAGTTGCTGCCAAGCGTAGCCAGTCGTGCTTTGTGAATTGCTGCAGTGTAAATTGTAGTTAGTTTTCTACTACCTTTTGTGCTTGTTCTTAAGCATCTCTATTTGTTTAGAGGTTACTAACGCTTTAACACAGCTATTGCTCTTAAGAGGTGCTAAACCCACCTCATTAACATCTGAATAAGATAGGTTGCATTGCAGAGCAATTAGCCTAGCACCTACATCCTGTAGGAGCGTAAGTCACAGGTACTGCTCTCACCTGTGCATTAACAACTGTAATTCAGCATCATTTTCACATCACAGTAAGTCTTTGAACCCACGGGTGCAGATCTACGTCAAAGAAATGAGTAGCCAGAGCCCCCGTGCGACAGGAGCTGAGGCTCCTTATGAGTCAGGCGACCCAGCCCTGCAGGATGCGGTGGCTGGACTCATCCGTCTCTCCATAGCGGAAAGAGACAGCCTTAATAGCTACAACATCAGAACCTGTGAAGAGAAACTCAGGGAGCTGATTAGCTACGTAAACGATCCGCTTGGAAAGCCTCAGCGCACCATTCCGGACGTTTTGGGCCAGATTGCGCTGCTCTACCAGCGTAAGGCCGAGTTGCAGGCTTTAGAGGACAGAGAACAGCTCGCTCAGCTGCAACGTGATAATTCCCGCCTGCGACAGGAGGTCCAGGCCAGGGATGACAGAGCTCTAGACTCACAAGATGAGTCTGTACAACCCCAACAGGTTGAAGAGCCTTTGCGCTCGCGATTCCAAACAGCCACACAAGAGTCATCAGATGATGCTTCTGAGTATGAGTCAGAGCCCCCTGCTGATGACGCTGAAACCACCCAGCTGCGAGTGGAACTTGAAGCTTCCCGCAAGCGAGAAGCAGAACTTCTTCTGAGACTTGAAGCTGCCCAGTCAGTTGGGCAGCCAACACCAAATCCTCCAATGACTACGGTCAGGTCCCATCACCGACTTGAGGCAGCCCAGTCAGTTGGGCATGCTACAGCAGACCAGCCAGCAGCTGCATCTGGAAGCCGAACAGCTCCTAGCAGCACGGCGGCTGATCTCCACGTGCTTGATAGCTATCCCGCACCCTATGCCTCCCGCCTTGTGAACCCAAGGGTCCCAGTTGTGGAGAGTGCACCACAGTCTGTTTTTAGTCGCACCACGCTGCGCTTTGACGACACAATGACACCATTCCAGGGTGATGAGAGGTTTCCTCAAGCCCCGCGCGGCGCAAGTAGCTATGGGCCGATGTTCACAGGTAAGTTCCAACCCTCACACACGTCGCGCCCTCATCGCTACAGGAACACCAGGGACATTTCCTCAGATGACTCGGACGGCCCATGCCCACTTGGGGAACATGGCCTGCGAACCCGGCAAGTTGAATCCCTAGCTAGGGACATTGAACGGTTCGATCCGAGCAACAAAGAGACAAATGTTGAGGATTACCTTCGAGAGGTTGAGCGCTGTCTTCTTGACTTGCCTTGTCCCTCATCACGTGAAAAACTCAAACTTTTATGGAAAACCACGACCAGGAGTGTCCATGTGTTCATGGAGTCACTCCCACCGGGGACTCGAGACAGCTACTCAGCTCTCTGTCAAGCCCTGAGAGAGGAGTATTCCCTGTATACTGACCCCGCCTCTGCCACCCTCGGCGCCTTTGCCATCACTCAAAGGAAGCAGGAGCCTCCAAAGGAGTACTACCGGCGCCTTAGAGTCGCATACTTCCAAGGCCGCAATGCACCAGGGCTGGAGGAGGAACACGGCTTTAAGTCCCTGTTCCTACACAACCTCCATGAGACAGTGCGATATGACGTCGCCGTGCATTGCAGGACCAGGAACCTCCCTATGCAGGAGATACGAAGGTATGCACAGATGGTATGTGAGATCCGCGTGCGCCCGGCTAGGAAGCCTGAGAGCGACGCCAGAGTCCTGGGGATCCAAGCAGCGGAAGATGCAGACTTGGCGCTTGAAGGCAATGAGATGCCTCGTGCTAAGACTGCTACCCAAGCAGGACTCCAGAGACGCCAAAAACCAAACCAACAGGGTGGGCAGCAGAAACAAGGGGGTGGGAAGCAGGGAAGACAAAAACAACAGAACTCCTTCCGACAAAAACAGAGAACTGATCAGCATCCAAAGCAAGGAGGTAAGTATGGTGGGAAAGCCCAAAACCGCCCTGACGGAGGTGGCATGAGGTCGGAGATGAAGGAACTGATCCGAGTGTGCCTGGCAGAAGCAGTTCGTCAACTGGACCTGCCCAGCCGTTCCACCTCACGGCATGACCCCCCCAAGGGGTCAGACACCAAGCCCCCGTCAGCGTGACTAGACCAGGTACCTTCCCCCTCCACTGCCAAAGTTTACTTTGTCGGTTGGGGAAGGCGACCAGGGGAGTTCAAAGGAGTCTTCGAAGTGGACAATCCAAGCCCCACCAACTCCCCTTTCTTGGCTTTCTTGGGCGACCTTGTCCGCAAGGGCAACGCCCGACGCATATATACCTCCGTGGTGGTAGGGGGGTGTGTTAGCACCCTCGCCTTGCTTGATTCCGGGTCGGAGATAAGTTTGATGAATTCCGACATGTTTGAAGAGGTTGCTAGAGCAATGCTCTCCCTCGGCAAACCCCTCCAACTTGAAGCCTGCAACGTTAGCATCACCAGCTACACGCAGGATACGTCACCCATCACCAGACGTGCCTGGGTTGATATAACCTTTCAGGAGATGACACTCGTTCATCCCATTTACATCTGCGTCCTAGATACAGAACCATTGCTCATCGGACAGGACCTACTGGACAGACTGGCCCCACTCATCGACTGCCACCGTGGGCACATTTGGGCTCAGGTTGACACACCTCGACCGCTCAACCCGGCATTTAAGGCGCCAGTCTGACAGCAACATCGCTGTTGTTGAGTCCAGAGCGCCCCTGCCGATGCTTATGCCTCCTGTGGAACCCAGCTCCAGCTGTGGTCCTTCCACACCGCCGGCGTGCCCAAACCTCCCGCGGTAACCTCATCTACGTGGATGAACCTCCTTCCAGGAACACAGGTCTTTCCTTTGCTCACTGAAAAACGTGAGCTCATCATTGTACAGCCCCCACATCGTTGGAGGTGTACACCTTAACGGCACCTTGGTTCCTGAAGCGCTTCTAACGCTCTGGTCTGAGAAGTCTGCCGTCGACCAAGACCTGTTCAAAACTCTGTGCCAGCACAACCCCTCCTTGGTTTACGTACAGCGTAGCCACCGCCTTCTCTCTGCAGGATCACCACAGACTCTCCTTAAGGCGACTGGGGTGTGCGCCCTTACCATTCGGATTGGCAAGAAACAGATCATGCACTACATCAGTGTAGTTCCTCAGCTCCAGCCTCCTTTCACCGTCGGGGCAGACCTACTGGTCAGGCTCGGTGCCCAGCTAGACACAGTCAATCAAGTCTTGTGGTCCCTTGCAGGCACCGACAGTCAACCCTTGACAACTGATCCAGAGCACATGGCATCAGGCCAGGTCATTCCCCAAGCATGTCAGGTTGCCAGTGAAATAGGCATCACAGTCCCTGCAAGGACGGTGGGCTTCCCCATCCGCCTTGCACTCCTGAAGGGACAGAAAATGCCCGGCTCACAGGCGTTTTTCCAACCCTTGCCTCGCTTTCATGGACTCAACCTGACAGTCTGCGGCACACCCCTGCTGGAGTTGAACAATCGCTCAACTTACCTGCTGGTTCAGAATCTGACTCACGTTCCGATTCAAGTAACCGCATGGCAACCTTTAGGGATGTTGGTTGATAGCTCGTTCCACGACTTTGAGCTGACAGTGCCTGTCATTGGTGAGCTACCATCGTCCCTAACAAGCGGTAACGATCTCAACGACGTCCTTTTTACCTTCCCGACCAAAATGATCACCATCGCCCGCCACGTGACTCTTGAGCACGAAGTGATCTGTGGCGCAACTCTGGGTGCTGAAGGTGATATGGTCGTATATGCTCTTGTGACTCAGCAGGGAGACCTAGACTCCAACAGTGATGAGGTTCAGTCCTCACCACAGGAACCTTACCCTGGCTTTGAGTCCGAAATCGACCAACAGCTTGCAAAAGCTGACGCTCTTACCACGCAAGAGCAGAGAGATGCACTCCGAAATTTGTTTTACGATTTCCAATCCATCTTTTCACGGGACTCGCATGACTGTGGGGTCACCAACCTCCACACAGTGCGCATCCCCACGGACCCAAACACTCCGCCAACCTTTGTACGCCAGTACAAAATTCCTTTGGCTGCTTATGAGTCTATCCAGGAGATCTTAGACAAATTGCTGGAGAAGCAAATCATCCGGGAGTGTAACTCGACTTACAACTCCCCAATTTGGCCAGTCTTGAAGCCAACTGGTAAGTGGCGTCTCACCATTGACTATCGCCCACTGAACAAACAGGTCCCACTCTCCCGCTGGCCCATGATCCACTTGGATCAGGAACTGCCTAAGGTGAAAGGTGCCCGTTTCTTTTCGACGGTGGATGTGGCAAATGGTTTCTGGACCATGAAGGTGGACCCCGCTGACCAGTACAAGCTAGCCTTTTCCTTCGGCAACCGCCAGTACACCTGGAACCGCTGCCCATTTGGCTACTCGAATTCCCCCGCGGAATTCAATATCTTTCTCCACAAGGCAATGAGCGACGCCGCCGCCCGCGGTAACCTCATCTACGTGGATGACATCCTCATGAGGAGTCAGACCTTTGACGGACACCTGGAGGAGATCCGACACGTGCTTAACCAGCTCTCCGTGGCAGGTGCCAAACTTGCTCTCGCCAAGGGCCAGTGGTGCCGCACCAAGGTTGAGTACATTGGACTGACAGTAGGTGCAGATGGCATTGAACCACAGGCTGGTAGGATTCGTGCCATCCAGGACATCAAGGCCCCGACCAATGTGTCGGAGCTCAGGAGTTTTCTTGGGATCTCCAACTATTCTCGCCAGTTCATTGAGGACTACGCAGAGATAGCAAGACCCCTCACAGAGCTCCTTCGGAAAGACAAGCCCTACACCTGGGGAGAACCCCAAGAAGAGTCCTTCCGCCTTATGAAGGAGAAACTCTGCTCGGCACCTTGTCTGGCCTACCCGGACAAGGACAAAGAGTTTCAACTTGAAGCAAGTTTTTCATCCCACTGTCTTAGCGCCGCCCTGGCGCAGAGATATGACACTGACAAGCGAGTGGTCGCATACGCGAGCCGGCCGCTGAGCAGTGTGGAGATGAAGTTCTCCGACTGCAAGAAAGCCCTTCTTGCCACAGTCTGGGCTGTGGAGCACTTCTGCAGCTACATTGGTGGCCAAAAGGTAATTATCGAGACATGTCACCAACCAGTGACATTCCTGAACAGTCAGCGTCTCCGGGAGGGACGCGTCTCCAACAGTCGCATCGCTTCCTGGATGATGGCGCTGCAGGGCTACGACATTGAGGTTAAGTACGCCCAAAACCACAAGATGGCCTTGGGCCAAGGCCTGGCTGACTGCCAGCATTGCGACTGTGAGAGTCAGCCGAGCTCCCAACCTCTCCTTGTCACCACTCCGGCCCTTCCATCTAATCATCGTTATTATGATGAGAATGTCTGCCAAGGCTTACCAAAGGTCTATGTGGACGGCTGCTCATTTCACCATGAGAGCCAACTCAGGGCAGGAGTAGGTATTGCTTGGATCGGCCAGAACCACGATATGCCGAACCACTATCAGCTGGGCACGAAAACGAGTCAGTATGCGGAGATCGCAGCTGTGCTCATTGCCATCCAGCAGGCGGTCAAACTGACTATGAGCCAGCTTGTGATCTGCTCTGACTCGAACTATGCTCGCCACAGCTTCATATCACACTTCCCCATGTGGAAGCAGAATGATATGAAGAATGCCCGAAACAAACAGGTCAAACATTCAGAACTCTTTTTGGCATGCGATCGGCTGGTGACAGATTGGGGTATGACTGTGTACTGGAAGAAGGTCAAAGGTCATTCCCAAGTCTCAGGTCCTGATAAGGATGGCAACGACGAAGCCGACCGACTAGCCAAACTTGGGGCAGAGCAAGGCACGCCCTGGGAGTTTCAGAATGATTGGCTCCCCACTTCCCAGACGTGTGTTGTGAATGCCATCACACGTCGCCAGACAAAGGAGAGGAGGGAAGACTCTCATACTGGCATGCAAACATTACACTTGGGACGAAAACCAGGTGACGCAGATCTGGTCACCATGCAAGAGCAGGACCCTGCTCTTCACACCATCCGACAGCTGGTGGCAAGCCCTCCTCCGGATGGAGCCTTGCAAACTCCACCGGACGGATCCAAAGAGCTTCAAGCTCTTCACCATGCCCTGCCACACTTAAAGCTGGAAGAAGGGTTGTTGGTCTACACCCACAACGGCCAGGGACCAACCCACTGGGTTGTCCCAACCGACCATAGGGGGGTAATGTTAGCCCATGCTCATGACTCCCCTGTTGGAGGCCATCGGGGTTACAGAGCCACCCTCAAAACCCTCCAGCAAGTTGTATACTGGCCTACCATGGCCCGTGATACAAAGCTGTACGTCCAGGGATGTTTGACCTGCTGTCAGTTCCAACCTTCCCAGCCACTGAACCGAGCCCCACTTCAGGAAAGGGGGGTCACGTTCCCATGGTCCCATCTTCAGGTCGACTGGATTGGACCTGTTCCCAAGTCCTCCCGAGGTAACAAGTACCTCCTCACAGTCACCTGCTCGCTCACCAAGTGGGTGGAGTGTCTTCCAGCACCCAATGACACTGCCGTCACAACCACAGTCCTTCTTCTGAACCACGTGTTCAGCCGCTGGGGCCTCCCGCTCTCGGTCAACTCAGATCGGGGTACCCACTTCACCTCTAGCGTCATGACAGCCTTGTATGACATCTTGGGCGTGGAAGTCAAGTTCCACCTGTCATACCATCCCCAGTCTTCAGGCCAAGTTGAGCGTGCCAACCGTACCATCACACACATGCTCGAGGAGGAGATGCCAGAAATCCAACAGAGACTCCTCTTGCAACAAGGACAATTACAGAACTTGGGTAAAACCCTCCAGGGTACCGTAGTTACTGTAAACCTACATTCGGCTTTACTTAACAACACTGTGCATTTTTTTTTTCCATTTAAAGTTTTTTTTTTTTATTATAATTCTGTGTCAAAAAAAAAAAAAAAAAAAGGGAGGGGTGTTACAGCACTACATTTTGTTGTAAATTATAGTACGAGGCCTTATCAAGGGGCACCAAAATGTTGGGAATCCACACTTATAGGCTTTGTACGACGGCACCATTAATGTAGGGAATCTACATTAATAGGCTCAAATTGGCTATCAGAAATAATTAATAATTATTAGTAATAATTATTAATTATGTTAAATAATGGGACTTAATTAACATTAAATCACCTCGTGGGGCACCATTCCCATAAAGGGAAAATGATAGCCAGTTAATGATATCAGTCTCATAAAGTTCACTAAACTATTAATTTGGGAATTTGATTAATAATTAAATTAATAAACATAACCAAATTAATAATAAAGCCTGAAGGATTTCGGAATTCTTGACGCAGCAGAGGTTGACTATTCATTCAGTGTTGTACAACATTAAACAGACAGCGGGTACGATTCCAAGAATATATTTATTCATAAAGCAAAGCAAAGCAAAACCAAAACCAAAACACACAAATCCTAACTAACTATATACAAGCATGTGTGTGTGTGTATATGTGTGTAGGAGAGAGAGAAAGACAAAGGCGGGTGTGGTGATCGAAGGGCCGTTTGGCCTACAAAACAAAATGGCGGACAACAGAAAACTACAAGATGGCCAGATCAAAGCTGGCTTCAGATCGGGGGAGGTGTTTGTCTGACTGTGTGGTCAGGACAAAGACAAAGGAAAAGAAGCGGGACTTGAGCGGCCTGCTCGGGTGTAGCTCTGTTGAAAGCCTATTTGTGAGTGAGTCTACGTGAATGCGATTTGTGTTGCAAGGGTTCTGGATTAGTGCAGAAGATGTTTAGTTACATGCAAGACGTCTGTGAACAGCATTAGCGAACTAAACATGACTTTGCTTGGTAAGACCAACTAATCAATAACCTAATCACAGACAATCACAACAATAACTCAATTAGCAGCATTAAATCACAAACAACAAGTTAAACAGTCTTGCTTAGCCTGTACAGCTGTGATAAAGCTATGCCCAGTTGTTACGTTACCAAATCCTGAATGGATTGAGGGAAGAGTTGGTTTGATGCGTGCTGTCCTTGTTAACCAACGAAGAAGGCTGGAAAGAGCTGTGGCTGAAGAAGCAGTCTTTGTTGTGTCCTTGTTCCAAAGGTGCAGATCCGAGGAAGCCGGTCGCTCGGGGTCCTTGCAGAGTTAGACGCTGGGGTGCTAACTCAACTTGATTCTCCTTATTGCTGGGAAGTTAATTGCAAACCTTGTGTTTGCCCTTCTAACCTCTGTGGTTCCAGTTATGCACCTTCCTTGAGTGAGGGCATGAGAGTCTTAGGAGAAAAGGAACAAAACTCTTTAGAGCAGTTGTTCCCCCCTTGATGGATCGGGACAAAGAGCACCTCTGGGCTGGTCCAGGGCCCAGAAGGGAAGAGGTGTGGGCGGCTTGCCACCCAAGAGCCAAGAGAGAGACTGTAGTGAATGGAAATCAACTCCTACAGTGTGTCTGATGACATCACAGAGTCACATGGCACTGTAACAGTAATGACCAATCACTTCTGAGACTTGTCTCTCACAGAGGTGTGAAGTTGACCATCCTGCTGAGATGGGTGTCAGGTAACTTCTTTGTTTGAGAACAAAGAACATGAGGTCTTCAACCTCAGGAGGAAAAACCTTCACATGTCCAGTTTAGTTTTTAACAAATGACAAATCATCTGTGGTCCAGTGAATCCCAACAATTTCATTTTGTGCATGTATTCCTGTGTAACGCAGGGACACATGCATGCAATGAGAACAAAGGAGCCTGAGAACAAAGGAGCCACGCCAGGTTTCTGTCGTCCGGTAACTGTTAGAAATGTAAATCATTTTTAAAGTTCAAACTCTCGCTCCCTATTGGGCGACAGCGGCCGGATCCAGTTATCAATTGCACAAACTTGAACCAACACATTGCACTGCTTTTCTTAAAATAAGCAATATCTATATAGTTTAAGTCTAAGGGTTGTTATCTGGGTGTTACCAGAATCAAGGGGACGGTTATTGTGTGTCCAAGAATGACCTTACTGTATCCCATAAGCCGCTCCCATTCCCGTTCAGATTGAGGAAAAATGATGCAGCCTCTTCCATGCTGATAAGATCCAAAAACTCCTCCATCCACTTAGTCTGGTTGAAACAGTTGGGTTTCCTGACTTTCCAGTTCATAAGAATTAAACGTTTTGTCGCAAGGCATGCCAATGAAACAATTTTCAGTGCGGATTTACCATAAATGCCGTTGGCCTGAGTGCCTAGCAGGGATATGGCAGGGCTTAAGACTAAATTAGTGTTCAGTATCTTAGAAAGTACATTTTGAACTAAGTTCCATAAGGTCTTAACAGCTGGGCAAGACCACAATAAATGTACAAGGGTGCCCATCTCCCCGCAGCCATGCCAGCATAAGCCAGAAAGAGTATAATCCATCTTTTTAAGTCTGGATGGGGTGATGTATGCCCTGTGCAGTACTTTCAGTTGTATTATTCTGAATCTTACACATTTGGAGAGAGATGCTGACTGTCTCCAAATTTTGTCCCATTCCTGTGGGGTGAGTGAGATATCTAAGTCTTGCTCCCATTTTTTCTGTACTTGAATGTTGGTATTTGAGGAGGAAAGCAGTAGCAGCTTATATATACCTGAGACCATTCCCCTCTCACTTGCAAGTTTTTTAAAGCAATTATCCAGATGTTCGTGGCAACCAATGTGTGCACCGTTAGAGGTTAATTTCCCGATGATAGCTTTTAGCTGCAAGTAAGAGAGGAAGGAGCATGCACTCAAATTAAATTTTGTTTTCAGTTCAGAAAATGGAATTAAAGTGTTGTCCTTCACAACTTGGCCTATCTGATATATATTCTGTCCCTGCATGGATATGTTGTTAAGTGGGTTACCACCAGCTGAGAACTGCGGGTTTCTCCATATTGGACACGAGGGGAAAGAGATACCACTAGTGCCTAACTTCCTGTGTAGAGTTTTAACTACACTAATGGAGAACTCAATCAATGGATTATTTAACCCAACAATAGTTTTGGGGCAATACCATAATGAAGTTAAAGAGATAGATTTTTTATGCCCTGTGATTAACTGTTCTTCCAACCAATCCCAATTTGCTTTATAGGGTGTACCTCCATAACCCCACACAATGGGGAATCTGGCATTATAGGACAAATAATATAAATACATATCAGGTACACCCAATCCGCCTTTACTCCTAGACATAGACAGCTTCTTGTGATTTATTCTAGGTTTTTTGTCTTTCCATAAGAACTGAGAAAAGATAGTATTTAGCTCTGAGAACCAGTATTGAGGGATTTGAAGAGGAATGGCAGATACAATGTAGGACACTCTTGGAAGAACATTCATTTTTAAAATATCTACCCGTCCCCACAAAGACAAGGGTAGAGTTGACCATCTTCTCAGGTCATCTTTAATCGTTTTTAGTAAACCTGGACCGTTAGATTCGAATATTTTATTTATTGGTGTTCTTATATTAATGCCCAAGTACTTCATTCCCTTAGGCTTCCAGACAAAAGGGGCAGATCCTAAATTCGCTGAACACGTATAGTGATTTAGTGGGATTGCTTCACTTTTATTCCAATTTATTTTGTATCCTGAAAAGGAACTAAATTTTTTGACTAATTCTAGCACCTTAGGTATAGAGGAGTGTGGGTCTGACAATGTCAATAAAATATCATCAGCATATAAATTAATTTTGAACTGGTAACCGGCCACTGATATGCCTAGTATTTCTGGGTTTTGACGAATAGCGCAGGCTAGGGGCTCAAGGGCTAAAATAAATATTAAAGGGGATACTGGACACCCCTGCCGAGTGCCCCGGTATAGATTAAAAGGAGCTGAAAGAATGTTATTACTTCTGACAGCGGAGACTGGTTCATGGTTCATGATGTTGTCAAGGATGACATAACGTATGTCCGTGTAGTCAGAGATCTCATGCAGGATCTCGTCAGAGAAATCAGCTCCTCAGTCAACAGCCTTAGCGCCGGTAGGATCCCATCCTATCTGGTACCCCTAGCTCTTGTGGAGCAGACTCTCAAAACAGCTACTACCACGGTAGTGCAGCCTTCACAGGTACACCTGGCTTACAATCTTGGCAGTGCAATTCCTATTTCTGTAGACCCACAGAACCTAGAGTTAGGATTTATCCTTAATCTGCCAATTATTGAGATGCCAAATGTCTACTGCTTGAAGTCAGTGTTAAACGTTGGGTTTTGGAAGGGTAACACACACGTGCACCTCAGAACACCACCAACACTTGCCTACCATGACGACAACCCCTCACTCTACCTCATACCCAATCTTAGCATGTGCACTAAGACAAAAGACATCCATTGGGTTTGTCCAAGCAACCCTTTTATCCGAGAAGTGACTGACTACCTTTGTGGTTTGAGAACAGACGCTCCGGAACAGAAGTGTCAAGGTAGTTTGTCCATCAAGGATGAAGGTGCAGAGACAAGGGTAGAGCGAGCTGGTAGCCGATGGCTCATTAGCACACCTGCTAATGAAGTCCTTATGTCGTACAACCGCCATGATACAGCCACTAAGCTGATCCTGCCAAACCAGACAGTGTTTTTAACAGTTCCTGAAGGTGCCACGGTGCATATTGATGACGTTGTCCTCCATCATCTCAATCCAGACAGGCACAACGTTGAGATTGAGATTATGAACGCCTTTATTGGTCACAACCTTACAATTGATGACACCACTCATAATCAGCTCCTAGCTGAAGGGACCAAATTGGTTAAGTTCAGTTTAAAACCAACTGGGCTTACCGCCACATTCTCTGGTCGGGTAGCCAGGTCAGCTTACGAAAACCACTCTGTTAGCATTGCCGCTCTTGGGCTCTTGCTTAGTGGCTGGATCATCACGGCAATAATTGCACACAGATCATATTTCTCCTGTTTTAGCTTCTCTGCACTGGCTCCCTATAAAATCCAGAATTGAATTTAAAATCCTTCTCTTAACTTACAAAGCTCTAAATGATCAGGCTCCATCATATCTCAGAGAGCTCATAGTGCCCTATTATCCCACCAGAACACTGCGCTCTGAGAATGCAGGGTTACTCGTGGTCCCTAAAGTCTCCAAAAGTAGAACAGGAGCCAGAGCCTTCAGCTATCAGGCTCCTCTTTTGTGGAATCAGCTTCCTGTTTCGGTCCGGGAGGCAGACACCGTCTCCACTTTTAAGACTAGACTTAAGACTTTCCTTTTTGATATAGCTTATAGTTAGGGCTGGCTCAGGCTTGTCTTGGACCAGCCCCTAGTTAGGCTGACATAGGCCTAGTCTGCCGGGGGACCTTCTATAATACACCGAGCCCCTTCTCTCCTTTCTCTCTCTCTCTCTCCCTTGCTAGTATTCATGTCCTGTTAATGCATCTCTCTAACCCAGGCCTACTGCATGTCACTAACTCGGCTTGTTCTCCGGAGCCTTTGTGCTCCACTGTCTCTCAGGTTAACTTGTGTCGCAGCTGTGCCTGGATGATGTGTCGTGGTTGTGCTGCTGCCGTGGTCCTGCCTGATGCCTCCCACTGCTGCTGTTACTATTAGTCATACCTGGACTATTATACACATATCATTATTGTCACATACATATATAATCATATTATTAATATAATATCTGTCTCTCTTTATGTCTCATTGTGTCATATGGATTACTGTTAATTCATTATATTGATCTGTTCTGTACAACATCTATTGCTCGTCTGTCCGTCCTGGAAGAGGGATCCCTCCTTCAGTCGCTCTTCCTGAGGTTTCTACCATTTTTTTTCTCCCCGTTAAAGGGGTTTTTTTGGGGAGTTTTTCCTTAGCCGCTGTGAGGGTCCAAAGGACAGAGGGATGTTGTATGCTGTAAAGCCCTCTGAGGCAAATTGTGATTTGTGATATTGGGCTTTATAAATAAAATTGATTGATTGATTGAATTGACGCCATGTACAAATACATCCAGAGACTGCAGGCCAGACTGGACTCCGTCCTCCTGGTTTCACCACGATTTTCGCACCAGTCTGCAGCCGTACATATGGTTAATCCTAATCCTCCAAGAGGAGAAGGGAGAGCCTACTAACCTTGTTCTAACCACCTATTTTTCCCCCTCCCTTTTTCCTTCTTTCCTCTTGTGTACTTCCTATGATGCCTTGGAAGTATTGGTGGCTACAATAAGTCAAATGTACCCTCTGCTGTTCACCTGTGATGCAACCATGGCTTAGAAATCTATATCCTACCCAGACTAGCTCGATGTTCTGCCCAGACTAGCTCTATGTTCTGCCCAGACTAGCTCTATGTTCTGCCCAGACAAACCTCTGAACACGAACTGTTACGAACTGTTTGGACTACTATGGACTTTCCGTTAGAAGGGACATGTGGATTACTCGACCCGTGTTCTCGGAAGAACACTTGAACTGTGTGACTGCCCCTCTTTCGGACACATGGACTGTTCGGCCCTAAAGTTGTCCCAAAGGTTGGGTTCGGCACCCCACCCTTCGGACCAAAGGGGGGATGTTGGGACCACAACCATGTGTTTCAAACAATAGAGAGGCCTTTACGAAACCAGTGAGCCTGAGAACAAAGGAGCCACGCCAGGTTTCTGTCGTCCGGTAACTGTTAGAAATGTAAATCATTTTTAAAGTTCAAACTCTCGCTCCCTATTGGGCGACAGCGGCCGGATCCAGGTACAGTCAGGCGGAATTCCCTCTGACGTCACCGAAACTTTAATTGCCGCTGCGCGCCGACGCCCCTCGCAATCCCCGTGTGACTCATTGCTGGAAGGAAGCCAAAAGCTTCTGAGCGCAAGTTGCTGATAGGGAGCGATTCAAACGTTTGAATTTACCGACCTAGGCCGCCCTTTTTCTTCACTCGCTGGACGAGGAAAGATACCTTTTTCTTTTTGTTTTTAACACTCCACGGAGACCCAGAGGAACGCCGCGCAACCCCGCCGTTCCCACACATCTGCAGAGTTAGGAGAAACACCCCTTTCTCCTGAAGAAACGGAACCCCCGAGGCCCCGCTTCTTCACTGAGTCGACTCCGCTGATCCCTCTTCTGCCACACCGAGGACAGCATCTTTCATCCCACTGTAGGACGCTACAGCGGCCCCGCGCTTTCATCCTAGAGCTACGGAGCGAAAGGACGGGACACACGCTAATCGCGCCAAGCGATTCCAAGTAAGAGCTTTAGTCTGGGCAGAGATTTTATAGTTAGCGTGTTAAACTGTGACTGTTTGAACTGCAAGGACCGCCGTGTCCTATTTTACGTTGTTCTTTGATTGCTGTTTGTTGTTGTGCTCGCCCGAGCACACTGATTGTGTCCTATTCGGTGGATAACCCGCCGTTAGTTGCTGCCGGCCGTGCGCTCACAATACGCCGCTTTCCTATCTGGAACAAAGACCAGCGGACGGTAGACTGACTCCCGTTAGCCTACCGGCCTCTGAGGGATAGGAAGGTGACCATTGTGTTCCCCCGCACCCGCCGTTACCTCTTACAAATTCCGAGCGCTCGCTCGCTTTCCCTCTCTCTCTCTCTCCTACTAACCCACACACAATCGCACGCGCACACACTTTATACCTGTGGTGGAATCACACATTGCCTTGTGAGCAACTCCTCAAGAGAAGCTCGCCATCACCACAGCCTTTACACATCTGTGCAAGCACAGCTTTTGTTAGAGCACGCAGTGGGTTTGATCCCGTTGAACGCCAATTTGTGCGTACTTTAAAGGAGCACATCAGGCCAGCGGTTTTATGACCCTTTGTCTCGCTCTAACCGACATCTGGTGACGTATTTCACACCACGACCACCATTTTCTCTTTCAAATCTCCCGCCTCACTTTTACTAGTACCTGGCGTGACGTGTCTCGTGTCCGCCATCTTAGGTCTGTCTCAACGCGACCCCCCCAGTGGGCCACGTCCGCCATTTTCCCTCTCTCTCTCTCGCCCCTCAACCCCCACACGCACGCACACACACACACACACGCAGAGATCAATTTGCATGCTTGAGTTACTGCATAGGTAATTAGTTCGTAGTATAGTGTTTATTACCAAAGCTCAATTGTTCAACAGTTGATTGTTTAATAAACATTTTTGACTTTACCTGAGCAGTTGTCTGTAGTTATTGTGCATCGTTTATTGTGTCAACAGCTGGTTGTGATGGTCAGTGCTCGGGTTCACGCCTTCTAGATTATTTGATTGTTAATATTCACATATATTAACAGGCTGAGACGAGGATTTTCTCCCCCTTTTTTTTTTATTTGACTAAATACCGGTTGGTCATTGATCCCTGTATCCAGGGTGGTGCCCCGGAATTATTAATTTACATTAATAATTTAATTTCTTGATTAATTACATTTGTAATTAATAATCAATAACCAATCTGCCTTTAGCAAATCCCTACAGCTGTATCCTCTCTGCCTCCTTCTCTATCCAGTGCACAGTGACACCAAGGAATCCCGTCATCTTTCGGTCAGACCAAATGTCACAGTGACTGAAACATGGTCAGTGTTGCTCAATTCAGTTTTTAATTTTGAAGGTTTCTCTTCAGCGTGTTTTTGATGTCAATGTTCTGCGACACACTGGGCTGTACTTACTGTCAAGTACTGTCAGAAAGTGCAGAAAACTCTTGTTTTCCACAATAGACAGGGGCAAGTTGCAATCGATAATCAAGTTGGACAGTATTGCATTGGTGATAGCCTCCCACTGTGGATGACTCATGCTGTAATGCTGTGGTTCATTTGTGATGATTTTGTTCATCTGGTATTCTTCAAATCTGTAAGAGGTAAGTATATTAAACAGATGTCAGAAAATCCCTTAAAGCCACACATGAATTGTATTTGAAACTACTCTTTATTGCTCATATCATTAATATCAATCTTAACATTGTGTAATTGTATTGTGTGTGTGTGTGTGTTGTAAACATTACATTACTATCGCTGCTGTAGCAGATTGCAGTACTGGTCATATATTCTAAAACCTGTTTCGGGTTGAAGAGATAGTTCGGGATTGTGAAGTGGGGTTGTATGAGGGACTACACACAGTAGATGGCGGTCAGCGCACTCCCAGTACAGAGAAGCAGACACGGCCACCAGCACGTAAGATAGGCTTTACATTGCTGTGGATGGGGTCAGCAGCTAAATGTATTTTAGCCACCTAAAAGAGGCAAACCTAATAAAATTAATGTCAGTTTAAGTATACGCCATATGAAGAATATTTTCATTGCTTTACCTCGCCGTCAGACAGCCCATTCTATCAGGAAACTGAAGTTATATTGCTTGTTAATCCACTTTCTCCAGCACACCAGAGTCCATTGACAAAAACAGCAATTTTACCTCGCAGCAGGTAGACTAGCACACACAGGAGTTGCTGGTCTACGTGCTGCGAGGTAAAATTGCTGTTTTTGTCAATGGACTCTGGTGTGCTGAAGAGCGTGAGAACAAAGAGCAGTATAACTTTGTTTTCCTGTCGGAAAAGTCCGTCTGACGGCAAGCTAAAACAATACACATATTCTTAATATAGGGTACATTTAAACTGACCTTGATTTTATTAGGTTTACCTCTTTATAGGTGGCTAAAATACATTTAGCTGTCTACTGCGTGTGATACATTGACTAACGTTATGTGTATGTACCTCATACAACCCCGCTTAACAACAAAGGTATGAGTAAGGGAGTGAACCCACAGTGGATGCAACAGATTACCGTGTTTGCAATGTAACATTAACAGTGAGTTTACACTTACAGCCTCATTGATTTAACTACACAGCTGGCAAAGTTACTTAGCCAATAAACGGTAGCTTTCATTCGGAACTTACCGTTCTTTGTGCAACTTCAAATGTCAAGCGAAGTTGAAAGTTGTTGCATCTCTGTCTGTAATCTTCATGCTGCATGTTTTGCATAATGCAGTTTGTTTTTTGTTGACCACCTCGTAGTTTTATACCCAAACAAAACTATCTTTGGTATCATTTTTGCCAACTGGCGCTTTGTTTGACAATTCCTCTTCATTGGTTGTCCTGCAGTCTGACTGAATGGATGCTGTTGGATCAAAACAACGTGGATCTAATTTGATTGGACATTGTGCCGACAGCACACACACACACACACACACACACACACACACACACATATACACAGAGAAAGATACAGAGCGTTCCTTAATATCATACTTTTTAATCTTTGGGTTTTGGGGAAAGTAGCAAATCTTTTCAAGTCAACAGGCTTAAGTCCAAGGGAAGTCACGAGTCACTGATGTTAAAGTCCAAGTCGAGTTGCAAGTCTCTTTACATTTTGTCAAGTCGAGTCTAAAGCCATCAAATTGAGTCATGTGACTCGAGTCCACATTTCACTCACTATGGCTGTTCATGTCCCAGCCAAACTGTTATTCTAGTAATGTAAACAGTGCCAGCAGATGGTAGGAGCTACATTTAAATTAAAAAATTAAGACTATGCAAGTCACTGAATCCTACACAACAAGTTTCTGCAAATGATTCACAATAATTACTCTGTTGTGGTAACGTCCCTTGAGGAAATATCAAAAAGGCTTGGGCATTGTTGACATACAGATGTTCACAGCAGCAGATCGCACTGTGGTCTTATTGGTCAATGTAACGTCTGTGACGGGGGGAGTCGTGGAAGACAAAAATGAAATCAAACATGCTAGACTTTCTATTGGGACATCGGGAGGCTTCCCAGATTTGGCACGGTTGTTGTCTACTATGACACACTGCACAGGATAAAACGATGGATTATTGCGCACAACACTCATTGTCATTCACAATCCAAGCCAACACAACTATGCTGCATCGGGCTGATATTGTGTAGTCTGAACCTGGCATAAAACAAAATATGTTCACTTATTGTGACGACCAGAAAGCCAGTAGGACTCAACAGCACGACTCAGAGGCAGGGATAAAGTCCAAAAAATCCAATACTTTAATTGCAGCAGAAATAGTCCGGTACACAGAAGATCAATCCAATATCAGCAACCAAAACAGACTAGGAGTGGGCTAAAGGCAGAATTACTAATACGGGCAGAGTACAAAACACTAGAAAACTTACACAAGGAAAACTAAGGCTGGAATGCTCGACACAAGGACAAAGACGATCTGGCACAGAGAGAGGAAGACAGAGACTAACACAAGGGGAGGAAGTAATGAGACACAGGTGTGACCCATTAGGGCAGGGCAGGTAATCACGGAAGCAGGAAACACACTGGGGCAGAAAGTGAAGCATCTGCAATGACAAGACATGTGAGTATCACCAAAATAAAACAGGAAATGAACATAATGACTTGAACTGACAAAAAAACAGAAAACATAACCTTGACGTGGAAGCCGAGACTTCACACTAATTGCTGGGACAAATTACCCAGTAATATGTTCTAATCAGCTAACCTATTCTGGAGTAAGTAAACATCAGATCATAACATATCAATGCCCCAACCTCTAACCAATCAGATCACTGGGAGAAAAAAAGGAGAATATAGACATTCAGAGTGGAAGGCAAAGAAAGAATTTCATTGTACAGGGAAACTTGTTTTTAACTGTGCATATGACAATAAACTCTTGAATTGAATTGAATTGAATTGAATTGAATTGAATTGGATTGAATCGAATATTCAGAGTAGTTTCTTCATCATCAAACTAAATATCACAAAAAGGGCTGCTCTATCTACTCTTCAGTCAAATTTAATGATACCTTCACAGATTTTGGTGTTGGCTTACTTTAAATATTTGAAAGTCATTTGTTAGTGTTTCTACATTTTCCTATTCTGTTGTATGATTACAGGCTATCATTTACAGCTCACTGTGATGAACATGACTTTTTTATGTTCATTTCATCTCATATCGTATTAAGTAGCCTTTTTCATTCGTAGTTCAGATGATGTTGCTCATAATAAACAGCCCTACCTCTCTCACATGAATGCTTTTGTAGCTGGAGAGGAAAACAAAGAGCTGACTGAACTAGTTGATAACCAGCATCATTACACCACTTACCCAGATGACCACTGCAACAGGTTACTGAGGCTAGGTAACTAAAAGGTATTCTGGTTAAATCAAACTTGCTACATAGTACAGGCCTCAATTCAATACATCCATTTTTATCCGCTTGTTGCGGGCCGGGTCATGGGGGCAGCAGGCCAAGCAAAGTATTCCAGAACTCTCTACCCAGCAACATTTCCAGCTCTTCCTGGGGGATCCGGAGGCATTCCCAGGCCAGATAAGATAGGACTGAATCCAGAGGCCTGTACTATGAAACCAGTTCAACTTTCCCAGGATATATTTTTGTTATCTGGTTTGACGAATCCTATGGTTGTCTGGATAACCGGTACTACCAAGCTGGTTATCAACCAGTTCAGTCAACTCTGGGTTTTCCTACCCAGCCATGAGTGCATTCATGTAAAAGGGGCGGGGTTGTTAATTGCGAGTGTCATTATCAGAACCATGAATGCAGTAGGCTGCTTCATATGACATGAGATGAAACAGTAGAAAAAATGTCTGTTAATAAGGGCTGGTAAAATGTCAGTGGCGCGGAATGTAAAAGACAAAATGTGATCCCACAATGGAAGATCTAGGAACATTAAAAAACCATCCACAAATTCACCGTCATCCGCAACTCACATTATGTGCAGGTACCACTGAGCTATGGGTCTATGTGACATTAGTATTTTTTGCTGTTTAGTTGGATGATGATGATGAAACTACTCTGAATATGCCACATGAAAGAGTTTAAAGTAATACCAGACTGTTTCTGCTACTGAAGTAAAGGGTGAAAAAGTAGTTGATGACTATCGATCGGTCTATCTGAATGAAATGTTACATTTATAATACCAAGAGCTGATTAACAGTGTGTGGATTATGTTACGAATAAAATATGATCGGTTTTATCCTGGTTCTCATCACACAGGTGTCTCATGTTGAGATCAAAACAGAGTGTAAAAGTAGCAACAATATCACTTCAGACTAAAATGAACTTAATATTTTCAAGTAGTACTAAAATCATGTGTTTAGTGTTGTAAATGATCTCTGTGTTTGTTAGAAGTTCTTTTTTAAAATAAACAGTGGAAATAGAGGCCTGGAAATATTAAATGATTCTACTGACCTTTAACAGCAAATGGGCTCCTCTTTTTGAATTGTCACTCCGGACTTTCATTGGACTTCAAAAATGGCTGCCAGAAAATGCAGGATTTCAGCTACCTTATCCTCTAAACAACCTAAAAACTTAATTAAACATACCAATTTTCTTGGTCAAGGAATCCGGTGGTGACTTCAGAATTGTGCTCACAATACTGCTGTGGCGCCCCCAAGGGGTGGCAAGGGAAATTGTTACCTTAATCCCCTTTACTGGCCCGTATGTCAGAAGTCCTGGGTAAATGAGGTAAATGAAAACCATAAAACTTTACATATGGGGCGGCAATAGCTCAGTCCATAGGGACTTGGCTTGGGAACCGAAGGGTCACTGGTTCAAGTCCCCGCCTGGACCAAAAAAAAAAAGCGTGGACTGGTAACTGGAGAGGTGCCAGTTCACCTCCTGGGCGCTGCCAAGGTTGCCCTTGAGCAAGGCACCAAACCCCACCAGCCGCTCGGGGTGCCCGTCCATGGGCAGCCCCCTCACTCTGACATCTCTCCATTTAGTGCATGTATAGGTCCCGTTTGCGCATGTGTGTGTGTCTTTCGGACCTGTGTGTATATGTGAATTAACAACAGAGTAAAAACACTGAATTTCCCCTTGCGGGATTAATAGAGTATATAAAATTATAAAAAAAAATAAAAAAAATACAGTACAGGCCAAAAGTTTGGACACACCTTCTCATTCAATGCATTTTCTTTATTTTCATGACTATTTACATTGTAGATTCTCATTGAAGGCATCAAAACTGTGAATGAACACATGTGGAGTTATGTACTTAACAAAAAAAAGGTGAAATAACTGAAAACATGCTTTATATTCTAGTTTCTTCAAAATATCCACCCTTTGCTCTGATTACTGCTTTGCACACTCTTGGCATTCTTTCGATGAGCTTCAAGAGGTAGTCACCTGAAATGGTTTTCCAACAGTCCAACTAAACGCAAACCGGATGGGATGGCATGTCGCTGCAGGATGCTGTGGTAGCCATGCTGGTTCAGTGTGGCTTCAATTTTGAATAAATCCCCAACAGTGTCACCAGCAAAACACCCCCACACCATCACACCTCCTCCTCCATGCTTCACAGTGGGAACCAGGCCTGTGGAATCCATCCGTTCACCTTTTCTGCGTCTCACAAAGACACGGCGGTTGGAACCAAAGATCTCAAATTTGGACTCATCAGACCAAAGCACAGATTTCCACTGGTCTAATGTCCATTCCTTGTGTTTCTTGGCCCAAACAAATCTCTTCTGCTTGTTGCCTCTCCTTAGCAATGGTTTCCTAGCAGCTGTTTGACCATGAAGGCCTGATAAAGAAAACGCATTGAATGAGAAGGTGTGTCCAAACTTTTGGCCTGTACTGTATGTGATAAACATTTATTACACCATAGGCTGGTATCAGCAGTCAGTCAGCAGGAAAAACTCAAAACCCCAAAGGCAGCGACTGAAGCAATCTTTACCAATCAACAGATTTTTCAAAGAGAAAATGGCCGCCAATATAAAACTCATTTTACAGGGGGGGGCTGAGGGGCTAACCAAGTGTAAGTCCAGACCTGGAGAGTCAGTCCTAGGAGCGGCCGTTGTCTCTCAGCAAAGCTGGAAGATCAGTCCAATCAGATGGAATGAGAGTGGGGTACAGGGTTCAGAGAGCGATGGTTGGTGTAGGAGCAGTGGAGGGGTTCTGGAGACACTGGAACTGCCGGCAATGAAGGGTCTTGAATAAAAGAAGAAACAGGACATTATTGACTGGTAAACAGAGGCCAGGAATGTTCAACTTCACTAGAAAGACAAAACTAAATGCAAGAAATCATGGAAGGCGATTCTTTGAACTTACCACTTCAGTCTTTCACAGATCTTCATCACTATCTTCGCTGTCATTTTGGCCATTGCAGTCTGCATCATTCTCACATTCACTTCCACACAAACAAAGGTCTGTGCAGGCCAGGTTGTGTCTTCTGTATGAGCACCACTGGGTTGTATGATGGGTTTTACAGTGACATCTGACCATCTCTAGAATGGCCTATGGTGCAGATGGAACCTTTGTTGTGGTAGGCAGTATTTTGCCATTGGAATCTTAATAGTATCCATGTTGGAGTGGGTCAAAAAGATTTTGCCACATCACAGTTGCTTGGCACCACACCCTACTTTGGACCCGAACATGTTCAATGTGTTCTTCAAGTGCACCAACTGTGGGGGGCAACTTGCTACTTTCTGCCAGGTGTTTGCAGAGCAGATACCACCTTAGGTCTGGAATGCTATTTATGTGGATGCCTTTTGGGCAGTATACCGAGCACACAAAATTCTCCAGTGCATTTTTCACTTCCTGTGGCAGGTCGCCTTCCTCAAAGAGTTTCACCAGGGCGAGATGATGTCCCAGTCAGCCTTCATGTACTGTTAAAACCACTTGGTTTTGCTGATTCCGGAGAATCTTCCAACATTGTCTGCATCAGTGAATGCATGAAATGCTGGTCATGCTGCTGCCTTCTCTCGTCCCAGTGCCTTCCAGATTGGCTCAATCTCCAAAGCACCTGATACCATACATATTGCACTGTTTTTGCAGAGCTTCTTATAGTGTGCAACAGCCAGAACGAAGACATCTGTATCTGGGCTGAAAATGACCATCCGTGCTTTTGGGCAGTACTGTGCTGCAGCTGCTGCTAAGCATATCATCAGCGTGTCAGCCTTCTCATGGTTGTTTTCTTCAAAGTACATGCTGCGGTTGCTTCTTGTGTGGCCTGAAGCTGATGTGATGAACAGCCTTTGGGAGTTTGCATTCTGCTTGAGTACTGCTTGTGCAAGGTACTCTGTTAGATCAGCTTTGGTTTGTTCATGAGCTAGGAAACGTCTCATTGGTATGTGTTTGATGTTGGTTTTGTCATCAATCTGGTATTGAATGGGATCTTTGCCTTGTTGTCATTTCTCCCTTGTTTTCTGTTTCAGTGAGTCAGCTTTATATGTGTCAAAGACCAGAATAACCTCATCAAAATTTGCTGTCAGCATCAACTGTCTGCTATTATAGTGCTGGCCCAGATCTTTGACTGTGCTGATTGTCCTTTGTTTCTTTGCCAACTGTTGGACTAGAACCATTCCATCCACAATTTGTGGACTCTCAGAGGGTGTTAAAGATGTTTCAGGTCCATCACTATGTTCTGCAGACATCGGTATTTGTGTATTCTGTTGGACTCCTTCATTTATTTTTAGTTTTTCCAGGCAATGTATGAGCTTTGACTTGTCAGTACATGGAAGGATAGATCCATCTGGGGCAAACAATGCTCTGGGAGTTACTGTAAATTCATATGTCATGACCATAAACCCTAAAGCGACCATAGAGATCTTTTGTTTCTTTTAGATCCACTGACTGGTCACGGATCTTTACTGACTGCTTTTTGTTTCCTGACAGACACATGACATTGTTCTGCTTCTTGATTGGTGTCCACAAACTGACATTTCCATTGATGTGCTCAGCAACATATTCCTCATACAATTTATGGCCACTGTCGTCAACGTTCAAAATCTGTAGGACATTCTCTTGGGGAACATATGCATGTGTCATGAGGTTGTAAAGCTGATCACCTTCTGCATCAGGGGGATTTCTGTGACTCGGTATTGTAGACTTAATCTTGTTGACAGCATCATGCTCTTTTTTGACAGCACTTGCTTGTACCTCATGGTGTTCTTGTAGTTTATCAGCCCTGACACCAAATTGCCTTCATACTCTGTTGAGAGGCATGACATTTCTGGTGTGGTGAGAAAGAACTGCTGTTGTGCGTTGGCATTATTGGAAATACCAATTAAACCAGAGTTTATTTTTATCATCCGATTTAGTTGCTCGCATGCATGGTCTGCGCCAATGGAGACAAACGGTATCTCAGACTTTGTAATAGATATATTCCCATATATTCCCATCTTGAAGTTCATGCCATGTTTCTGGATGACTGCTCTTCAGATCCTGCATGTCTGCAATGTACCATGGCCAAAGGCATTTGTATTTCTTCCGATCTAGGGCAAAAAAGGGCTTACGTAGTGCCTTTCCTGCTTGCAGGTGGAGAACTAGATCAGAATTTCTTGAAGCTTCAATGAATAACAGGATGGTTTCAACATGGTGTAGGTAATTTGTAAGTGACTTAAACATTGCATTACAGCATTTTTCTGCTTCCCATGTTTTCAGTTGTTCGGTAACACCTTCGTCTGTGAGAGTTTGGAGCAGGAAGTCATTTGTGTTAGCAATGCATTCTCTACTTGTGCTTTTGTCAACAGCTGATCTTGCATAGGCTTCCTGGACATTACTCACTGGCTGGGAGCAGTTGGATTTGAGGTGTGGCTTTTCTGCAAAGAATTTTTCCAGGAGAAGTTCATACAGAGCCAAGTACTGTAGACAGAGCAGATGCGATGACCCAGCCTTTGGTGGTCAGCTGATAAGACTCAGCAACTCCTGTAGTGTTGACCTCAAATCTTTGTGCTCTCTGGATCACTCCAGGTTTAGGTTTGCTACATGGCTTGATGGGTACATGGTATGGAGCAATTGATTCTTTGCTTCTTTAAGTACCAGACTGCACTGGATGAAAAGTGGGATTTTCGTCCCCGTAAACGCCCGGAAATCTCACTCATTTTCGGCAGTTTCCGACAATTTACAGGCTGCGAACGTGGCGTTTACGGGTGCCACAAATTGTCGAATACGGACCCATGACGTATGTGGAGACCTCCCGGGAGGTGCTAATGGCTCTAATTAGCATATGAATAGCAGCGGAGCCGCGTCTGGCTTGAAATTCCCCACTCCAGGATTGGACGAAACCACTACTTTGAAACAAGAAATATCACTCGTGATTGGTCGGCATATCTGTCACTATTGGTCACCCTGGGTCATTATAAACGTAAACCCCTCCCCTACAATAATAAAATATAAAAATATAAAAAAAAATAATACTTATAATATAATAATTATAATAAATGTATAATTATAATTAAAAATTAAAATAAAATTATTATTGTGTTGTATATTCATGTCATTGTTATCCTATGGGCTACACTATTATTACCATCAAGGACATGAATGAATTTATTGAGTAAAGGAACATTTGCGAGGAACATGTTTATTCAAAGAAAGAGCTTTATTGACACACACAACTATGTACAAGTACAAATAGAAGATTTCAACAACAAATCAAAATCATACAGCGCCATCAACTGTCTATTATTCGCCATCTCGGAGCTGTAGGCATCTGACGGCGATCTGTCTGCATGTGCTCCATCTTGCAGACGTCTGTGGTGCTGCCCTGTAGTTCGGGTTCGCCTCCAATCTGACTGCAGCGTGGCACAGAGTTCAGTCAGCTCCTGCTGCGGAACGACGGAGGTCGCACAATCCACCCAGTCTTCGTCATCATCGTCCTCTGCCAGGACACTCCGTCTCGCTTCCAGCAGCTGTAAAAACAATCAGTAAAGACAATAAGTACTGCGCAATGCACTGCATATTGACACATCTATTAATGCACCTGAAAAATAGTCACACTGACCAACAACGAGTCTGATCTAAAAGTCACAGTAAAAAGTAAAAAAGAAACAGTAAAAGTCACTTACACACAATGGCGTCATTATCCGCATCAAGTGAATCCGGACTTGCAGACAGAGCTCTCAGTAAATAGGAAGTCACGGCCTCGTTATGAGGCGAGGTCAGTATGTGAAAAACAAAATGGACAGTTAAGATCGGTCAGTAACGTGTCTGAACGTTTCCTCATACAGCAGAATGAAAGCATATTCTTTAAACTTACCCTCGCTCCGGTTCGTAGTGCATACAATTTGTCTCCGAGTTGTGGAGATAGCGTACTGCTTCCTGTAAATTACAAGACCAAAAAATACACTTTAATAACCAAACTTAGACTGGTTCTGCTTCTTCATTTATTCTTTTACTTTTAGCTTAGCTAGCAGTCACCGAATATATTCTTACCGCCGTTTGGGGATTGTGCACCCGTCTTCTCTTGTTAGTTAGTCTCCTCCACACGAGTTTACTGCGGTGAACTGCTGAGTCATATCGGCAACAAACACAGCAAGCTGGCAGACAGCCCACTGATAGTGTTCAGCTGTGTCTTCGTCCATGCTGAGGAGTTTCCGGGTGTTGAAGGAGAGACGCTGTTCAGCCATTGTAGTTCACGAAACAGCAAAGCAGCGAAAAACACGCGACATGGAACAGACTGTCTGAATGTACAGGAGTGAAAACAGGATTGTTGATATGCTCGTCTTGCGAGGTCTTCCGTTTGAATCATGCCGAGCTCGCACGTGATTGGACGAGGGCTAGACGGCTCGTCAGGCTCCTCCAATCACATGATCATTGTTTATGGAAGAGGTCACTGCAGTCATGCCACTATGCACAGTGGTTGAGCTCTAGGAGACTGTGATGTTGTTTGCATGGAGTGCACATTTGACCTTTGTGGCAAAGCCTGGTTAAAACTAATTGTTGAAATAAACTGTTTTGTGTATCTTTTTTATTGAACATTGACCATTGCTAATGACCATACACAGTAATTAATCTAGCATACTTTCATGAAATAAATCAATTCAAGCTAAAATTTAAGAGTCTATAATTAGGCTATACTAAGCCTTATCTATTTATACTAGAGATGAATGAAGTTAATACCTCTGTATATCACCTCTGTGTGAGGAGTGAAACTCCCCCTGCTCCCCTGGTTTGCATTTCTATAGCTCACAGCATGTTCATTTACATGTTAAAGCCTCCCCTAGAATTAGGTGAAGGGGGGACAACTGCCAAGCAAGGCCCACGACAATTTACGAGTTTCCGGCAGTTTTCTGTGTTGCCTGTAAATTGCCGCACGCAGCCGTAAACCTGAAATTCCATGGCAATTTACAGTGCCGCATACTGATGGAAATCCCTCTTTTCATGCAGTGCTGGGTGCAATGACTTCTCCTGGAGCATTGGCCTTCTGATATACTGCAGTGATTGTCCCATGTGTGGTGCCTTTGCCATCAGCTGTGTCCTCAGCAAAGTCAGTATTGTCTACTGCAAAGAACACAAAGGTTCCTTTTTTGAGGAAGTGAGGAATGTAACCATCAAACCGCCTTGAGTTTTCCACAACAGCATTGGCTATAGCAGTTTCCAGAAGCAGTGTCCGACCATATGGTACACAGTAGCTCTGTGAATGAAAGAGGTCCATTAGTTTCTTGTTCCTGGGGTCATGATGAATGGCAAGTGCCAAACCCAGAACCTGTGGATTTTCTCTGGCATGCCATATCCGGAATGTGTCTGTCATCTGCTTAGGTTGGTGTTGCACCTGCCTTTTGGTTTTGAAAGCATACATGATGTTCTGGCTTATTGTCAGGGCTGACTGGTCCATTGTCCTACTCCTGATCTCTGTTTGCAACTCCTCTTCAGGTCCTACCAACATCCACCGTATAAGGCTGTATAACTCTGGTGGAACATCTTCTGCCTTGCTCAATACAGTAACCATGCCTGATTGCTCCTTCTTGTTGAAATTCACAATACCTCTGTGTGTTAGCTGAGCTGTCTTGTACAACATCTTCATGTTGTCCATTTCACTTGCATAGTCCTGTGTCATAGACATGTGGGCCATATCTTCTTCACAGGCTTCAGGGCAGTAAAGAATGGGTGGCTTGTTTCTGGCTGTCTGCCTCACACTCTACACTTGGTAAATTCTGACAAATCTTATCCTTCAGCTATTGCCCTGTCAACGTTGGTGTGTGCTTCTGTGCCTCCTCACTGCCACCAAACATAGAAATGTATGTTCTCTCTATGTCATCCATGGTGAGGAATGCTTTGTCTTGAGTTTAAATGTCAACAAGATTGATCAACTCGATCAAACATGACATCTGCATGGGCAGGTCTGCTGTTGTGCATTTGGCTTCATCATGGGTATGATTCCTGAAGACATGAAACACATGGTCTCTCCAGCACTGCCTATGATATCTCACATCTATTGCATGGGCATCACTCGGCGAAATTGCAGTGCTTAATCTTGTTATCAACATTGGATCTTGGGAAATATCAACTGCCTGCCTGAGTGCCATCCCTGCATTCTGAGTTCTACGTTTAAAGAGAGCTTGACCATTATCTGTTTGACAGAAGAAGCATAGGATGTTGAGTAAAGGTTTTGTTGCAGATCTTGTGAAAGGCATTGAGGTCCCTGGTCTACTGGCTCCCATTTCTGTGCTTGATCTTCTATAGCCATGTTTTTTTTTTCAGCACAGTGTCCTGTGGAGCGGTCTCTGGCTCGCTGTAACTCTGTCTGGTGTGTGGCACAAGAATAGCAGCTTCGATGCCAAGTCATTTTCTTGTGAAGAAGCATTTCTTTGGTACATCCCTGGAGAAGCCTTTGAATTGCAAGAGATTGTCCATCATGTACTCTTGCTTACTCAGTCACCACATCAGGTGCTTTCTGGTAGGAATCAAACCTGGGATTGAGAACTAATTCCGCTTTGCTAGCATTAGATCCCTGACAGAAAATGCATAGTTTCCAGTCAACAGGTTCCTCTGAGTTATCATCATCATTATCAGGGATTTCATCCATCATGAGATATGCTCTGAAAATACAAAACAACCACCACCATATTATACATAAGTCAGAGGCATCTTTAGAAAGTCACTGAAAATTTCGTGGGTTTATGAACTTGATTATTACTGTCATATTTATATTACGTAGTAATAACAACACCAAGCTAAACTGTGGCTATCATGTTTATCATATGGTTTGCAAACTATTCTAGAATTATATTAAATGCTATTAAAACACTCTTTAGGCCTATACTGTAACTAACTAATGTAAACTAGTAGCCTAATATTACTACTAGGCTATTACATAATAATTACATAGTAGGCCTAATAATGGCACTTAGCTAGATAGTCTGGCTGTCAACAAGTGGTTTTAAGATCATTTGACAAAGCCATGAGAAGCTATGAGGGTCACCTAACAATACTTAGAAAACACTCCATGTTGCAGAATAGTCTACTGTAGTTAGCTACTGTAACTAAGTAATAAATCTAGTAGTATTACTACTATTACATATAGGTCTTAATGGCACCTAGTTAGATGCTTTGGCTGTCAACACATGGCTTGAAAATCATTCTACAAAGCTATGATAACTCTAACAATAGTTAGCACATGATATTCTAGTTAGCTACTCATTTCTAGCTAGCTATCAAGATCAAGGTCGCTGTAGCTAACTACGTAATGTAATCTAGCTAGCCAGATAGCTTGGAACTGAAAACAAAATTTTATTTTTGTCAACATATTATATTATAGTATAGTATAAAATAAGCATGACATTACCTGTTATCAGTAGGGGTGTGACGATACACTCAGCTCACGAGACGAGACGATACACGATATTGGGTTCACGAGAATGAGACGAGACGATATTTTCACATTACTTTTAAGAAAACTAAAATGACAAAATATATGACTGGACAAAGAGTTTTTATTTGACAGTCACAAAACAACGCAGGGGCCTTTTGAAATGTTTTATAACTTGCATCCATGCATGACTTAAGCATGAGCTTTTAACTGTTGAACCTCTTTCCACAAATAAAATTAAATATTTATTTTTTTAAAGTGCAAACAAAACGTGCAAAACTGCAACCAAAGTACTACTCTGTCAATACAGAGAGCAAAAAAGTGCAAACAGAGACTGACCTTTTTTTCCAAGCATGATATTGACAACATGCTACAACTACACAGCCTAGCCTAAGCTATGGTCATGTTCTTTTTCAAAAATATGAGCATGTCCACGTTTTCTGGCAGCAGTTGAGACCTTTGGGCACTAACTATGTCTCCTGCAGTTGAAAATACACGCTCACTTGGAACAGAGGTAGGAGGAACAGAAAGGTATGCTTTGGCAAGGTGAGAAAGCAAAGGATATTTGGAGCAGTTTTCTTGCCACCACTTCAGAGGGCAGCTACTGAGAGGGATAGAGGCCTCTTTTCTGTAGTCTTCAATTTCCCTCTCAGCCTGTTCTGATCTGTTGGACTGCTCTGGCTCAGTAGAGAAAGAGTTCCCTAGCAGGTCCTCTAGTGCTGTCTTTTTGGGAGGAGGTTCGGTCACTTCGGGCTCAGCTCTCACAGCCTCCTCTCTTCCATGTGTGGGACAGTGAGCTCCACCTGCTGCCTCTTCTCCCCTCTCCTCAGCTGTGGTCTTTAAACAGATGAAACAATGGTGTTAAATTAAATAAGCAGCAGCCCTCCTCTCCCTCTCAACACACACACTCACTCTGATGCTCTCATGTTTCTAACACACACTGCATGAATCCATTAAAAATTTTCAGTTGTTAATGGGAACATAAATTGAGTGTTACACACATACACAAAAGATGGAAAACAATTTAAAGTGATATATATATATATATATATATATATATATATACCTGAATTTGCTGCAACTGTTTCGCCTTGTTCAGTACCCTCAGGAAGACGGCCTCACACTGGTCATGGTCTAGCTGAGGGAGAGTTCGGAACCTTGGGTCCAGTGCAGTGCACTCCAGCAGATAGTTGTATGCATCCCAGCTGTATCTGTCTGCAATATTCCTGAGGATTGCCGTCTTAGTGTTGGCCATGGTGGTGGAATCGCCATCATTTGGTGTCATGCTCTGTTCAATCATGCTCTTCAGTGGCACAATGAGAGACACTGTGGGACTTTTCTCCTCACACAACACTGTGGTGGCTGTCTTCAAAGGATACAGCAGCTTCACAAGGTCTTCGGCATCTCTGATATCACAGCTGTCAAGTGTATCAATGTTTCGGGCGTTTTGTCTTATCTCTGAGCTGGTGAGGGCTGCTGCTACGGCCGCTTGCTGTTCGAGGTAACGCGCCAGCATATCCAAAGGGCTGTTCCATCGCGTCGTAACGTCCATAATTAACTTGTGTGATGGCAGTTGTAGCTGCTTCTGCTTGGACATTAACACTGCGGTAGCTGTTGAACTTCGATGAAAAAAAGCAGCCACGCGTCTCACCCGCCCGAGCAAACGAGTGACGCGGGGAACACCGAGGCCAGCTTGGGTTGCAAGGTTAATAGTGTGCGCAAAGCACTTAATGTGCGGCTCCAATCCCGCCTCGCGCACGGCCACTTCCATGTTACGTGCATTATCAGTCACAATAGCGATGCTATGGTTTGGTCTTTTAAGCTCCCAGTCAGTCACAGCTGCTTGTAAAACCTCACCTATGTTTGCCCCTGTGTGGGACTCGAAAAGTGGGCGAGTCTGCAGTACAAAACTTTTCATTTCCCAGTCATTGTTGATTGTGTGGGCTGTAATTGTGATATAGCTTTGCGTACCTCTCGATGTCCAACCGTCTGATGTTATGGCGATGCTTTCTGCGTCTTTCAGGCTCTGTACAACTTTGGTCTTCGACTCTTTATAGAGGTTCGGGACCACTGTGCGAGTAAAATGCGTGCGTGATGGGATGGTGTATTTCGGTTCCCTGAAATCCCTGATTTTCTACCACAGAAAATGGCCTCATATCAGCTGCAATGAAAACGCCGATTTCCCTCGTTATTGCCGTGGCCCTGGCGCTTGGCTCTGGAAGTTTAGGTGCAAAGGCGTCGGTCAGTGTTGTCTGGCCTTTAGCTGTTTTCCTCACAGGTGCAGTGGATTTTAGTAGCGAGCTGTGGTGGTTCTGTATGTGTCTTTGCATAGTGCTCGTGTTAGCTGCGGTGTGCGGCATTATTTTCTTACACAGCTTACATATTGTCCGTGTCTTGTCTGTCACTCGGTTGCCGTTTATTATTTCCACTGGGTACCCAAAGTGCTGCCACACAAACGATTTGAATGTGGCGGGGGCATCTTCAATGCAGATATTTTCAGACTCCGACGTCATTCTGGCTGCTGCTCATTGACTGTATACTGCTGCTGCGGCATTCCTTCTCCTTCTTCTTGTCAGTTTTTGGCAGACTAGACGCAGCAAAGGCGCATTACTGCCCCCAAAGGACACAAATAGATGTTTAGATAACTCACAGTCTGATAGGCTTCTGCCCTGTGCCCGCGAGACAGCTTTTCACTTAAACGAGAAATATCGTCACGATTTTATCTTGCGAGATCTCGTGGCACGAGATCTCGTCACACCCCTAGTTATCAGTCTAATGGACTCAGCTAGAGACAATAGTCATAAAGTTGTGCTCACCAATTGTGTCCTTGAGTTAAACTTTCACCTTGCAGTGTGATGTGCACTGTGCAGCATCAGGCTAGGCCAGGGTTGGGGTGAGAGTGTGATGCACAGTAACAACAGAGGCAGTACATATTGTTCTGAAATGCATACATTTATGTCTAAAATCAATAGAACTAATGTAAAATATCAGATCTAATCTTATTATAAACTATAAAGAGATTCTGATTCTGATTAAAAAAAGAGTTGTACATAAAAACCTCATAAAAATTAACACCTCTTCTGTGACAGAGAGACAAAATAGAGTTAACCATTAAATATCAGGTCTCTATCATCTAAAGCAGTGTTAGTGAAAAAAGTAATATTAGATAATAACATCGATTTACTCTGTCTCACTGAAACCTGGCTTAGTCTAAATAAATCCACTCCTCTCAGGCATAATATTACCCACATTCCTCGTGACATTTGCCAAGGAGGGGGAGTTGCAGCCTCCAGCATACTGCTGCTGCAACCTGGCAACCTCTGCCCTCTGGGACGGTGTGAGATGGTTGTCACAAAGGAGCGAGGTGGGATTGGACTTTTGAACCTCAGGCCCCAACTCATCTCTTTCCTGTACCGTGGTCACCAGAGAAACAGGCTCTGCCTCTCTCCATGCTTTGAGGAGATTGAGGTGGTGAAGGAGAGACGCTGTTCAGCCATTGTATGTATGTGACTTACGGGGGGCAGTAGCCTCAGGAGGATTAGGGTTGCGATTTCCTTTGCCACCTCTTGGGGGCGCCAGAGCAAGTTCCTGAGAACAATTCTGGGGTCACCATTGGATTACTTGACTTCCTTGAAGCATAAGATTTGCATGTTTAATTAAGTTTCTAGGCTGTGTGAAAGCAGAGGTAGCTGAAATCCTGTTTTTTCTGGCGTCCATTTTGAAAGTCCAAAATGATTCCAAGATTCCAAAAATGTGTAGGTTTGCAAATCCCCATGAAACCCCCACAGAAATACATAGTGAACCTGACTAATAGTGGTACATGTAATAAATGTAGTTTATTTGCTGCACTGGGGGCGAGGCATAGTGAATTTTGAGTGTGGCCCAGCACTATGGAAAATCAGCCCCCTGTAGCTGGCATGGAGCCACATAGCATAGCACCTCACTGCTAGCACCTCTGCTAGCAGTCCTCTGGCAACCCCCGTGCAGCCAGGAGGCTGGGTGACTATTCAGGAGAAGCCTAGTACCAAGCTGAAGCCCACAGTTTACCACCAGCCTGTTCACGTTTCTAACCTTTTTTTTCCCCACTCAGTGACACACCTGCTGAGGAGAAAACTCTGGTCATTGGCAGCTCTATTCTGAGGCTAGACGTGAGGCTAGAATCACCAGCAACCATAGTCAAATTTAAAACTGCTGGCTAAGGACAGACGTAGATTCAGTGCGAATCTTATTCATGTCGGCAGTAATGACATCCGGTTACACTATTCGGAAGTCACTAAAATTAATGTTGTGTCGGTGTGTGCATATGTAAAAACCATGTCGCACACAGTAATTTTCTCTAGACCCCTCCAAAATCTGACCAGTAGTGAGATGCTTACCTGCATGTCATCATTGAATCGCTGGCTGTCCAGGTGGTGTCCAGCAAACAATGTGGGCTTCGTATACAAATTGTGGACTTTCTGGGGAAAACCTGGTCTGATTAGGATAGACCACATTCATCCCACTTTGGATGGAGCTGCTCTCATCCCTAGAAACCTGGACAAGTATATTAGTGATTCAAAACGCTGATAACCTAGAGTTGGGACCAGGAATCAGAGTTGTAATCTTAAACACTTCTCTGAGCTTCTAGTGCAGTTACCCATGACGTTACAAAAACAGTGTCTGTCCCTCAACCACCTAAATTATTTAAATCTAAACTTATAAAGTATACCTTTGTTGCACTGAATCTGAGAGCTGCTACCTCAAGTTTGTTGTGCTTGTACAATGACAATAAAGAGATTCTGATTTAAAAAAGAGTTGTACATAAAAACCTCATAAAAATTAACACCTCTTCTGTGACAGAGAGACAAAATAGAGTTAACCATTAAATATCAGGTCTCTATCATCTAAAGCAGTGTTAGTGAAAAAAGTAATATTAGATAATAACATCGATTTACTCTGTCTCACTGAAACCTGGCTTAGTCTAAATAAATCCACTCCTCTCAGGCATAATATTACCCACATTCCTCGTGACATTTGCCAAGGAGGGGGAGTTGCAGCCTCCAGCATACTGCTGCTGCAACCTGGCAACCTCTGCCCTCTGGGACAGTGTGAGATGGTTGTCACAAAGGAGCGAGGTGGGATTGGACTTTTGAACCTCAGGCCCCAACTCATCTCTTTCCTGTACCGTGGTCACCAGAGAAACAGGCTCTGCCTCTCTCCATGCTTTGAGGAGATTGAGGTGGTAAATCTGTGTTGCCCCTCCCCTATCAGAATGCACAACCTCATAGTCGACCTCACCCATTCGTCGTGTGACCACGAAGGGTCCTTGCCACTTGGCGAGTAATTTGGAGCTGGAAGAAGGGAGTAATACAAGTACTTTATCTCCCGGTGCAAATTGTCTTAATCTAGTTCTTCTGTTGTACAGGCGCTGTTGACGCTCCTGGGCCCTGAGCAAATTCTGCCGTGATAACCGCCCAAGTGTGTGGAGTTTTGCTCTAAGGTCCAGGACGTGTTGAACTTCGTTTTTGCTTGGGCTTGGACCTTCCTCCCAGCTTTCTTTAACCAGGTCCAGAACCCCACGTGGTTTTCTGCCAAACAGCAGCTCAAAGGGAGAAAATCCTGTGGAGGCCTGGGGTACCTCCCGCACTGCAAACAACAGAGGATCTAGCCACCTATCCCAATTGCGGCCACCATCGTGTACAAACTTACGGACCATGGACTTCAAGGTTTTGTTCAGACGCTCAACAAGGCCGTCGGTCTGAGGGTGGTACACACTAGTCCGAATTGACTTGATGCCCAATAATCCGTACAGTTCTCTTAGTGTGCGTGACATAAACGAGGTGCCCTGGTCAGTTAGGACCTCCCTTGGGATCCCAACTCGGGAGATGACCTGAAACAGCGCCTGCGCAACACTCCTTGCAGAGATAGTACGCAGGGGCACTGCTTCTGGATATCGCGTTGCATAATCCACCAGAACTAACACAAAGCGATATCCACGTGCACTCCGGTGAAATGGCCCGATGAGGTCCATCCCAATACGCTCAAATGGAACCTCAATGAGTGGTAATGGGCGCAAGGGTGCTCTTGGGATGGCCGGTTGGTTCACCAACTGGCATTCAGGGCAAGATGCACACCAACGGCGTACATCTCCCCGAATGCCGGGCCAATAGAATCGGGCCATTATCCGGTCTAGTGTTTTGTCATACCCCATGTGCCCAGCCATCGGGTTATAATGAGCCGCCTGGAAAACCATTTCCCGGCGGCTTTTTGGCACCAACAACTGGAAAATTTCTTCTCCTGTCTGAGTGTCATGATCCACTCTGTATAATCTGTCCCTAACCAATGAGAAGTGTGGATATGTTTGCACTGTGTCAGGGTGTGCCAAATGACCATCAATTTTTATCACTTGGTCTAAAGCAAAACGCAGACTATCATCACGAGACTGCTCGAGTGGAAAATCTTCCATGGAGTTTAGCACAGGAACCCGTGGAGCCTCCTGCAAAGACCCCGCCGGTTCCCCCTCCCCGTCTGCAGCGTCGGACAACCTCACATCACCACTGAGCACCACACACATATCCCATGACCCTACCGATCATGAACGCACCCCCACACATTGCCCCACTAACCTATTAAACCCGGGCCAATCAGCGCCCAAAATCAAGGGGTGCGTCAGGTGGGAGCTAACCGCAGCCTTAACACTATGCTTTTTTCCCTTATGCCGAATTTCCACGGGCACTACAAGGTATCTGTGGATATCCCCATGCACACATCTAATTTCCACCCACGATGCCTCCACCAAAGCCCTGGGCCAAACCAGGTTCTGATGGATTATAGACTGCATACAGCCCGAATCCACCATTGCCTGGTGCACACCCCCTTGAATCCTTACCGGAACACTGTATTTCCCTCCTGGACCGGGGGAGGGTGTTGGTGGGCCTGCAACCCAGACCACTTGGCCGACCTCCATGAGCGGGCACTTGCTGCGGAAGTGACCAGGCTGCCCACACCGCCAACACGCCTGCCCCGACACCTGAGGATCCCTCTGTAAGTTGAGAGCAGTGGCTGTAGTGGCTGGACCCTGAGGAGGAGAGAGAACAGAGGGAGGATTAGCGCGAGGAGGAGGAGAGGGCAGAGCAGGGGTATAATGCTGTGGGATGGGGAGGGGTGAGGATCTCCGGCGAGGCGCCGGAATTGGCCGGTTGGATGGAGGTGGCCGAGCCTCAGACGCCTGGCCCTTGGGGTGGACAGCGAGATGATCCTCCGCGAGGGTGACGGCGGCTGCCAGATCCACGGGGCAGTGACACCGCACCCACTCAGAGGTCCCCGTCGGAAGCCCCGCCGTGAACTGCTCCACCACGACCAGCTCCAGCATCCGCGCCTCGCCCGCAGACTCCCCCGGCTGCAGCCACCTGGTTGCCGCGTCCCTCAGCTGCTGAGCGTAGATGAAGGGACGGTCTGCAGGTCCCAGCTTAGGACCTGAACCGACGGCGGTGATCCTCGCACGTGTAGCCCATCCGGTCGAGGATGGCTTTCCTCACGTCCGGGAAGCTTCCCCGCGAGGAGGCCGGCAGGCCGAGCGCCGCAGTCTGTGCCTCCCCGGAAAGCAAAGGCAGCAAGCGCATGGCCCGCTCCGTGGCCGGCCAGCCACACGCCACCGCCGTCACCTCGAACATGTCCAGGAAGGCCTGGGGGTCATCCGCAGCCGTCATTTTATGCAGAGTGACCCCAGAGAGAGGGGGAGAAAGAGGGGAAGGCGACGCGGCTCCTGACCGGGAAAGCAGCCCCTCCAGCAGTTGTGTCTGCCTCTCAGTCTGCGCATGGAGCGCCTCCAAATGCCACGCATTCACCGCCACTTGTTCCCAGTGCATGGCCACGATTTCCCCCAGCATTTGCGCCAATGCTGTCACCGGCTGAAGCTACTGTTGATCAGGTCATTGTCCGTGCTGCCCCACGTTGGGCGCCAGTGTAGCCGTCACGCTACGTCCGTGGGTTTTTCCTCAGCACAAACACACCTCTCTCTCTCTCCTGTAGCTGACCACTAACCACGCCCCCCTCCACAATCTCATTATTAGACTCCATTGGATTCAGTCAGAGTGTACATAAACCCACTCACTGTTTTAACCATACCCTTGATCTTGTTCTGACATATGGAATTGAAATTGAAAACTTAATAGTCTTTCCACATAATCCCTCTCTACCAGACCATTATTTAATAACTTTTGATTTCTTACGAACTGATTACATGCCACTCGGCCAAAGCTACTACATTAGATGTTTATCTGATAGTGCTGTGGCAAAATTTGAGGAAATCATTCAATTTACGTTAAATTTGAATTTGAATTTGAATTTATTGAAGGATAGCCCCTTGAGATGTAGCATCTAATTTTCGAGGGGGTCCTATAAACACAAATACAAAAAAAGGCATACAAACAAAACAGTCATACATAACAAAAATACACAACAAATACACAAACACAAAACAATACACACAATACACAACATCTTGCTCACCCTCTCCCTAACCCACCCATACCCCCACCTCCACCCACAGCACAATGCACAAGAGAATTGAAATTGGAAATCATGACCTAAAACAATCCTATCAACACAGAGGAATTTTCAATAACTAAAAATTAAAAACATGAGCAGATATTTTAAAAGAGAACATAACGACGTCCTGAAGCAATGGAAAGACTTAACAGATCTCTGTTTAAAGAGACTGATAAGATGTGAGCTAATCCATGGTAAGTGTCTATCCTTAACTCTAATTGTTTTTATGGGAGCATGTTTATCACTTACATTCGTAAATTCAGCATAAAAAGAAGTTCCAAGCATCTTCAACAAAGGGAATTAACTGAAGTCTGTCCCAATTAATAGTAGTTAAATCATGAATAAAGCAGTCCAAATTAATGTTCTCACATTGTCTAAATGAAATATATTTAGGAGGAGATCTTGAAAATTTTGATTTTCCAAATACAAAAAATAACAGAGTGACCACTTAAACAATCAGACATCACACCAGATTTAATTATTCTTTCAGGATTTGACAAGTATCCAATCCAACAAAGTTGAAGACCAATAATCTACTCTAGTAGGTTTAATACCCTGTTCCAATGTAACAGAAGTTTCCTGTACTGACCTTAAACTCTCCCACATAGAGGGTTAGGGTCAACTCTTTAGCACCTCTTAAAAAGAAGTAAATGAAACAAAGAAATTTAGCTCCGTGGTGCAACTCCCAAAATTAGAAGAAAATTAGAAGAAATATTGTGAAAATTTGAAAGAATCAGAATCAGAATCAGAAATACTTTATCGATCCCCAGGGGAAATTGTTTTCGTTACAGGTGCTCCTTACAAGTGTAAAAAGAAGAAGATATAGGGCAAACAAGTGTAGAAAAAAGATATAGTGCAAAACGAAGCAAAATATAAGAAATATAAGAAGATAATTTACAAAATATATATGTAGAGCCCACACAACATAATTTACAATATATACAGGAACCTTATATACAGACTGAACAATACAGTCAGTTATTGCACGGATTATGTTGGAATAAATATGTTATAATTTATTATGAGTAAGTGACAGTGGTGAAACAGTCCAAGGGCAACTCAGAGGGAGGAGTTGTACAGTTTGATGGCCACAGGCAGGAATGATTTCCTGTGGCGCTCAGTGGTGCATTTTGGTAGTATGAGTCCCCCACTGAAAGTACTCTTGTGCCCGACCAGCACATGGTGGAGTGGGTGTGAGACATTGTCCAAGATAGTTCGCAGTTTAGACAGCATCCTCCTCTCTGACACCACCACCAGAGAGTCACACGCCATTCCCACAACGTCACTGGCCTTGCGGATCAGTTTGTGAAGTCTGTTGGCGTCCGCCACCCTCAGCCTGCTGCCCCAGCACACAACAGCATAGAGGATAGCACTGGCCACCACAGACTCATAAAAAATCCTGAGCATAGTCCGGCAGATGTTGAAGGACCTCAGTCGCCTCAGAAAATAGAGACGGCTCTGGCCCTTCCTGTAGAGGGCGTCAGTGTTCTTAGACCAATCCAGTTTATTGTCAATGTGGATCCCCAGGTACTTATAGTCCTCCACAATGTCCACACTGACCCCATAGATGGAGATCGGGGTCACCGGTGTCTTGGTTCTCTTCAAATCCACCACCAGTTCCTTTGTCTTTGCCACGTTGAGCTGCAGATGGTTCTGCTCACACCATGTGACAAAGTTATGCACAGCAGCCCTGTACTCATCCTCATCACCCTTGCTGATACATCCAACTATGGCAGAGTCATCAGAAAACTTCTGAAGATGGCAGGTCTCAGTGCAATAGCTGAAGTCCGTGGTGTAGAGGGTGAAGAGGAAGGGAGAGAGGACAGTCCCCTGCGGGGCCCCGGTATTGCTGACCACTCTGTCTGACACACAGTGTTGCAAGCGCACGTACTGTGGTCTACCAGTCAAGTAGTCCACGATCCAGGACACCAGAGAGGCATCCACCTGCATAGCTGTCAGCTTGTCACCCAGTAGAGCTGGACGGATGGTGTTGAACGCACTGGAGAAGTCAAAAAACATGACTCTCACAGTGCTCGCCGGCTTGTCCAGTTGGGCGTAGACGCGGTTGAGCAGGTAGATGATGGCGTCCTCCACTCCAAGTCGGGGCTGGTAAGTGAACTGGAGGGGGTCCAAGAGTGGCTGGACCATGGGCCGGAGCTGCTCCAGGACAAGTCTCTCCAGGGTCTTCATGATGTGAGAGGTCAATGCCACGGGTCTGTAGTCCTTGGAGCCACTGGGACGCGGCGTCTTTGGCACAGGAACGAGGCAGGATGTCTTCCACAGCATGGGGACCCTCCGGAGACTCAGGCTCATGTTGAAGACATGCTGAAGTACTCCACATAGCTGAGGGGCACAGGCTTTGAGCACCCTGGGGCTGACACCATCAGGGCCTGCAGCCTTGCTTGAGTGGAGTCTCATCAGCTGTCTTCTCACATGATCGGTGGTGAAGCACATTGTGGAGGTGTCAGGCGGAGGAGGGGTGTAGTCCTCATGATGAGGAGTGTGGTCAGTCTGGCTACTGGGGGAGGAGGTGTGAAGGGGGCTCACACTGGAGGGTAGAGGGGTGTAAGCAGGAGGGGTGGGGGAAGGTGGAGTGGCTGTTGGTTGAACAAGACAGTCAGCAGAAGAGTCAGTGGGGGGGTGGGCGGGACCAGCAGTGTCAAATCTGTTAAAAAACTGATTCAGTTCATTGGCCCTGTCCACGCTGCCTTCAGCTCCTCTGTTGTTGTTGGTCCTGAAGCCAGTGATGGTCCTCATTCCACTCCAGACCTCCCTCATATTGTTCTGCTGGAGTTTCCACTCCAGCTTTCTCCTGTACCTCTCCTTAGCCTCTCTGATCTTCACCTTCCGTTCCCCCTGTATTGTTCTCACCTCCTCCCTGTCACCAGCTCTGAAGGCCCTCTTCTTGGCGTTGAGGATGGCTTTGATGTCCTTTGTTACCCATGGTTTGTTATTTGGGTAACAATGGACGGTCCTGGCTGGGACAGTGGTGTCCACACAGAAGGTGATGTAGTCCGTGATGCACTCTGTGAGCCCGTCAATGTCCTCCCCATGCGGCTCACAGAGTGCCTGCCAGTCTGTCACCTCAAAACAGCCCTGCAGTGTCTCATAAGCCTCCTCTGACCACCTCCTCACTGTCCTCACGGTCGCAGGCTGGCTCCTTACTAGAGGCACATAGCAGGGGTTGAGATGCACCAGGTTGTGGTCTGATCTACCCAGAGGGGGGAGGGGGGAGCAGCTGTATGCGTCCTTGGTGTTTGCATACAGCAAGTCCAGGGTTCTCCCTCCTCTAGTGGGACAGCTCACATACTGTGTGAAGTTCGAAAGTGTTGTGGTGGTGACGTGGTTGAAGTCACCCAAGATAGCTATGAAAGCACTCGGGTGTTGAGTCTGCAGACGGGCTACGGCGGAATGAATGACGTCACATGCCGACGTCGGGTTGGCAAAGGGGGGGATGTAGACGGTCACCATAATCACGTGTGAAAACTCCCTGGGCAAATAATACGGTCTGAGTCCAACAGCAAACAGTTCAATATCCGGGCGACAGATTTGTTCCTTCACAGTAATGTGAGCGGGACTGCACCACCGGTTGTTGACAAGCACGGCAAGCCCCCCTCCCTTGCGCTTACCGCTTTCGGTGCAGTCCCAGTCGGCCCGAACAGTCTGAAAGCCGCTGATGGAGACGTTGTCGTCAGGAATGTCCTTGTGTAGCCATGTCTCTGTAAAACACATCAGACTACACTCCCGGTACTCCTTCTGACTCCTGGCGACTGCTGTTAGCTCGTCCATTTTATTTCCCAGTGACCTCACGTTGCCCATGGTGATAGAGGGGAGACCCGGCTTATATATCCTCTTCTCCATAAGCCTCCGTTGTCTCACCCTCGCTCTTTTCCGCTTCTGTTTCATTCCTCCCCTGCATCCTCTGTGAGTTTTCCTCCCCATTTCAGCCGGTATCGCTGATGTTCCAGCCGCCAAGCCGGCCGGGCCCAGCGCGATCAGATGATCACTGGAGTAAACAATGCGGCCATGGAGTTGTTGCGCAGTGGTGCCGGGTCCGAGTGAAAGTAGTAAATAAATAGTAAAGAAATAGACCAGAACTCTCTCAATCAGCATGTTTAAAGAGGGCACAGCTTTGGAATATTGGTCGTAAAATACAAAAACAAGTAATAAGGTATTAAGCAAAAAAAGTAAGAAATTAAGAAAAACAAGCAGGAGCGACCGCAACAGGCTGCATGCACGGTTGGCGCATGCGCACTACAGCAAGGAATTGCTGTTTAACGTGTTGGTGAATATTCTCAGTCATTCAAGCAAGTCCAGTTGCCTACGATGTAGCACTTATAATTGCTTTTTAACCAATCTGCATGAATCTTGCTTAGTAAACATTAGTAAAAATTACAATTGATCTTCTGATTGCTTAGACTCTGTACTTGTTGTATTAGAACTTAGCTGCATTTGCCACAACTGACCATCAAATTCTGCAACAGAGACTGGAACATATTCACACTGTATTGGCCTTAAAGGTTTTGCACTAAGGTGGTTTAGATCCTATTTATCTGATTGATTTCAGTTAGTCCATGTTCATAATGAATCATTTTTGCATATTAAAGTTTGTTTCAGAGTTCCACAAGGTTCTGTGCTCGGATTGATTCTATTCACTTTATATTTTCGCTTCCCTTAGGTGATATCATCAGAAATCACTCTGTAAACTTCCATTGTTATGTAGCTGATACACAATAATATCTATTGATCAAGCCAGAAGAAACTGATCAATTAACTAAACTTCAAATATGCCTTAAAGACATAAAAACCTGGATGAGTTCCAATTTCCTTATGTTAAATTCAGACAAAACTTAAGTTATTGTTCTTCCCCCCTAACACCTCAGAAACCCTCTATCTGAAGATATAATTTCTTTGGATGGCATTGCTCTGGCCTCTAGCACTACCGTAAGAAACCTTGGAGTAATATTTGATAAAGATTTGTCTTTTAACTTCCATTTAAAACAAACTTCAAGGTCTGTGTTCTTTAATCTGCGTAATATTGCAAAAACTAAGCCTCCCAACAAGACTTTTAAAAAATGGGCCACGCATTTATTACCTCTAGGCTGGATTACTGCAATTCCCTATTATCAGACAACTCTAGTAAGTCTTTAAAAACTCTCCAGCTGATCCAGATTGCAGCGGCATGTGTACTGACAGGAACTAAGAAGAGGGATCATATTTCTCTTGTTTTAGCTTCTCTGCACCGGTTTCCTGTAAAATCCAGCATTTAATTTAAAATCCTTCTCCTAACTCACAAAGCTCAAATTGTCAGGCTCCGTCATATCTTAGAGAGCTCATAGTGCCCTTTTATCCCACCAGAACACTGCGCTCTGAGAATGCAGGGTTACTTGTGGTTCCTAAAGTCTGAGCCAGAGCCTTCAGCTATCAGGCTCCTCTTCTGTGGAACCATCTTCCTGTTCCGATCCGGGAGGCAGACACCATCTCCATTTAAGACTAGACTTAAGACTTTCCTTTTTGATAAAGCTTATAGGCTCAGGCTTGTCTTGGACCTTTTCAAATATTTTAATTCTTTAATCTTCTATAATTGAGAAATAAATACTTCATCAATCAATGTCATTTGATAACCATGTGAAGTGCCTGACCAAATCTTACTCTTTTCATTTAGAAATCTTAGTATACTGAGTTCTGCAGTTTCAACCGCTGAACTGGAATGCATTTTACATGCCTTCATCTCATCTTGCATTGCACTGTAATGCACTTTTCTCCTCACTGTGTATGTCTGCTCTTGCCTGACTACAAACGATCCAGAATGCTGCTGCAAGACTACTAACTAGATCAAATAGACTCTCATAATGCCCCTTTACTAAAACACTGGCTCCCTGTCTCATATAGGATCCAGTTCAGATTCTCATTCTGACTTACAGAGCATTACATGGTCAGGCTCCTTCTTATGTGGCCAGTCTACTTCCCCCATATTCTTCAGCACTCTCTTCAATCAAACATGCTAAATTTTCTGTCTGTCTCTCGCACTCACCTTGAGACCCGTGGTGATCAAGCTTTTCTGGCTGTAGCACCAAAATTTTGGAATGCTCTGCCTGCTACCTTATGGTTTGTTAACTTTATGGTTTCTTTAAAAAGCCAGCTAAAGACACACCTGTATAGACAGGTGTTTCAGTAACTTGTATGCACCAGCTCTGTATTTTATCCATATTTGTGTGTTGTTGTTGTGTATAGTGAATTTATTTATTTTTTTGCAAATTCTTTTGCTAGTTGTTTACTTTTAGCTACGAGGTTCACATAGACACTTTGTCTTCTGTGTTTTCTTTCTTTGTTGTATAATGCACTTGTGAGGCACTTTGTGATCTATGTCTGCAAAAAGCGCCATATAAATAATTTTTCCTTACTAACTTACTTATAATGCATAAACCACAGAGAGACAAAACTCATATTAATCCTCCATTAAACTTCTGCTAAGATCGTGAAAAAGCCAATGCCAAAAATGTCAACGTGACAGAGCATTACCAGAATCAGTACCTATAATGTAATGACTGAATTTCAAATTGTAACGCCCTCAGTTGTTCCTTAAAAAAGGTTATCTTTGTAGCCATGCAGATAGTTTTTATTTTATGTAGCAAAGTTGCAGTGCTTTGACAAGATGAGACAAGTCAAACTGTTCTGTTCAAAGTACAAGTCAGCAGCAGTATGTTTGCTCTAAAGGCAGCCTCCTGATCATTTAGCTGTCAGCAGTTTAGGAAAGTAGTTCCAAAGAAAACATTTCACAGTGAGGCCTGTGGATTATCCACGGTAACAAGGCCATTTTCTGGAAGGGCAAGTTACTGTTGAGTTTTAAAAAATATCATTTTTCACTGGCCACAAACAAAATACCATTCTCATCAGAGAAAGAGAAGAGAAAGAGAAAACATGTTTTCTGTGATATAGGTGATATTCTCGTAGATTGTTTTGTATGATATCCCTACAAAAAATGCATGCATAACAGTTTGTATGATATTTTATGAATTAGCGCCCCAGAATGTCATTAACTTCTTGATGTACAGTTACATAATTAACATAAAGTTAAAGGTTAGGTTTAGGAATAGCGACAATGTATCTTAAAATGATCCAAAGTCCACACAGTTCCTACAACGTGACTCCAGGGAAAAGTCCCTGGGGGAAAGTCTTGTAAGTGCCTCCTTACAAGAGTGCTCAGGACTGATTTTTTATTTTCTCCCCTCAGTGCATTGGTCACATAATTGCAGCCTTCAAAATATATGTAACAATAAAAGTAACAGTTTGTGAGAACAGCCTGCGTGAACTGATCTTTAGTATCTTTTGATACTAAAAGGCCACATCTTTTTTCATGAAGAATCTCATTTAATGTTATTTTGTGTAATGGGTGGAGTTTGGACCCAATAGCAACACCAGGGACAGGCAGAACAGTTTATACTGAGCTTTAATGGTGGCTGTGGCTCAGGAGGTAGAGTGGGTCATTCACTAATCAGAAGAACAGCGGTTTGATCCCTGGCTCCTCCAGTCTGCATGTTGTAGTATCCCTGAGCAAGATACTGAACCCCAAATCGCTCCTGATGGCTGTTCCATCGGTGTGTGAGTGTGTTTAAAACTGAGTAGCAGGTAGCACCTTGTATGGTAGCCTCGGCCACCAGTGTATGAACGTGTGTGTGAATGGATGAATGTGACTCATAGTGTAAAAAGCACTTTGAGTGGTCAGATGACTATAAAGACATTATAAAGCAGGTCCATTTAATGCAGGAAATACTGGTTGGTGAGGCAACCGAGAGAGTCAATGTACAGTTTCAGAGTTTCCAGGGGAACAGAATTAGTCTGCAGCCCTCTCCGTGTGGAACGCTGTGGGAGCACACAGTAGAGTTGGCCGGGCACACGCACACTGCAGACAGGACCCGTCTTCGTCTGAGGGCAGTCCTTCTACACCGATGTCTTCCTCACCGTCAGATGGTGAGTCCTCCACTTTGGAGGGCAGAGGCACGTGAGCAAGAGCAGGTTCCTGGGTCTCTCAAAGGTGCCACTGGCTTCCCCCTTGCTGGCTAGTCTGTGTGTCACCGATGAAAATCCGTGATGAGTGGGGGATTTAGGATGTGGGACCCAGGACCTCTCTTTGGGACCGTATCCCTCGCAGTCCACCCAGTCCCCCATCGATGAGCCGAGGTGGCGGTGGAGGGGTGACTGCAGAGACCAGAGGGCTCTCTTGGACAGGCTTCACACTGTAGGCGTGGAATGATGGGAAGATGCCCATAGACGGGGGGAGCTTTAGTCTCACCCTTGCGAGATTGATGACCTTCTGGATCTTGAAGGGTCCAATGAACTTGGGGGCCGACGTGGACTCCATTTGCAGAGGGAGGCCCCAGGCCTTGGTCCAGCCTGGTAGATGGGTGTCACAGAGCGGCGCCGATTGATGGATGTGGAGTAGCAGTCTGCTGAGCGTAGGAATGCAGCCCTGGCTTGTTTCCAGGTCCAACGGCACCGACGGATGAAGGCTTGGGTAGAGGGAGACCTCTTGCTCCTGCACAGGTAAGAGCAGGGACTGAAGGCCGTAGGCACAATGGAATGGTGAGAGCCCCGTGGCAGAACTGATCAAAGTGTTGTGAGCATATTCCACCCACAAGAGTTGCTGGGACCAGGATGTAGGGTTCTGGGACACACACCGCAGGGCTGTCTCCATCTCCTGATTCTTTTGCTCTGTCTGGCTGTTGGATTGGGGGGTGGAGCCTGGAAGACAGACTGCCAGTGGCACCCAACAGCATGTAGAACTCTTTACACTCCAGAAGATAGATGTTAACGAAGGACCCTGGTTGGAGGCCACATCGACACGGATGTGATGGAGCCAGAACACATGTTGCAGGAGAAGGGAGGCAGTCTCTTTGGGAGCTTGGGGAGAGGCACAAAGTGAGCCATTTTACTGAACCAGTTTATCACTGTCAGTATAACCGTGTTACCATCTGACAGTGGCAAACCGCTGACAAAGTCCAGGGAGATTTGGGACCATGGACAGTGAGGAACAGAGAGGGGCTGAAGAAGGCCCACCGGGGCCTGATGTTAGGGCTTGTGTTGGTTGCAGACAGGACAGGCACCTATGAAATCTCAGATGTCCTCCTCCATGGTGGCCCACCAGAACTGCTGCTACAGTATGTCTGTGGTTCTCTGGATGCCTGGATGGCAGGACAGCTTGAGGTGGGTCCTTCTGACCAAAGTGTCTGGGGAATCAACAGTCGGTCGGGAGGACAGGCGCTGGGACCGGGCTGATTCTCGAAGGGAAGCTTCAATTCTTTCTCTCGATCTCCCAAGTGATGTTGGCCAGGAGACGAGGGACAGGAAAGATGAGGTTCGTCCCTGATTCTAGAGTCTCCTCTTCTTCCTGGAACTGATGGGAGAGAGTGTCCAGCTTCATCTTGCCGGACCCTGGCCAGTAAGATAACTAGGGTGACCAGATCTTTACTCACCAAATGTGGGACAAAGACTACGTTTGTGTGGGACAAAGCAGGACAAAGCGGGACAATGTGGGACAATGTGGGATACCAATGCATCGAGATAGTCTAAAATAACTTGAAAAAAAAAAAAAAAAACATTTCTATTCTGCCCCTCAGCTTATAACATTACTATGCTTTGCGGTCTGGTTGATTCAGTAGCACATAACAGTCTTTACAAAAAACTTTCTCAGACTCGCCTTGCACTGGTTTCACCCATGGATAGATAGTTTTGCAGTCTTTGTTGTAGCTACATTTCCTTTTCTTAGCCTTTGTACGGGTCGTTGTTTCCTCCCTTTCCTCTATGTTTTGCTGTTTTGCATTAGTTTGTTGTTGGTGGGCGCGTCCTGAAACTGAGGTATTCAGCGTCCCACTTTGATTGACATGATCACACAGCCTGCCCCGCCCCCTGATGACAGCACTCACTGCTTTTTTCCACACAGCCATTTGTCAGATTATAAAACACGCATTTCAAAACTGAAGCCTGACTGTCAACAACAATGTGGGACACCATCTCAATTTGCGGAACGTGTGAAAAGCAATGGAAATGTGGGACTGTTCCGCGCAAAGCGGGACATCTGGTCACCATAAAGACAATGTAGTTGAACCGGGTGAAGAAGAGGGACCACAGAGCCTGACAAGAGTTCAACCTCTAGGCAGTTCGGATTTACTCAAGGTTTTTATGGTCAGCCCAAACCAAGAACGGCAGCTTGGTCTCCTCCAGCCAGTGTCACCACTCCTCTAGGGCCAACTTGACTGCCGGTAACTCCCGGTTCCTGATGTCGTAGTTAAGTTCTGCAGGGGACAGCCACCAAAAGAGGACACAGGAATGAAGCTTCTCATCAGAAGTGGAGTGCTGAGAAAGGACAGCTTTCACCAGAGGCATCATACCTCAACCCAACGGATTGGCGCTCTGGGTCAGGCACTTGGAGGATGGGAGCAGACGTGAAGCGGGTCTTGAGGTCTTGGAAGGTTCTGTCCGCTGCAGGGGTCCACTGGGAAGGCACCCTGAAAGTTGTCAGAGCAGTGAGAGCAGCAGCCACTGTGCTGTAGCCCCGGATGAATCGCTGATAAAAGTTGGCGAAGCCCAGGAAGCTTTGCAGCTGTTTGTGCAAGGCAGGCACAGGCCAAGAAGAGACCGCTGACACCTTCTCTGGATCCATCTGCATGCTCCTCTGGGCCAAGATGTATCCAAGGAAGGAGACAGACAGAGCATGAAACTCACACTTTTCTGCCTTGATGAAGAGAGAGTTCTCCAGGAAGTGCTGCAGGACCATCTGGACGTGGTCGACGTGCTTCTTGTGACTCTAAGAGAAGATCAGATGTCGTCAAGGCAGACCAACACAAACTAGTTCAGTATCAACACGTCGTTGACCAGGGTCTGGAACACTGCAGGGACATCGGTCAGGCTGAAGGACATCACTAACTATTTGTAGTGGTCGGTGGGGGTACTGAAGGCAGTCTTCCACTCGTCCCCCTCTCGGATGTGAACCAGGTGATAGGTGCTACATAGGTCTAGCTTGATGAAGATGGTTGCTCCTTGCAGTAGCTCACAGGCAGATGAAATCGGGGGAGAAGTTAATGGTTCTTAATGGGGATGTCATTGAGCCCATGGTAGTTGATGCACGGCCTCAGGGTTCTGTCTTTCCTCTCCACAAGGAAGCCGGCTCTAGTGGGTGAAAAAGAGGGTCGGATGATGCCAGCAGCTACAGAGTCATTAATATACCTTTCCATGGCCTCCCACTGCGGCCCAGAGAGTGAGTACAGGTGTTCCTTCTGAGGTGCTGTTCCCAGCTGCAGGCTGATGGTGCAGTCATAGTGTCCGGAAGGAGAAGTCTGGTGTGGGACAGAGGTCTTGTTGGGGTCCTACTCACCAGTATTCCTCCATCTACTAGTGAGCCTTGCCTTTTGCTAGACAGTGGAAGACAAAATGGCAGGCCCTGCTGCAGTACAGACAGTGGTTCCCCTGGCAGCAGCACACTTGTTTGCGCTGCCAGACTGGTGCGACCCAACTGCATAGGTTTGGGCCCCTCTGGCTGCAGTGACTGGACTGGTTGGCACTGCAGGACCCCTGGAACGGGATGATTGCTGACATCCCTAGGCCCCCTGACGACGTTCGCACCTCCGAGCCTGGATGCAGAGATCCACTTTGATGGCTTGTTCCACCACTCCATCCAATGTTGCTGGGACATCATGGGACACCAGTTTATCTTTTATGTAGTCTGCTAACCCATAAAGAAAGGCGTCACATAATTACTCTGGCTGGCCTGGGTGTGGAAGTCGATGGAGTAGTTAGCCACAGTCTGATCCCCATGACACATACTCATGGCATCTGCTCCATAAGCACCAATGCCGAAGACCTTGATGGAGCTCAGTCGAGAAAGCCAGGAGGGAAAACCATGCAACTGTCTTCTTCTGCAGTTCCCCATAGCTGAGCTCTGTCTGTCAGGTAGATAATGGTGAAAGCCAGCTTAGCTACCTCCGTGGCAAAAGTGTGGGGCTGCATTTCGAACAGGATGGAACAGTTCGTCAGGAACGGGTTGCACCCCTCTGGCTCTCAAATCAATGTTCCGGGGTGGGTCCAGGCACTGACACAGGAGGTGCAGGTGGTGGCGTGGCTGGAGGTGCCGCAGCTGAAGCAGCTAAACCATAAGACATAAACAACTGGAAAGTGTTTCGCAATAATCATTAATAAGTTAGCGCTGGCACGGTTTACTACTGGCTAGATTAACAGGATTAAAACTTCACACATCTGTGGGAAAAACGTATGTTAAAAGATGGATTTTGGACTTTATGGCTAGATATCGGGTCATTCAAATGAAGATTGATTAGAATTGAATGAATTGATAATTTTAACCTGGCTCTAATCTGTCATGTTATTATATAGGTCATATATTTGCCTCCCATGGGCTGTTGCTACTACTTAGGTGAGGCCATTGTTATCAGTTTTTAAAAGCCCAAATGAAGATCTTCAGTGGTCGCAACATGTTTCAATGATTTAGCTGTTACAGTAAGGCTTTGTAACATTTCCTTCCTTGATGATAATTAACACCCAACACACTTTTTTGATGTATGTATGAATATACAGAGCAACTAGTCATCTCTTTTGTCTACCACATCTCCCAGTGTTAGATGTAGTGATCATGGTGGACTTTTGGCCTCTGTGTCAGACGTTATATGTTCTCCTCAGATTAGCTTTCCAATGCTGTCACAGAAGATGGATTCAACACCCTGTAAAAAAACACTTTAAGAAAAATGTTGATACAAACCAACACACACCCTGTATTCCTTCTGAGTTTCCCTGCGATGAATTCCCCAGCATAAACACTATAAATTTTGTCTCTGTTTTTGGGCTGAGGTCCAAACCCTCTGGTTGAGCTCTGTTTGTGTAATTTCTCCCATCCTGACCAGATTTGGCCACAAGTGCCTCCCACTTGGAAACAGGAAGACTGCCTCTTTTTCTTCCTCTCTAACCTTAGTTTGTCCCAGAGTATGACTCTGAGTACAGACATGATTAAGGATGTGTATGCTCGCAGGAATCCCTCCATTTAGACTGGAGAGTGGGGACAAGCTCCAGCTGACTCCACTGTCTTTTTCCTAGCAGGATTACAGACTTACGATCCAGTGAAGGGCCCTTCACATTACATAAGACCTGTAGCAATGTCAAATGTCAGCATTCAACCCTCCCAAACAGTCCATTGGTGCTGCACTGCATCAGCCAGCATCACCACCTTGTCAGTTTTGTAAGTCTTACTTATTCATCATACTTGGCTTTTCAGAAGATAATTATAAGAATTAATGCATGACTATTTCAAAAAGAAAAGAGGGTAGGAGGACAAAATGAAGAGGAAAATTAACATGTTTACACTTCCAACTCGTCACATATTGCTGCTTAGTCAGTGGACCTTCATGTCTACATGACCCACCAGGTATCCTAGGTGCGTCTGGTGTTGACGTTTTGGGATGCTGTGTCAATTTACACCTGTTACATGCATTATGTCTTTGAAAATACACTTCAGTTTTCACAGGAAATGTACAGTTTCTGCTTGTTAGTTGCATACAAGTTTAATTGTTTATTAGGTTTATTTCCTTGTGCAACAAAAGCATGTGGTTAGATTTAGGCAACAAAGGTATGAGGTTAGGTTTAGAAAAACATGGTTTGGCTCAACATTCATATGGGAAGTGATCTCTGGGCTTCACTGACCTGAAAGTTGGGTGTTTGATGGACCAATCCACCACCCCTCTCTCCCACCCTACAGGGACTTTACAGTTCCTTAAATTAACAATGCTGTGCTGCGGTGTATCAAACTGATGCCGCCTGGCAGCATTATAAACTGACGCCCCCTGGTCTTTTTTCATTGGTGGCTGACACAGAAATCCCTGACCAAGCGCAATATTTGACATCTTGAGAATGAGAACAGGCTGCATACAGAGTACAATTAAAGAGTTGACAACGACTGCACTCTGTTTTTCTGTGCACGAAAGCTTAGCAAGTAGAAAGTCCCTTTTACTAGCTGAATGTGGCAACACATTTTGACAAATGAATGTCGGCCTCAGTTACACACCGGGTCTGGTTGCATATGACGCTGCTATATAGTTCATTTTTATAGAAGTTATTTCGATGCATAAAACTTCTTAAAAATTGTTAGGACAGCCAGCTGGCAGGCTGTCAGATCTGTAAGGTGATTTTTGAGGATAATGATGTGTAAAACAACAGCTTATTGTTTAATGGTATAGTCATATGACACACTGTTTGAAAGCTACAATTGCCTCCATTTCATCTCTCACACAGTCTCAGGGGTCCAGACCAAATATTTGTCCAAACCCATTATTACATCCATAGATTCCACAAACTGCTGTTGCATCATTTCAGATGTTTATAATTCTCCTTATGTTATCCATATCTCCAGTTCTGCATATAAACTAACCCAGCAGGGTGCTGCAATGATGTAGGGGTACTACTGAGACCTCACTGAGCCAATGGGAGCTTCCAGTGCTGTCACTATGGCCAACCACAGCCTGAGCTGAAGGAACACACGCCACTATAATTTCCTGTGGTTTCAAGCTTGTTAAAAGGCCAGCAATTGGCCAAGGTCATGGGTCTAGTGTCAAAAATCATGCCTCACCTCCAGTGGAGTTTTGTTGTTACAACAACTTCTTGTTTTATGGCGGAACATGCAAAAATTGCCACCACAAACATGCCAATGCTGTTTGACAAAAACTCACAGTACTACTTTCTGTGTGCACTATGTGGTCCCAAAGATCACACAGTAATTATAAGTGATGCTGCTGTATATCAATTGTAGATCACACCATGTAAATATGGCAAAATGTACAAAATGGACACCACACTACAGCAGAGCTGTTCGACAAAAAACAATTTTCACCAGTAATCATCGTCAAGGTCCTGACACTTTTTAAAAGAAATATGAGGTTTGGGGCTGATCTGACCATCTACAGGGGAGTTACAAACCACTTGTATCTGTTTCATGGCAAAACATGAAAATTTGACACCTTGCCAGTCACATGGTTTTACGAAAAGTCAAACAAACTTGTTTGGAGTTTGTTAAACTATAACCCCTATAAATAAAAAAAAAACCTTAGATTGCACAATAAATTAAAAATGGCTGACTGCCTGTTGCATTTAGACAGTGGCTCAGTCAGGACATACATACATATGCATACAAAATTTTGTTCGTGTGTGTGCGTGGATGAGAGTGAGTGTGCGTGAGGGGGGTTGTATGGGATCAGGTAATTTTATTTTTTTTTAGTATATTGTATTGTTCTGAATTCATTGGTTGGTCCTTTATTTAGTTTTCATGTCAATTGAATGATTATGTTCATTCCATTTATTTGGTAACTCTGGCCAGAGATCCCTTTTCTTGTTTACTCTTTTTGTTTTTTTGTTGGTTTGTTAAGGGGCTAATCATGTAAGTTTAATGATTTGTGTTTCATAATCTTTATTGAGTTTCAGCCCTACGCTGTTAATACCTTTCTGTGTCGTGTTTGGGACAACTGTTGTGTATTTTTTATAAGGGATTTGTCTTGGGGTATATTGTGTTGATTGTTATCCTTCTCCTTGTAGTTGCTGAGAGCCAGCGGTGGTGGCGGTGTCCCAGGTGGTGGTTTCCCTTCATGTGCTGTGATTCTGGACTTTGGTTTCCTTTGCACTCAATTTTTTGCTGTGTGTGTGTGTCACATACGAGTGGGGTGCTCCTTCTTTAATTTTGGATTCCTCACCCCGTGTTGCTCCTCACTGTTGGTAAGCCTCAGCCACTACTACAGGGTGTTAGTTATTTAGTTCTATTTTTGAAATAATCTTTAACCTATATTGTGAACCATTAAATAAATTTGTTGCTCATTTGTTGAACTTTGAACCGTGTCTCCTGCCCTCCCTTGTATTACTTACCTGTGTGCCTTCCTATTACATTTATATTTATTTAAAATTCCCTGGGTGAAATTCCCAGAGCGGCGTTGTTGATTTTCTCTTCAAATTCCATAAGCTCAACTTTGTACCATAAAATTGTATCAGCCCTCGTATCGCCACATATGGATTAGTAAAAATCAGGGAGAGCTTCCAATTGTTCATTACAGTTCTTTTTTTCTTATGTACTTTGGGTAATTCTTTGGGTAATTTTGGGGATGGGGGGTCAGTAAGGAACAGATCTACTTTGTATCAGACAGTCAATAGGGGCTTTTATTTCATAGAGTCTAGGCCATATGAATAATTACTTATCTAACATATATCATTTACAACATACAATGGGTAGAATAGAATAGAAAAGACTTTCTTAATCCCTGAAAGACAAAAAATAACCACACCACCCTCAACAACATCACGGTGGTATTAAAATAGTCATAAAATTTGCTTGTATGGAGATGACCTTCTGATTTATGTTTATGTGGCATGGTTATGTAATTATTTACAATTAACGAGGAAGCATCAGATCCAGGCTATGGCAACAAACCATTACAAATTGAAGAAATTCAAATTTCAGACAAATGCAAATTTATCTACTTAGGAGTATCAGTCACAAGACAATTAAAAACATTTTCATATAGAAAACTTTGTGATGTTACTTAATCATCTAAGGACATAGCTAACTCAGTGGATCCCTCTCAAGCTGTCCCTGGCAGGATGACTAAACTTGATAAAAATGAACATTCTACCAAATTGTACATATTTATTTCCATGTGTCCCATTGTTCATCTCAAAATAGTTTTTTTTTTGTTTCTCAAGATTCGATTTTTTTCCTCATACATATGGCAGGGTAAGATGCCATTGCTTCAGAGATTTCAAAATGATGGAGGCATGGGGCTCCCTAATCTCTGCCATTATTACTGGGCTTCCAATACCCATTGTCTCCCTTTCTGGACCCATTTTTATCTTCAACTTGATAGCCCAGATTGGACATCTCTGGAGCTTAAATCATGCCAGGATATTTTACTCCCAGTACTCCTCAGAGCCCCACTCATCTACTCTGTGTTAAAATCAATAGGCAACCAAGTTGTGCCCCTTAAAGTGTGGGTCCAATTTAGGAAGTCCTTTGGCTACAGAGACTTCTCCTTTAGAGCCTGGTTGCTTCTAATCATCCCTTTACCCCATTTTGGTCTGACTCAACTTTTTTGCTTTGGTACAGGAAAAGTATCAGGTGGTTCAAAGATGGCTGCTTTGTGTCTTTTGATAAACTATCCGCAAAGTACGATTTACCCAAGACACATTTTTTCTGATCCCTACAGATCAGACATCATGTCTGTTCAAACATACCTTGTTTTCCTGAGGAACTTGATATCAATCCAGTTGACATGTTTCTTTCCTTTAATCCGTTACCTAGAGGTGCACTGTCTTATTATACAGAAATTATACAGAAACATCTCAATGCTGACATGTTCACCTCTAGACCGAATTAAGGTAGCCTGGGAACAAGATCTGGGACCTATATCTGAGGACCTATAGGTCTCTATTCTTTCAACAATACATAAATCCTCACTTTGCACAAGACACTGCTTATTGCAATTTAAGGTGGTGTGTAGGCCCACATGTCAAAGGTTAAGCTATCTAGCATCTACGCTGATACATTCCCACCTGTGACAAATGCAAAAACAAGAATGCCACCTTGATCCATATGTACTGGCTGTAACCTCACTTGCGAACATTTTGGAAAGATATGTTCCATATCCTGTCTAAAAACATCTGCACAGCACCATAGGGTGACTTTTGCTCTGCTCTTCTTGCTCAAATGGAAGGAGGCTGCCTCACCCACATCTGACCTGTTGCTTTGAGACATAATGTCCTGCCTAGAATTAGAGATGCTGCATTTCTCTGCCTGTGGTTTAGAGAAAACAATTTTTAAGACCTGGGGACCGTTTTTATCTCATTTTCGCAACACCCAAACAACATAAGCTCTGAAAGTGTTTTAATTCAGCCCTTGACATAAAAACCAAAAAAAGTAAAACTTGGCTCCATGGATGTTGCTATTCTGCATGTTAAATTGTAGACATTCTGCCTTAGAAATATTTAAAGGAAGGACAAAATGGGGCTAGAAGGAGGATAGGTGGGGGCTGGGAGGGAAGGGCAGTTGTATCATATAAGGTACTATTGTAATCACTTCAGGATCATGTCTACTTTTGTCTATTCTGCACACTGATGTATACTGTGTGGCTCTGTGGAATGTGTCCGCCCAACCCTGGCTTTTTCTTCTTCTTTTGGTTTTGTTTTTCATTTTGAAAACCTTAATAAAATATTTTTGAGATAAAAAAACTAAAATTGAGCATTTAAAATGGGGTCCTCATACTGTTGGATTTGTGGGCCTTAATGGACGGAACAATTACAAGCGGGTCACAAAAACATTCAAACCAGCAACGTTATAGGTAATCTTAAGGTATTATACATGACATTACATACATTAATCATCAGCATTAAAACAAAGGACAAGGATAGCAGAAGCCACATTTTACCAACAAAAACACAATGTAACCAGCTTGCTATAGCGTGACAGCATACAACGGACTGGTAACGTGCTTTGGCTGGGCTGCATAATATAAAATGCAGGTTTAAGTTGTGTAAAGTAACTTTTTCCAGAAATATTTTACAGCAATCAAATACAATTACTTGTCGCTGTCATCACATTTCACTCTCCATTCTGAGTCACCACTATCATGCCTGTTTTAGGTTAGGCTTTGTGGTCAGGTCTAATTATGCTGTACTAAATCATGCTTTCTATCAAGAGTCAAAAGCAACATCATTAATCCAGCAGCAGATGGAAAGGTCATATATACTGGCTACATTTAGACATCTGCTTTATTACCAGTAACAAATCAGCCTCTGTGTCATTTAGAGTCACATAGGACAATCTGGTATACCATTTGTGACCATCTGGTAATTCACCACATAAGGAGAAGCAATGCTGTTGTGGGGATAGTTATATAGAAGGATTAAGTAATAGATTGTGTTTTTGACTTGAATGATCCACAGATTGTCAACTGTGTAGCTGTGTTTAGTGTTGTCCTTTCCATGCCAGAGATACTGTCCATAAAGTCTTGAGTTTTATTGTTTTATACGATTACCATTAAAAATACTCCCATTAAATCCCATCTTAAAACCCATCTTTTCTCCTTGGCTTTTGGCACCATGTGAGATGTTGAATGTATTACTATTTTTATTGTTTGTTTGTACAGCTGTTTTTATGTCTTTTATGTCTTTTTAAGCTATTCTTGTATTTTATTCTTTTATTTATTTTATTTATTCTTCTGTACAGCACCTTGGTCCACTGTGGTTGTTTTAAAGTGCTTTACAAATAAAGTTGGATTGGATTGGATTGGCTAAAAGTTACAGAGGAAAAGGCCCACAGCATTGTATGTGTGTTACTGCAGTAACTTCATTCATCTCACAGACTGATTTAACACAGCTTGTGCAACATATAGACCGATGTCACACTGTAGACTAATTAACAGACAGATTGAACAGAAGAGCAGCTCTGTGTCTCTCTGAGTGTTGATGTGAGACATGTGAATTAACCTGTGAGTGAGTGAGGGGGCGGAGCTGTGCGGAGAGTGTAAAAGAGGAGAGATACACACTGGTATGCGTTATGTGGCACAACTTGACCCTATATCAATATAAAAAGTACTGTCTAAATCTATATCTTCCTTGAAAATATATCTATATATGGTAAAGAAAAAAAAAAAAAAAAAAAAAACAATATACCACCCAGCCCTAGTTTGTTGCTGTTTCAGTGGCCCTACAAATACTTCCTTACTTTTAATCTTTTAACCCATTCATTTCCCAATCCCAAGTCTTTTCTATGCCTTTTCAGCCAAGAATGGAAGTGATTCCAAAGGTACATTTTGACATTCCCACCCATACTGAAAGAGTCTCTTTAGTTATCCACATAATTAAGGCTGCCCTGTTGCCCTGCCCAGTGGTAATTTTTTTTAACTCTGTAAATTCAACCCTCTCTTCACTTTTGGGCAGAGAAGTTGCTTATATTTAATTCTGGCTTTCTTATTTTGCCATAGGAATTTCGATACAACTTTGTCTAACATTTTAAAAGTAGCTTTAGAAATGACAAAAGGCAGTGGCTGGAACAGAAACAACAATCTTGGTAAGACATTCATTGTCACTGTTTCTATTCTTCCCATGAAAGGAGGAATCTCCCATCTGTCCAGATCCCTCTTTATCTCGTTATCAGTTATCAGTTTTTCATAAATTGCTTCAAACAACTGTGAAGTAATAGTTGTAAAAATAATACCCAGGTACCTAAACCCTTTATTAGTCCTTTAAAATTAACCATTTCCACTAGTTCTGTGAGCATTATAGCTACTGAACTGGATTCATTAGAAAATTATCCCAAAATGTCTCCATATTTATTCAGATTGTTCAACAGGGCTGTTATAGGTAAAGGTAGGTCACTTACGTATGTCTTTATTTTGTCTTACTGACTCAGCCAACGGTTCAATACTTACAGCAAATAGTAATGGACTCCTTGTCTGACCTTTCTTTTTAAGGGATACAAATTTCGAACAGCAACTATTAATTCTAATTCGTGGTTTTGGATTTTTATATTCTTCACCCATTCACTCATAGTTTCACCCATTCTATGAATGTTGAGTGGAACCCATAAGTCCATAGTGTATGGTATAGGAGGTTCAATTTTATGCAGTCAAATGCCTTTTGTTCATCTAAACTAAGCAAAATGGTTCTTTTATTGTATGATATAAGATTTAAAGTCCTTCTGATATTTTAGCACCTTGTCTGCAAGGTATAAAACCTGTTTGGTCATGTTTGATTAGTTTAATTATGTAATTCTGCATTCTTTATGCCAATATGTTTGTCAGTATCTTCAAATCATTACAGAGCAAGGCCCTGTTTCCCAGTTTCGATGTACCTTGGTGCTCTATGAAGGTCTCTAAGATATACCTTACTTAAGGAACTTCTTTTCCTATCCGTGTTTCCCAAACTGTCCCTTAGCAGGTGCTCGTAAGGAGGGCTGCTAAGGTACATTGTAAGTTGGAACTGTCCTTCACCATTGTGCTGAAAGGGTATTAATCAATACTGCACGCATCGATTGATCTCATATAAAAGTAAATAAATGACACAATTTAAAAAGTATTGCCATAATAATTTTACCCCCATCAAATGTTATATCATAAGTTAGGCTATGCCTTTTACAGAACATCTGCTCATCTATTTGAAGCCTAATCCACACAAACACAGGTATTTTTAAAAGCAGCACGTTAAAACTAAATGTCTGTGCAGACAAGCGCTTTGACACCGTTTCAGGAAAAATCCCCATCCTAATATGCCTCAAGCATACCACATTAAAAAATTACTTACATGCACATCCCGTTATAAACAAGGAGACTAATGATGAACCAGAGAAATGTGATTGCTGCTCACCAATAATGCTTTTGTTATTGAAACATTTAGAACAGCATACGTGTTTGTCTCTCTTTTTCCATCATTGCAGTTCAGTGCCAGTTTGTGTCTTACTATACTTGGTAGCTCTGGAAATGTGCGGGGACACAAGGGCAAGCAGATTCAGGATCTCCTCACAAGGCAGCCGGTATTTAAACAGGATGGCACTGTCTGAGAGGACATCAAGCGGGCTGAAATTTGTCCTTATTAAATGATTAACATCAACCAAATTGCTATGCGGACGGCGACGCCTTTGGTTCAGTTGATTGAGCGTAACGATACGCTGTAATGCAGCCATAATCTTGTCTACAATAAAGCAAGCAGAGACGACATGCTTGACCGCCCATATAGCTGGTGCCGCCTGCTTGATTAGTTATCAGCCGGCCTCATTAGACTTCAACATATACAATCAAACCACAATTAACATACAACACATAATCCATATATTAGCCCCCAATCCATATTACACATTGCTCTTAAAAAATATATAAAAAGTTACGAAATTCTTGCACTATGTCCTGAAATGAAATGATTGCACAATGCCCTATACAGAAATTAACCACAGCAACAATGGCCTATGCCACATTATTGCACATTCCCCTCTTCTCACAGCAGTGCACTCAGACACATCCACTTCATTTCCTGCTGTTAAGTAGCTTGATTGATAGTGGGATAAATGAGAATTTGTACCTGTTCAACTTACAGTTGGGTACCCTGTACCTTCTGCCTGAAGGCATCAGTTCAAAGTCTTTGTAGAGGATGTGATTCGGGTCTGTGGTGATTCGGGTCAGTTCAAACTCTTTGTAGAGGATGTGATTCGGGTCCTCTTGGTTCTCCTCCTTGGACCTCCGCAGCGGGTATTACCAGGTTCCACTCTCCCCGGAGGCCAGATCCAAAACACGTGCCTTCTGCATGGGGCGGGGGCTGTGGCAGTTCAAAGTCCTCAGCTTTGGACTTTGTAACGCCCCAGCCACCTTCGCGGGGGGGGGGGGGGGGGGGGGGGCACAGCTGCCCCTCTGTTTCAGCTACTGCAAAAAGACAGAGACTTTCTTTGGACTGAGCAGTTCCAGAGGCGCTACTGCGTCACCCGTAGGGAGCTCCTGGCCGTGGTGCTGTCAATCCAGCACTTCAAGTACTATCTCCAGTGGCTCATGACGTTCAAGGAAGCGGAGGGGCAGGTCGCCAGGTGGTTAGAGGAGCTCCAGGCTTTCAACTTCACAGTGGAGCATCGGCCGGGGACACGCCGCTCCAACGCCGATGCCCTCTCACGCCGCCCGTGTACCGCAGATGGGTGCCGATATTGTGAGTGGAGAGAGGCTCGAGAGAGAGAGCTGCAGGAGGAGGAGGGGGGCTGTGCTGCGTTGCGTCAGGTAGAGGAGCGCATCTGTCGAGAGCTACAGACAGTGGACGCCGCTGATTGGATACAGCAGCAGGAGCAGGACCCTGACCTTAAACCCGTGCTACAGTGGGTAGAATCTCAGCAGCGGCCGCCGTGGGAGGAGGTGGCAGTGTGCTCGGCAACAACCAAAGGGCTGTGGGCGATGTTTGGGGCAACCAGCGACAGGAGAGGAGAGGTGGCAGGTGGTGGTCCCCAAGGGCCTGCAGGAGGCGGTGTTGGAGGCCATGCATGGAGGGGCAGGGTCTGGGCACTTTGGAGTTACTAAGACACTCTGCCGCCTCTGCCAGAGCTTCTACTGGGGACAGTGCCAGCGGGACGTGGAGGACTTTTGCCGCCGCTGCGACCCCTTCACCGCATGTAAGGGTCCCTCAGGTCGTTCACACGCCCCACTTCAGCAGTGTCCGGTGGGAGCCCCGATGGAGAGGGCGGCAGTGTAGTGGGGCCGTTACCTCGCTCTGACAAGGGTAATCGCTTCGTACTCTCCGCCATCGACTACTTCACCAAATGGCCCGAGGCGTACGCCCTCCCCGACCAGGAAGCAGAGACAGTGGCAGATGCTCTAGTAGGAGGCATGTTCAGCCGCTTTGGTGTACCAGAGAACATACACAGTGACCAAGGGAGGAATTTCAAGTCCCGGGCGTTCGCCTTGATGTGTGAGCGCCTGGGCATGCACAAAACCCGCACCACCCCCTTGCATCCCCAGAGTGATGGCTTAGTGGAGCGTTTTCATCGCACTTTGGGCCAGCAGCTGGCCATCCTCACTTCTCAGCACCAGCGGGACTGGGACAACCACCTGCCCCTGGTTCTCCTGGCTTGTCACTCTGCAACTCAGGAAACCACGTCCTGCACACCCTGTCTTCTCATGCTGGGGAGAGAGCTACGCACCCCTGCCGAGCTGGCGTTCAGTCAACCACCCGACTCCCTGGATGTCCCCCCCAGGGCCAGAGTACGCCAGGAGGCTACAGGACCGCCTCGAATCTGCCCACGCGTTTGCCCGGCGACAGCAGCAACAGGCTGGGCTGAGGCAGAAACGTAACTATGACATAAAGGCCCAAGGGAGACACTTTCAAGCCAGGGAACTGGTCTGGGTCTATAGCCCACAGCGGAAAAAGGGCCGGTGTCCTAAGCTCGACAGCCCGTGGGTGGGCCCTTGCAGAATACTGGAGAGGTTGGGGGAGGTGGTGTACAGAGTGCAGCTCCCCGGCAGGGGGAGGAGAGTGGTGCTCCATAGAGACAGATTGGCCCCGTACCGCGGAGGCTCTTCGCAGCAGGCAGTAGAGACACCAGCTTCACCTACACAGCCTTCCCCCTCACATCCGTCCATTGATGCTACCATCCCCCTGTCTGTGATGCCGGGGCCCCCCTGGCCTTCATCCCCAGCCCCGTCCGGGTCCCCTCTGGCCCCCACATCTGGGGCCTCGTATGGGCAGGCTGCCCACCACCGGGACACCGCTGAGTCACGCGTCTCCCCGTCCCCTGCCCCTCCTCTAAGGGAGGACGACACCGCCCCTGGGGGAGCGGGAGAGGGAGAGGGAGATATTTCATGTGTTCATGTGTTCCTCGCCCCGAGGTCGTCCCTCGGGGCGAGGAACTTTGTGGTGGGGGGGTAGCGCAGCGACCCTGTTTTTGTTTATGTACAGCTAAAGAAGAGTTAGATGCTTACTCTACAGGAATGTTTGGTTGGTCTGGGACTGGGACTGCTGATTAGTGGGAGCGCAGGGGAGGGAGGGCTCTGCTCTTGGGAGTGAGTTAGTTTGAGAACGCAGCGGGGCAGTGAGTGGGTCTCTCTGAGTGAAGGGCTAGTTCCGGGCATTGTTTAGGCTTCCCTACCTGTTTGTACGCTGTCCTATCTTCCTGGAAATAAAGCGGTTGGTTCGAGCCTTGGATTCCGGCCTGTCTCCATTAATCTTTGTTACAGTATTAAGGGCAGAGCTGAGTCCGCAAACAGGATCCTGGCGTGAATGAAATGGAGGGCCATGATGACTGTGTCATCCATAGACCTGTTGGCTCTGTAGGTTAACTGCAGGGGGTCCGGGAGTGGGTCCGTGATGGTTTTTAACGTGGGGCAGAACAAGATGCTCAAAAGCCTTTATAACCAAAGAGCTCAGGGTGATGGGTCTGTAGTTGTTAGGTCCTGTGATCATTGTTTTTCTGGTGACAGGGATGATGATGGAGGTCTTGAAGCAAGTGGTATGTGGCATGTCTCCAGTGAGGTGTTAAAAAAGGCAGTAAACACTGGAGGCAGCTGATCAGCATGGAGCTTTAAAGTGAAGCTAGAGACACAGTCTGGTCCTCCTTTTTTGCAGGAATCTGCCTCATGGAGAGTCTGTTAACTTCGTTCTCAAGAGCAGAGAGGGTCATCACTGTGGTGTAGGAGGAACTGGAGGAGAAGGGAGACTCTGGTTGGGGTTAGGGGTGTAGCAATTCATAGATCTGGATGGATATATCGATTCAATGATTGAAAATGCAATATCATCAATGCAAAGTGAAAATACTGATCCATATCATCATCTTCAGGATGTACCTTTATTATGAAATCTTGTGTCATTGTCAAACATCAGTAGGCAGAACAATGACAAGCAGCCAAGAGAAAGACAACAAGGATAACGTTGTTTACTTGGGAATAAATTGGCAGTGTGGAAACGTTATTGATTTCAGACAAATTACGAGTCAACAGACAGAACACATACCATATGTAAACAATGCTGTTATGAGATAAAACATGCCATGTCTGCCTGGACAGACATTGCACTTTGCTAACTTCTTGCATCAACCCAGTGACATTAGCTTGTCTGTTTCAACAATGTTAAGCTGAAGAAATGTGCACGCAGGCTGAAATTCAACTGTACTGATCTGTCAGGAGATGTAGTGGCTTACACCAAGGGGGTCTTCCTTATCCATTGTGAGGATCCAAGTAAAAAAAACAATGTTTTATGCTGTGAAGTTCTCTAAGGGAAACTGTGATGTGTGATATTGGGTTTTTATAAATAAAACTGAATTGAACCGAACTGGGTCGTTCCACTCCTTGTCAATAGGGGGCTCTGCAGAATCCACAGCACCCATGTTCCCACATCCATTATTACAATACACCCAATATAGTATGACGTCATTCTCTGCTCTGGATGCTATTACCTGAAGACAGCTTGTGTTTTTAGCCAGCTCATGTTGTTAGCCTTAGGTAATTGTCCAAGGCCAGTTAACTACAGCTGACAAAATCTGTTATCAACAGCTGTCAGCCAGCCAAACCAAGCGTCACAGGCTGGAATGTTTTGCCTATCTCTTTCTGAAATGAAGAACCCATCATTTAAAAAATGCCTACGAATGTTGAGTGGTCATTTTAAACTGCATGCTGTATGTGCCGTGTGAGAACAGAATGCTTGGCATGTATAGCCACAGAAACTACAGGGGACTGGGCCCATTTCACAGTCACTTCTGCCTCCCTTTTTGACTCTTTTTATCTCACAAACAAAACCACAGAGATTGAGAGGGTGCTCGCTGCAGAACCAATGGGTGGGGATGAACCAGTTTCAGTCCTGCCCCAGGTTCAATCCCTCCCTCACAGTCGGTTCAGTCACGCCCATTGATAGACTAAAAAACTAAAAAAAAAAGGTCACACCAGTTTTTGTACTTTGTACCTTTTTTTTTGTTGATAATTATATTCATGTGCATTATATTCATGCTTAATCTTCTCTGTTCAACTTTGCTGTTTGCTGACATTGTTTTGTTTAGTTTACTGATTTGTATGTTCATCAACAACATGTAAAACAAAATCATCAAAATTGATGTATATCTTAAACATTCAGTCATTCATCTTCAATATCACTTATCCTCACTAGGGTTGTGGGGAGCTGGAGTCTGTTTCAGCAGACTTAGGGGGAGAGGCACATACTTTGACTAAGCCAGTGATTCTGCTGCAGTAAGCTTCTTGTGCAGTCTTAGGTCCAAGATATAGACTCACTGTTATGCCTTTTTTCTGATATGAACAGGTAGACTGTTTTTTCTGTTCTGTTGACATGGATGTCTGTCTGATCATGGTGAGGTAATGTAATCAAACCCAAACAGGAAATAAAAATACCGGCACCAGGTATGACTCAGTCACAAGCCTCAGTTATATATTGGATATATATTCAGCATGATAACTCACATTCATGTGCAATAAGCTCTCAGACCCTTTACCTAAGTAAACATATAAACACAATGTCGAAATATTCTATCCATCATGCTTGAATAAATGTGCTTAGTTGCTTACCCTCACTTGCATTAGGTGAACTTCAATTTGGTGCTGTAGATTTTAAAGACAAGCACAGGCACCTGATTGATGGAGCAAGTGGAGCGTATGTATCCCCATTATTCAGTTAGGGGGAGCAAGTAATTGATTTGCCATCCCACTTTTTTTCTTTTTAAAAATAAATGTATCATCATACAGTCCTTCACTCAGGTCATTATATTTAAGCAGCCTATATCAATAATTTTACTATTTTCAGCAACTGACAAAAACAAGTAGGCTTAATAAAAAAACACATATTTGGACCTCCCTTTGAGTTGGTTCAATCCAACTGATCACACAGCTGATTGATCAACACTGCAGTAGAATGACAGCACAGCACAGTCACAGAGGCAGACAGTGTGAAGCTTTTCCTCACAGCACCAAATTGTTTGAATTTACAAATCAAATATTCAGCGGTTAAAACTGACTTATTTAGACTTCTACACACTACTTTGTTTTAGGTTCAGCTTAAGTCAGACTTTAGATGGAATTATTTTTAAATGAGAACACATCGCTCTGTGTCTCTTCTTTCATCCAGCCGTTCTGCGCTGTGCATTCATTATTATCAAATAGTGATGGGCAAATGTGAACAAACAAATCTTTTCGAAGGGCTCTTTTAAGTGTCTGTTATGTGCCCGGTCAGGCTATCCAACATCTGAGTGCTAATCAATCTCTGACTTTTTTCCACTTGCTGCTACGGGATGGTATGGGATGGTATGGGACGGGACGAGACGACCTTTATTAGTCCCACAGTGGGGAAATTTCCAGTGCTACAGCAGCAAAGTGGATAGCAAGGATAGGGAACAACAGTACAGAGACAACAAACAGTAGCAATATAAACAGTATACAAAAAGTATGAAAAATTAAAAGAACACGTGAAGTATAAAGTATAGAAATAATACACAATATATACACAATATATACAGTCTTTCCAAATGTGCATTATAGTGCAGTCTGTTGGTGTGTATGTATGTGTGTGTGGTCTACTGAGAGCACTGCTGGTTGTAGAGTCTGACAGCTGCAGGAAGGAAAGACCTACGAAAGCACTCCTTCACACACTTTGGGTGAAGCAGTCTGTTGGTGAAGGATGGTATGGTAGCGTTCACGCTGCCTGCTACAGTGAGTGAATGAGATGTGATTGAAATGGCACTAAAACCCCTTGCTTAGGCTATTAGAACTAACCAATAAAGTGGTATCAATATATATGGATATGATTTCAAAATAAATGTATTTGCAAATGACATATTACCTTTATCAAATCGAGCAAACTCAATGCCACACTTATTTTGATCTCATAAAAGGAATTTGCAAACTTTTTTTTTTTTCGAGGTATAAAATAAAATGGAACATGACAAATAATTCCACTCAACTGTGTGACTTTTTCAGCACATCTTGGATGCAGCCCAGATAGTTTGGAAAAAGGAGAGACTAAAATATTTTGGTATTAACATTTCCCCTATTCAATTTTTTTTTTTTTTTTTTTTTTTTTTTTTTTTAGATAAATGGCTCTAAATTCCATTCCACTCCATTTTGATCTGCTTACCTGAGGCTGGGTCACGGGGGCAGCAGGCTGAGCAAAACAATCAAGATGTCCTTCTCCCCAGCAACTCTTTCCAGCTCCTCCTGGGGTATCCCAAAGTGTTCCCAGGCCAGATGATATATCATCCCTCCAGCATGTTGTGGGTCTGCTCCATGGCCTCCTACCAGTTGGACGTGCCCAGAACATCTCTAATGGAAGGCGCCCAGGAGGCATCCTGATCAGATTCCTGAACCACCCCAACTGGCCCCTTTTGACATGAAGGGGCAGTGGCTCTACTCTGAGCTCCTTACCCTATCTCTAAGGCTGACCCCAGACACTCTACGGAGGAAACTCATTTCAGCTGCTTGTATCAGCGATCTCATTCTTTTGGGACGATTGGGACGTAGCTGGACGAGTAGATTGAAAGCTTTGCCTTCAGACTCAGCTCTCTCTTCAGCATGACAGTCCAGTGTGGTGCCCGCATCACTGCAGATGCCACACCAAACCTCAGTCCCTCTCACACTCCAGTCAACCCTCACTCATGGAGGGGGCAGGGGGGCAGTCCATTTTCCAGCAGAGAACCATGGCCTCAGACTTGAAGATGCCGATAATACGTAAAATACCTTGGTAAAATATGTTGGTATTCACATCCTTTCTCCTGTTAAACATTTTTAAAAGAATGGCCCTGCACTGCTTAAAACTATTAGAGAAGATCTTTGTTAAGTTTTGGTTTCTGGTGAGACCCCAAAGCAGAGGCAGATGCAGGTGTATGAAAACAAGAGTTTATTGCTTAAGGAAAAACAAAAATGCTTGCAGTGGAGGCAGGGTGCTGGCTAGCAAGGAGGTTGTCCACCAGTGGGCGGTTGTCCACCAGTGGGCGGCTGTGGCTCCCACTGACCCACTAGAGCGGGTCGTCCACCAATCGGAAGATCAGCGGTTCGATCCCCAGCTCCTCCAGCCTGCATGTCGAAGTATCCTTGAGCAAGATACTGAACCCCAAATTGCTCCCGATGATGCTTCCATCGGTGTGTGAGTGTGTTAAAAAACTGAGTAGCAGGTGGCACCTTGTATGGTAGCCTCGGCCACTAGTGTATGAATGTGTGTGTGAATGGGTGAATGTGACTGTAAAAAAAAAAAAAAAAAAAAAGCGCTTTGAGTGGTCAGACGACTAGAAAGGCGCTATACAAATGCAGGTCCATTACCAGTGTAGAGAGCCGTGTCGCTGGAGACAACTCAATGGCTGAGCACATGGAAAACAGGGCAAAAATACAAGTGAGCATGAATCAAGGCCCAAACAACTGTCAAAAACCACAAGGAAGAACTCACTGCTGAAGCAACACTGGAAAAGAGTACGCTTAGTATTACCAAACATGAATGGATTTATCTGGCAGAGTAGCGGAGTGAAGACTGGGTAAACGTAGGCAGGTTGATAAGCTGAGTAGAAACAGGTGTGCCTCATCAGCTGCAGTGGAAAGAGCCAGCCATGCCCCCTTCCACACACACACACACACACACACAAGCATGGCAGGGACAGCAATAGAGAGGGAAGGGGGTAGGAAGAACACGCAAAAATCCACCAAAAAAAACAAAACTGAAATAGAATCATCAAAGATCTTATTAGATAGGGAACACTTTAACTATCTTTTTGGGACAGAGCAGAGGTAATTAAAATCACAGAAAAATTTCCTGAATTTTGGTTTAAAGAAATTAAAAAGTTTTTTTGTAATGTTTCTCTGGAGGAACAGGCAAATGCTCTAAATTAACTTACAAAGCAAAGAAATAAAGGGGGCCTGAAACGAGTGTGTTTTGGACCCAAATGCAGCACACTTGAAACGGTAATTACTATTAATGTCACTGCAGCAAACCAAGAATGGAACGGAATGAATTAAATCAGTGCAAAGTTCGTTCTTCGAGCTGAAAGCCCTCACAAAATCTCTGAGGCACAGATGTGGGGGAGGGAAGAGGCCGAATCCGGCCGCGGAACCGAGGGAGAGCACCAGAGCCCCCGGATCCGAACAATGCAATTCTCTCAAGGCGTGATGTAAAGGGAGGAAGCTTACTTTAGCCGCTGATGACGGAGAGAGGAGTCCGTAGCCAGCTGATCCAGCCGATCAAGCGGAGGACCCGACGAGGAGAGAGCTGAGGAGCGGCCGGAGACAGGCGAGGGGGTCGAAGCCGGGTGAGCAGTCCGCGAGGGCAGAGGCACCGATGTGGAGCAGGCAGAGGGAGAGCCGAGGACAGGCGGATGAGTCGAAGCCGGGAGAGCAGACAGACGCCAGAAACGCTGAGGCAGAACACGTGCTCAGGGACGGAAGGCAGGTGAGTTTACCGGCAGGCAGGTGAGGAGAGCAGGTCGGAAACAGGCAGAGTCGGCAACGGGTGATCGGACGGGAATAGAGGGCTGGAAAGTCTCGCATAATGCTAAAGAACAATCTGGCAATGACAGTAGAGTTCGTGAGGCTCTTATACTGGGATGATGAGGGAATGAGCTGCAGCTGTGCAACAGGTGAGGGGAGTTGGCCAGAGAATGGTGGGCGTGACTGACAGGTAGAATGGAAAATCACTGCAGCAGAGTGACAGGAGGGGAATGGGGAATAGAGGTTGCGACAGGGCCTTAATTTTATGAAATTTAATTTGGCCTTTAATGGAAGATACCCCTTGCTTTAGGCCTATCATGAATATTGCAAGGCTGGCAGCTGGATATGGCTGGAAAAGAAAATTGTTTATGAGAGTCAAAAGCAAATATCCCCCTCTTCTTTATAGAATAGTGCAAAGCTTAGTATAGATATTAAGAATCGGATTATTATTGTCCCTGTGATTGGTATGTAGAAAAGTCAATACAAAAGAAATGTGCCATCAATTAATTGGTGTTGCCCTAATGTCCATTATGAAAGAAGCCATTGTTCACTGCTGGAGGGAAGAGTCTTTTTAATAAGGAGTGGGAAAGCCATAACATTAGGATATTGGGACAAATTGTAATTGTAAAGCAGGAGAGAACAATGACACTCAATGAAATTAAAGCTAATTTTAATCTTATTGAATTGAATTTTTTTTACAGTATTTACAATTGAAATCCATATTACAGAATCCCAGGTCTCAAGGTTTCACTCTGGCCTCAGATAAAAATATAGATAATAAATGAAAACAGATTGTAACAAATATAGGCACAGTATCCAGACTTGTTTCACTCTCCTCCTGTAGTAATATGGATTAAGTTAAAACAACAATGGGAATGTGATCTGGGTAAACACCGACCACCTGAACACTGGGACACTAAAATACAACATACACTCTACTTATCAAAATCCATTAGATATAAACTTATATAGATGGAGATTTTGCACCAAACATATATAGGTCCACCTAAGCTGAATAAAATTAATCATAATATATCAGACCTATGCTGGCATGGCTGTGGAAAAAGAGAATCCTTAGTATTAAATAAATAATAATACATATGTTATAGCAATGCCCAGAAATAAGAACATTTGGGGAATGAGTCCAAAATATAGTATCTTCAATGCTAAATATGGCTGTATGCCCAGATATGTGTTTGTTGGGAGTTTAAGTTGATGGTGTAAAATCTGGAGTAATATGTCTGTAGACACTGCACTGTAAATAATTTCTGTAAATTTACAGCAGAATTTCAACAGTATTAAGGTGTTTTTTCAATAAACAGTGCTGTTACTGTTAATATTACAGAAAATCTGTGAAATCACAGCTCATGTACTGTTTTTTTAACTGAACTCTAATGTATTCCTATTATACAGCACTTTACTGTTAAAGTGTCTTAGATAACAGTATCATGCAATATTTTTGGCATTCTGGGAAAAAATTGCCTGAGCTGCACATGTGAAGCTTGTTACCTGCCATTCCTGATCCATCTCCATCTTACTAATTATTTGGTGAGTAGAAACTGTATTTGATTGTTTTATATTACATATTATATTATTGTTGCATTTGATTTGATTAGTTTTGTTCGCATTGATGATGATTAGCCTAACTTACAGCATATGCACATGCTACGATGATTTTGGTTAGCAGCTACTGTAGCTAAATTTTTAGCATGCAGCCTCGAGTTCATCCAGAGGTTAGATACTTACCTGAATTTTTCTTGTGTGTTCAATCATCTATAGATTGTCTGCCTTTTATTGTGGTATTTATCAGATTGAGTTCAATAACTTGATTTTACACACTTAAACACTATCATTTTTCAGACGTTTCGTTGGAATCAACCCTGAGAGAGGCAGCAAGACTGGCCGAGGTAAAGTGGTATCCAAGAAAACGGGCAAAGTTACAACCAAGAAGAGCACAACTGTCAACCCACATGTGTCCACTCTGCTAAAGAGACTAATGAATTTTGAGTGGGACTTCATTTGAGATGAAGGTAATATTAGCTACTCAATCCCGTATTTGTCAAGATAGCGATTTGTCTCAATCTTCTAATTCTCTTTCCCTCTTATTGTTACCCACGTTCATCCTTCATCTTTCCCCTGTCTGAACCCTTCTTTTCTTGTCTCTTTCTCTGATATTTTCTATTCTCTCAGTCATTCACTCATGGCATCTCTGTCTTACACCTTGTATTTGTTTTGTCATTCTTTATGTGTTGTGTTCTGTTTCTGAAACTATATGATCTATTTGGATGTTAAAGGTTGGAATGTAATGGTTTGCTGAGGTGTTAGTTCATGGCTTGGGACATTTTAAGATAGGGGGGAATGAGGGGCAGCAATGTTAATTTTGTATGGAAGAAGTTGCGAGTATAAGTTATTTTGGAGCTGATCCCCCCTTCTCTCTCTCTCTCTCTCTCTCTCTCCCTCCCTCTGTCTCTCTTTCTCTCTCTCTCTCTCTCTCACACACACACACACACACACACAGTCACAGAGGCACAAACAGGCACACACAGACAAACACACACAAGCGCACAGGCATACACACACACACACACACACACACACACACACACACACACACACACACAAAAACACGCACACATGGCTTCTTACAGGCTGGATGAGAAACCTGATGTCTTCGAGTGAGCTGTAGCTCTATTGCCGATGTTCTTGGACTTCCACACAAACAGTACTGTATGTTCGTAATACTGTTACTTTTATATGTTCGTAGTACTGTTTTTAACATGTAATTTTTACATGTAATACTGTTTTTAACATGCAATTTGTTCAGCATGTGAAGTTTTTACATGCCATATTTACATTCAAATAAAAGTAAGGTGCAATTTACCATTTAGCCTATTCGTTTAAGATACAATTGTTCTGCATGTGAAGTTTTTACCTGTCATCTACATTCAAATAAAAGTAAAGTGCAATTTACTAATTATTCATTTAACGTGCAACTGTTCTGCATGTGAGGTTTTTTACATGTCATGTTAACATTCAAATAAAACTAAAGTTCAGTAAGAAGCTGCTTTTTCTCTTACATTTTATTCACAGGATTGAAAAATCAAAAGGTTAATTTTATTACGGTTTGCCTTGTGGCCAGGTTCAAACAGAGATTTTGTGATACCTAAAGTCAGTGACAGTCTTGTAACATGTTTTTCTTAACAAAATTGCCTTTTTAACTGTGTGAAATCATATTTTTAATAGATTATTGAAATGTATAAATAATACAAACTAAATAGTCATTTAAATGTAAAATACAGTGAAAGTAATTTTACAGGAAATATCAGTTTACACTGTATTTTTAATTTACAGGACAAAACTGTAAATTGAGTAACAGTAAAAATATGTAAATTTTACAGCAACATAATGGCAACTCAGCTGCCAGTTCTTTACTGTTTTTTTACAGTTCACACTGTTTTTTTAATTTACAGTACAAAACTGTAAATTTTAGTGACAGTAAATAGATGTTAATTTTACAGTAACATAATGGCAACTGAGCTGCCAGTTCTTTACTGTTTTTTTTACAGGAAAATTTATTACAGTGTGGCATTTCTTTCAATGAAAAGGATCATCTTTATAAAGTGGAAAGTGCAGCAACTAAATAGTTTTTGTTTAAATAAGTGGGTGAAGGATTTATAAAACTAATAATGATAGAGCGTGCAGCCCTAGCTCTACAGGGGCTTTATAGAGATGGTTTAGATGGCCCATGGACACTCATCAAAGAATATATAAATATGAATATGTTATGAATATTAAACATAAGCCAGTACATGATATGGGACTCTGAACTCCTTATATAGAAAGCAGAAACCCTGATGTCCTGACTGTGTTGTGCTTGTGTAGTGTTTGTATTTGGACATTGTAGTGTCATTAAAATGTAAAAAAAAAATAAAAATAAAAAATAGTCAGACTTTAGGTGGAATTATTTTGAAACATGGACACATCTGCACAGTAGAGTGTTTGTCTGAGAGATACTGTCTTATGTTTGAGGTAGATCTGCATTTCACTTTTGTGGATGAAATAGGTTTAATATGGTGCCATATTGCACTCCTTTTCCTGCTGCTCATTTTGTTGTTATGCAGTAACATTGAGCAGTAGCATCGTGCAGCAACAGCACTGAAAAAAAGAGCGAGAAGCAGTTAAATCAGACTCAGGTCAAGACCTCCACTAGCCAGGGCAAATGGTGCATTCACATGCTCCTGGTCCTTCTTCTGTCTTAAGTGTAGTAATAGGAATTAAGTTGAAGATTTGGAACAACATGGATCCTGCAAAGAAGATATGTCGTATTTTTTTGCTCAGTGCATTTAAACAACACGTTGATAACGAAGAGCAATGGAAACAGATCAGGTGAGACATGAAACATGATCAAGAACTATTTTTTCTGACACTACTTGAATGCAGCACAAGGCTAAAAAGGTAACTGGGACATCTGCTACTTGCCCCTCAAAGAATTACAGCTAGTTAGTCAGTGATATTTCTGTAACATCTTATTGAGCTTACACAGTCTGGTAAATGGACCTGCACTATTAGTATAGAGCCTCTCTAGTCATCTGACCACTCAAAGCACTTTCTACATTATGAGTCACATTGACCCATTCACATACTGTTGGCCGAGGCTTTTTTAACACACTCACACACGGAGGGAACAGCCATCGTGAGCAATTTGGGGTTCAGTATCTTGCTCAAGGATACTTCGAAATGCAGACTGGAGGAACCAGGGATCAAACCACTGATTTTTTGTTTAGTGGACAACCGGCTCTCCTCTGAGCCACAAACGCCTAGTGGGGTGCTGAAATGCGTTAAAAATAAATATTATCTTTATTGATGTAGACTTATACATGATTAGTATTGCATTGAAGAAAAGTTTTGTGGGGCAGCCAGCACTGGCTGTGGAACATTCATGTACTAATAGAATGTCACAGAGGAACTAACACCATGTTTTGCTTAATGTATTATAACTCAAAAGTTTCGAAGGGCTCAATACATTAACATGAATGAATTTAAAGGAACCTGTACCGTGAATCGGAGAAGAATCGGACACCCATCACAATTATCAAGGTCAGATTTAGTGTTTGTGAAACTCTGTCTTCCTTTAATTTCACCCTCTCTCTAACTGGGAATGTTCATATTCTGTTGGCAGCTATAGAAGTAGCACTCAAAACTATTTTCTTAAGTACCTCTAGTAATAGCTTACAGCAAGTTAAGGTCAAAGTCCTGGAGAGGTAGGAGAGGAAAGGAGAGGTATTATCAGCGCAATGTATTTAAATTTACTTTAAGTCTGTTCAAGGTGGAGCCTTTAATTATCTTATAATGCTGGATAGATTATAAATAAAGTATCTATTTCAATTGTTATGTTTTTTTAATAAAAATCTGAATCTGCAACTTAACCAGTTACATTTCTTGGTCAAGTAAATGATGCAGTGTTTTTCCTTTAAGTAAAAGAATATGGTTGCTTTATTTAAAGAAGTGCTTTAGGGGCTTATTTCAAGGTAAAATGGGTCAGAAGAGTAACATATTTCAATATTTTCCCTAACTAAAAACCACAATAGATCTACAATTGTTTAGACCATTTTAACTGGGCACCTAGCCCACCCCTGATTATTATGATTACTCTCTCATTTTTTCATCGACGGTAAATGAAAGGTGCATATTTGCTCTAGTAATGGTTTTACCGAAAGGTCTAGTCCTCAACTGAAATGTCTCTTTTAAGTCTTGAGGAGCAAAAGTCACCCTCTGAGTTGCACATCCATCCTTGATTTGAGATTATGTGGTTTTAAAATTTCTAATTCAGAAGTCATGATTACTCATTCATGTGTAACATTACAACTACATCAGCCAGTGGTGCTCCTGAGAATAGATACCACTAGAATCTTTGTGTAAAATAAGCAGGTGAGACTGGAATTAGTTGCTGTGGGAAACACACAGGTATATACACACAGAAGACCAATCACAAGGACGAGACACAGCTGGAGAAGGAAGACATGGGGACCAGGAGTGAAACAGGAGGTGATTCTCAATTGCAGGGAAGGATCCTCAAATGGGCAGATTTGAAGGATGCTACGTCATCGACCTCCGCCATCTTTCAGTTTGTTCTGTCTTCCTCTAAACTATACAAACTGGACTGCTGAGTATTACCCTTACTCACAGGGAACTTTATTCAACACTTCTCGTAACTCACAGTACAATGCGGTCTCATCGCAGGTACATCAACAACTGCGCATGTGCGGTGCTTCACCTAATGCAGTCCGTGTGTAAACAACAGTAGTAAACAATCCCATTGTTACATCCCTTTTCTTTTAAACAAAATAAACAACAGTGACCGAAAAATAATTTTCATTATCTCTCTTTTCTCCAGTCTTACTTTCAAATTAAATGATAGCAGTGTTGGGATTCACTGGACCACAGATGATTTGTCATTTGTTAAAAACTAAACTGGACATGTGAAGGCTTTTCCTCCTGAGGTTGAAGACCTCATGTTCTTTGTTCTCAAACAAAGAAGTTACCTGACACCCATCTCAGCAGGATGTCCACCTCACAACTCTTTGAGAGACAAGTCTCAAAACGTGATTGGTCAGTACTGTTACAGTGCCATGTGACTCTGTGATGTCATCAGACACACTGGGGAAGTTCTTCTCCATTCACTACAGTCTCTCTCTTAGCTCTTGGGTGGCAAGCCGCCCACACCTCTTCCCTTCTGGGCCCTGGACCAGCCCAGAGGTGCTCTTTGTCCTGAACCATCAAGGGGGGGACAATTGCTCTACAGACTTTGTTCCCTTTTCTCCTAAGACTCTCATGCCCTCACTCAAGGAAGGTGCATAACTGAAACCACAGAAGTTAGAAGGGCAAACACAAGGTTTGCAACTAACTTCCCAGCAATAAGGAGAATCAAGTTGAGTTAGCACCCCAGCGTCTAACTCTGCAAGGACCCCGAGCGAACGGCTTCCTCAGATCCGCACCTTTGGAACAAGGACACAACAAAGACTGCTTCTAGAGCCACAGCTCTTTCCAGCCTTCTTCACCGGCTAACAAGGACAGCATCCCTCAAACCAACTCTTCCCTCAATCCATTCAGGATTTGGTAATGTAACAACTGGGCATAGCTTTATCACAGCTGTACAGGCTAAGCAAGATTGTTTAACTTGTTGTTTGTGATTTAATGAAATGATGCTGTTTATTGAGTTATTGTTGTGATTGTCTGCAATTAGGTTGTTGATTAGTTGGCTTTACCAAAGCAAAGTCACGTTTAGTTTGATAATGCTGCTCACAGACAACATCTTGCATGTAACTAAACATCTTCGGCACTAATCCAGACCCTTTGTAACACAAATCGCATTCACATAGACTCACTTACAAATTGGTTTTCAAAGAGCTACACCCAAGCAGGCCGCTCAAACTTCCCGCTTCTTTTCTTTTGTCTTTGTCCTGACCACACAGTCAGACAAACACCTCCCCCGATCTGAAGCTAGCTTTGATCCGGCCATCTCGTAGTTTTCTGTTGTCAGCCATTTTGTTTTGTAGGCCAAACGGCCCTTTGATCACCCCACCTGCCTTTGTCTTTCTCTCTCGCACACACACACACACACACATCTACACACGTATACACACACACAGGCTTGTATATAGTTAGTTAGGATTTGTGTGTTTTGGTTTTGCTTTGCTTTGCTTTGCTTTATGAATAAATATATTTTTGGAATCGTACCTGCTGTCTGTTTAATGTTGTACAACAGTGAATGAATAGTCAACCTCTGCTGCGTCAAGAACTCCGAAATCCTTCAGGCTTTATGATTAATTTGGTTATGGTTATTAATTTAATTATTAATCAAATTCCCAAATTAATAGTTTAGTGAACTTTATGAGACTGATATCATTAACTGGCTATCATTTTTCCCTTTTCGGGAATGGTGCTGCACGAGGTGATTTAATGTTAGTTATGTTATTTTAGTCATGTTATTTAACATAATTAATAATTATTACTAATAATTATTAATTATTTCTGATAGCCAATTTGAGCCTATTAATGTAGATTCCCTACATTAATGGTATCGCCATACTAAGCCTATAAGTGTGGATTCCTAACATTTTGGTGCCCCTTGATAAGGCCTAGTATTATAATTTACAACAGCAGTATATAAACACTATTCGTACTCACAAATACAAGTGCAAACTTGTCCATAGTTTTCAAAAAGCTAAATTATACTCTCTATATAGTGGAGCTTTTCATAAACAGATAACATTACAGTATGAAAGTCCAAGAACATTTTTTATTTTTCACATTATGGAACACATATTTCCTTTAACATTTTCTCCATTCTCTTTACTTTGCATTCACTTTTTTTTTTTTTTTTTTAAATCTTCCTGTCCCTCACTTACATACAAAGTCAGTCAGGTATCTAGGTTTCTGAACAACTCGTAGTAACGCTGTGATTGTTATCAGTGTCCTGTGTAGGCAGCTGCTTCTCTCCTGTATCCACAGGCCTTGTTGGTGTTGGAGTAACTATCTCGGTGTCCATGGCTCGCCTGAGATGCCAGCGATTACGTCTCAGGACACTGCCTGAGCCCAGTTCCACTTTGTAGGATCTATGGCTCGCTGGGGTCATTACCCTTGCCCTCTTCCAGGTTGTGTTTGGCTCCAGTGGCTGAACTTGCACACAGTCTCCAGCTTTTAATGTGTCCATGTCCTTTGCTGTACGATCATAATATTTTGCTTGTCTTTGTTGATTACGTACGAGTCCTTCTTTGATGTCCATCACTTTTGGTCTCAAAAGGCATTCTGTGGTGGGCAGCAGAGTCCTTGTCCATCTGCTCAAGAGCCTCTGTGCTGGACTTGCATTCAGCCCATGTGTTGGGGTGTTCCTATGATCAAGTATGGACAGGTATGGATCCTGTCAAGACATCTTTGCCTTCTTCATAAGCTGCTTGGCTGTCTTTACAGCTGACTCTGCTTTCCCATTACTTTGCGGGTAGCCAGGTGAGGAAGTAATGTGAGTAAATTCCCACTTTTGGCTGAAGTTTTTAAACTCTCTGGATGAGTACTGGGGCCCATTGTCAGAGATGACAACATCTGGGATCCCCTGTCTGGCAAAGTGTGCTTTTAACTTCCTGATAACTGTGCTTGACCTTGTACCTGGGAGGTAATCAATTTCCCAAAAGTTGGAAAAGTAGTCTACTGTTATCAGATAATCTCTGCCTTCAAAACTAAAGAGGTCAGTACCCACTTTAGCCCATGGTCTGTCTGTGATCTCGTGCGGCTGAAGTGTCTCTTTCTGCTGCTTACTATCTACTGACCTGCATATGTCACACTTTGTCACAAATGTTTTTATGTGTTCATTCATACCTAGCCAATAAATGCATTCTCTTGCCCTCCTCAGACATCCCTCAATCGACAGATGTGATGAGTGAATCCGCTGGGTGATGTCTGCCTGTAGTGATTCAGGGATGACAACTCTCTCACCCCTAAAAACAAGTCCATCCTGGGTGCTCAGTTCATCCTGAAAGGAAAAGTAATGCATTATGTCAACAGGTACATGTTTCTTGTCTTGTTCCCACCCTTTCTGTATGGTGTTTATCAGGGTCTGTAGCTTCTTGTCTGTCTGTGTTGCAGCACGTATCTCACTCAGCCTCTCTGCTGAGATTGGTACAAAAGCCATCATGTTGACGACCTAAACCTCCAGGTCTCTCTGGCTTTTGTGACAGTCTTTTAGATACGCGTGTGTCGGCCAGTAGCATGTCACGACCTGGAACATAAGTGACATTTAGGTCATATTTTTGCAGTCTCAACAACATTCTTTGAAGTCGTTTCGGTGCATTCCACAGTGGTTTTTTGATGATATTTTCAAGTGGTTTGTGGTCTGATTGTACATTAACAGGTCGGCCATAGGTGTACTGATGAAACTTTTCCATCCCAAATACTATAGCATGGGCTTGCCATTTTGTGTCAAAGCTGCTCCCAGCCCAATTTCACTGGCGTTGCACTGCAGTGTAAGCTCCATCTCTGGCTCATAGTATTTCAAGACCGGTACCTGTGTCATTTTGTCTTTTAGTCTCTTGAATGCTCTCTCTTGCACCTCAGACCACTCCCACAGCTTCTCCTTGTGTGTGAGCTGCCTCAGTATCTCGCAGTCGTCCGAGAGATGTTCATAAAACTTTGTCAAATAGTTCACCATCCCTACCAGTACCTGGACGCCTTTAACGTCTGTAGGTGGCATGTCTATGATGGCTCTAACCTTCTCAGGATCGACTTTCAAACCCTCCGCTGTGAGAAGGTGTCCGATGTAAGGCACCTCCTGCTTTCTGAGCTTGAGTTTTTCCGCATTCAACTTGATGTTCCTCTCTCTGCATCTCTGAAGGAACTGTCGGAGTTTGTTGTCATGGTCTAGACTCGCGCTCTGCATAGTTTCACCTTCTCCTGTGATGAGAACATCATCTGCTATGATGTAGATGCCTGGCAAGCCTTCCAGTGCTTGCATCAGCTTGCGTTGAAAAACCTCTGGTGCTGGACTGATGCCCATTGGCATGCTGAGCCACCTAAATCTCCCAAAAGGTGTGGCAAAAGTGGTAAGGTAGCTTGATTCTGCTGCTAACTTCACATGCCAGAATCCATGTTTTACATCGCAGACAGTAAAAACTTTTGCTTTTGACATGTCTGGCAAAATGTCATCTATAGTAGGCAGTGGGAAATGGTTTCGTTTCAGAGCCCTGTTTAGCGGTCTTGGGTCGATGCAGATTCTGGGCTTTCCAATTGGTTTCTGCACCGACACCATGCCACTTATCCAATCTGTACTGCAGTCAACTGGTGCAATAATCTCTCTGTCCACAAGACTCTGTATTTCCTCTTGTAGAGGTTTCATCATAGCCACAGGGACTCTTCGCTTTGGGAGTTTCACAGGTTCGACAGTGGAGTCAATCTCTATTTTGTGTTCCCTTTCCAAGCATCCATCTCCTGTGAACACATCCTTGAACTCAGTCTTTATCTCATCCAAAGTCCATGTGGACTCACTGGTGTCAGCTCTGGACACAATACTGTCAGTGGCAAATATGTTCTCATACTGTACTTTAATGAGATGCATGGCTTCGCTAGCTTTCCTGCCAAGCAGGGGTGTTTTACAGTCCTCTCCCACAACTTGAAACTCCAGTCTGTACAACTTCTGGTTTCTGGGATTTCTCACTTTTACCTTGCATTTGCAGACTGGGCGTAGCTTGAACTTGTTGTACATCACTAGCACTTTATCCGTGTGTTCAATCTGCGTGTCTGGGTTAAGCATGTCAACTGGTATGACATTGCATGTCGCTCCACAGTCAATTTGAAAGTTCACCAGGTTGTTGTTAATTATCATTCCAGCGAACAATTGCTGTGTTTCTTTCTGCGTCACTCCCATGTCCTTTACTTGATTCACAGCCTCCATCTCCTGTGTAACCGCTGTGACAGTCATTATATCCTCACAGGAGTCTAAGTCTTGTTCTGCAACAGCGTGCACTTTTTCCCTCTGTTCTCTGTGACTCGCTTTGCTCCTGCAGGTCACTGCAAAGTGGTTTTCTTTTCCACACTTTTTGCAGCTTTTCCCAAAAGCAGGACATTTTGTTTTTTGTCTTTCGTGTATCCTTCCACAAAACTTGCATGATATTTCTGTACTTTTTTCTGTCTTTATTCTCCACTGGAAAGCATGCACTTTCTCTACCACTTGTCCCTCAATAGTCTTGCTGTGCTCACGGGAGATTTCCATAGCTCTACACACTTGTAAACATTTATCCAATGTCAGATCATCCTCTTGGAGCAGTCTTATTCTCCAACTTGTGCTGTGTGTGCCACAAACAATCCTATCCCTAATAAGGGAGTCTTGTAGCACACCGAAATTGCAGGTGCTGGCTAGCCTCCTCAGATCTGTGACGTATTTGTCAATCGTTTCATCTAGGCCTTGGTTTCTTGCAAAAAAGCAATATCTTGACTTTAGGAGTACAGTGTTCATCAGATTTGGCTATCATATGACCCACAGTCCTGTTTGCTGTTGTCACATCGCTCATTAGCGTGTTGCAGAGCTCTCTTCCACGCTACCTGATAAGGTAGTGAAACAGCATCACTCTGGCAGACTCGTCCGCATCTGGTAGTGCTAGTGCCATGTACAGAGTAAACTCTTCCTTCCATGTTTTCTAGGACTTAACTAGGTTGCTTGCATCCATATCCCACTGTGCGGGCGGTTTTAATCCCTCCATGTCTCGGTCGTAAACACGTGCGGTGTGTCTCCCTCTACACTCTCGTCTGGACCAGGCGTCGGTAGTTACAGCGTTTCACGCTGTAAATCCGCTGCTCGTTAGCCGGACCGCTGCCACCATGTTTCAGTGTGTTCTGTCTTTCTCTAAACTATACAAACCGGACAGTTGAGTATTACCCTTACTCACAGGGAACTTTATTCAACACTTCTCGTAACTCACAGTACAACACGGTCTCATCGCAGGTACATCAACAACTGCGCATGTGCAGTGCTTCACCTAATGCAGTCCATGTCTAAACAACAGTAGTAAACAATCCCATTGTTACATGCCAAAGGACTGTTCCAATGTCAAGGATCCTCCTGAGTTTCATGAAGGACTGAGTCCTTCTTTCAGCGAAATTCGGAGGATGCATGTGTGGATCCTCCGCGGGTATAAAATCCCCACAATGCTTTGCACAAGATTTGGTGGAGGTGAGGGCGGGGCCTCTTCAATGAAATCTGCGCCAGTAGAGCTTGGCAGGACTAATATAAATGTCATTTATTTGGATTAATGTCGTCAGGAGTTTTTATTGTACAAGCATGAAAAAAAAAATATTGACAGAAACCTCATAATTTACACTCTCCACTGTGTTCACAGCCTAATGAGATTTTTTTTTAATAACGGGATTTAGATAAAACATCAAAGTTTTTAAACAAATCATTTACAGTAGAGATGGAGCGCTAAGTGTCCCCCTCCCCTCCTCCCCCCATTATTCACACGATAAGGACATGATAACTGCTCTCATTCTTTGGGTTTCAACTGGTGTATTTTTCGGGGGACTCGCGGTGAGAACGACCAGAGTAAACACTTTAGAATATCCTGCAGGTCAAAGCATCACTCATTTGTTTTGAGGTGAACTTATGTCAGAGGATTACACGGCAGTATCAGGTACAATCGGCGCGATCAGCTGTTTCAGATCAGCTCGGCTCATCAGATCAGATCCACTATTCATATTACTGTAACTGCATTTGTGGTGACACACACATAAAATCCAGAATACTTTAGAATGACAGTTTGATTCTGTGTGTAAGTCTGTTTCTATACTGTAGATGCTGATGCTGGTGATTTTTTCAACTGTTGTGTTTACTGCACTCTGTAAAGGGATTAGAGTGTGAATGTGTTGGTGAGAATGTGTGTGGGGGGCTTTACCTGGCCTCACCTGTAAACAACACCTTTTGCATATTCGGTGAAAAGAAGGATTACCCCTCCCACTGCCATCTCTTCCCAAAACATCAGTATTTTATAGATAGCTATTTAATTGTCCAAATCAATTGAGCAGATGAAAGTGTTAATGCTTCATACGTTCATAAGACTTTACAGAAACACATCAACTGACCTAAACATTCAGCACAATGGGTAAGGTCAGTTTTTATACATTGCAGAGGAATTCTAAAAACACCTTTTACAAAAATGTCATTTAGCCAACCTGATTTTATTCTTTAAGTAGAATCCAGAAATATATTTTCCATAAAAGTCACAAGACTCTGAAAATGCCACTTATATTTGTTCAAACTGTACAACAACATTAGAGAGTATCAAAATTCCCACAGTACCCTGAAACCCCATCAGTGTCAAGAGGGCTAATGACGCACACCTGGGGACACTTGTTAGCCTGTTCCAATGTGTGTTCACTGGATGCTAGGGAGGACTCTCGCCTTGCCTCTCCAGGATCCTTCCTTGGGAGGACTTGTCCTCCCAAGAAAGGATCCTTGCAATTGAAGCCCTGTTTACACGTACATGGTTATTTTTAGAAACAGAGACATATCCCTTCGTTTGTGCCCTTTGTTTACACGCAAACAGAGAATTCGCCTCTGAAAATGATTCATTCTAAAAACTCCAGCCAGAGTGGAGATCTTGGAAAACTCCGGTTGCACGTTTGAATGTAAACTGAGCAAGATGGAGAAAACTCAGGCAGCAGACGTCACATTATGCGACAAGAACTTGCACCCGCGTCAAAAGTTCAACCTATGTTTACATGTTCCTATGGTGATCATGGATGCCTTCGGAGTAGCAGAAACAAGAAAGAGGACGTGATTTATTGCTGTTGTTGCTATTTTCGGGATTCTGATTGGCTAACGTGGACTTCAGCTTCTCGTTACACTGCCACCTACAGTTTTGGAATGTCCTGACGGCATACATACACGGGTTGGTGTAAACGCAAAGTTTTCTGTAAACGGACACATGTGCACAAAATTATTTTTGAAAACGGAGAGGGTGAAATGTCCGTTTATGAAAATAGCCAGCGACGTGTAAATGTAACATGAGAAACACCATCAAGGAACAGGCAAGACTTAACGAGACAGGTGTGGCAGAATACAGGAGGGAAAACACACAAAGGCAGGAAGGAAAACCAGACATGACACACGAGGTGAGAATCTACAAAATAAAACAGGAAGCAGGTTAACAATGAGCTTAACAAGGTGAAACAAAGAACACAAACAGAACTCTAAGACAAAGTCCACAAGATAACAGAATATGAAACCAAAAACCCAGGGTCATGACAACATGAGCTAATCAACATGAAACACACAGAAAAACTCAAAAACAAAGTCCATAGGATAACAGAATATGACAAAAACCCAGGATCATGACAACTTGAGCCCCTACACAAAAAACAAATGACACAGGAATGTGCTACCATTATATACAATGACTTTAAGTGAGCAGTTTTTCGACATAACGGCTTTGTTTGTTTTTTTGTGTTTTAATGTTTAGAGTCCGGTCGTCCACCCTCTTTAGACTTTCCTTCTCCCTGTGTACACAGCTCTCCAGTTTCATGCCCCTTTTATGGGGTTTTGCAGGGCATTTATCTATGCTAATTTGGATCAACTGGCATGCACTGTCAACTTAGGAAGACATGGGATTCGCAACATGTTCTTAAACTGCAGAATTGTTTGTACCTGTGTTCTTACCATGATGATGAATAAACATAGACTTACAATAACGTTTCAGCTATTGACTCTGGAGGCCTAACATGTCAGGTTATGGCTATTTACACTGTTTTTGTGTAATCATAATACCACACATTACTAATAAATGTTTTTTCCTCTGTTACACATATTACTGCTGTATAATTGACTTTGTTACACAACCGTCCACAATTTTAGCCTTAATCATGTTTTATATAATTTCAAATATGGAATAGCTATTCTTGATGCATTCTTGGTTTCATAACATCCTTCATCTAACAAATGTAGACAAGTATAGGTGGTGTAAAACTGCAGGAAATTGTTTAAAATTACATTTGGGGAAGTGGAGAAGTCCCTTAAGGTCAACATAAGGTTGAAGCTAAGTTATCTTTGTCAGTGGGTATTCAGTCTAGCATTATATAACACTGCCACCAAGTGGTGATTGAAGAGAAGTGCAGTAATTGGTCTCAGAGTAGGACATCAATCTATTTTTTCTCATATCTGGTCACCTCTCTGTCTGACAGGTCTATTGGGTATGGTGGCCCATATGATGTTCACCACAGCATTCCAATTGACTGTTAGTCTGGGCCAAGAGGACTGGAAACCTCAAACATGGGACTACAGCTGGTCATACATGTAAGTTCACATAGCCTATGGCATTTGACAATCTGCAGATACATACAGGAAGACTGTGGTACCATGACTTTATTTATTTAGACCTTTCTTGGAGATTATTCAGAACACCCAGCTGGCTTTGTGCTAGTGGTATTGTGGTATTGTCATATTGACACAGTAAAAGGACCAAACACAAACTTCTGACACAAACTTGAGCAGGTCATTGTCATGTTTAATGTGGTAGAATAATAGAATTGCTGTGAACAGAATGAGAACATGGTTGAAGGCTCTGGTGCTGCGCTACTCCACAGCAAGCTGAATATCACCAGGTTTGCCAACATTTGGTACCTGGCTAGAATGAGATTTTATGCCATTGGTTGATCACTTGTACGTGCACATGCACTTAATCAGGTGCACATAGTTTGAATCAATTAACCATCAACATTTTACAAGGTTGGAACTTGTGCTGTGGGAGCAAAAGCTTAGCAGGGGTTGTTCTGGGGTTTGAGGGCATTCAGGGCTCTGTAGAAGAGGATTCTTCCCCAGGATTTTTTTTTTATAAACAAGCTTTATTTTGATGCTTTTTTAATGCACCCTGGCACCTTATTTACATCCAAAGTACACGACATAATCATTGAATCATTGTACCAAAAAACTGTTGTTCACTGTCCAGAAAAATTGTAATGCAAAAAATATCAGTAGTTATTAACAATGAGTATTAGTATTGAGTAGAAACTTAAAAACTACTATCATTAAACAATTATTAACTAGAAGTGGGAAAAAAAGTTTAATGTATTTTGGTTAGTATTGAAGAGACTTTTGTACACCAGGATAATCAGCTTCTGTCATCAGGTGTGTTGGCACAGCAGAAAGTGCTTAACATGGAAAGAAGGACTGCCCGCACACTGACTTGCACTTACACAGCAAAGGTCTTTAATGAAGCAACGTTTCGGTCCTCTGGACCTTTATCAAGCATGCTTGATAAAGGTCAAGCATAAAGGTCCTTTATCAAGCATGCTTGATAAAGGACTTGAGTATTTCCATTTTATGCTTGTTATATACCTCTACTACTCTACACTTCAGAGGCAAATATTGTACCTTTTATTCCATTTATTTTGCCAGCTTTAGTAAATAGTTTCAAGGTTCAGATTTTTACATTAAAGTGATGATGTGATGTGTATATATATATATATATATATATATGTATAGATATATATATATAAACACACACCTTAGCTGTTCCCAGGACTTCTGGACTGAGGCTTCAGATGTTGTTCCTTGAATCTGTCGGAGCCACTCTCCCAGTTTGGGGGTCACTGCCCCAAGTGCTCCTACCTACTACCACGGGGACCACGTCAACTTTGACCTTCCACATCTGTTCCAGTTGTTCTTTCAACCCTTGATACTTCTCCACCATTTCGTGTTCCTTCTTTCTGATGTTGCTGTCAGCTGGTATCACCACATCTACCACCACTGCTCTCTTCTGGTGTTTGTCAACTAGCACTATGTCCAGTGGGTTAGCCAGCAGCTGTTTGTCACTCTGGAAGCTGAAGTCCCACAGGATCTTAGTCCTATTATTCTCAACCACCTTCAGTAGTGTGTCCCATCAGGATTTGGGTACTTCAAGTCCATACTGGGTACATAATGTATGTTCCTGTACACTATTCAAGCCACTTGGTTGTGCGTCTTCATGTACGCTGATCCTGCCTGCCTCTTACACCATGCCACTATGTGCTGGACCATCTCAGGGGCATCTTTGCACAGCCTGTACCTTGGGTCTGATCTGTTGGTCTCTGTGGCCCTTGTGCTCAGGGCCTGTTCTTGTGCTGCAATGATTAGTGTCTCTGTGCTGTCTGTCAGTCCAGCATTCTCCAGCCACTGGTAGGTCTTCTTGATATCAGCCGCTTCCACTACCTGAAGGTGGTATCCACCACGTAGGTGCTTGTCCCTCTGATGCTCACTAATCCTCGGCCTCCCTCTTTCCACTTAGTGTATACCCTCAGGGTGCTGGACTTGGGTTGGAATCCTCCATGCATGGTGAGGAGCTTACTTGTCTTGATATCTGTGGTTTCTATCTCCTCCTTTGGCCAGCTTATGATCCCAGCTGGGTATTTGATGACTGGCAGTGCGTACATGTTGATGGCTCAGACCTTGTTCTGACCATTCAGTTGACTCCTCATGACATGCCTTACTCTCTGGAGGTATTTGGTTGTGGTCGACTTCCTTGCAGCCTCCTCATGGTTTCTATTAGCCTGTGGGATCCCAAGGTACTTGTAGCTGTCCTTGATATCTCCTATGTTGCCCTCTGGTGGGTCAACTCCCTCAGTTCTGATCATCTTGCCTCTCTTTGATACCATCCAGCCACACTTGTCTAATCTGAATGACATCACTATGTTCTTGCTGTAGATCCTGGTGGTGTGGATCAGTGAGTCGATTTCTAGCTCATTCTTGGCGCACAGCTTGATGTCATCCATGTAGAGCAGGTGGCTGATTGTTACTCCACTTTGGAATTGGTATCTGTAGCCAGTCTTCTTGATGATCTGACTGAGGAGTTTCAGGCCTATGCAGAACAGCAGTGGTGACTGTGCATCCCCTTGGTATATGCTGCATTTGATGTTGACATGGGCAATCAGCTTTGAGTTGGCCTCTAGGGTCGTCTCCCACATTCCCATGTTTATCTTTTATAGTTCCAGACATTCCAGTATCCATGTGTGTGGCGTTGAGTCGTAGTCAATCCAGGGGGTGCAGAGGTAAATCTTCCTGCTCTTGCAGTCTTGGCCGATTGCTTTGTCGACCAGTAGCTGGTGCTTGGCTCCTCTGGTGTTACTGCCAATTCCTTTCTGTGCCTCAACTCATGTATTGGCCCATATGCCTAGTTATCTTAGCCGCTATGATGCCTGACAGGAGCTTCCATGTTGTGGAGAGACAGGTTATCCGGTCTGTTGTTGATTGGGATGGTTTCCTTCTGGGGGTCTTTCATGATCAGGACTGTCCTGCCATGTGTCAATCATTCTGGGTGGGTGGATCCCATCCCTTAGCAGCTTGTTCATCTGTGCTGCTAGGCATTCATGGAGTGCAGTTAGCTTCTTTAGCCAATATGTATGGATCATATCAGGGCCTGGTGCTGTCCAGCTTTTCATCTTTGACATTCTTTCCTGGATGTCTACTGTTGAGATGGTTACTGGCTCTTGTGCAGGGAGGTTGCTGTGGCCAGCTCTTAGGTCCACTGGCCACTGGGCATCGGTGTTGTGTGTTGCTTCTCTTTTGAATATGGCCTTTTCAGTATGTTTCCATTTCAGCTCTTGGTGACCTGCTGTTATTTCCCTGAGAGAACACCTTGGCTGCTTATCTTCTTTGGTGGCCAGAGCTTTTAGTCCTGAGTGCCTCAGGAATAAAGAGCTTGTTGTATTTGCTTGGTACTTTATTCACTAGCTCTGCTAGTTGGCTAACTTCTCCCCGTTTTGCCTTTATCTTGGCCTCCAGCCGTCTCTTCCATGGAGGGTACTGGTTCTCATGTACCATGTCCATCTTGTATCCAAGCATCTCCAGGATTACTGCTGTTGTACTGTAATCCTTGTAGGGATGGTATTTAGGGCAGCATTCACATCTTCTAGCAGATTATCTGAAGGTACTTGGCAACTCAGCTTCGGGACTCGTCAGAGGCTCCAGGTTTCCAGTTTGCTCACGATCTTCCTTCTCAGGTCAGCTGCTGTGTCATTGAGGCTGTTTTTATCTACTGGGGCTTGGTACCCAATGTCGCATTGTGGGGGGGATAGTGACATCCCCCGGCTGACCTGGCGTACTGGCTCCCCCTTGCTGTAGCATTGTTGTAGTATGTCATTGATTTCTAGTTGTGATAGTAGTTGGTGGTTACAGATGTCGGAACACTGTGCTACCAGACGTTTCTTAGTTAGTCTCGATTGTGGGTTTTGAAGTATCCATAGGTCCCACATTCTCTGCATATATCCCCTCTCCCTAGGATTGCATGGTATGCTGTGTACTCTGCCCTTGTCCATGTATGTTTTGTTCCAGTAGCGCGTTTGCCATCAGACTTCCCTGGTTCCCTAGCAACTGACGCAGACCTTGTTGACCTGGGCGACGTCTGAGCCGGTACGACTCTATCTGTATTGAAATCACTCATATCTGAGGAAGGCAGGTAAAGCATTAAGGGTCTTACCTAAGGACCCTACTGGATGATATATATTTAATTTCATGCTGAAAGTCCCACCTTTTATTCCCCTTTATTGGACATGTATGCAACTTGATGTGTATGTGGGGCAGCTACCTGCTTAAGCCAGTAGAGAGCGCTGCTGCGCTGTCTTATTTCATAGCAAATGTGGCAGTTCACACTGTCCCTTAATGGATACCATAGCTCTGAGATTTGCTCTGTTTATTAATACATCAGGCTATGGGTTTGACTACAAATGAACCATGTTTTTCACAGTTTGACTGTTGAAGTGAAGCTATGAGTGTGGCTGGCCTGCTGTAAACAAGTAGAAAATTGATACTGTGTAAGCCTGAAGGGATGCAGCATTAGCCTCTGTGTTAACTGTTAAGCTTATTTGTAAATGTATGTTTTATGGTGGTAATATATTCATTTCAGAGTCATATTTAGTTTAACTTGACAGTTATGTTTATTTTTAGTAATGTATTATATTTTTATGTTAATTATTGTTTGAGTAAGAGATATATTTCTTGAAAAGAGTTTATTTTCTCTTGTTCCGCTAGGTTGAAGATTTTGTTGAGAATGCAATGCCAGCAGCCACTGTAATAGCCGGTAGAAGACATTTTACTGAGTGTTACTGTGTAACAAAATACAGTCAATGTCTCAACCACAATCCCGAATCCTGCGTCTGGTGCCTCCTTCTCTTCGCAGAACACTCCACTGCAACTATAAAGAAAATAAGTCACAACGCAGAGTAAGGTGTAGAGGGAGTCTGGCAACGGGCGTGCAGAGGTAGCAGGTTACATGTACATCTAGGACTTAGTACGGGATGTCTCTACTGACTTTAGGATTTTGACTGCCATGTTTTCTGACTAATCTTACTCATTTATAATAAAAATGTGTTTGTCTGTCCCACAAGGGCATATACTAAATTTGGTATTAGTTGAATCAAAATTCTGAAATGTCTTTTTATAATACTGTTTTTCATGTTATACAAATGAGCAAAGAATCCATCAAGGGGGTCTTTAACTGTCAACGTGTTTTTTTGAAGAGAACATTAAAACATAGATGTGTGTCAAATTTAAAGTTAATCAAACTGTGTGGTGTGAGGGGAGTGGCCATTCAATGTTTTCACTTTTTGGGCTGCTGACTGGTTTGGGTCAACTTTGTGTAGGCCCTGCCCTTTGCAAGGACTTTTTGATTGATGGCAGTCATTGTTTCCAACTGATCTTGTTGCTTTCTAATAGAAATTTGTATGTTAGTCCTACAAGCCCCTGCAGCAAATTTGGTGATAATAGGGTCAAAATCAAAAAAATAGATGTCACATTACTGTTTTTCCCATGATGCAAATTAGCAAAAAAATCTATGGTGGTGGCCTTAAAGGATAACTTAAGCATTTTTCAACCAGGACCCAGTTTCTCCATGTAAATTGGTCAAACAATCTAATGTGAGCAACAATATTTGAAACTAGTCCAGTAGTGAGTGACAGCGACAGCTCGTTTAGTTTTAGTTTTATTTAGTTTATAAAGGACAGTGTGCACTTACATTACTTATTTGTAAGAATAAAAGATGTGTGCACCAGATTTAGCAGAGAAGCTAATTTCCATCTGCAGTCCTCAAATACAAAAACAATCAACACAATAAGGCAAACAGACATAAAGTGCACCATGACCAACCTAGACAAACAACATAACATACAGACAATAGTAGCAAGTTCACAAAATACAATACAAGAGTCAAGTGCTGAAACCTACAACCAGAGCAAAGTGATTGTAGGACAGTATAAAGTGCAAAATTCACGAACATATAAATACCCATTACCTACTCATAATGAACAATTATTATTATTATTGATAATTGTGCAGGCATCTAAGGTTCACAAAACAAGAGTATTATCTCACTATAAAATACACCATCAGTTAAAACAACAGTAAGAAAATATATGGAGTCCTTAGAAAAAATTACGAATGTGAATACCAACGATGGTAAGTTATGCGATACAGAAAAGTTACAGAGACCACCAGAGAGGGTGGTTTTTAGGTGGGTAGGAAGCCAATTCCACTCTTTAGTAGCCTTGTAAGAAAAGGCGGTTTGTGCGAATGCAGAACAGCGCTGTGGGATATTACAGTCTCCTCTAGATGTAGACCTGAGAGCTCTTGTTCTCAGCTCAGAGCAGGGGTGCACATAGGATTTCAAAGGAGGAGGAGCAGCATCATTAATTATTTTGTGAACCAAACGCAGATCAGAAAAGATGATTAGATTTTTGAAGCATAGCATATTGTCTTTAGTGAGAATATTGCAGTGGTGATATTGTCATGATTTCTTGTCTAAGATTTTGAGAGCCTGGCTGTATAATGATTTAATTGTTTTTTGGGCAGTTTGACTTGCCTGGGACCAGCATGGCATGCAATACCTCATATAAGGCAATACCATAGCATTCATGTAAGTTTGGCTGCTTCATTTATTAGTGAGTTTCTTATATGGTGAAAGTTTGAGTTATTTAGCCTCATTACCTGAGCTGTTTTTTTGATATGCTTCTTGAAGGTTAGATTTGGATCTAGAATGACTCCCAAGTATTTAAATTCCTCAACATTTTTTAATTTTTGTCCATTTATGTGTACGCTGGGCCATAATGTATGTTTATGCTGTTTGGTGAAGTACATGGACACCGTTTTATCTGTGTTTAGGGTGAGGCATGATTAGCCGAGCCATTTTGCTACTTCAGTCATTACATCAGATAGTTTAGCCACTACTGCATCTGCATTTTTCCCATGTGCAAGTAAGACTGTATCATCCGTGTACATTATCTCAACCTCATCAGATACCTGAGGGAGATCATTAACGTACGTACAAAATAAGAGTGGACCAAGTATTGATCCTTGAGGCACTCCTATATTGCAGTTTTGAAAGGTGGATGTTTTGTCCTTAACTCTAACACTATGGGAGCGGGTAGACAGATATGATGTAAGCCATTTAAGTGCATTCACAGAAAGTTTGAAATTGGCAGGTTTTGAGAGTAGAATGGAGTGGTTAACGGTGTCGAATGCCTTACACAGATCCAAAAGGACAGCCCCCATGACACCCCCTTTATCGAGCCCAGCCTTGATGACCTCCAGGAAATAACAACAAGCCGTTTCTGTGCAGTGGTGTGATCGGAAACCAAACTGCATAGGGTGTAATAACATCTCACTCTCAAAGTGGAAATTTAGTCGTTCTGCCATTACTTTTTCAAACACTTTGGCATTCACTCTCTTCAGAAGCACCTCCACTTCAAAACAGGCAGGTTTTTTTGTTTGTTTTTTTGTGTTTTAATGTTTAGAGTCCGGTCTTCCACCCTCTTTAGACTTTCCTTCTCCCTGTGTACACAGCTCTCCAGTTTCATGCTCCTTTTATGGGGTTTTGCAGGGCATTTATCTATGCTAATTTGGATCAACTGGCATGCACTGTCAACTTAGGAAGACATGGGATTCGCAACATGTTCTTAAACTGCAGAATTGTTTGTACCTGTGTTCTTACCATGATGATGAATAAACATAGACTTTCTTAGGACTTTTCTTAAGAACAAATTTAAGAATATATTAGCGAATGAGGCCTAATGCCACCATCAATCAAAAAGTCTTTGCAAAGGGAGGAGACATCCCAAAAGTGCTGAATGTACCCACCAAGTACTGTTCATGTAGGTGAAAGTCCCTACATGTTTCCAATCCAGACAGTACAATGTTCAAGCTATTAGGACAAGCTCATTCTTAAGCCGTCTATAGGGCTTACCAACACATCATTATGGAGATTTTCAATATCTTGCAAATGGCAACAATCAAGAGGAAGGAGAACCCTTTTCTCTAACATGGCTACTAAACCAGACCACTGACCCAAACCCACTTTGATCTCTCCAGATCTCTAAGACCCAATTCACACCCCATTGTGAACTGTTAGCACCACTTGGATAAACACTGCCCGACCACTGGTCATCATAACTCACCTCCATGACTCAGTCACCCACAGACACTAGCTGTCACCAACTTTATTCCACTGGGAACTCCAATCTTTACTCAAATGCAGTTTTGATTTTGTCTGAGAACAATTAATAAAGTTTATTAGTATGAGTGTTTGTAGAACAATATGTGCTTGCCTTAGTTAGACTTTTGTTCCACTGCCTTTTATTTAAGAAGTGTAACACTCAGTACGTTTACATGCATGCAGTAGTTGAGCTAAGCTCATAATTCGGCTTATCAGTCAAGTCGGACTTCTCGTGTTGTCTGAGTACACATGCAGAAGAGAAAATCGTATTTCTGACCAAGTACGTCTGACTCTACCTCGATAGGCAGCACTGTGACCTTTTTAATATAGTGTGTATTGAATCAGTTCCGGTTGACCCGAAGAGGAATAATAAATTAGATGAGATAAATCTGCGTTCCACATTCTCCTACCATCCATAAACTTCAAAATGTTTAACTTCTTTAGCTGTCGGAGCATGAATGTCGTTTTCTCATCAGTCCAGAAGTGCGTCTTCTGCTTCTTGATCGCCATCGTGTTTGTTTGTTTTTCAGTCGGACTAAGCCAATTATTTGATTTTAAACGTACTGACTAACATAATTCTACAATCTTCGTCATGTTATGCACCACTGTGTCTGTTTCACTTTCATAATGTTAAAGCCACTATCGGCAATGCAAAGTTAGAAATAATGCAATTATTAACTTGTAACATTTTTGATTAAAGAAGATATGATTGATATGAAGATAGTCTGAAGATATGATTTGGAACATTAGGAGGTGAAACCTAAAACTCTAGAGCAATGACGTAAGAATCAAAAAATAGGAGAGCATAAATCAGGAATTCTCTTCCAATAATAACTTTCCAAATCTGGACCGGCTGACTTACCCAAGCACTATTCTCCACCAGAAGCCACCCCTGGGAGCAAGCAAGTATTTCCACAAAACCTTCATCAACTTACTTAAACCCCGGTGCTCTCATAATTTATAACTTAATCTGGCAATTTAGAATTGAGCTGTACAGCTGATTAGACTTGCTACTTCTCAAGTAACAGTCATCTCATCAGTCTCTCATACCAACTACAGATAACTCTGCATCATTCAATCAAGTCATTGACAAGCCATAGCCTTGTGTAGCAGTTTCCCCTTTCCCTCTTGTGTCTAGTTTGTAATATAATGTCATTGTAGTTTTTAATTACTTGTAGCTATGACATTAGTAATAAATTTGTATATAACTAAAAGTGTACTTGTTGGTGTTTTTTTATGCTCGCAACTCAGTCACAGTGCCCTTGCAAAATCAAAATTAAAATTAATACAATCAAAATTGAAACTGACCTCTCTTTTGTGAGGCCTACAAAGAGGACTCCCTATTATTAAGAATACTCTAGTATGAGTTATGTCGCTAGACTAATAAAGTAATACCTGAGTTGTGCATAGTAATAATGCATAATTTCGCCTTTAAAATCATAAGAATATTTAAGTGTACAAATTCTTACAGTAACGACAAAGGGGGAGGCTGGACTTTGAGACATTCTGCATACATTGCAATCATGATACAAGTATGTGATTGGTCTCACTCCTTCTTTAGACTCTTTAGACTGAAGTGACTTTGCAGAACTTTGTGAAGCTTAAAACAAGATAGGTTGGAGCCTATCTCAGCTGACATATAGAGACAGACAACCATTCACACTCACATTCACACCTACAGGCAATTTAGAGTCACCAATTAACCTACCCCCAACCTGCATGTCTTTGGATGGTTGGAGGCACGGGGAGAACATGCAAAGAAAGGGCTCCCCCAACCTGGGTACAAACCAGGAACCCTCTGAGGCGACAGAACTAACCACTACACCACCGTGCCGCCTTGTGTAATATACTAATTTAAAAATGAGTTAACATAAACAACTCTCTCCCACATCCATGAGTGCTAAAACTAATTTGTGATGTCATATGGGTACATTTTCCATTTAAGAACTGAGGACACACATACACATATACATATATAAAAATTTTCAGGTCTCTGCTGCCTGAAGTATTCACCTAGCAGCTAATCTTTGGGGGCCATCTTCCTGATGTATTCCTGGGTCTTGATTGTTTTGTCCTGGCCAGTGACTCAGAAGCTCACCAGTCCTTGGCTTAATGCTGCTAGCCTACCTCAGGATGAGTGAAACCACAAAAACAAGAGTCATACCGGCTTGGATGTCATACTGGTCAACAAAGTCTGTGTCAGGTGTTGGGGAACCAGGTCAACCTGATGAGAAATGGACTACTGGAACCAGAGATAGATGGACTAGAGCAGAGAATATAGAACTGTTGAAATGCTGCTATACAAGTAACCCCAGCGAGAGGGGCTACATGCAGAGGATGTGGGATATATGGATGCCTTAAACCCCAACATCTAGGCTGACAAAGAAACAACTCCAAGACCAGTGTTCCAACATCCACAAATGGCAACTGCTACCACAATTAGAGATTGATAAGGTACAAAAAACATGCTACCACAAGGGGGAGCCAAGACGACAGGCCAAAGTGGGGTGTCATCATCATCCCCACACTCAGAGACTGAGATAGGGTTCCAAGACCCAACAAGCCATCATGACACAGATTCCCTTAAAGCAAAGGCAAATGACCTGAGAATGAAAATCATGGACAAGCTGGAAACCCAGCACCCCTGAAGCTGATTACCAAGGCTGAGTAACAGAGTGTCCTCTGAAAGTTTGCTAGATGATATGCATGCAGAACTACATACTATCCCCGCTAGGACCATAACTGAGACCAATCACCACACCTGGTAGTAATACCAGAGGAGCCAAGCACCAGCTACTGGTCGATGGAGCAGTCACCCAAGACTGCAAGACAGGCAGACCAACCTGTGCATCACCTGGATCGACTACAAGAGAGCTACAACTCAATGCCACACCCAGATACTGGAATGCTTGGAAATGGAGCCTTCTTCAGGAACTCAATGGGGCTGTGGAAAACGACTGTGGAGGCAAACTCAAAGCCAATTGCACAAATTACCATTAACTGCAGCATTTACAAAGGTCTCCTTTCTACTGTTCTGCATAGGCCTAAACCCCCTAAGCCATTCATCACAAAGAATTGCTACGGATACTGGTTCAGAAGTGGGGCAACCATCAGCCATCTCCTCTACATGGATGACATCAAGGTGTATGCCAGGAATGAGTGAGACATTGACCCACTGATTCACCTCACAAGGATCTACAGCAATTACACTGAAATCTCATTTGGACTAGATAAGTGACGTCAGATGGTGTCAAAGAGAGGGAAGATAGTCAGAACCAACGGGGTTGGAAAAGGCTTGACTGAAAGACTGCACAGAAGCACTATTCATGACAACACAAGGACAGGCACTTAGTACAAGATCAAATGAAGCAGGGGTCTGCCACACCAAACAGGACCTCAGGTGCAAACTGTGCAAAGATGCTCATGAGACAGTTCAGCACATAATAGCAGAGTGTTAGATGCAGGCAGGAGCAGCGTACATGGGCTTAGTGTACAGTAACATCTACACTGAGTATGAGCTGGAAGTCCCAAGGTCAGAATGGAAGACACCTCCTAACGTGGTTGAGAATGACACAGCTAAGATCTTGTGGGACTTCCGACAGCAACATGCAGAAGAAGGAACACAAGAAGCTTGAAAAATACCAAGGTAAGAAAGAGGAGCTAGAAAAGACGTGGGGAGTAAAGTCAACAGTGGTGCCACTGGTCACTGGAGCACTCGGGGCTGTGACCCCCAGATTGGGAGAGTGGCTCCAGCAGATTCCAGGTATAACATCTGTGATCTCTGTCCAGAAGAGTGCAGCCCTAGGAACAGCTAAGCTACTGTGCAGAGCCCTCAAACTCCCCGACCTCTGGTAGAGGACCTTGTGGGGATATATATATATGTATATATATATAGAGAGAGAGAGGGAGAGAGAGAGAGAGAATGCAAAATCTTGCAAATCAAGATTTTGAAAAATGGGACAAACACCCCATCGAAATCCTGCACACAGAGATTTGCAAGAGCATCCTCAGAGTGCACAGGAACACCCCCAACAATGGATGCCGAGCTGAGCTAGGCCAATTCCCCTTTTTAATTAGAATTCAAAAAAGAGCCATCAAATGTTATAAACACCTTAAAACAAGTGACCCCAACTCCTACCACTACAAAGCTCTGCAATGCCAAGAGGAGAACATGGAGAAGAGCCCCCTCAGCCAGCTAATCCTGAGGCTCAGCTCCTCTAACAGCACAAGACCTCAGGACAGCCCCCACACAATCTGGACCCACCAAATTATGGAAAAACAAAAAGAACATTACATTAAATATTGGATATCTACCACAAAAACACAAAGCAAACTTCAGTGTTATTTGGCTCTAAACAGACAGTACACGGTGGCAGAATATCTGGGCACCATGACTGATGAGAAGCTGAGAGAGACTTTGACCATGTACAGACTCAGTGACCACAGCTTGGCCATAGAGACGGGCAGACACAGGCAGACCTGGCTGCCCAGAGAGAACAGGTTGTGTCAGCTCTGTCTACACAGTGGAGACAGAGACACACTTCCTGATGCACTGCAGCAAATATGAACACGTCAGAGCCGAGTTCCTCTCAAAAATAAAACATAAAGTCATTGACTTCGATTCTCTGACTGATCAAACTAAAATGCAACACATCCTTGGAGAGAACAGAGTCAGCAGCTTAGCAGCAGCTAAATATGTCAGATTATGCCACAGCCTGAGGGACAACCATCACAACACCTGACACACCTGTCTATATTTACAGTCCCTGTAAGTCACTATCTGCTTTTTTCTTTATTCTTTTTATTTTGTTCTTTTCCTCAATTCATGTGCCGCACAAAAACATACTGCAACACATGAATATAAAATCTACAAGATATTTATTTTTCAGTTTAATTGATGTTGTTGTTGTTGATGTATATTATATGTTTAAATTAATTAATTAGTAATGGCTTTGGCAATATTGTTAATCTACAGACATGCCAATTAAGCTTATTGAATTGAAACTGAAATTGAAGTGAATTGAGAGAGAGAGAGAGAGAGAGAGAGAGAGAGAGAGAGAGAGAGAGAGAGAGAGACCATGACTATGCTAAGGAAGGCTGCTCCACAAACCCCCAGAGTTTCTTCGTATGCTACAGCCCAATGCAAATGTACAGGTCACACAGACGTGTACACACCTTACAAACAAAAAGGAGAGCAGTCTAAAAAAATGGGACCAAATAGAGGAAAGTAATTGAGGGAGATGAAACATTTTAAATTTGACAAAACTAATTAAAATTTACATATCTAAAAAAATGAGAAAAACACTGGCGACCACCTGAGGATGCTCTGTAACCACTTGATAGCACCCTGTATGGCTTTAATTCAGTTAAGTGGTGAAATGGCATTGTGCAGTGTCCTAACCTAACACCACCTGAAGAAGTAGATTAGGAAATGAACTCAAAACAAGCAAGTATGGAAGACTGGTTTGCCTATGACGGGTAAGATCCCCCTGCAGAACTGCAGGACAACCTAAGGCACAGCCACGAGTACTTGGCCTTGTTGCCACTGTGTGCAGGACAGTATACAACACTGTGTCTCACTGACTAATCGTAGGACAAAAATGATGAGCAGAAGCACTCAAGTCTGTTTTAATCACACCGAGCCAATATGCTGCCTTTTGTATGGTAAAGTCGTCTGAAAACTCCCTTACATTTTACCAGAAATGTTATGTGTCAAAGCAAAAGTAACCTTTACATTATGAAGTTTTTAGGGTGCTTCAGGTGGTTGCCAGAGCATCATTAGGTGGTCGCTAATACATCATCACAATATGGGGAATGTTTAATTTTCATACTCACTGCTCTCTCTCAAAATTTTCACAATCTGGTCAACAACTATCTACATTTCAGTCTCAAAATATTTATATGATAGCACTTAAAATAACTGGCCTATACTGGTGTATTTAAGCTGACAGAGTTAAAGCCCCTTTTTGGTTGCCCTGGTTTGCTCCAGCATTTGGGCTGGTTTCTATAGTTGCTGTATAGGTGGTTTGTAAGGTGTTTACCACTGTGCACTATCTCAGTGACCTCTGCAGGACAGAGGGTAAAGCCCCCTCTGAGCAAGTCTTTCTTCCACTGCCCGACTCTTTTTCCAGTCGAGGTCAGCATGAACAAAGGCCAGTCATATGACGGTTCCCCAGCACCTCCTCACAGTCTCATCAAGCGCCTCTCACATGTGCCACACAAAAACATACTGCGACACTTGAATATAAAATCTACTAGATATTTATTTTTCAGTTTAATTGATGTTGTTGTTGTTGATGTATATTATATGTTTAAATTATCTGTTATATATATATATATATATATTTTTTTTTTTTTTCTTTCCATACTTTTATTATTGTACCTTATTTGTAAATTTGTAATGGCTTTGGCAATATTGTTAATCTACAGTCATGCCAATAAAGCATATTAAATTGAAAAATTGAAAAAAGAATAGAAAAAAAATTGTTAATTTAAAATTATTGTGGCTAATGTGATGTGTGTAAGTATGTGTGTGACTGGATTCAGGACATATTAAATAGCCTCATTGCTGTGGGGACGAAGGATCTCCCAAAACGCTTTGTTCTGCAACACAGCAAGATGAGCCGACTGCTGCAGCTGCTCCTCTGTCACTCCAGGAGGCTTTGGAGAGGGCATCTGCATTTGGCCATTATAGCTTTCAGTTTGTTCAATGTGCCCCTCTCCACCACAGTTCTTAGTGGGTCCAGTCTCCTGAAGCATGGAGGAGGAGGTGTGATGGTGTGGGGGTGTTTTGCTGGTGACACTGTCGGGGATTTATTCAAAATTGAAGGCACACTGAACCAGCATGGCTACCACAGCATCCTGCAGCGACATGCCATCCCATCCGGTTTGCGTTTAGTTGGACGATCATTTATTTTTCAACAGGACAATGACCCCAAACACACCTCCAGGCTGTGTAAGGGCTATTTGACCAAGAAGGAGAGTGATGGAGTGCTGCGGCAGATGACCTGGCCTCCGCAGTCACCGGACCTGAACCCAATCGAGATGGTTTGGGGTGAGCTGGACCGCAGAGTGAAGGCAAAGGGGCTAAAGGGGCAAGTGCTAAACACCTCTGGGAACTCCTTTAAGACTGTTGGAAAACCATTTCAGGTGACTACCTCTTGAAGCTCATCGAGAGAAGGCCAAGAGTGTGCAAAGCAGTAATCAGAGCAAAGGGTGGCTATTTTGAAGAAACTAGAATATAAAACATGTTTTCAGTTATTTCACCTTTTTTTGTTAAGTACATAACTCGACATGTGTTCATTCATAGTTTTGATGCCTTCAGTGAGAATCTACAATGTAAATAGTCATGAAAATAAAGAAAACGCATTGAATGAGAAGGTGTGTCCAAACTTTTGGCCTGTACTATATGTCCACAACAAAGATCATTCTCCCATTCATTGTATATCAACGACCCCCAGACTGTACACCCTATGACATCACAAATTTGAGATTTTCTTCTCTGGTCTTGGCTTTGCGAGAGTAAGAGGCTCATGCTAACAATTATTGATTGAAATTTCCTGGGCCATGGAAAAAACATATTGGAATACTTAATTAAGGTGGTGTTTCCCTTGTTTCGTTTTTCATGTTGTCTCTGTCAAATTTGGGACGCTGCCTTGTGGGACTGACATACACGGTTATACTGTACATGAGCAAGACCGGGCAAAAAAAATGACCGCTATGAATCAAAATCATTAAAAGGGTGAGGCTTAGCAATGAATTGGCTGTAATTAATTAAAGATCTGTCAAATCATTGTAAATCTTGGTAGATATCTTCATTGTGTTTTGGCCTGTCACAGAGACTGCTTATGCATAGGGCCCAGAATTTGGTGCTACGCCCCTGCTCTTAACAGAATATATGTTGTGGCTGATAGTGACATTAGTAGTCAGAGAGACTACATACAGTGATAATACAGATCATAAGCTATACCTCGTCTATTATATATTAACATTGGACTGTTTAAATTATTGGAGTATTTAGCAACATAAAGACTTGTATTAAGTGGGATGTGAGGATTTGTAACATAACGTGTACAGATGTGAAGCCCTGACTTAATCTGACTGATCTTTAATTGAACCTCTCGTCTTGTTTTTCTTTCCTCTGTTTGACTGTCAGTGTTTTCTGTTTGTTTATGAAGTTGGAGGGGGGCAGGTCAATTCACATGGTTTATATAGCCTACAACAGCAAACTGGTATGATGCTGATATAATGAGAACTCATGTAAAATGGAATCATGAACAGAAATAGATTCATTAGGTTACTCAATCATAATTAAAACAATAGAAAACTGCAAACAAACTGATACATGGGTCTGATAAATTAGAATCTCTAACAGGATGTGAGGTTTTCTGTAACTTCCTGTACAGGGTTGACGGCTGCTGGAAACTGTCCAAATGTTTTGTGAGCACACCCTGCTGCTGTCGCATGATCTCATCCACTTTCCAGGCAAGGTCTCTTTATACATCCATATGAATGAGCCTATTGTCTCATCAAGCAAAAGTCTCTAAGGGGTCAATTGTTGCGGGAAGTGGAGGGTGAGCCAGCTGCTGCAAGGCTGCAAAGCTCGGGAGACATGTCATGTTCCTGTGGTTAATATGACCCTACAGCCACAGAGTAAGAATGCCTATACTTAAAGATTGGCTGATCAGACTTGTGTGAGATGTATACTGTGAATGTATACAAGATGCCAAAGTTCATATACAGCATAGAAACAGAGATTTTTTTCATCAAAAACAAATTATATATTCTGAATTATATATTCAAATTATATATACATGGGTGCTTGAGTATATTTTTTTAAAATAGGGGAGCACAGGGGAACTTAAGATATATTATTAAATATACACAATTGGTGGGGGTCTGGGCTTCTGGGCTCCCCCAGAAAAAAACAAGATGTTATTCAAAGAAATTTCCTGCATTTCTACATACCTGCACTTGTCTAGTTCAGTAAGATTGAGGATGTTAAACCAAACATACATCAACTACAATATGATTGGGTGGACCCTGTGACAAAATGAGAGAGTATTCATAATAATCAGGAGTGGCCATTAGACCCCCATGTGAAAGGGCCTGAACAGTTATTGATCTATTATGATGTTCAGAGATAAAAAAAATACTGAATCATGTCACTATTCTAACTAATTGTATCCCTGTATACTGTTAAAATATGATGCATTGTTATTCATTAAACTATCTAGCATTATATGAGCTTTAAAAGCTCCACCTTGAATAGACTTTAGGTCACTTACATAAATTGTGCTAATAATACATCTCCTGACCTCAGGACTTTGACTTGAACTTTTGCTGTCTGCTATTAAGAGTTTTACTTTCAAAAAAAAGTTTTGAGTACTTACTTCTACAGCTGCCAATAGCCTACCAACATTCCCAGGGTGAAAATAAAGCAAGGGGGGCCCCAGGCCCCCAAAACACAAAATCCGCCCCGGATTATAATGAAAGCACAGCGCCAGGTGAAAGGAGAGATACGGAGACATGTGTCCATGTATTGATAAATAATTCCATCCAGAGTCTGACTAAAACTGTAACTACAACAAAGTAGTCTGAAGAACTTTAAAGAAGTCACTTTCCACTGCTGAACATTTGACTGTTTGTTAAGAGGCTCAGCTCTTTATTTGCCTCTCTCTCTGCTCTGGCAGTCCGCTGTGATTGATCCATCAGATGTGTGATTAGTAATCAGGATTTTAGAAAAAAATGTTATTATTGCTAATTACTGCTGAATTTGTTATACCTACTTGCTTTTGTCAGTTGTCCCAAATATTAAAATTATTGTTGATGTGGGCTGCTTTGGTATAATCACCTGATTTCAGGGTCTGAGCTATGAGATTGTCCCTATTCCTGCATGAAGATATGGCCCAAACAGCACCCCAATCAATCTGGACAACTGCGCTACTATAATGCGTAAACTTCATGGACTGACACCTGGACAGAGACACAGATTGAGCGATTTGTTTGTGTATGTGTGTGTGAGGTCGACAAGCTGGAAGTTGAACTACTGCATACAATGTTTCCTACGTATATCTACAAGCAGTTTGAACGCATGTGTTTGGGGTTGGTAAATTAATAAAAAAAATTATTTCCATTTCAATTGTTTTCACATAGATGAAAACATACTTAAGGGGATACTCTAGAGTCATTTTAACCCAGGGTCTAAGGCACAGTGAGACCAAGTAGAACACCCCCTCGAGAGAATGAGTTTGCAGACTGCAAACTTCTCTAGTACTGTACTAGCGACTTCAGCGCTAACAGCCAGATAGCAAAATGCTGCTGTCTAAGGAGCCGTAAGCCAACCACGATCAAAAAAGCCACTCATAACCACAAATAATGTTCAGAACAGCACCATACTTCTTCAACAATACAAATAGGGTCCCTACACATAATACAAGGCATCAAACAATTGCTAGGTTTGCCTGGTTTGTATTTTTAAAAGACAAAAACAATACTCACTCACTGTCCTCCAGCCGCTTCCTAGTTGTGGGAAAGCCCTAACAAGTCGATTACTGAATGCAGTAGAAAAGTAAGGAGTCCATTGACGTTTAGTTCCAAGCTGCCAAACTCTGTGCATTCGGTAATACAACACAACTTCAGGATCTTTCTGAATCAGAAGATCCCAGTGCTCCACACTTTACTGGTTGTTTGGTGAGTTGTTTCATTTATTTGTAGGTATTCAGCTTGATTTTATGTGATGGTTGGATACAGCAGTGCTCTTCACCAAGTGTCTCTTTTGCTTATTGGGTGGTGGTTTTATATAACCTTCCATAAACTGCCTCAGTTTTGTAGATAGAGTGTTGATGTCTATATTCAGTGCAACTGACCGCAGCTGTTTTCATGTCTTTGTTTGAACAACCCTGAAAAAATGCAAGCACACACCATCTTTTAAATCTTTAGAAGAGTGAAATTTTGTTTCAGTCAGCTTGTGCAACAGCGCTTTCTGACCCAAACAGCTGACCTGGGTGGCACAGATGATCAGTTATAGGTCCACATGGCTGGACAGCCCAGTGATGAGGAACTCCACACACTGGGTCTCATTCAGAGAAATGTGAGCAGAATGAAATTTACGGGTTCATTCATTACTATGTAAGCAGCTCCAGTCTTTTGGAAGGTATGAACAAAATCTACACCTTCTTCTAAATGCTCATAGTGCTTGTGTAAATAAGGAATGCATATAAATGTTGCTTGTCATAAATAGAAATTTCAATTTTAATTCATTTTGTGCTCTGTTCACAATACGCAGACGTCTTAGAAACATGTAAGTTAAACATGACAAAAGATGAGAAACATAACACATTTAGCTAAATGAGTTGGCAATTAGCAGATGTAAGCTTCATATAAGGTTTCTTAAAAATGTGAATGAGTTATTTAAATTGACTTAATACATGTGTTTTCTATATTTCTGGCATTCTGTTCACCCTTGAATAAATCAGAGAAGCCCACAAATGTATCTTCTGTTTGAGTGGTGAGCCCCCTTTACACCTTGCATTAGCATGCGTTTTTTGCAATTGGATAGCAATCGGATAGCGTATGACCACATACATTTATACCTGGTATTAATATGCGTCTCTGGTGTCCCATCCAGATCCGTTTGCTATCAGATAACGCTCCGTCCTGCTGACGTTACATCCTAGCGGCACACTACAACGTCATATCATGTGCACCACAATAACAACATCAAGATGTTAACCACCCATGAAGATGCGTTCTTGTATGGACACTGGAGAGCAGACACTTCGTCTCACCGTGGCTCTGTCCTCGGCGTGTCTTTACCGTTGTGAAGATAGTTTGATGTTGGATATTCATAAGATATTCACATATTCTTTTTGGGTTCGACACTGATTTCCACCTCCATATCATAGGCAGAAAACAATGCGTAACGCAGGGTAGGGCTATTAACCCCCCGCCCACACACACACACACACACACACACACACTTTTTATTTTATAAGAATTTTTTAAACAAACTTCAACAAACCATTTTACATTTGTGTGAGGTGTCCGGGTCCAGTTATGTGAAAGCTATTGGATTAATAGCCCTACCATGTGTTGCTCATTGTTTTCTGCCTATGACATGGAGGTGGAAATCAGTGTTGAACCCAAAATGAAAACGTGAATATCTGTGAATACCCAACGTCAAACTATCTTCACCAAGGTGTTTTCTTTTTCTCTGCAGTCTCTACCCAGTGAGTGTTGTTGTTATCTTCTTCCTCCTTCTTCCTGTGTCCAGCTGGTGCACCTCACTTACTTGTTTTCATCCGCAGAGTTGTTGCATGTGGATTGGAGACATATTTGCATTTACACTTGGGTTGGATGGGGTCACAATGCGTCCCTGACCACCTTCAGAAGTGGTTTGGCTGATCGGATAACGATACGTCCTCAGTACGTTTCGAGTGTATTTACACCTGTACTTTCATGTGGTCACGAGCAATCGGATTGCTATCCGATCGCAAAAAACGCATGTTGATGCAAGGTGTAAAGGGGACCCATGTTACTGACCAAACTTGGCCCTTCCCCTTGTGTGTCTCCTGCTGGTCTGATTGTCTTCCCCGCCCTGATTGTTTCCACCTGTTCCCCATCACCTTGTGTATATTAGTCTGCATTTCCCTTTGTCCTGTTTCTGTGAAGCTCCATCCTCCATGCTCCATGCTCTTTATCGAGTCAGGTTCTGTGTTTCTTTGATACTTTGTCTTGCATTTTGCCTTAGTCAGGTTTTGTGTTACTGTGATACTTTGTCTTGCTTTGCCTTAATCTAATCTTGTAATTTTGATACTTTGTCAGCCCTTTTCTTTGTTACTGTAGTTTTTCCTCTAGAGTGATTTTTCTTTTGCACTTTGAAATTAAAAGATTAGTTATTTGAACTTTGTTTTCTGGGTTGTGCATTTGGGTCCAAGTCCTAGTTAGATTCTGACAACCTGTCCCTGTCACACTACTAAAAGAAGAAATTAAAATGTTTCTATCAGCTCTACTTCAACCAAAATAACTTCAATCTGTGTCGGAAAAGTGTTTCTTTCTCTTTCTTTGTTTGCTCCAAGTTCGCAAGTTAACATGATGCATCTCTCCGTAGTAATTATCATCTCCTTATATGGTGGTCACTGGCTTTTCATGGGTGGTGATGTGTGCTAATTGCTGACTAGCAGGAGTGTGCTGTCAATTTACCACTGATTTGCATTCGTGAACATACACATGTACAGTTTCCCACGGTGTTCATGAATCCGGTGTAGTTTTTTTGTTCCATGGTTTTTTATGTGCAAATCTCACAGATTTACTATCTTTTTTTAATGAAACCCATGCATTCCAACATGGTGCACATATTGTATATTGAAGCGATGATACACTGCCTCCCACACAATACGTAAATCAATTAGCAGTCTTAAAACACAGCTCATCAGGTGATAATCCCTGCAGTTACAGTATATACAGAGCATTTTCCGGCCATTGAAGGATCGAAGGAATAAAAGGTGGATGTGAGTACTGTTGTGTCTCCCCCACAGAAATACAGGTGGATAAATTGTAAAGAATGACTGTGGGTGGCTGTGGCTCAGAGGTAGAGTGGTTCGATTCCTGGCTCCTCCAGTCCACATGTCGAAGTATCCTTGAGCAAGATACTGAACCCCAATTTGCTCTCCATGCTTCCATCGGTGTGAGTGTGTTAAAAAACTGAGTAGCAGCGGCCACTAGTGTATGAATGTGTGTGTGAATGGGTGAATGTGACTCCTAGTGTAAAAAAAAAAGCGCTTTGAGTGGTCAGATGATTAGAAAGGTGCGATACAAATGCAGGACCATTTTACCATTCATATGGGTGAAGGACGCCTATAGGCCATGCTGAGTGCCTTTACTTACAGCTGCATGCCTCTGATCAAACAGCATGCTCTGTGCTTACCACATTTTACCAAGGGCCAGGCTGTTTCTCTAAGATCTATGTTAAAGGAAACATGCAGGCAGTTTGTGCAAACTGCCAAAATTCATCAGCAAGAGGAGTGCACCTCTTTTAAAGCTCTTTATGTAATATTAACTTGACAATAGGGTTTTTCTTATGTATTTATTTAGGTTGTATAATGAAAAGCACAGACCAGGGGCCTCATTTATAAAGCTTGCTTACGCACAAAACGGGGCTTGAAAGTGGCGTAAGCCACTTCCCACGCAAAGGTTGTGATTTATAAAAATAAACTTGGCGGGAGAATGTGCGCACCGGTATGTCAACTCTGATCCTTGCGCACGAACATTTTGGAGACGGGAGAAACTGGCGGCGCAGATGGTGAGGTGGTGAATTGAAGCCAGATTCATCTCATACATTTAATGTCATCACATATCAGACTTATAGACCCGCGTAATCATAAACACCCAAGTCTGCAGTGTTATAGTGTTCCTTTAGTGAGCCATTAGGCCTACTACTGTATGCAGTGCATACTTCCATCTTCAAATGATATAGAGTGGTGGACAGCACTGATTGATTAGTATTAATTGTGACAAGGTGTGTAACAGTCAGTCTAATTGCTGAGTAAGCATATAAATAGTGCAGTGACACTCGTGCGTAATGCTGCACAATGGATGCGCTGGCATTGCTGGAATATCACGCAAATGGTAGGATCAGGATGGAGAGAGTCTTTAGGGACCACGAAGATTTTCTGGCCCATGATGATGACTGGCTAATAAGCCGATTTAGATTCCCTAGAGCAGTGCTCTTGGATCTATGCGCTGAACTGGGCCCAGTGTTAGACAAAACCACCCGCCGGAACCGCCCCATCCCGGTGCATATACAGGTGCTGACCACTCTGGGGTTTCTGGCAACCGGCTCCTTCCAGCGGGAATTAGCCGACAGGTATGTGTTTGATATGATTAACAATATATGATGTTACATTTTCTGTCTAAAGCCCATTTGGGGTATGATATAATACAGTTAAATTGTGTCCTTAAATCTGGGATATCGCAACCATCCCTCAGCACAGTAATGCCAGCCGTTTTGGATGGCATTATAAACATGACCAGTCGATACAAAAGGTTTCCTTACACTGTGGGTGAACAGGCCAACATTAAAAGGCAATTTGCAGCAATGTCCGGTTTCCCAAATGTAATCGGCGCAACTGACTGCACTCACGTTGCTATATGGGCTCCGAGTGAAAATGAATTTGTCTATGTGAACCTAAAGAATGTGTATACAATCAATGTACAAATTATTTGTACCTCAGTCATGGCTTTGACTAATTTAGTGGCACGGTGGCCTGGCTCAACACATGACTCATTCATCCTGACGCACAGCAGTGTAAGAAACAGACTTCAGGCAGGCGCTGCGCGTGATGGCTGGTTCCTGGGTAAGTACATAAACACCATTGTTGAAATTCTAACCATTAAATCCTGATTTATAATTACTCTTCTGTTATACCTTGCAGGTGACAGTGGCTACCCCCTAAGGCGCTGGCTCCTCACCCCTTTCACAAACCCGCAGAGCGCAGAGGAGGTGCGCTTTAATGTGGCCCACTCTCGTGCGCGCTCCATTGTGGAGCGAGCCATCGGCCTCCTCAAAAATCGGTGGAGGTGTTTAGATGCCTCGGGGGGCAGACTGCTCTATCACCCTACAAAGGTGTGTAAAATAATAAGGGCTTGTGGAGTTCTGCACAACGTCGCACTGAGGGACGCCATTCCCCTCCCGCCTGGCCTCCCTCCCCCACACCATGAGGACCCCGACCCACAACCACCTCCCCGACATGAGGAGTTTCAACAGGGAGCAAGGCTCTGTGAAGGTGTCATGCGGCATTTGCAATGAGACAGCAAGTATGTTTCATTTGAACAAAATCTTTAATGGAGCTGGCAATGTCAGACATGGCATCACACATGCAACTCATCACTGTACGGATTTGTTTGAGTTCATCTCTGACTTCATTTATCGCACTGATGGTGTCCCTTTGTGTTTGCAGGACCGTGTCGGCCAGGACCCGGCCACTTCTGGGTGTGCCATGCGCACTGGGGCTGGGGACAGCCAGGCCTTCAGCCACGGTGCCAGGACACGCCGTGCCCGGAACCTCCTCGTCACCCACCGCTTCCAACTCTAGATGACTGAAGAGACAACACATAAGTCCACTGCCTTTTCACAAGTCTCTGAAATATTTAATTAATACAATTAATAAACAGAAAACTGTACTTTACCGGTCTCCTCTGTGGTCTCTGCCAAATCTGTGTCTCCTTCCTTCTCCGACACTATGCCACACACGCTGGCCGTCCCAAGGATGGAGGCTATTTTGGTGTCCAGCGGTGTGGGCTCGGGTGTGCCCTTGCCCCCATCTGTGGCAGACACGCTTTGATGGTGCCATGTCACTCTCCGTCTTGGCCTCCACCTTCAGATCCGACCACTTCTTTTTCACCTCTGCCACAGATCGCTCTGTGGCACTCACACCATTTACAACGGCGACGACGTGCTGCCATTCACTTTTTTTCTTTTATTAGTGATACCACTGCTGTGACCACCAAATAAAATATTTTTTCTGGCCTCCACCTCACCCACAAGCACCTCTATTTCGGTCTCAGTGAAATTCCTCTTCCTCGTCTTCTCTGCCATGATTGACCGTAAAATGCCATTGATCAGCAGGCTTTTTTATATGCAAAAACATTCATGAGGTACTTTGCATTGACCATTCATGGTAAAATGTGGGTGGGTAGAGGGCGGGAAGTGAGGTGAATCCACCTGCGCAACCTTCCAGGTGGACTGTGATTTATAAAGGGAAACGTGCTTGCAGGTGTGCGCGTACGGTTTTATAAATCAGATTATTTTTTGGCGCACGCCATTTTCAGCTTTTTGGCTTAGGTACACTTTTAGTATGGATCCTACGCAATGTTTTATAAATGAGGCCCCAGAATAGTTATGTTAAGTGCATTTGAAAATGAATATCGCATACTTTGTAAAGTATTCATTTGTTCAATTTAAAGTGAAATGTATCGTAGACAAGTTAAAGATTTATTCTGATTCAGTTTAATTTTTATCATCCTAAGTTTTATTATATACCGACACATGGATTGTTGTGTCTTTATGTGGATGTCAGACTTATTTACAGTGGCACTTTTTGTGTAGTGTTCTTTGGTAACATTTTTTGTGGATAATTATTTTCCCCTCAATATATTGCTTTAAATACATTTCTATCTGAAATTTATTATGTAAAGTTGAACAAGGAGAGAACATCATAATAAAGAGGCAATATGTTTTTACCATGTTTTCTGTCGGACGTTTTCCCACTATTCTCAAATGCTTCTTTAATTGTCCACAAGATGGTGCTGTTGCCTTCCACTGACATTACAGAATGTCTTTTCTCTTTAAACCCGGCAGCTTTCAGTTTTCTGATGAAATTAGCTCTTTCTTTTTCATCTTTAACTTAGCCATAGGTCTACACACACATACATACACATACACGCACACACACAGTACTGGAAATACCGAAATGTGTTCTGTTACAGAATTTAGTTTTTAGTTCTAATTTACCCCTTTTAAATAAAAATCACCCAACAGCATAACTCAGAAATTCTTTCAAATGTATTAATTCTATTAGCATTATTACAGGGACCATCTTTTTGCATCTTGTGAACAAGGCAGGTGTTAGGCCTCTGACGTAAACAGATTTACATTTACAAATGTCTGCACTCACATTCAACATAAACCCAAACCATATCCAACCCTTTGAACTCAAGAAAAATGGTCCACCAGTGCCTACAATGGTATTTTTGCTTAATGTGGTGTCAATTTTTGGAGTATCTTCAAATGCTTCATATCCCTAAAATCTGTACAACCTAGTATTGAAAAGGTATTGAAACTCTATCCCTAAAAATAATTCAAAAATTGGACATTTCAACAGATTCTACATAATAAATCCACAAAATACATTGATCCGTAAGATTTCCAAATATAGAAACATAAACAAAATATTTCGTAACACTCCATAAGTTTTAAAAATTATTTGAATTATGTACATAGATATTTACTTTTTGAGATATGCTCATTTTTATGAGACTTTTTGATAGTTTCATCATTCATTACCATGTGTTTACTCTACCACACGGAACATAGCGCAACGTTGTCATTATGAGCATAATGATGTGATGGCATGGAAGTCAGAAGCCTTAGCTTTCTCCTGCAATAAGAATAAATGTTCTGTCATTTATGGTTTTTATTTTAGATCAATAAGAAATACTATGTTTGCACTGCATGTCAGGAAAGGTAATGTGAGATCATGACATGGGGATGGGGAATACAGAAGCTTTAGCTTTCTATTATGAAAAGAATGAATGCTATAATTATTATGTTTCTTATTTAGATCTATTTAAACAGGATCATGCAAACAACAATCTCCTGCTGTTGTCCGCAGGTAGTCTGTTTTTAAAGGGTTAGGCTCCATGCGACCTTTTAACAGTAACTGGTGGCAAACAGTGAGGAACAAGAAGAATTACAGCTGCTGTGCAGCGATGGGTCGGGTCCGGGCATTTTTAGGCAATTCTGAGCAACAAGCAGAAGGATAGGAAGACATCAAGGAAGTTGATATTACAATCTGCATTTAGCAGTTTCAGCTGAGTCATTTTGCAGGTTGCATCATCTGGAAATTGTATTGCAGCAATTGAAAAGTAAAAGTGGTTGAATATTGGAATAAATTTGCAAAGTACACTTTTGTATCAGTGGAAATCACTACACAATAATAAATAAATAAATGTTGGTGATTTGTTTTTAACAATAAGTGCTTTGCTTCACAAGAGAAAATCTGATTTAAAAATACCACTTAAAGTGACTGCAGTTGTTCTGAAAATATACATATTGCATCTAGATGTTGATAATTTTTTTTTAATATATATTTTTGGGCTTTTTTGCCTTTAATGGAAAGTGAGCATCACAAGAGTCAGGAAATGGAGAGACAGAGAGGGGGATGACACACAGGAAAGGGCCTTCCAACGCAGGATTCAATCCGCAGCTGCCTGCACTGAGGGCTGTATTTTCTTTCATGGAGCGGCTGCTCTACTGAGCTAAACACTGCCTCCATGTTTTATTTTTAAGAATGATTGATTTGCTTCATAAGTAAATAACTGTTGTTTAAAATACCATTCTTGCATTGATTCTGATATGTATTCGTCAAACATCATCTACCATGACTCTAAAATTTTATGCATTTGTTTCTCAAAGACTCTTTGTAGTTGTGATGTGTCACACTCTTCCCCCTTGTTGAGTCTTGAACCCAGAGTCCTTAGCACTGTGATCCAACTCCTAACTCACTGAGCTAATTGTCTGGTGTGTGGCTTCTCAAATAGACTCAGGAAGTCACCGACCAGGCTGCAGTTGTTGTAGCAGATTTCAAAAGTAGTCAAAATGTCACAAATTCTAGTATCTAAACAAAAATCTGACAATACATAAATTGCATCTAGACAGCATGGACATGTTGGTGATTTTTTTAATGATAAGTGTTTTGCTTCACAAGAGAAAATGTGATGTTTAAAAATGCCACTTTTACATTGACTCCAGTTGTTCCCATGAGAGCAGAATTCAAAATGTTCTAGAAAATTCAGTTTTGGAAATAAAATTCTGATATTTGCCAGACTTCATCAACCATGACTCCAAAATATTGTCAATTTTTTTTCAGGAAGATTGAAAATGTATTTATCAAGAATTGGATGGTATATGTTTACAGTAGTGTTTACAGTCAAATGTTTTCATGCACTGTAGGCTCAATTTTTGATAAATCAAAAATCCGAGAAACAAGTTTTGTGGAGGACAGTCTGGAGATACTCTCTAGCAAGTTTGGTGACAATTGAGCAAAAATTGTGGGAGGAGATACATTATATAAGTTTTACAGTTTTTGAAAAAAAACAGAGTGATGGACTTCATAATGTGTAATGAGTCTAAATGGACAAAAGTTTCTGCAGTACTGGGGCTACATTGTGGTGAAGTTTCAAAACTGTAGCATGTATCGTTGGTTTGGTAGGAATTTTTAAAGTTTTTAAATTTTAACATTTATTAAAGAAAGAAAGAATTCTTCAGATTACAGTAGGGTCCTTGGCTGCTTAGCAGCCCAGACCCTAAATATATGAAGGATCAGCACAAAAAATCAATTGAAAGTCTTTTGCTTAAAATAGTTTTATTTTTTATGCTTTAAACTAGTGCAAATACGTGCAAACTGAAAACGGACAACCCTGTAAGCTGGCCTTCTCATATTAACACAGTAAAGCCTGAAAGCTTTTATATTCATGTTCAGAGAAATGGCCCTGGATAGAGTAGGTCAACCTCATAGACTTTACCTGCTCTTGTTGCCCCTCAGTCCGATGGTTTTGCAGTCAGATGCTGACATAAGCCTATAAATGTGCCAATTGGCAAGGAGGCAAGTGACCCACATCTACATCCATTCATCCACATTCATTATTCAAGAATACAAAACCACTCAGTCAAGTCTCAGCTTATATAAAGATTCTCTCTCTCACCCTTATGCTGCTTGCCAGATAAAAGATTCATCCCTCTTTTTCAGGAACAATGCTTAGAGGACAATACTTAAGACGGATGCACTGATTACCCTTCTTAAAAATTCTTAACCAGTGAGACTGAGGAATGTACAGAAAAAAAGAAAGGTAAAGGAAATTTGAAGAACTTGAAAAAACATCCCCTCTGGATTAACAGTGTCCCGACAGCCTACCAACTAGAGCATCAGGATGAAAAACTGAAAATCAGAGACTACACTGTATATTTCAGCATTCAACACTTTACAGCTGTAACCTATAGCAGTCACTGTCTCATGACCAACTTTACACACACGTTTCATTTACTTACCTGGCAAAGGAGTAAGTAGCCTACCAAAGCAGAAAGGTGTGAGGGGACACCCTTGATTAATACCACAAAAGCAAATTATGCTGCTGTCTTTCAAACACTAGAACAAGATTATTGATTAAACAAGGGTGAAGGATTTGAGACTGGGTTTTTTTTTACTCAGTCTCTGAGATGTCCCTCTGCCGATCAGAAGCAGATAAGTGTGTCTGTCCTCTAAACGTTTTGCTCTCCATCTGGTTCAGTTAAATGGGAGATCTACTCAGGCTTCTACCCAAAGCAGTGTAATGCCAACAAAAACTTCCACACAGTCAGAGGGTCACTGCCATCCAAAGTCCTGGCCCACCATTTGATAGAAGCGCTGGTTATGTGACTTGTAGAAATCCCTCAGTCTCTGCATCACCTCCGGGTCGATGGAGGCATGCGTTCTCCCTTTTGTCTTGCCCAGGCAGTGGGGTTTACTGCTGCCCTCCGGTTTCTTCAGGCAGGGGAAGCCTTTCGTTTTGTTGAAGTAGAAGTGCTTGTCTGTGATAATCCTCTGGAGCCCCAGAAAGTCCTGGACTTTACCCAGTTCTCCGGCCGGGTCGGATATGAGCCTCTCCCCACTGACCAGATGGATCTGTGTCCGGGGGAACCATGCCAGCCAGCGTTCCAGGTGCTGGGCATACAGGCCAATCCACAGCGGGCTCCACAGAGAGTCGACCTGACCTAAAGACAAGCATGAGACAAAATAAATCTCTTTTTGCCAAATCATTGTCACAACAGCCACCATCATCTCGAACCCTTAACCAACTTTCACATATAGCTATTAGGCCAGTGCAAGAGTTTTCTGTGGGTACCACCCCTGAGACAAAATGGAGACAACTGTAACACTTTACAGTGTATCTTTACTCAGTGCCAGCCATGGCATAGGCAGTGTAGGCGAATGCTAGGGGCGTCATCAATAGGGGGTGCCACAAATGTGGGAAGAAAAATAAAAACAAACATTTATCTTTTAATTTTTTTTTACTAATACTATTACTGCTATTATTTTTTAAATATTACATAGGGCCACAGCAGCATAACTACAAAGCAAAGCCTATTTAATAATATAAAGGCCTTTATTCTGGCACCCCCTGGTCCCCCTCTCCAGCTCGTTACACTTTACCTGCTCTCTGGGGGAGATGGGTGAGTTATCCGACATCACGTGAACACCGAAATACGCTGTATTGTTATCATGTCAAATCAACAAAAGCTCTCTGGTGCCCACTAAACTACCACTACACTACTGAGAGGAGTGGATGTGGCTAGCTTTTGGCAAGAAACTTGCTCATTCAAAGGAAGTGTAATGAACGACTGAATGACTTTACTTTTTTTGTTAATTTCATTTTTATAGTTTTTATATTTCTGTTTCTCCTCCACAAAATACGAATATTAAACAACAAAAAACAAAAGAAACATCAATAAATATTTAGCAATTTTGCACTTTTAATTCTTTTGATTTATTTTATTTTTTACACATTTTGATATTTTGTATGGGGGGGTGTGTGTTCTCATCTAGGGCCCCAAATGTGCTAGGACCACCACTGTCTTTAGTTTATTAAAGGCTTTGAGTATACTCTAAGTCTTGCTCTGCCTAGGGCTGCCTGAAAGGTTCCTTCTCTGTGATCGGAGCTTGAATTTATCAAGATGCTAAAAGTGAAATTTTGAATTACTTGAAAGAAAAATGTTAAAATCCTTCACTTTTGTTACTGCACGCAAGCTTAATAAAAGCTTTTCTTCAAATTGCTTATGATCCCAACTGGTACCAGAAAACAATATGACATCAGGAAGATGTTTGGACTCTTATGTTGGATGGACCTTAACTTTTGTTTGGAGTCAAAATTGGGTTGACAATATTCAGCCACATTAGAATACCACGTTGTGTGGACATTTACATTATGACATTTTGCATACATTGGGTTTTGTTGTGCATACGTTACGACTAAGGCTGTGTCCAAACTGATTCACTACTTAAATATTTTAAACGTCTAACAATGTACACACACACACGTGTGGAAGTTAACATTATGACATTAGGTTTTGGTCTGCATACCACATAACCAGATGGCATTATTCTATGCCAAGATGATGCTGGCATGAGACGTTTTGAAGATGGTGGATTTTGGTTACTTGACACAACTTTATACCAACAAAACTTCATCTGTTGTCAGTGTTCTACGTCAAATTGATGTTGACATTTGACTTGTCCTGACATTGAAATTTGGTCACCCGATGTCACAACCTAAATTTAAATCAAGCTCCAGTGTCCAATGTCCAATGTCAAAGTCAGTGGCCAGCTAATAAGAATAATTTATCAGCTGAAGCAATAAACATAATCCAGAATATGTTTTTTTTTTCTAAGGTGACTGTTTGCGTTTGATTTAGAAATGAATTGAATTTCGTTTTTGATGAGGTTTTTTTTTTTTTTTTCATTTCGTCCAGTTTCCGATTTAAATATTTAAGTACATGAGATTGATGGGGCTGTTAGGATTGCATCTGCTTTTGTTTTTTTTCCTTTCCCCCTTCCTGTCAGTAGTCATGTTTCCATTACCCCTAGAAATGCGCAAAACCTAAATATTGCAATAAAAAACTGGTAATGGAAACACCTATATTTCGAATATCCTCTCAAGTATCGCTAATACGCTCTCATGAGGGGGTTTTTCAGACGTGTTGATATAAAAGTGTATCGCAAAAGTGTAATGGAAACACTTTTTTCACATTTACACGTCACCGGGGTCAACGGACATGACGTAGGGGGTCATGCGACCAGTTCATTTCAAGGAAGATGGCGCGGTATGTGTGGACAGAGGAGGAGACGGACTTATTATTAACAGTTATTCGTGATAAAAATGTCAGTTATCTTGGATAGCAAACAACAAAGGAATGATCAGTGTCCCGAGACGCATAACGCTTTCGGCCATCTTCCTCAAAGTGAAGTCTCGCGGGAGGGACGAGAATTTACGAGAATTACGGCTAGTTCGCAAAACACCATTCAATGGAAACACCTGCAAGTAGCATTTGAACTTTGTCAAAATTTCAGAAATATCGCTTTTATTTTGTGAACAACTGTAATGGAAATGCAACTAGTGTGAGTGTGAGCAGGTGAGGCAAGGTGCTGTAATCATCTCCACAGCTGCAGTCATTCAGCAATCACCTCCACACCTGCAGTTATTCAGCAATCACCAGCTCTTTTCTGCAGTCGTCGCCACTTCATTGCAAACCATTGTGTGGTAAAGTTCGTGGCTCCTGTCTTGCACCAGTTTTTTGTGCGTGTTTTCCCTGTGCCGTTTTTTCTTGCTCCTGACTCCAATCTCCTCTGTTTCCAGCCGACATCACTCCGGGACTCCAGCTGCTGACCTGCCTCACCTGCCACTGCTTTTTGCCCGCTGCAGTCAAAGCCTCTGGTTGCATCCTCCTCTGCCTGCTCTGCTCCCCTGCCTGCTCTGCGTCTCTGCTGTCATCGGATCTTGGATACCCCCACCCTGCCTCAGTCTAGCTTCAGGCTCTCTCCAGCCCTCCTTATGAGAAGCACCCGGCTATTGTTTAATTACTGCCCATGTGGTGCAATGGCAGCGTCTCTGTTTCCCAAGTGGAGAACCCAGGTTCAAATCCCACTCCAGACTAAGTATTCTGAAACAAACATTTTGAACTGAGCTCTGCCGTTACCTGCATTTTTTGAGTCCACCTGTCAATCTGAACTTAACAGGGGCGGCATGGCGGTGTGGTGGTTAACACTATTGCCTCACAGCAAGAGGGTTCCTGGTTCGATCCCAGGTGCGGGAGCCCCTCTGTGCGGAGTTTGCATGTTCTACCCGTGTCAGCGTGGGCTTTTTCCGGGTACTCTGGCTTCCTCCCACAGTCCAAAGACATGCAGATTGGGGATAGGTTAATTGGTGACTCTAAACTGAAGGTGGGTGTGAATGGTTGTCTGTCTCTACATGTCAGCCCTGCAATAGTCTGGCAACCTGTCCAGGGTGTACCCCGTCTCTCGCCCAATGTCAGCTGGGATAGGCTCCAGCCCCCACGCGACCCCCAAAGGATAAGCAGCTAGAAAATGGATAGATGATATTGATGAAATCAAATACTGAGAGGGAAAAAAAAGAGTGACAAACAAAAAGCTCCAGGATCAAGCCAATGTCATGTATAAGCGTCCAGGGAGATCCCAGATTTGCATTTTTTTAAGTAGTGTTTGTGCTGAGTCCCTGCTCACAAATCTTGAACTCAAACACCAAGAGCAGGAGCCTACCTGTGGTGCGGTTCTTGAAAGCCAGGCTCTCAAAGGGAGGGATGTTGGGGGTCTTGGAGATGATCTGTGTGTAGTCAGATATGGCTCTGGTCACAGGGTCACGGACAACCACAATTAGCTTGACATCCTGCGACATAGCATGGACTCGAGCTGGTGTTTCCACAGCAACAAAATAACGAGGTGTCTTTTCCATCACAATCTGGCCATCTAGGGCTTTGGGCATCATACTTCTGAAAGTACAGGGAAAATATTTTATAAAAGCAAAATTACGGGCAAAATACCAATAAAACAGCAGATACTGGTACGTTCATTGGCAACATTTTTTTTTTTAACCAGATCATCAGATTGCACTTCTAGTATTTATCATGTTACTGCAGACTGCCATAGATCTCCCAGTAGTCTTAGTTTTATTAGTAGGTGGATGTGATATGCAGACAGCATTAAATATGATGAAATAAGCCTATTGGTAGGGCAGACAGCTAACAGATTAGATTTCTCCATCGCTGAAATCGGTCTATCATATTTTTAATTTATATGTCAGTGTCCTCAGCTCTACAGCCTGGTCCTTTTCCCCAAAACATCACGCAGAACCACTAAACTTTATTTCAGGACCAGGAACTTTATTTTATTTGGGATTTAGTAAAGATTCCAAAATTAAGAATTAAAATTTAATGTAGCTGATAATACCATTTTTTGTTTAATAATTCGTCATTTATGTGTGTATTTGCCAACACAGTATAACAGAATTTATTTTTAAAGGAAAGTTTAACATTTTGTGATAAAATAAGTTTCCCAAACTTTGTTTTCTTACAGAGAGTAGATTAAAGAGTTGATATTGCTGAGGTGATAGTTAGCTTAGCTTAACATAAAGAGCATGAAGCAAGGGGAATTGAATTTGCGTTTCCTAGGATAGCCAAGGAACGGCCCACCTTACTCTGCATTTGTTTGGCTTACCCCAACATTCTTACCCTAACTCTTACCAATTCCACTCCTCTTGCCTAAATCCAACTTATCATATCTTAGGTTTCGCAAAGTGGCCAGTGGAAAACAGGCAATGTAGTGCGCTCAGTGATCAGAAAATTTCAACAATTTATTTAGATCCACATGAAAAAACAAAACAAAACAGTACGAAGACACAAATTATTAAGGTGCACTAGAATTCATTTGCAAAATCATGGACCAGTGTCAAAGGTGTCAAAGTGTATCATGTTCAGGCACACAGTCCATAGAAGTTGTCCATGCATTTTAGTTTATACCTGTTACAGTAACAATGGTAATTTGTGGTTGTGGTTGGTTAGATTATTAAAAAACCAAACATGGCATTACCTGCACTTCATGACCTGCCAGCATTTTACGCATACCCACGCATGCACGCACGCACACACACACACACACACACACACACACACACACACACACACACACACACACACACACACACACACACACACACACTTCCCAATACAATACAATCCCCTGTTAGTCACAGAGCAGTGACAAAATCGATAGAGTAGATGTCCCGTTACACAGACACACAGGCAGGGGACAGTTGGAGTCTCCTCTTTAGTGTGTGTCGCTCTGCTAACCTCTGCCTCCACACCAGAAGCCCAGCAGAAGGGACTAATATAGAGATAAATGAAGGCCCACAGGACTGGCTGGGCACTTGGGGACATCTGCCAACACACCTACCACACACCTGAATGACTGACCAAACACACACACACAGCCTCAGCAGCATGGTCACACAAAGCTCTGAATTAGCATCTCAGTTTGTTTAACACAGCTTAAAGGCTCATGCAGGTGTGCTTACAAGTTTTATCTTTTTAACTACAAGTCATGTATACTTAGTGTTTGCTGACCATTTTCAAATGCATGCTGTATAGTTTTAGATTTTTAAAGGTATTTTCCTTACTGTTCCAGGCACCCATTTGTTTCCCTGCAGTGTACTTGCAGATTTTTGAAACATGAATTTAACTTTGACAAAAAAATTATTCAGATTTGGTGTTTACTGCGATGGATTAAATAATACATATAAATGTGCTAAGATTAGCTAGATACGGTTCAGCCAAAGGTTTCCATTCATTTTGAGGTATTTTTTATTTTAAGGTAATATGGTTATTTAATATGGCCATAAAAATACACACAAATTTGTAAAACACAGCAGCGTGGTTAGTGAAATTGTTATTGTGATGTCAAGTACTGAAATTGTAGTAAATGGGTTAAAACATACAACTCCTATTGGTCATTTAGGCTTTCAGCTGATATGGATTGATGCATGTCAGATTTTAATTCCCCACTCCTCCAAACTATTACAGACATTCTCTATTTTACCAGAATGTGATTCTCAATTAAAATGACTTAAAATGTACAGATTAAAAATTAAAACCTTACACCTGCAAGTAGTCAACCAAGATCCTAACACAAAGTGTCAGAAATGGTTGTTCATTTCTATAATATGGATATGTGTCTTCTATTGGCACAGGTGGAACACTCTACTGGACTCAGTGGGCAATACTCCACCAATCACGAGCATGCATTGACCCAAATAGATTTACACAAACATAGCCAACCAATAAGGGTGTGCCTACCTGAATAGGTGCACACCCCATAGTATAAAAGCACACAAAGCCATCCACTATACCTCACCGTCTTCAACAATTGGCGTAGGAGCGACAGGTTTTGTAGGTAGAAGATTCTGCCTGTGCTAATAGAGCTAGGGTTACAATATCATAACCTTCATTTTATTGCACACAGGCTCCACCCTGTATTGCACTCCAATGGGTGGACCCTGATGAATGAACAACCTGTCAGGATACAACATCCACCCAGCCACAATGATTCAGCTAAATGTTAGTTGTCATAGCCTGCCTACATCCTTATAACTGCGGATAAAAGAAGGGGCTGTCATGAAGTCAGTGACAGCATTTGAGGAGCCAGACTATGGTGCCAGTTCCATTGTCAATGAGGCAGATACTGCAAATCACACTATAACCCATCATATCTTTGATGTTTCAACTATGACTGAAAATACTTCTGCCAGATGAAAGAACACACTTTAATTGATGCTTACTGTTGTTTTTTTACCTAAATGTGTGCATTCATTTTTCTTGTTATTGGTCTCCAAACAGATCATGGCTCTATCCACCAGCTGCATCTTAGCCTCTGTTGGACAGAGCCGTGATCTGTTTGGAGACTTGAATCAAAATTCCAAATTGATAGTTTTTGAATGAATCAATCAATACCAATTATTTCTGATAATAAGCTGTTGCACCTTTAACTAGTTAAATGGGCTTATTTTTGGTTCATGTTCTTTTTTACTACCTGACAGCAGTGAAACAAGCTGTAAACAAAGCATTCCCTTCACTAACATAACATCACTAACTTTTTCATATTGAAGCTATAGTGAACATTAGAAAACAAATGCCAGATTAAACAGCCAGTGGATATGGAGCAACATTAGCAAATATTTGTGTTTACCTGATCTAAGTAAAATACTCATTCTCCATTTGGATCTGTTTTGGTCTCCACCAACTCCTTAGAAAAACATTTGGCTCTTTAGCTGTTAAATAATAAATTATGACCTCAGCTAGTCACTGAGGCATCTGTTTGGCCTATGGTACATTTAATAATGCAATTTTAGGTTGGTCACTGTTGCTAACACCATTTTAATGAATAAAAAAATGTTGGGTTTTTTTCTTTTGGTTTTCTCACTTTCCCTCTCTCATAATGAGAAAACTCATGAATGAGCACAGAGATGTCCTTGTTTATTATTGCAGTGTCCTATTTTAGAGATGGATGAGACATAAATAAAAGGAAGAACAGAAAGAGACCAGAGGGGTATTTAATATCAACTCAGGAGCTGCCCCTGTAACACGGCCTCCTTTCCATCACCACCACCACCCACCCCCACCCCCAAACAGACTCAGCAAACACCCACACACACACACAAAATGACCTGTGTTGATCTGATCGGTGTGAGGCAGCACTTACTGCCACTTAGCCTAAAGACTTCCCCTGTAACTCTAATACCCCACCCTGCGCAGGAGAGGCGGTACAGTATGTCACACACACAAACATGTAGAAGGCACATGGGCACATATGTACACACTGGGGCATTTCTAGGATCGAGGACATTGGGGGCTTAGTCTGGACGTCTTTAGAGGGATTCACTCGAGAATATTCTTCAGTAAACAAGCTAATTTTTTATGATTCTTCTGTGCGCTTTGGCATATTATTTACATTCAAAGTAAAGTAATACAAATACATTTTTTAACTTTCCAGAGCAGTAGTTGTTAGTAATTAGAAATAGTATTGAGTAAAAGTAGAGTAAAGTACTTTACAAATTATGTCATTAAATATTCATTGACTCGTTGGAAAAATAGTTACTAAATGTATTAATGTTAACAGTGGTTGAGTGCAACTAAGTACATTTACTGAAGTACTGTACTAAAGAACAATTTTGAGGTACCTTAACTTTACTTAAGTGTTTCCATTTTATGTTACTTTCTACTCCTCTAGATCACAGAGGGAAATATTGTACTTTTAACTTCATCACATTTACTTGTCAGCTTTGGCTACATTGAAGATTATTAATACTGATTATTAATACTTAATATAGAGGACCCAAAACTTTAACCTTTATTAAGTAAACACTAAATCCCAAATGTTTTTTATATTATATAATTATACATAAATGGAAATAAAGAGCCAAAAGCCTTATGCCATTACCTGAGCACAAAGAGATAATTTCTGTCCCGGAGAGCATCACCAAAAGAAAAAAAATCTATTACAAATATGCTTTTGCAATGAACTTTGCACAGACACACTAACTGACAGAGAAAACAGCTGTTAGTGTTTTTTAATAACTAAGCCATATCCTACTTTTGGCATAAAAACCTTTGTTATCCAAGGGCTATACGTCTGCAACTTCAATTACATTTCATCCCTGATTAAATGCATACTGTGGTTTTTAGTTCTGTAATGTTTTCTCATATTAAGAAACAATGTCACTGGTTGACTTTAACTTCAGGCAGAGCAAAAGAATAGCAATTTTGTTCAAATAGTCAAAGCTTATAACAATACAAGATTTTTATTTTCTAACTTGGACTCTGGCTTGTGTAAAGGATTACTTCCTGACAGTGTAATATTTTGGTTTATTTGTGTGCTGAGGACCAATTCAACACCACTCTCAAGTCAGGTGCACCTTTAGTGTTGTGTAAGGCTGGTAAATATAAAATTTCATTTAGTAGATTTTCACTGTTTCATATTGTGAGGGATTTCTGTAGGTGTAATTTTAGTTTTGACCAACTTGTAATATATCGTGAAGTAAATGTTAGCCCTTCATTTTGTAAAGTGTTGAACATAACTCATCTGCCTCTCACAGTTTTCTTCATGATTTTGCACATTCAGTATACTCATTACCCCTGTTACTTTGCTTTGTGTAAAAAAAAAAAAAAAATTAATTAAAAATCTAATGTGTGTTTAATTCTTTAAGACAAGAAGTGTGTGTAAATTCATCAGTTTTGCCTTGTTGTGATTTTCAAGGTCATAAATGAATGCATTTAAATGTAAAAAAAAATAAATAATAAAAGAAAAAAGAATGCAGTTCTCAGAATTATATTTATTGTTCTTCAGATCAGTATAAATTAAAATGTCTTGTTTCATACATTTCATAACTCTAGATTTATGGTTTACCAATGACAAACTGATCTCAGTGCCTGAGTAATTTAATTCTCATTGCAAACATGTCAAGTCTGTAAAAAACACACTTTATTTTAAGTACAGTGAATTTCTGGCACAGAGCTTTTACTTTAAAGTGCCCTTTCCTGCTGTAGAGACCGACAGAATCCTACAGATCCTAACAGACAGCAAACTATCTTGATGACAAAAGCAAGTACGACTCCAAATGTATTAAACTGTGCGGACGTTGAACTAATGACTAAGGATAAATCTGGACCCCATGGCTGGACCAGTTGGGAACCACTGTTGTAAACAGTGGTGGTCTTTGTGGCCATTATATACATCCCGACATGTGGATGGAGGATTTTTTTTACTTTTTTTTTTATATTACTGGTTTGTTCCATTCCACCATTATTTACATCTTCGTTGTCTCCTACGGTCATATCGCCCTTAAACTACCCTAAACTGCCTCTGGTGGTACACCTCTGCAAGCTTTCCAAAAACATGCACAAATACGGACAAAATGAACACAGAGTACAGACAGAAGGGTCCGACCATCTCCATATCTGATGTTCAGCATAAATGAGCCCGTAGACTGGGAAACCAACTGTATTTTCTAGTGTTCCATCACTATCAACCTCCTTACAATCATGGCTATTCACTTACTGCTGTCAGTGAGTTTCACAAGTTGTTTTATACTCTTACTATATAATGTCATATGCTCCAATCATTCTAGAGAAAACTACTCTGTACTATATTGTTCTCTCTTTTTGCTATGCATGTTCCGGAGTCACACAGTGCATGTGAACCAGCCCATTTTCATTTCAAATTGTCAAATACTGCCACATTGTCAGTGCTTTCAGCGTCACCACGGAAACCAATGTGTTATTATACATTGCCAGTCAGCCACAGCACCTATTGCAGCAGTATGATACGCAGACAGATAGCATTAGCTTATAACACCGCCAGATGGCAACTGTCGCAGTGGTATGAGCGATGTCAGTTTGAAATGCTGCCTGGTAATGTTGTAATATAAGGAGCCAGCAAGTCCCTACAGGGCGAGTGGGAGGGGTGGTTGATGGGGCCAACAAACCTTGGATTTTCACCTGGGAGCCCAGTCTTCACTTGCTGTATGAATGTAGAAACATACCATGATGTTTTTTTCTAAACCTAACCATTTTATGACATCCCAGCATTGGTTGCGGCATCCCAAAATGTCAATAGCAGATGCAGGAGGATACCCAGTGAATAATATGTAGGTGTGAAAGTTTACTGACAGAGCTGGGATATGTGATGACTTGGGATGAGACAGCGTTTTTACCGTATGTCTCCAGACAAGCATGAGGAGTTAGAGGAAGAGGTCAGCTACATGTTAGAAAACAACATTGCTGAGCCTTGTGTGTCAAGTGGGTCTTCCCCATGTTTACTTGTTAAAAAGTCAGATGGTACATTTAGACCTTGTACTGATCTGAGCAAAGTGAACAAAGTAACTAAGCCTGACTCTTTCCCACTCCCACGCATGGAGGATTGTGTGGATCAGGTCGGTTTGGCAAAGTTTGTTAGTAAGTTTGACTTACTTAAAGGTTACTGGCAGCTGCTTTTGACTCCTCAAGCTAGAGAGATCACGGCATTTATCACACCCAGAGGTTTGTATTCTTACACTGTGATGCCCTTCGGCTTGCATAATGCTCCTGCTACCTTCCAGCGCCTCATGAACAAGGTTGTGTCTGGTCTGGTGGGCTGCACAGTGTACAGTACTTGGATGATGTTGTGATTGACAGGGATTCTTGGGAGGATCATCTTCAGTGCATCAGGGCTCTGTTTGACTGTCTGGCCTGGGCATGTCTCACCATCAACCTGGCAAAATGTGAGTTTGCCAAGGCAACAGCATGGGTAAGGTAGTTGGCCAAGGGCAGGTGCGGCCCGTAAGGGCCAAGGTGTTAGCTGTTGACCAGTTTCCTGTGCCGACAACCAAGAACTTGTTTCTTGGGTATGGTGGGCTACTACCATGGGTTTTGCAAAAACTTCTCCACAGTGGTTGCTCCACTAACGTCTCTTCTTAGCCGTAAGAATAAGTTTGATTGGTCTCCTCACTGTCAAGAAGCTTTTGAGTCTGTGAAGTCTTTGCTGTGTTCTGCTACTGTCTTAGGAGCTCCCCGGATGGACCAGTCTTTCTCCCTCTATGTGGATGCTAGTAAGGTGGGAGCTGTACTCATGCAGGTGAATGCAAATGGTGTCGGCTGTCCGGTGAGTTTCTTTTCTAAAAAGTTCAACTCCCATCAAATTATTCCATCATTGAAAAGGAAGCACTGGCACTCATCTGGGCATTGAATCATTTTGAGGTTTATGTGGGAGGTGGAGTAAGTCCCTTAGTGGTAGACACAGACCATAATTCCCTAACCTTTCTCCACTCCCTTCAAAACCCAAATCAGCGCCTTATTCGTTGGTGTCTGTTCCTTCAGCCATTCCATTTAGACATTCGACATATAAAGGGAACGGAGAACAGTGGCTGATGCCATGTCTCAAGTTACGCCTGTTTAAGTTCACTTGTGTGCTTCCTCCCTACAGTGTCTCTTCCTGTCTGTTCTGGCTCTCCTCTCTCTTAAACTGCTTCCTAAGGTACCAAGGTTGCCGAGGGAGGTGGCCTTGATGGATAAGGATGGAGATAGCCTGCAGGTCGTAATGATATTCACAAGTTTACACAAGTTCAAGGGATATTCAGTTTATGTAGTTAACATAGGTTGAATGATTACTCACATGTTAATGTTACTATACCAGAGTGCTTTTGATTATTGTCCTCAGCTGTTTGAGCTGGTTATTGTTTGAGAGTTGAAAGTTATGTATTAGCTGTGGTTGAATTTTGGGGATCCTGGTAAGGACCCCCATTTTAAGGGAGGGGGTGTGACAACCTTGTTCAGTCTGCCTGTCTGTGTCTGACTGTGCTCTCTCTCTAGCCCCTTTTACACTGCCAGATTTTCAGCGAATGTTGGGCCGTTTTGCCGGCAAGCTGTGAGTGTTTAGACACACAGAGCCAGATTGGCGAGTTGATCCGAGGTGCATTTCCACCTCGTAGGGTAGTCATATTGGCGGAATGTGTTTGGTGTAAAAAGAGCGAGGTGCCCTTCCACCATGGGAGGGTCTGTTGATGACTTGTGGGAGGGGCTGTTGATGACGCCACACGTGCGACCCACTGGCGTGGACTTCAAAACAGGAAACAGCTGATAGCAGGAATGAGTATCTAGCAGCACTAGGGAAACGCAAAGCAGTAGATGAGCAACTGGGGAGATAAATAATTGCGTGCCCTCCTTGCCCTCGCTAACGAGGAGGCCATTAACCGTCAGATGATGGGAACCGTAAAGGACGGGCTGATATACGAGAGAATTGCCGAAAGACTGACCAGCCGTGGCTTTCCTCGGGGCAAGGCGCAAGTCATTAGCAAGTTAAAGAATGTCAAGAAAAAGTTTCACGAGGTAAACGACCACAACGGCAGGAGCGGCAGGGGACGGCTCAACTGGCCATATCTCGATTTGTGTCAGAGCATTTGGGGCTCGAGCCACTCAACAAACCCCGTGTCCATTCAGGGCAGCATGGACGCGATACCTGCTCCTGCCTCCCCAGCATCTACCGAGAGAAACAACGAGGAGGCCGACAGCCAAAATGGCAAAAGCGGCACAGAAAGCCAAGCAGGTTAGCCACTGGTCTTTATTTTCACCATGTGCGAGAGAGCTGGTGTAATAATTAGGCTAGTGTTTGTTTTGGCCATGTCTATTTTCATTAGCCTCATGCTAAAAATACGAGAATGTGTTTGTGAGACAGGCTCATTGCTATTTGATGTTTTCAGCGTGCGTGTGTGTGCGTCGTAATTCACGAAGACGTGGCTCGAGGGTGTCTGACCTTAACATGTTGCACAACAACACCAGAATCCTCTGGGTAGCCTGAAATGCTGCGTAGATGTGGACCACAGTACTGTCTTCTCTCGCCATTGCTGTCTTGAAAATGACCCCAATGCCTTCGGTGCATGTATTGTACGTCACCGTTTATGTCACACGCTGAGCTACATGTTTTGTTACTTGCTCACGCCCCCTATTGCCCCAAAAAAGGCACATTCTGTATAAACAAAAGTAAGCAGGCAGCATTTTGCTGCACTCCCCGATTTTGTTTTACACTGCCAATGCTGAAAGAAGATTGATTGGGCTTTCCTGCAAATTTGCACAACTCCTGTTTAAAAAGGCTTCTCTCTTGCAGTTACTGGGAGTTGGCTGGTAGGCGGAGCTGGGAGGGAGTGCCTCCTGGTACCTGCCCTTTTAGGTGGGGCCTGCAGAAGGCATGAAAGGACCTCCCTTTTGGTCACACACTCTCTCCCAGCTGGGCCCGCTGCAGCCTCTTCAGCCTGTTTTCTTTTGTTTGGTTTGCTGCACCTTACAGTACACATTACACCATGTTTCACTCATCCACACACACTAAACATGACTGATATCCTTCCTACTTACACATGCCATCAGTTATTTACTTTGCTTATTTGTTTGAGTTAAATAAATTAACTTTGGATTGATATATCTGTGTGTGGCCTCCCTTTTGTTGCCGGCCTTGAGCCAGTCGGTAACACGTGTTGATGTGAACACAGAAATAGTGTCCGCTGTCTGATAGCTGAATTTCATGTGTGTAGCCAAGCAGTCCATTTGTTGTTTATATATGACAATATATAAACAACAAATGGACTGCTTGTCAGTGTCTTCCATAGATGCCCATCTCGCAAATATGTTTTGCAATGATATAACAAACATCATGCTACTTTGCTATTTTAGAGAGCAGTAAATTACTGCCACTTAACACGAACAGTGCAAATATACCTTATTTTTCAAATATTTAAATCACATGTTTTTCTGATGAGAACCTTTCAGGGTAAAGTGCTTGACTACAGAGTGGAGGCCAATTCCCTTATTGGCTGTGTTCATGGGTTGGAAGCCAGTGAGGGATCTTTTCCTTTTTACTGCACTAGTGACTCCTACTGGTTGACCAGGGCACCTGCACAGTGGGGGACTGGAATGGGGAGGGGTTGGGGTATTAAACTCCCAAGTATTAGAGCCCAACACTGGCAGGTGAATAGCACCATCTGGTGACACCATGTGTAAACGAGGGAATCCCCCCCGGCCAAAAAATAGGTCAATAATTAAGTGGCAGTTAAAAAAGCCATATTTTAGCATAACATCCTTACACTGCTCATTTACCACTGAGTGTGAGATCAAACATCCAATATGATGAACACAGGGATTATCCAGCAGCTTAAAATGAGCCTCTGTTTGCCTTTGAGGAACCTCTCTTTTGTTGTCCATTTCCAATTTTTCAGCAGGCCTCCCTGATGAATAACCTTGGGCCAGCCAAGGCCACTGGCTATTGATCCTATGGGGGCTTAGGGTAGCTATGCATAGACGGGTGTATATGGTATACAACAGTAGGGATTGAGTGTAAATGTAAGGGGAAGAACTGAGAATGGTAATGCAGCACTGGGCCTCAGCTGGGAACAAGGGTAGCAGGTGGAGGCTGGGGGAGCCAGGACCCTCTGGAGTCCCATCAGTAGCATGCTGTGTGTGTGTGTGTGTGTGTGTGTGTGTGTGTGTGTGTGTGTGTGTGTGTGTGTGTGTGTGTGCAGCATTTGCAAGCACACACATGTACAACAGGAAAAATGTAGTAAAGGACTGGGGATTTGAGGGGATGATGGATCAAAGATGTAAAATCTGGTCTGTTTATCTGTGATATTTGATCCAAGAAGGAAACATTAACCAATTAACCATTGATCAAAGAGTATTGACAGTGTTCATTATACACACGTCTGCATCTTTATGAGTCAGATATGAAATTTGAGTGTGTATTTGCGTGTCTGTATGCATGCATGACTGTGTTATTGTGTGTGTTATTGGGGAACCGCGCATCCATTTCCTCTGTATGGGGGACCATTAAGGGGTTGATCCATTGCTGTGCCCTGTCCATTTCCAGGAGACACCCATCATAGAGGGGCCCCAGAAATCCCCCCGCCCAACGCCTCCCAAGCCTCAGGGGAGGGCCTTAATGAGGGCCTGATCGCCTCACCCGTCTGGACCTTATGGTGATCACCTCCAGTACAGTACAGTACAGAGACAGGGCAAACCACACCTGAACCCCAGTTACACAATTAACAAACAAAATTCAGCTTGGCAGCCAAAATTGAATACGCTTTCATAGCTTTAATCACTTTAATCTTCAGCATGTTTTGTAGAGTCAATCATGTCAAAAAATATTGAAAGTATAAAATTAAAATCCTTTGGCAGCCATTATTATGTAATTTGCATGGTATCTATATCAATTATACAAACACCAAAACAAAAGTAACACCATGTGCTGTGCAGACACAGCCACCACTGTATGGGTAAGAATTTGAAAGCCTCTCTTAATAAGTTGAATATGAATTGCAAATGAATCAGTGCCATCAAAGCAGCTAAGACTGAATTTCAGTTGTGTTAATTATAACAGTGATTACATGGATGGAGAGGAAGAGAGAGAAGGGGAGAGAGAGAGAGAGAGAGAGAGAGAGAGAGAGAGAGAGAGAGGTGGTAAATGGCGTGAACTTTTGAAGTTGCTTTTTTCACTTTTGCTTAGCCTTTCTTTGTGTTGTAGACTATTGTTGTTTGATATTCTTTGTTCCATATCTGCAGAAGTGCAGTAGTTTCTTCGGAGGACCAAACTAATCCTTGTTTTACTCTTTGCTAGCATTGCCAGCAGGTATGTCTTTGACTTTTTGTTTTTTGGAGTTCCAGTGCAATAGCATGTGATCTAATCCAACAAAGTTCATAGTGTCTATGTTTAGTATAGATTTACTTGTTTTCTTTTTTTATCAGACACAAACTGTCAAAACATACCTGACATGTTTCGACGGTAACTTCCGTCTTTGTCAGAGGTGTCACTAGATGGTGAGTGACGTGTCCTTAAATCAGCTGACTGAGGTGGTGTAAACCTGTCAAAATCTGACAGTTCGATACCGCCCCTTGTTGGATTATTACGCGAAACAAACATACAATCACCTCATCCCAACCGCCAGCATTACCCCCCAGATCTACGGTACACCTAAAATACACAAACCCGGAGCTCCGTTACGACCCATTGTAGACAGCATTGGCTCCGTAACATACAACCTTTCCAAATACCTAGCAAACATATTAAAACCCCTCCTCGGCAACACAGACCAACACTGCGAAAACTCAAAACAACTGGCAGAAGAACTCAAAAACATAAAAGTCCCAAAAGATGAAATATTCATATCCCACATCTTTTAAAAAGCGCACTAAGCTCACCGTGCATGACATCTCACAATTACTTCATTTCATCGCCACATCCACATACTTCCAATTCCAGAACACAATTTACAGCCAAAAAGAAGGTTTTGCCATGGGGGATCCATTGTCAGCGATCATGTGTAGTTTTTTCATGGAGGACTTGGAGGAAAAAGCAATAACATCTGCACCCGAACATTGCTGGCCAACACTGTGGAAACGCTACGTTGACGACATCCTCGAGAAAATCAAATCAGGAAACACACAACAGATGACGGACCACCTCAACACAATAGACAACACCGGACAAATTAAATTCACCCACAAAGAGGAAAACAACCGATCAATTGCGTTCCTGGACATAAGCATCACCCACACTAACGACGATGGCATAAAAATAAAAATAAACAGAAAACCTACACACACAGACCAATATTTACTATGGACATTGGAACACCCCACAACACACAAAATGTAAGTAATAAGAACACTGTATGACCGAGCACAGCTGGTCACAGAAGACAGGAACAAAGAAAGAAAACACATAGAAAACGCACTGGTAAAATGCCAATATCCACAATGGGCCATAAAAAAGGGAGGATAGCAGGTGGAGCAAAGAGAACTCAAAAAAACAGAAAAGAAGAAACCAAAAAACAAAACAGAAAACAAAGGAATGGTCACACACATCAGAGGCATCACAGAGCACATTCAAAGAGCCATGAATAAATATCACATCAGCACCCCGGTCAAGCCACGCATCAAACTCAGACAACTTCTAGTACACCCCAAGGACAAGATCGACCAAAGCAATAAATGCAACGTAATATACGAAATACCATGTCATTCCTGCAATAAAACGTACACAGGGAAAACAGGACGTCATTTCAATACACGTAAAAAAGAACATCAAAAAGAATCTGAAAAAGAGACAACGAAAAGACATACACGATCAATAAAAGAACAGGCATTACAGGAAAACATGAAATCGGCAATAACGGACCACTGCAAATGGGAAAACCATATCATGGATTGGGAAAAGGCCAAAGTCATCCGCACGGAGGCACCAGCGTTGGATCATGGAAGCGGTGGAGATCAGGAAGCGGGCCCACACAGCCATGAACCGGGACGAGGGGGTGTTCCTGCTCTCCCACACCTGGAGTGACATTCTCCAACGGCAGGCAGACAGCAAGGGGCGGTGTCAACCTGTCAAATTTTGACAGGTCGACAACGCCTCAGGGCCCGTCCACACGAAGCCGTGTCAGGGTGAATACGCCAAAGTATTTATGCGGTTCAGCCTTTTGTCCACACGAAGCCGGCGTTTTAGGGGGGCGAAACCGCATCTTTTTGAAACCGGGTTCCAGAGTGGATAAATCTGAAGACGCCGCCTTAGCGTCTCCGTGTGTACGGCCAATACGCAACTTTTGGGCGGCGATGATGTCATAGCCCCACCTCTCTAACCTCTGACTTTACCCCGGCAGGAAGCCGTGCCATCACAACAACAGTGGCGGATTACAGACAGCAATAGACAACTATTTACGTTACAGTTTGTTTATAGTACTCTATTCTTCAACTGGGAAATAAAAGGTGGAACACACCACCTGTTATAGCTCAAACAGGATCATGTGATCATACCTCTGTCATCTCTGACAGCCATCTGAAAGCAACCCAGCACGCTAGCGTGCTAACTGTTAGCTCGCCTTGCTCCGTTAAAATATAGTTAACTTGAACATGTCCCGAGCTAGCTTAAGGTAAACATCTGCTCCTTCTAAAGATGATTTATGATCTCTGATGACTTATTAAGAAACACTAACACATCATTCAGTATTAACTGTAGCTCCATGTAAAGTGAATAAATGGGATGTTTCCCAGCTAATCCTCCGCTCGTCTGCGTTAACCACGCAGTTTACACGTTTTTATAACTTGTGATTTATTAAACTGTTGTGAGTGAAACATGATGCTGAATTTAGCAGCAGACTTCAGTTATAGTAATATAAAGTAGGAGGAAAAGAAATAACGTTTGGCATTCACGTGTTTATATGATATAAAAGAAGTAGGGTAAATCAGTAACACATTCTCAGCCCTAATGACTAAATACATATTTCACAGTGTGTTGCTGAGTTTATTTTCTAATGTTGCGAGTGAGCAGAGTGCTTACAGAGTATGTTGACCCTTAACTAAAGACTGGACAACATGACTGACCCAAACACCAGCTGGTCTTAAAGCTTTGTGCATTCTCCAGATGTGACCTGTACAGTATACTGCTAGTTTGAAAGTGTGTGAATTGTGTGTCTAGTGATAATAAACATGACAACGACAACAACTTCTCAAACAGTATTTTATTATTATTATTATTATTATTATAATTACTGGAAATGTGCAAACTAATCACAATGACTGTCGTTAGGACAGATAAGTGACCACTCGTCCCCGGCCACTCTGGCGCCCAGTGTCCACTGCTTGTCTGTACTTCGTGCGAATATTTTTTTAATTTGGCGGTGATCTGAGATTTTGATATGCCGGTAACGTCGTGCGGGAATCTTTCTCTGTCGGTTTTGCATACTGTGCCTGAAACGAGTCCATTATATCGGCCTACTTCGACTGACACGGCTCCCAATCAACGTGTTGTTGAAGTTTACTGGCTCTGTAATCCAGCGTGACTCGGAGCAGCAGCTCGACTTCGTCTTCAGTCCAAAACAAAGTCTCCGTTTTCTCTCGTGTGTTGGAATTTGTTTTAGCCATCTTCTTGTTGTGCTTGTGCTTCTTCTTCTTCTGTTTGTATACACCGCGCAGGCTTTTTTGCATGCTCCGCGTCTTCTTCTCTGGTTCAGAGCTGTATGCTGCGGTTTTTAATGGTGCGCCATCTCCTGGATGGCATATATACTGCAGCCTTTTTATGCGGTTTCAGTGGCTTGAACCGGCTTCGTCTTTACGCCTGCATTTTCGAAGCCGGCTCCGTGTTTACGGAACACTATTGCAATCCGATCATTTTCTTTGGCGGTTTCAAAAAGACGCGTCTCCGTGTGGACATGGCCTCAGTCAACTGAGTTAAGGACACGTCACTCACCATCTAGTGACACCTCTGACGAAGACAGAAGTTACCGTTGAAACATGTCAGGTATGTTTTGACAGTTTGTATCTGATAAAAAAAGAAAACAAGTAAAGCATGTGATCTAGATCGCTAAAGTAAAACGGCAAAGGGCAAAGCTAACCTGGAGTGCTATGTGTTGACTATGCACAGGTTAAGTGTGTCGAACGCATACTATTTCACTGGGATGCTTGAAAAAAAAAAAAAAAAAAAACAGATTGTGTTTACTGGCTACCAAGGAGGAGGACGACGAGCAGAGGTATGGTGTCTGTGGAAGAAATTACTGCACTTTTCTCCATATGAGATGAAAAACACATCAAAAGGGATCTGTCTGCAAAGATAGACAGATGTAGACAAATTGTAGACAGATATATCTGGCTATAATCAAATTAAAAGGCCACTGAAATCTGAACAACTCGACAGAAATTGGTTTCAAACCAAAAGAAAAGAAAGGGTTGGGCCATAACAAAACACAGGCAGACCAAACTCTTATTCAAGTCTTCAAGTTCGCTACAATGATTCTAGTGTTTCCCACTGCAGGCTCAAGTCTCTAATAACAGTGACAAACAGAGTTACAGGACAGTATGTAAACGAGAGATGGTGTCACCCAGGGCACATCAGTGTTAAAGAGCAACATTGTACCAGGAACATTGAGCTGCTAGCTGTTAGCATCCGGCCATACTACCTCCCGAGGGAGTTCTCGCAGATCATCGCGATAACTGCGTACATCCCGCCGTCAGCTGATACTGCAGCAGCCTGTGAGCTCCTACACACTGTTGTGTCCCAGCTCCAAACATCGCACCCCCCGTCCCTCATCCTTATCTCTGGCGACTTCAATCATTCTTCCCTGTCTGCCACCCTTCCCACTTTCACACAGTATGTGGACTGCCACACCAGGGACTGCAAAACACTGGACTTGCTGTATGCAAACATGAAGGATGCATACAGCTCATCACCCCTTCCCCCACTGGGCCGCTCGGATCACAACCTGGTTCATCTGTCCCCCGCTTACATACCTATGGTGAGCAGACAACCCCCCACCACTAGGTATGTGAGAAAATGGTCTGAGGAGACCAGCATGGCACTGAGGGACTGTTTTGAAACAACTGACTGGGGAGTGCTGTGCAGTCCACATGGGGAGGACATAGACAGTTTGACCGACTGCGTCACAGACTACACTAACTTCTGCATGAAGAACACTGTACCACCCAGGAAGGTACGGTGCTTCTCCAACAACAAGCCATGGGTGACCCCTGATCTGAAAGTGCTTCTGAATGAGGAGAAAAGGATTTTCAGATCATGGGATAAAGATGAGCTGAGGAGGATCCAGAAGGACCTTAAAAGAGAACTAAGGAGAGGCAAGAACAGCTATAGGAGGAAGTTGGAGGAGCGCCTCCAACAAAATAACATACGGGAGGTGTGGAGAGGCCTGAATACAATCTCTGGCCACAACAACAGCAGGAGGGGCTCAGAGTCTGGAGACCGGGGGTGGGCGAATGAACTGAACCTGTTTTTCAACAGGTTTGATTCTGTCCCCTCTCCCTCCCCCACCCACCAGAGCTCAGTCCCAGGGCCTCTCTCACCCTCTCTGGCACACCTCCTCCTCCTCCCCCTCCCTTAGGACATCAGCTGCACCCTCCCCTCACCTTTTAACCCCCCTCCACTTCACACCTCCTTCATCCACCCATCTTCCTCAGTCTCCCCCCACCCCCCGCTGCAGCCTCTCCATAACAGCTGACCAGGTGAAGAGGGAGCTCATGAAGATCAAGGCGAGAAAGGCTACTGGTCCGGATGGCATCAGCTCCAGACTGCTGAGGGACTGTGCAGTTCAGCTCTGTCAGGTGGTTCTGCACATCTTCAACCTCAGCCTCAGTCTGAAGAAGGTTCCTGTCCTGTGGAAGACTTCCTGCGTGGTTCCTGTACCAAAGACTGCACACCCCAGGGAGCCCAACCACTTCAGACCTGTAGCCCTGACCTCCCACCTTATGAGAACCATGGAGAGGATCATACTCAACCACCTCCGACCCCTGGTGAGAACAGAACTAGACCCCCTGCAGTTTGCATATCAGGCAGGCACTGGGGTAGATGACGCTGTCATCTACCTGCTCCACAGAACACTGTCTCACCTGGAGAACACTGGAAGTGCTGTGAGAGTCATGTTTTTTTTACCTCTCCAGCACTTTCAATACAATACAGCCATCTCTGCTCAGGGGGATGCTGGAAGGAGCTGGAGTCGACCGCCACCTGGCTGCATGGACCATCGACTACCTCACCAGCAGACCACAGTATGTGAGGCTTGGTGACTGTGTGTCTGATGTGGTAGTCTGCAGCACAGGGGACAGTCCTCGCCCCCTTCCTCTTCACCCTGTACACATCAGACTTCAGACACAATACGGACAGCTGCCACCTCCAGAAGTTCTCTGATGATACAGCCATTGTTGGATGTGTGTCAGAGGGGAATGATCTGGAGTACAGGGGGGTCATCACGGGCTTTGTCAATGGTGTGAGATCAACCACCTTCACATCAACGCCAGCAAGACAAAGGAGTTAGTGATTGACTTCCATAGAAAAGCACCCCAGACAACTCCAGTGAGCATCCCGGGTTTGGACATTGAGGTCGTGCAGGAGAACAAATACCTGGGTGTTCACCTCAACAATAAACTGGACTGGTCCACGAACATCAACGTCCTGTACAAGAAGGGCCGAAGTCGTCTTCACCTGCTGAGGCAGCTGAGGTCCTTTGGAGTGTGCAGGACACTACTAAGGACTTTTTATGACACTGTGGTAGCGTCTGCCCTCCTCTATGCAGTGGTCTGCTGGAGCTGTGGAAGCACGGAGAGGGACAGGAAAAGACTGACCTCTCACCCTTTGCATGAGACTCTCCGTGCACCGAGTAGCTCATTCAGCAGCAGTGTTGCACCCACAATGCAAGAAAGAGCTCTACCGCAGGTCATTCATCGCATCAGCTGTCAGACTCTTTAACAGCAACATCTAATGTAATGCAGCACTGTCATGCCTGCTGCATTACACCCGGTACTCTGTGCAATCTACATACTCTGTGCAGTATTGCAATACGGTATCTATAAATATATTGTATATTGCATATATCCTGTAATTACGATACATACATATTTTTCTATGTTCTATTTTTAATCATTATTTTTTTTTTTTTTTCAGAATTACTTTGTCACTTTAACTTCTGACTGTGCTCTTGAGCTGCTGTGACATGCAAATTTCCCCAGTGTGGGATCAATAAAATTTATCTTATCTTATCTGACTCATAGGAATGGGTTCACACAGTATGAATGCATGTTGGCAGGTCCAAGTTTAATACATCTGGTGTATGAAACTGCTGTATCATCACTGCGCTGAATTTTTATAAACTATGATCATTTGGTCATGGGTTACACATCTCATCACATCTGTCTCGCTTCCTCTTCCTGTCCTTGCAGTTCTTGTATTCATACAACTGAAGTGACATCGAGCAACTACTAAGAGCAGAACATTATCAGCAGGAACACAGAGTGTTTTTTGTAACTTTAGCTTAGGGGATGGTGATGTTTTTAACAGTAAAAATCTGCTGCCTTTCATTCAACACTCAGCACTGCTCACTCACCGGAGCAGCTCCTGTCTGTGCTTGTCTTTGTTACAGACACAGCAGCCTACAGTACTGATAGGTTAGTCATGATGTGTAACCAATCAGATAATTCTGTGGGCAGGACATTGAGTGAGGCTGCAGACAGAGATATGCAACTGCATTAAGGCCAAAGTAGCACATTTTTGGATTAATCAGATTCTAAATATAAAAAAAACACTGAAAATCAATATGCAGAGGTCAATATTGATATCTGTGGTGAGCCGGCACAAATAAATTGATGGATGGGAAACATTCCCAGGATAATGACTGCCACGTGGCTAACACTAACTTTTGCAATGAAGAGAAGGGTTAAAAACAGGGGTGTAAATATAGACAATGTGGGCAGAGGAGTTGCGCTGGGGCCCATGGGATGAGGGGACCCATGGACAGCGGGCTCCCCAACAATATGTTGGGCAGAGAAACAGGCCCTTGTGATCTATTCGGATTGCCACCTGAAAAATGTGCCTGTCTTCAAAGAAAAACTCAGATTAAATTAAAAATGTGCCTTTGAAAAGGAAACCCAATCTCCACCATGATTTTTTTTATTATAATGTAGTCACTGCAATTTAACAAAATATGTTATTAAATATATGCTGACTCTAGTAAAACTATAAATACATTATAAAATATGATTCAATTAAATGAATACTTCCTTATTTTCTTCTGTATTTTTGTTATGTTCATATGATGATTTCAGGGTAATATCAATGTTGGTGGTATCCACTGTCAAGTCTCTATTTTATCATGTGAGAAGATGATAGGATTATATGGTAGCTAGTTTAGGGTACATAACTAGTAACTAGAGCGTTTTAGGGCGCCTTATAATAGTAAGCATCCCGTTGTAATTTCCTTACGCCACTGGTTAAATGAATGTCAACCTGAAGATCTTATTCATTCATTTTTTGGAAGTTTACACTCCGGCAGCTCCAGCTCAACTTGGTATCTAACACTTATATTTGCTGAAGTCCTTGGTTATTCCTCATCCTTCTTCATCCCTAGCCTTCAGTCTTTTAGCTAAGCATGTAGCCAACGTATTTTTAACATGTTCACAGAGATTTAGTGCCAGCATTAGCTCACCAGCTATCTACAGCTAATAAAATCTGCTAGAGACAGTCGTCATTTCAGCTGAAAAAACAGATGGTTGATGGCTAGAAATGAGAAGCTGCTTTACTTAGGCTACCTCTGTGTAAAAATTTATAACACATAAATAAAAAATAATTAAAATTACTATAAAAAAAGTTTCATTCAGCTTATTGAACTGCATCATGTCGAATAATTATTTGTAAATAGGCCTACTTGTTGAATGAAAATATACAACTGTCCACCACCAAAACTAAAATAAAGCTTTTGACTGTCTTGTTTGATGTGTGTGCTGTTGTTCTCTATCATTTAAAAAAAGGACTTCTTGGAATTGAACTGGAGCAACAACACTGACAATGCAACCCACTGTATCAGGTTAAAGCCATTCCAGAAAGTTGGAGTCAATAATATATTGATAAATATTGCTGTTGTCTACCTCAAGAACAAAATACAACCAGCCCCACTGTCTGCAGGACAGAATGGTGAACTGAAGTAGTCAGCCTTTACACACAAACACACACACCAGCTCAGCTCTGATGACAGTCCCCCGGGCTAAAGCAAAGGTCAAAAGAGATGTGAGATTACAGTAACACTACCCCCTAAACACTAAACACTCACCTTTACTTCATCTCCCCATTTTTTTAACCATCCACCTCCCATGCCGTCTTTCAGCAAAAAGCTAAGCAATCCCTAGGGGGACATGGGGGAGAAAAAAAAAACATGAGTGAAAAAAAAAAGAAATGCATCCTTGCAAAACTTTTGCATTATCCTGAGAAAGATGTTCAGTCTCCATTTGCACCTTCTGCAGTATCACACCTTGCAAAGGGCTGGGTGAAGGTGAACACAGTGTCGATGGACAGGTATGGTGATTAGTAAATACTCTGTCAGTCAGTCATATCACTAGTCTCATTGCTCTTAAACAGCTGTGCCACCATTAAAACGTGATAACAAGCTCTGCGAACAGAAAGCTTTACTTCAGGAAATGTCTGGTTGGTTCAGAGCGTCACGACATGAACACAAATCAACACAAATCTGCCTCCACAGACAGATGGAGTATAGTAACAATGATTCTAATGTAGGCTATCTCACGTTGAACGAGGTCCCATAGTGTATTGATTGTTACACAACAGTGTTTGCACTATAATGTGTTTCAAGAATGGAGGTATAACTCACTGGTCTGATGAATGTAGGGGTCAATGTGTTATTTTGTAACAGCCTGGTGTCCTTTTGAGGCAACTTAATGAAGGTAAACAGTGAATAGTCGTGTGTAACGGCCTTGCGTAACAGCACTGCACATATCAGTTCTGCTACTTTTAGATGCTGTTTTAATAAACTGAAGGAGAAGGATTTTACACAGTATGATGCAAAGGTGGACAGCAGATACTATATGAATTACCCACATTCATTTATTCATAGATCAATGCAGACTGGGGCAATTCCTGTGAGATGGTCCATGGCACATGAAATTTTCCCCATTGGCTGGAAGATGTGTACAAATACTGCTCAAGGAATATGACACGGTGGGAGCCCTATAATTAAGGTCCAAAAAGTTCAACTTTGAAAGGCCATGCCCCTCACTCTGTAAGTCCGACTGAACTGAAAATTGTGACACAAGTGCAGCTCAATGTGCTCTAATAAACAGCCACAAGTACCACAGGTCCCACATTAAATTTTTGCTATTTTGAATTTTTTCAAGAACACATTTTGACATCTCCTAAACTGTAAGTCTAATTTGAACCATATTATCTGTGGATCATTATTGAACCAACTTTATTAAAAGATATGAAAAGCTTGTTGATATCTCATTGCATTTTAAGATACTGACTGATAAACTTCAAAGAGGGCATGGCTCAGCCCATAAATGTAACTAACTTCATAACCTTTGAGCCAGTCATCACATAACCTGCAGGGAATGCCTAAAGAGGTACCAGCAACATACCCTGAAATTTTCATTTAAATCAAACATTATGGGCACCAAAAATGCAAAAAAAAAAAGGACATGGCACAACACAAGTTCGACTAGAAATCAGAAATTGTCATTTCAAAACTTGCATTATATATGTTAAATACCGCATGTGTAAATTATTTAGAAATTGGTCAAGGGGTGGTGCCACCAGATCCAAAAAGTTGCATTGGCCTTCTGCAAAATTTGGCCATAAATGATCACCCTTCGTACAAAAATCACCAAAGTCCCTGGATATTTTTAACTGAGCCACTGAAGCATATCATCAAAATGTTTCAAACAATAGGAATTGACAGTGATTCCAGAGAAGAGCGTGGCCCAGCTTGCCCGTAAAGTAAAACCTGGTGTTTAAGTTTGATTCAGGCATCCTAAACTGTCAAAGGTCTTGATCCTACCAGCTTTCAAGTTTTAAATGTTTATGCTGGCTTGAACCCTGGAATTGCTGCTTGCGGCTATATTTTCTCTCCTGTATTTATAATTTTTTTATATGTATTTTTAGCCCTTTTTGCCGGCAGCAATGTTTTGTTTTTCTCATTTTGTTTTGTTTTGTTTTAGTTTGGTTAAATCTGATGTTATTTTCTGTTTGTCTTAAAACAAAAACAAATACACATTTTGGACCACCACAGTAGTACTGACAAATTCATAAATGATTCTGAGAAGGAATGTAAGAGTATTTATATTTATTTAACCCACCTATTTTTGTTGTTGTTTGTCATCCATCTATATGTATCTAAGCCCCATCTCCCCTCAGCAAGAAACCATCACAAGTGAGATGTGGATTTCCAGCTGACTAATGGATTAATGGATTCCTTTAAATCTATACACAGAGAGAAAAGGCTGTGTGTAACATGACCCCTGTGTGCCTATGAGGGGGATTATGCCAATGTAGAATAAAGCTTCGTGCTAATTCTAACAGAAGCTGAGCTGACCGACACTAACCACTCTTATGCTGGAATCAACCCAAGGTCAGGGTGAGGAGAAAGAGCTATCGATTCCAGACAACAGTAAGGAGGAAACTTCCTGTCCATCTGAGGGCTCATCACAGCATTGTTCCAGATCCTATCTCCACCTCAAAGGCCATTAGTGTGCTCTGATCTCAATTGCCCCAGTGAAGCTAAATGTTATTTCACTCTAAGAGAGACAAGGAATGATTTGAAGGAAGATACACTACATCTCATCCTCTTTTATTGATCATGATATGGTTGGAGAGCAAAAAACATTTCCATATAAATGTCATGTTGATTGTGTAAGCACTACCGCTGATCATCCACTGGCTGCATGATATCAAAGTGAACGGTTGTCTTAAAGGATAATTCTACTTTAGTACATTGTACTATCGTAACAGCTGAAATTTGGGAATGTGGTGACATCACTAAAAAGAATGGTCAAGAAAAACAAGCAGTCAGGTGAACACACACTTATACAACACCCAAGGTTAGCTGAGTTTTTTTTTTCGAATGGAGCTTCTAATTGCCATCAATTTTATTTTTTTTGTCATTACTACCAAATAAATCCTCCAACAAAATCTTCAGTTTGAATAAAGTGATTGTTAGTTAAAAGGTTTAGTCTTTTTTTATTGAATTAAATCAATTTCCTTAAACAATCTGTTGCAGAAGTTTGGTGAGTCTGATACTCACTTGTTGGACAAATGACAGGGCCTGTAATCTATAGGCAACAATGCCCCAGTGTGAGAAAAAAGTTTTGAATGCAGTGAAAATGTTTTTTTTTTTTTTGAAAGGCTAAACATCAACGAATATGGAGTAAAGAAAAATATTTGGTTCGATAAAGATATGTTATGAATTTTAAAAGCAATTACATCTATCTTTTGTCACTAAATTTTAACTTTTGGACTTAACAATACGCTGGAGTTCCTGGAAGTGATTGTAAAATTAGATTCCAGTGGCAGCTGCATAGAATTGTTTCTGGCTTGTGTGAATGTCAAACAGTTTAATACTAATAATATTAAGGTAGCCTAATCTTGATCTGCAACTGTGCTGGAATACTGGGTTTAAACAGAAGAAATAGACATGCAAAAATGAACATAAAAAGTTGCACATCATGTTAACTCAGAATTTAAATATCAACATTTGAATAAGCTGTGAACTGTTTGGTGCAGTCCTAAAATATGAATGAAAACTTGTTGCAAGCTAACCTTCCTCAAAAATATGACATTAGACAACACATTCTCAGTGCGACATCGTCACATATCGACGTTTGATCATTGACTTTCCACATCGAGTTATGATATGCAAGGTAGCCTGGATGCGTTGGTTGTTGACATTCTGGGCCACGGTGTCAACTTCAGCCTGTTCCATGCATTGTCTGATTTCAAAATACACTTCCATGTTCACAAGAAATGTACAGTTTGCATGCAGTCCCTTAAAAAAATGCACCACATCAGTACAACACTGCAAATTATCGTTTTCTTACTTCAACAACAAATGCACATGGTGACGTTTGGCCAACACATGCATATGGTTGGGTTTAGGTAACAGAAGCACGTGATTGACAGAGTTTGGCTTCACAATCTTATGGGGAGCGAACTCAAGTCTCCCAGGTGAAAGTTGGTGGTTGTTGGACCCATCCACCACCCCTCCCACCTACCCTTCTTGGACTTCTGCCCCTTTAACTTATGTTGTTGTCCTGCCGCATTTCCCCCTGACGCCACCGAGCGCCGTTAAACAATAATGGTGACTGGCTGCGTATCATGCAGCCATGAAAAGATGGCTTTTTTCTTAGGCAACAGATGCTGGAAGTCACTGACCAAGTGCTGTTTTCAGCAACTTCTGAGTAAGACTGGGTTGCATTAGATATGCAAAACAACATTTAAGTATCTCCTCAGTTTATGTTTTTTTTCCATTGTCTTTCATTAGAATTCTTCGGAGTTTTCCCTCCATTTCTTTCAAGTGTGGGTCTGTTGCCCAGCAAAAGACTACTCTTTGGCACAGACAGCTGCAGACACGATACAGGATTGGGGGTGGGGAGCAGGCTGAGATGTAAGACTCTATGATAACATTATCCTCTCTTTTCTCTTTTTTGCTTAGCAGTAGTGAACTTACAGCTTACGGAAACTTAATACAACACAGTCTCTGGCTTTTATGCAATAATGAGAGTTGGCAAAAAAAAAATTGTTGCCCATTTTGTCACACTGAACTCTCGCTGACATTTTAATGCCATATATGGAAAAAAAAATCGTCAAATATTTGCATTGAACAGCTAAATCTGATTCCACTGACCCTAAGCACTAATGTCAATACAGCAATGTCACTGTGTTCCCAAATGTCAACAATTACTTTAGGTGAGAACAATGTTAATATAACTGGTGGAAATGATTAACAAAACTACAAGTTTGAATAAATCAGGACAGCTTCTAAGATACAATAAAATGTACTGAGAAGTGATAAAGAAGAACATACACTTGATAAAAATTATAAAAATACACTTAAAGTAATTTTGCAACTACTTATTTCTTCCGTTTGAGCAGCCAAAATGAAGACATGTTTTCTGTTGTCGGTTTGTGTACTCTGGGTGTGTACTGTTTGTCATGAAGTGATGGAACACATCGTTAACTCCCAGCGTAAAGTGACCTGGAGTCAAAGGTCAACTGACAAAGCTGACAGTGATGTCAAGTGGCCCGACATGCAGCGAGTCCCATCTGGCCTGAGGGGAAGACATGACAATCTGGTGTCACATTCCCATTACCTGGTGTGACACACATACAGCAGACAGGCTGCACATGCTGCCAGACAGGAAAGGCTACAGTGGCTTTTCCACTACCTTTAGATGTGAAACATTTTCTGGCTCTGTTTACATCCCACAGCTATGACATAGTGATGTGTTTTTTATCTGTGAGAGTGCATCACACCAACATAAAAACACCATAATGGGTGGAAATGCGTCCTTTCACTTTATCTCTGTCATCATAGGTTAAATTGTTGCTGACATGCCAAAGAGGCCCCCAGAGCTGAGCCAACATCATTATTGAGCCCCAGTAACATACCATAAGATGGTTAACCACACACAACAGATTTGGATGTATTTTTAATCTGGCATTTTTTTAAAGCAGTTTTGGGGTCTATAGGTGCATACACTTACAGTACAGACAATGAGAAAAAGAAAAATAAAGCCTAAGAATCTGAAATCCTGGGTGCATTTCATTTCTTTGAGCTTCCCAAAATCCCCACTCGAGATGTTTATCCATGTTATAAGCCATATGGTCCCAAATGGCTTATAACTTCTTTATGTTTAACAATGATAAAACTGAAGTGATCATGTTTGTACCCAAAACACGCAGAGACTATATAAGTAAAATTTTAGTTTTGCAGTGCACCCATGAGGCCAGGAATCTGGGAGTGATCTCTGAATCAGATCTGAATTTCTCTAAAAATTTTAGCAGCATTATCAAATCAGCTATCAGTCAACTCAGGAGTATTTCCAAAATTAGATGTTTTCTTTCTTTTAGCAATGCACAAACTCTTATTCATGCTTTTGTCTCCAATCATCTAGATTACTGTAACTCTATATCTGCCAGACTGCCCCAGAAATCAATCAACTGCCTCCAACTGATCCAAAATAATGCAGCTAGGGTTCTTACAAGAACTTGAAAATATGAACATATTTTCCCTATTTTTGCGTCATTTCACTGGTTACCTGTGGCATTTAGAATTGATTTGAAAATGCTATTGTTTGTTTTCAAATCTTTTAGTGCCCTTGCCCCAGTATACATTTATAACCTGCTTACCCCTTACACCCTTGCTCGCACTCTCAGATTTGCAGACCAGCACTGTCATCAGTCCCTTGGACAAAACTTAGGACAGAGGGTAGTAGGGCATTTGCCGTAAGGGCTCCATAACTGTGAGACAATCTTCCATTGGGAATCTGACAGGCTACCTCATTGTCATCCTTCAACACTCTTTTAAAAACTCATTTTTATAAACTGGCTTTTGAATAGAGTTGTGTGTGTGTGTGTGTGTGTGTGTCTTTGATTGTTTGTTTATTTTATGCCTTCATTAATTTGCCTATCTAATTTTTATTCGTTGTCTCTTTTACTTGTTTCTGTTTTGAGCCACCTTGAACTACTCCAATCTTGTAATTGCACTTTGTATTTTGTTTTTATGTCAGTAAAGCACTTTGTAAACTTGTTTTTGAAAAGTGCTACATATAAATAAGATGTGTTATTATGATCATTATTATAATAATACCTTAAAACTAAGACTGTGTCTGAAGTCACCACTCCCTACTTAAAACATGTCATATCAGCATCAGCTGGCAGCCCATCCATGACAAACGATGACATGCATATTTCTGATAAATACATAATATTATACCGAGCAGTGGCGTAAGTTAGTTACAACAGGCCTCAGTGCATGCTATTATGAGGGGCCTTAATTCACATTAGTTACTAGTTATGTGCCCTAAACTAGCTACCGTATAATCTTGTCATCTTGTCACATGATCAAATAGAGACTTGACACTGGATAATGTGAACATACATATTACCCTGAAATCACCATTGCATATATATGTGTATATATGACAAAAATAGAGAAGAAAATATGAAAGTATTTGTTTGATTTAATTATTTTTTATACTTAATTTATAGTTTGACTCGAGTGAGCATATATTTAATAACTTATTTTGTTTATTTGCTACTCAGTGGCGGAGCTAGACTTTTATCCTTGGGGTGGCCAGAGGATGGCCAAGGCTATTTCAGGGGGTCCACAGATTATGACAATTAATTTGTTTCTCGAACAATCAATTGCAATCAGAGTCTCTAAATGTTGAAATATATTAAAGTAGCTACATATTAAGCACTAAGGAGATGAGATTTTTGTGTGTAATTTGCAGTTTATTTACAATGTGCAAAATGTAAAACACAACAATCAATTTTTCAACAACACCAACACCATGACACCATTTTGACATGAATGAAAATACCCACACACTCACACAGCTACACACTCAAAGTTACTCACACACACACACACACACACACACACACACACACACACACACACACAGGTACTCACTCACACTCACACAGTTACTCACACACACACACAGTTATGACTATGATTTCACACAAAGTGCAGAAACAGTGAAAATTAAGCATTCTTAAACAAAACAGTAATAATACCATGCTCATTTTGCACTCATCATAAGGTTAGGTTAAAGCCAATTGAGAAACACTCAGGGGCATGTGTATTTTTAAGGGAAATGCATTGTTCTGGTGTCACTCTGACAGCAAAATTAAGAGGTTATAAAAAAAAAAAGTCCTTCTAGTCCTTATTGGACTTATTAAACTAAACATATCTTCTTCTAGATCATGTTTCTTCAAATAACTAAACTAACTGTCTTTACTTATCAATAAAAGACTCGACTTCTAGATGTCTTGTGCTGTTGAATGTAACCGCTGTGAAACAATCATTAAATAAGGTGTTATTGATGTAATTCACCGGCTTTCTTACTGTCACCGCTCCCTTCATTCACTCCCTACCTGGCTGCACCGAAGCTAACACAACAGCACCGTAGTGAAGTTAGTTTCAGGTTGGATATTTGACAGCTATTCGGATATTCATTGTGGGTTCAACAGTGTCAAATACCTACCTGAAACTAATTTCACCATACCACAAACAGCGTCCTGTAGTCTACCTCCATATCCGCTTGACGGAGCAACTCTGTCCATTCAATGTCCAGAGCTTTTATACAGAACAGAGGAGGAATAAAGTAGTTGTATTCCTGCATTGAACAGCATCGTGACAAGAAATGGCAGCAAACAGCAGCAGAGGCTAACGTTAGCTGCTTATCTCCTCTCTCAGCAGGTGAAGCTGAGTCTCCTTACAGACATAGACATACAGGTGGAGAGTTGTTACAACTTCACTCATTTAACTATTTAATCTGCATGAAATAACATCTCGGCATAAAATATGGTCGTTTCCTCACCGATATAACTTTGGTGTCATTCGGAGTCCATGCTTTGGACGACGTGTTCAGGTTCAAATCTGGCTCAAGGCAAAAATTTTTCTTCTTCTCCTAGTAACTCTTTGTGGTACATAGCGCCAACTACTGTATAGGAGGGACCTAGCAGCCAATAGGTGTCACCGATTTCAAAATGCAACTGGCTCCTTTCGACCAGACGTGCGGTGCCATGACATGTCAATCATCTGGGGTGGCACCTGGGGTGTCCAATCAGATTTCAGGGGGGTCCAGTGCCACCCCAGCCTCCCCTCTAGCTCCGTCCCTGTTGCTACTGACTATAACACAAAAGAAAAGAAAAAGAAATGGAGATGGGTTTGCCTCTTCAAAGGCATATATGGTAAATGGCACCACTTTTAATTTACTGTGGCTTTTTCTTTGAAGACAGGCATATTTTATAGGTATCAATCTGAATTACTCACAAGGGCCTGTTTTTCTGCCCAACATATTGTTGGAGGGCCCTCTTTCTATGGGCCCCTTCACCCCATGGGCCCCAGTGCAAGTACCCCGCCTGACTATATTTATGCCCTTGATACCAAGCATATTTTCCCCAAATCGATAAATAACAATTACAAAGTACTTTGTGGCCATTTGTCTTGTGTTGTGCTCTGCACACATTAAACCTATAAAGTTATAATGTCAGACAAGACAAGTGGAGAGCGAGCAGCATGATTGCAACCTGTCCTCCTAAAGTAAGTATTTTCTGTTTAAGAATTTATGTGTTTAAGTTTGTTTTACAAGTTCCTTATGTAATAACTTGTGAAAATAATTTGTAATGTTGTGCATTACAACAGGGATCTAAAACTCATTTTAGTTCATGGGCCACATACACCCCAACTTGATCTCAAGTGGGCCGGACCAGTTAAACCATTGCAGATTAACATATGAGTAACAACACCTCCAAATTTTTCCCTTCTTTTAGTCCACAGGAGTGAACACATTGATCATTTCACAAAACAGATGATGAACGGCCTGAGATGTCTTAAGAAACTAAATGTAATTTCAGGAATATATTTCAGTGTTTCCACATTCAGTAAGTCTACTAATCACTGTCATTACATGTGCATATTTCTATCCATTTTCCACTCATGTGTAGTAATGATGTCATCAAACTAAAGAGGAAGCTACTGAGGAAGCAGGTTATGTTATCTCCTGCCTTTCAAACCATTTACAAATCTTAAGTTTTGGCAGTGCTTAGAAGCAATAGGGTTCCACCAATTAATTTTAAGAGAGAGGTCTAACGCAAATTATTTTGTGCTGAAGCTGCTTACTGACAATATTTTGCACAATGTTCAATATCTTAAAATTTGACAACTGTACTTTGGTAATGTGAAAAGCCTTTGAAGCAGCATATTACATGGAGAAGGATGCTAACTGCTTAATCTAGGACCACTTCACCGTCACAAACGCATTAAAATCAGGTGTGCATCAACTGGGCCAGATTGCACCCACTCACGAGCCAGTTCTGGCCCGTGGGCCGTATGTTTGACGCCCCTGCATTACACCATTACAGTGTTATGTCAAATACTGTTTCCTGGTTGAAATGTGTTTCCCCTTACCTAAAACTGATCCAAACCCTTAGCCCTTAAGCTATCCACCATAGGGGAGCGGTTCCCATTAACAGAGGGAAAACACTATTCAACAGGGGAACACATTTTGATACAACACTGGCACAAATCATGCCTACCTAACTTTAGAGACCCAGCTCGCTAACATTAGTTGCCATTTTTAGCCCTCTTTGTACAGCACTTGCAAAATCATCTGCAGATTTATTTTTATCTCTTTGGGGACTGACAACTACACATTATATTGACAACTTGCCAAAGAAACAAGTAAAACAAATTTCAACATGTCATCAAAATGTAAACATGTACAACAGGTTGCAACCTTGCTCTCTTCTCGTCCGTCCCTGTGTCCCATACATCGGTCAGTTTCTTCAGCACAGTGTATGATGGGATATAGTTCTTAGCTAGTAACCATCAGTTGTTCATCATGGATGTATCTGCAGAGCTGGATACAGCATTGGTGGCAGGGCCCTCTTCATTCAACATTAAGTCAAAAGGGTTCATCTGCCTCATATAAAATTACCCAAACACTACTTCCGCATTGTGCGGACCTAGAGACAAGAGAGTGGCTGAGAGTGACTAAATGCAACTGAGCGTCTATTTCCACCAGCTGTTGGGATTCACTGGACCACAGATGATTTGTCATTTGGACATGTGAAGGCTTTTCCTCTGCGTCTTGCCATCTGAGATAGTGACTGATACTGCATGTTCATTGTTCTTCAAACAAAGGACAGCCATCTCCACAGGGTGCCTCAGTGCCATGCCTAAGTGAAAGACCAGTTGTCAAACTTGATTGTACAGTACTTTCAGAGTGACATGTGACTCTGTGATTCACCAAGCAAACTTTAGAGGTTCAGCTCTCTTCACGCTTTCAGTCCTCTCTCTCTCCTGAGCCACTGAGCGGCTCTTGTTCCTACAACTTTCTCCTGGACCATGACCGAGTTAGGACGTAGGCAGGGGACCTGATATGCCCTTCCCCCATTCTCTCCTCTATATGCAACAGCAGGAGCAGAACCTGGACACCAGAAAAAGTTAATGTGCCAAACATAAGGTTTGCAACTAACTTTCCAGCAACAAGGAGAACCAAGCTGAGTTAGCACCCCAACGTCTAATACTGCAGGGGCAAGAGCAAATGGACTAACTCCTCGGATCTGCATTTTCGGAACAAGGACGCAGCAAAGACTGTATCTGGAACCACAACTCTCTTTCCAGCTTTCATCTGCCAGCTAACGAAAGCAGCACACCACAAAACTACTCTTTCTTCCATCCATTCAAGGATTGGTAATGTAACAACGGGCATAGCATTATTACAGTTGTATAGGCTAAGCAAGACTGTTTAACTTTGTCAGTTGTGATCTGATGCTGCTATCGAGTTATTGTTGATTGTTTGCAGTTAGGTTATTGGTTAGTTGGCTTCACCAAAGCTAAGTGATGTTAGTCTGCTGATGCTTTTCACAGACGGAGTCTTGCATGCAACTAAACATCCTCTGTACTAACCCAGAACCTTTGCAACACATATCGCATACACATACTCGCTCAAAAGTTGGCTTTCAACATAGTTACACCCAAAGAGGCAACTCAAAGTTCCCACTTCTTTTCCTTTGTCTTTGTCCTGACTGACCACATGGTCAGGCAAAGCCTCCCCCAATTTTGGTTATAAATTTAGTTATTAAGAAAAGTTCCATATTAATAGTTTAGTGCATTTATGAGACTGATATCATTGACTGGCTATCATTTTTCCCTTTTTGGGAATGGTGCCCCACGAGGTGATTTAATGTAAATTAAGTCACATTATTTATCATATTTCATAATTATGCTTCACAATTATTAAGTATTTCAGATAGCCATTTTGATATTTTAATTGGAGATCTCTTTCGAGGGTTAGAGCCCAACACAGCAGAACAACTAACTTCCTGTTTAGCACTCCAATAACTTGAATGCGTGAAGAGTTTTGGGCAGCTGTGGCTCAGAAGGAAGAGCAGATTGTCCACAATCCCCAGCTCCTCCGGTCCACATGTCAAAGTGTCCTTGAGCAAGACACTGAATCCTAAATTGCTCCTGATGACTGTTCCACTGCTGTGTGAGTGCGTTAGCAGGAAGCACCTTGTAGGTTATCCTCAGCCACCACTGTACAAATGTTTGTGTGAATGGATGAATGTGACTCATAGTGTAAAGAGTTTGAGTGGTCACAAGACTACAAAGGTGTTTTACAGGTGCAGGTCCATTTACCATATAATTCTACAGCTTCTCTAGAGTTTTGAATTGTTATCAGACCAAATGGATAGAATCCTGATGAAACGAATCATTTTCCGGGGGTTGTGTCACTCAAAAAAATGCATCTACCCATTTACAGACATCTCTTTCACAGTGTAAGTGTATGGGAAAAAGTCTTTTATGGCTACAGGGCATCTTGTGACAGACCCCAGTAATTGCAGTACCATTGTTTGGCCACTATGAAAATTGGCTTCAAAGCCTGGTGCAAGTCCTGGGGGCCTGTTGTTCAGTTAGTCGGTTGTCAGTATGGACACTGGTACGTTGCACTGACATTGAATCTTGGTGTCACACCCTAAATTCAACCAAATATCTCTGTCTAAGGATGCTGGTGACCAGCTGGGTTTGAGTGACTTGAATCTGGTTCCCCTGAATCTCATTCATGAGAGTGTGTGTTCCAAGTTTTCATGGAACAGGCTTAGAACAAAGCCACATGACAACAATAACATCTGGCTCAGGCTCCAGAGATGATTACTCTGCTGCTCTGTAAGAACTTATCCTGCAAGGCCTCTCTCCCTCCCTACTGTACACACACATGCACAAGCGCAAACAACAAGCACTGCCGGCACATGCATGTACACATGCACAGATTGGCATAGCCAGATGGCAGAGTCTCTTTGACTGTCACCTAAACCTCGGCAGAATCGCTGTGGGTATGTTTGGAAATGCAAACAACACAAAGACATTAATTTCTTCCATTAGAAACTGGAGGGTCCTATTTGGGTAGTTTGCAATAATATTAAAACTTCCTTCTTGTACAAACACACAAAACGCAGGACTTAAGCAAACGTCCATTATTTACATAACAAGGAGAGTCAGCCAGTTTTTTAGTCGAGCACTGAGTTACAATTGGTGAATGTGGAAAAAAGCAAATGGAGTAAGAAAATCTCTCTTGCTTTTGGGAGAGTACACTTCAGACAGAATAAGACAGATCCTCCCTTAACTGCAGTGAATAAAGTTTCGAAAAGGTAAGAAAACATAAAAATAGGACACTCTGTGATACTGACGATGACTTTTCTTCTCTGCGGAATATGTGCGTACCTGTACCACTCCAGTCCCCGTGCGTAGTGCCGGTCGAAGAAGTGCGGCTCTGAGCCCAGGGCACGGATGTCCGGGTGGAGTCGGAGAAACTCCAACAGAGCCCTGGTGCCTCCCTTTTTAACCCCTATAATCAGAGCCTGGGGTAACCTCCGGGTAGCTGTCCAGTCTTTCGCTGAGCTGTTCTCCTCCAGCCTGGGATGACCGCTGAACGCGCCTTCGCCAACCGCGACTGTTAATTCCTCGGCCACACTGGATCCGTTTCTTTTGTACGGCCATCCTGACCCTGACGCAAGGAAATCGTGCGTGGGTGGCTTGATCTCAGTGTTTTCTGTTAGCTCCGAATCGCAGCATCCGGTGAGGAGATACACCAAGGAGAAGCACAGGATGCTTAGAGAGGACGCGATGGTGAGCCGATGGAAGAGCCGCCGCAGGTCCGCGCTCGGATGGTGGTGGTGAAAAGCTGCCATCCCTCAGAGATCCATGTGAGATAGGATGCCATTCTACCCTAAGTGCAGCTCACATCCCTTCATACTCTAACGCCGTCAACACAGCGCTTACTCTTGGAGAGTCTCTCTCAGTGCGCTCCAATGCCTCCCTCCTTCGTCATGTTGCGCGTGCCGAGCGCATCGAACCCCACCAAACGAGTCAACATGTCAGCCTCACTAAATAAGAACTAGGTTTTTGCGTGAGCCCACTTAATTTAGCTCCAATGTCTGAGCCGGACTACTGCCGCTATCTTTCTCTCTTTCCACTTCACGGGATTACTCTGCTGCTCTCTCTACCACGGCTCATCCCACAGGGGTTCCATCCAGGGATCTCTCTCTCTCTCTCTCTCTCTCTCTCTCTCTCTCTCTCTATCTATCTATCTATCTATCTATCTATCTATCTATCTATCTATCTATCTATCTATCTATCTATCTATCTATCTATCTATCTATCTGTCTCTTTCTCTCTAGATAATTTGGATGGCCTGTGGTGTGTATAATTTCAGTACTATTTATTGGGGAATGAGACAGATCTAGTGGGCAGACGATGGTGTCCCATACACTCAATATGTCATTATCACTCTCATCTAATATGAGTGATTGATCTCGATTCTATCACATGTTATGATGTATGCTCTGCAGCTTTGTGCCATCATCTCCTGTATGACAGTCTTACAGACACTTACAGAAATTCTCTGATCAGTGGATGCAGAAATGGATCTATGAGCAGGTAAACAGGTTCACTGGTGTCATTTGAAACTGGGTTTATCACACAGTCAGCTGACACTCTGTATTCTAAGACCAATCACATAATTGGCTTAGTGGCCAGACAGCATTACTGTATGGTGCAGCTGCCAGTAGTTGTCTGATCCTGATCTCAAAGGGCAAGACCCACATTGTGCAGAAATGTCTCACAATCTTAGGATCAAATTAACAGTGTGAGTTATAGTAACTCCACTTGAGTCCCTATCATATTTTCACCCACTTTAACAAAAACAACTTTAAAATCATAGAATATTTAAACTACCGACACATTCTGAAAAAAAAAACTGCTGATTTACTGTTTTTGATCCAGGAAAAGGTTTGACTTCATAAGTGGATGCATTAGCAGAGGTATGTGTTGTGTATTGCAGTCTACTGTTAGGGAGCTCTGCAATATTGGCTTTTATTATTGCAGAGTGCAGAGCTAAGGTATGGATAATAGCTCATAGGAGACTCATTAGTTCCCCCTTCCAACCACACATGCACATGCACATGCTCCTACTTGCACGCACACATTCATTCACACACACAAATACACACATAAATCATGTTCCATTTGGCTTACCCCTGTCATTATCCCATAGCAGATGTGACCCGTGCCATAAAACCACTGTATTGTCCTGCAGTGAGAGACTAAAAGATCTGCCAACCAGTTTCAACAACAAGATAAAACTTTGTTTTCTGTCTCTATAACAAGTAGACAAGACAGTCCAACGACAAAATCACCAGATATGACAGAATAAACTGTATCCCTATAAATATAATATGTGAGCTATATTATGATTTTATGACAATGTAATTACATTTGTATGCCTTTATTTTCTTTATTAGTTTTCATCTAAGCTAAATAAAAAGGTAGATATAATCTAGTCTGATAAATATATAGAGTACCATTAGCTAGGGATGGACGATACTGGATTTTTTGGTGATATCCAATATGCCAAGATATAACAACTAATGTGGCTGATCAGTAATATGGATATCAATATATCCACTTTTTTCCCACCTAATTTTAGTGGTCATCAAGTCTCTTCTGTAGTGGAATTAACATCATATTATGCATGCATGCTTTTATTGTGATGGCCCAACAGCAGATGGAGACATGAAATGCAATGCTTTTCAGCGTATGTAATATTCGTTCATTGTGCAAGAAAAAGCTGATATTGGCGGGTACCAATGACATGCCGATATTCTCAGCATGTTGGATGATTCCGATAATTCATTTTAAAGCCAAAATCAGCTGATGTAAATGACATGCACCCCTACAATTAGTCTTCTATAAATTCTATAAAGTCTCTTGTCTCATTTGCTTTTGCTCTAGACGTAGAACACTTCCAACTACCAGAATGCAGTGCACCACACCAAGTTCATGTAATCTGAGTCTGAAAACAGTATGGCAGCCAGCTGGTGACAAACAATCTCATATTACAGTTACGGTAAGCTAAAATTATTTCTGAAAATATTTTAGGTGAGAAACACGCAGGTCTGAGAAATGGGTCTTTCATTTGGTCATGGACTTTCCACGTTGAAATATGACATACCAGGTACCCTGAGTGCATTGGTTGTTCAAATTCTGGGATGCCATGTCAACCTCAGCATGTTACATAAATTGTCTGATTCAAAATACATTTCCATTTTCACAGGAAATGTACAGTTTGCATACAGTCTCTTTAACTTTTGGACTTTACAATGCATTGGACTAACTGCAAGTGTTTGACATTCACACAAGCCAGAACCAATTCTACACAGCCGCCATTGGAATCTAATTCTACAAACAGTATAATACTAATAATATTAAGGTAGCCTAATCTTTATCTGCAACTGTGCTAGAATAATGGGTTTAAACAGTATAAATAACAGTATAAATAGACGTGCAAAAATAAACACAGAAAGTTGCACATCCTGTTAACTTAAAATTTAAATATCAACATTATAAATAAGCTGTGAACTGTTTGGTGCAGCCCTAAAATATGGATGAAAACTTGTTGCAAGCTAACCTCCCTCAAAAGTATGACATTAGACCACACATTCTTAGTCGGACCTCGTCACATAACAACGTTTGATCATGGACTTTTCACGTCAAAATATGGCATTCCAGGTACCCTGGCTGTGCCGGTTGTTGACATTCTGGTCAGCTTTAGCAGGTTACATAAATTGTTTGATTTCAAAACACACTTCCATTTTCAAAGAAAATGTATAGTTTGCATACAGTCTCTTTAAAAATAAATGCACTGCAGCAGTACAACACTGCAAATTGATGTTTTAGTTCCTTCAACAACACACGCACGTGGCTAGGTTTAGAAAAAAATAATAGGGTGTGGCTTTACAATCACACAGGAAGCGAACACCGTCCTCCTAGGTAAAACTGCTGTTTGTTGGACCCATCCACCACCCCACCCACTCTCTCTACCCTGACTTTTGCCGCCTTAACTCACATTGTTATCCAGCTGTGTTTCGCCATGACACCACCAGTTGCCATTACACAACGCTGACTGGCCAAGTATCATGATGACGTAAAAAGACGTTTTTGTGGGGTTTTTACTCAGTGCGTTATATTTTGGGCTTTTGTTTTTCATACAAAGCAGTAATTACTGTCTAGCTGAAATGGGCTTGTTAAAGTCTGGGTAAAGCAAAATCAGTGATTTATTTCTAAACACATTACACGTTAGAAAGTTCAGTAATTGTTGAAAACGTGAATAGAGTGAACTGTGTAGTACTGAACTGTGAAGTTAGACCATTAAAATGTTTTTCATCATTCCTATGTCCAGGATTTTTTGGCTAAGCCTAAAAGCTTGCTCGATGATGCACTGTAGCCATCTTTAACATTACCCTTCTCTATAGTGTCAGTGTCATTTTTTTCGCCCACTGTGCTAGTTCTCTGAGCTCTTTCAGTCTAATAAACACATCAATACTCTCCGAACACAGGACCTGTGGGTTACCAGAGGATCTTCTATTTATGGCGTAATGGCATTCCCAACGATCTAGTAATGAGCTAGCTCAGTGTAGCTGCCTGCCAGTATGTCTCACTGCAGTAGAATGTTCTGGTTTGGGTGTGGGAGGGGCAGACAGCATGTTACCTGTTCCATCCTTTGGGCTGCCTTGACGAGCACAGTGGCAATATATTTAACACAGTTTAAGCTGTATGTTTTATTTTCCAAATGTAATACATGAAACGTAAGCCTCTTATCGAATGGTTCACTATGGATGGATGGATGGATGGATAGATGGATAGATGGATAGATAGATAGATATTTGATTTAGTTAGTTTCAGAGGGCTTACTGAACTGAATTATGCAAATGCATTCCCCTAAAACAGTCTGTTAAGTTCATAATAATGTTTCTAAAACTAAAGTATGCAGCACAGTGCTCAACTGACCCTGAAATAAGACAATCATTACTACTCAATAACACTTACCACCAAAGTGACTCTAAAGTATGCCTTTATTCCACCATGACATGACAAACATTTATGAGGTGGGGTAGAACCAAATTTATACACACACATAATAAATCTATATCTTTCTTATTGTTTTCTGTTTATCTCATTCACCAACCTCCGTCCATGGATCATGAGGCAAGGTCATCAGATGAGGCTATGGGTCTTTTGTCTGCAGTTGCCCCACAGACTGCTTCGTGATGACGTGTTCGTCTATAAAAGCATGACCCTGGGGTCAGGGCCAGAGCCCTGGCAGTGGTTCATTATCTGAAAGAGGGCCTGAGCCTGATTAATACACTCCTGCATCACAGTGTATGAACAGAGTGGTTTTTAGAAATGTGTGCATTTTTAAGCCTAACATGAGTCAGTGTGTAGATTGCTTGCTCTTTATTCTGATTATGTTTTTGATGTATGCGACTTTACATTTCCATTACATGTTGTCAATATTTTCATGCTTCTATATTTTAATGCACTGGGATCTTAAAAGTTAACATATGTGTCATCAACCCTGCGCCTATGAATCCCTTACAGCCAGTTTGTGTGCATCCTTCATCCATCCCCTGGGTGACAGTCTAACTAGAGTTAGGGTAAGGGTGTATATAATCAAGGCAATCAATTAAAGCCATAAGTCACCCAGTGAAGAGTCTTATACCTGGAAGCCAATCACTGACACAAACTAATGAACCATACTCACTGACCGCTGATCTCACTATCCATTTCAGACACAAGGACCTGGTATTAACTCCCCTGAGTACTACAGGCCACATCAAAGAGGTTTTTGTGCATATTTTCCTACCTATCCCTGGTGGCACCACAGATAAAGGGAGTTGAGAGGATTTTTTGTAATCTGGGTTAAATGACCTTTTTAACTTAATTGGCTGGGACACGTGCCATGGCATTTTTTTTTTAAAAATATATCAATAAAGTTTTAAATGACCTAGCTTAAAATGCTGGTAATCCGTCTGTGGAAATTATAAGAGAAAATTAGCAATCAGACATTAAAAATACCTAATAACAGTGCACATGGATTTATGTGAACATGTCTTATAGTTTCTGAGTGGCAGTATCAGTGAGTGATTGCATTGTGGGTAGATAATACACAAGAAGGACTGAGCGCTAATAGTTCAATTTCTACTTAACAGATAGGGACTATGTGTCTATAGGTAATAACACATCTGAGTATACAAAAATGACATACAGAGTTCTCTAAGGATCCATTCTGGGGCCTCTCCTGTTTAACATCTATATGCTTCCATTGGCTCAGATTATGGAAAACAACAAAATATGTTACCATAGTTGTGCAGATGTTACTCCATGTCACCAGGGGGCTATGGACCAATACAAGTGCTGACTGAAGTGCACCAAAGAAATCAACAATTCGATGTGCCACGGTTTTCTTCAGTTGAACAACAACAAAACTGAGGTAACTGTTTTTGGAGCCAAGAAGGAATGATCAAAAGTCAGTGCTCGGCTTCAATAGGCAATGTTAAAAACCACAGACCAAGCCAGAAATCTTGGTCTGTGGTAGTCATGGACTCAGACCTGAACTTCGACAGCCACATTAAGACAATCACAATGTCAGCCCACTATCACCTTAAAAACATATCAAGGATAAAAGGACTGATGTCTCAGCAGGAGCCGGAAAAACTTGTCCATGCATTTATCTTCAGTAGACTCGCCTACTGTTACACGTTCTTTACATGTCACCCCAAAAAACTGGACAACTGCAGCTGATTCAGAACATGCTGCTTAAGTCCTCACTGAGACAAAAAAAACTCACTCCAGTTCTGAGGTCTTCACACTGGCTTCCAGTCTGTCAGAGAATTGACTTCAAAATACTACTGTTGGTTTCTAAAGCCCTTATTGGTTTAGGGCCCAGATACATTTCTGACCTTCCGCTACAGTATGTACCATGCAGACCTCTCAAGTCTTCTGGATAGGTTTATTTTGTGTCCCCAGAGTCAAGACTAAACATGGAGAAGCAGCGATTAGTTTTTATGCACCACATATGTGAAACAAACTCCCAAAAACTGCAGGTCTGCACCCACTCTCACTTCTTTTAAATCAAGGTTGAAGACTTATCTGTTTGTCGCTGCCTATTATTAAATTAAATATTTATTCATTGCTTAAACTGCACTGTAATTTTATTATTAAAAAAACTTTTTATTAATTTTTAACTGCACTGTGACATTATTTTTGCATTTTATGCCTGTCTTAATATATTTTAGCTTTTTGAGTTCGGTTCTCTTGTTCTCTCATGAATTGTTTTTAAATGTCCTTTTATAATGTGTTTCTTTTGCATCTTGTCTTGATGCTTTTGATGTTTTATGTAGAGCACCTTGCAAAAAAAGAGGAAGACGCCTTTCTGTTAGTTAAGAGTGCAGAATTAGCTATTGGCATCTAGCAATCTGGTCAGAGCCCTGGATTTGACTGAAATAAGGTGGTGGATTGTTTTTCCAGGGAAACTAGTGAGAAAAGTCGGTCTATTTTAAGGATCAGGATAAGATCAGCTCACAATGTTTTTGTGTATTTATGGCCTTTTTTAGTCATTTTGAAAATTAGAGTTTCAGTATGTGTTTTGGCGATAGTAGATAGAGTTGGCTAACTGATGGCTTTGATGGAAAATTACACCATAGTGTCAGGGCCTTTGCACACTGAGTCTGTTCTTTTCATCCGAAATTGTTGCAAGTCTACAAATAAATATGGCCTCATGTTGTGTTGTTTTATTTTCTGTGTTTTTTGCATCCATCAGAAGCCTTTAGAGGGTTGTTTGACAAAGAATCAGTGAATTATGTGTGCTGGCAAGACAGAGGAATGGGGTGCACAGAATCATTTCATAACTCAGATAGCTCACTTTCATCAGGTCAGATGGTAATATTCAGGTGGATGATGAAGAGGAGGAGGATGTGAACAGTACACAGAATGTGGAGGACTGAGAGGGAGGACATCTTCACCCTCTCATGCAGCTGCAGTGCCAAGTGCAAGACAGGGAGGGAGTGATGACAGCCTGAGAAGTAACTCCAGTGGAGAGAGGTAAAGGAGGAAATGTGTCTTTTCATGTAGTCACGTATTGCAAATTTTCTCAACAAATAGAAACAAAAAAACCAAAACGTATCAGCGTAATCAGGCAATGACTTCCATGATTTCGTGTGGCTCATTAACAATACCTACATCTATTTAAACCCTTTTAAAGAGATAGTGAGTTTTTTTAAGGGTGACGTCAGGTCACTCTGGACACTTTTTGGTAGATTACCAAGAAAACTATCTAAAACTCTGAAGACTACCTGAAGTGTTACTTTTAGAATTTGTTCTGTATCTCTGTGATATTTCTATAAAGTTTCTGTCTACATTTTTCTTGAAGGGCCCTGATGCCGTGCTTGTGTCCCTTGATTAAAGGCCTGTAGGGTCATTAAATGCACATCCAGATCAGAAGCCTGCACCCCATGCTCTCCCAGTACCTTCTCCACCTGTCGGTGATCCACACACTGGCAAAAGACACCTCATAGTAAGAAGAAGAAGAAGAAGAGTGAGTGTATGCGTGTGTGAGTGTTTGACCCATAGGATGAACAGGGATTACAGGTGCCAGATCAGATCAGAGCACACCATGGAGGGATAAGCTCTACTTATGCTGCTCTGAGGAGAGCTGTGTGTGTGTGTGTGTGTGTGTGTGTGTGTGTGTGTGTGTGTGCGTGTGCGTGTCTGTGTGTGTGTGTTTGAGCAGATCCTTTGTGTGAGCCCTCAGGCCTTTTCATGTGTATATGGTTTTGGTTTTAATGAGCAATGTGCTTCTTTGACCCCTCCATGTTGTAGCTTTGAAAAGGTTATTGTGTCATTGTAAAGTACAGGTCATGGTCCACTGATCCACTGAGCTGTTTCAATTAAGTAAGTCTGCAGATTGTGGCAGGGTTTTGTTTGTGAGCTTTTAAAACCTGCAGAATTGTCACTTAAATTCCTCAGATTTTGAAAAAAGTAGTCAAAATTCACCCATCTATTACATATAAGATCTGACATCACCTTCTTGTTGTTGTCCATCTCTGCAGAGATGAAGGTTTGTCTGCGACCACAGCTACATTTGCTCTTATTCACCATTATTCACCAATCACCATTCCCAATTCCAAAGAATGGCAGCATAATAAGCCAGTCACAGTCAAAAAAAAAAAAAAAAAAAAGGCTTGAAGTGAAATTTAAAAAAAAATGATGTGAAGACATCCTGTAATCAAAAGAAAGTTTGAACAGTTAAGCACCTGTCACAGTTTTCTAAAGATTAATATTAAGACTTCATCATTTGATGTCAGCATGTGATGAAAGTCACTCAGAGTACTATTAAGGCTTGAATGGGCTTGAAACTCTGCTGGTTGAGTATAAAAGAGTCAAGAGCAGCTGTGTGAAAAAGTACCAAGTTTTTTGATAAAAACTCAAAGCCTGTGTACATAAATGTTAAGGATAAATCAAGAAGCTTTGACAAGTTTATTTTAAACAGCCAAAACAGACAGTGCAACAATAACACTCATTTAGTAATTGCCCAGATGTGCAGAGGTGTGAAAGACAGGATTTGAACTTTTCTCTCAAGAGTACATTTAACTTCATGGATGCATAATAAATGACTGCCTTCAAGGAGATCAGTAAGTGTGTGCCATTATCTTCACTGGTACGATTCACCCCTTTGAGAGTATACAGACATTAAAGGACACAGAGCTCTTAAAGAAATAACGGTTCTGCCTGGTTTGTGACTATTATACATCATAAGCATGTAACCCCAGCCCCAGGTAGCTAATTAGTAGTGATTGACAATCGATTGGGGTGTTGTAGTACACTGGAACGGGGCCTGAGTTCGTCTGGATTTGGCGCAATATACCGGTAAAGACCTAAATAAGAATATGAAATAATTTGGCGGTGCCTCCAACAACATCTAAGAAGTAGCACAAATTTAGGTACTTCCCCTTTAAAGCGTAACTAACCTGTATTTTAAATAACCACAAAGTATTAACCTTATGATTAAAACACAGATTTAGTTTAACAGTCACAGTAATTTATTACACAATGAAATGTTATTCAAATTAGTTAACTGGTTCACTGTTGACCTTTAAATGTGTACTGGTAACAATGTTCAAAAACCAAACAAGGATCTCACAGTTTTGACCCACATTAAATCAGTGAAGGGAGGTGAAAATGAATGAAAACGACCATAAGCTAAATGTCCACAGCCCACACTCACACACACACACTCACACCGGGCTATTAAAGAAAATGAAAAATAAAATAAAACGTTGCAGGCCCGGTCGATGCTTGTGAGCGGTGAGGCCAAAAACGAACGGCCGCTTCACTGGGTTACCAGCGCAAACTAAAAGAGCACGTGCAAAAGTACTTACAAATCCAACAGTCAGAGATGTGGGGGATGGGGAAAAGGGCAGAGGGCACGATGTAGTTTCAGCGGTCAGGATAGAAGCAAGCAGCACCACAAGGCAAGAAACACGCTCTCAAGTACAGCAGCTACAGTCTCTCGCACGGTCCAGGGCTCTCCCGGTCCTCACTCTCTCCCTTATGGCAAATGTCCAGTCCTGAATCAAACAACTCCTTTTAATATCAGCACTACAGGCTAACTCATGGCGAAAACCCACAGTATGTAAACAACACTATTAGCACTTGCTAGCCGCAATGCAAAATCAACAGTTTACAAGGCTATGAGCATGCCAAGCTAACGGCTAGCAGCGATTAGCATTTTAGCTCGTTTTTACACATTTCAAGTAACAGTAAGTACATAAAACACATGAATTTACCTCTGACAGCTTCTCAGAGTACACACAATTCAACCACGCGACGACTCTTCGTCAGTCTTGGGAATTTAGAGTGTTTTTACTTTACTCTTACTTTATAGCTTACAGCTCTCGTGCTTGACGCCGATAAAATGGCTCTGCAGCTATTATCTTAGATGCGCCGTAGTTGACGCTAAGCACCTCCTACCTGAGCTAGGTGAGGACAGGATTGGCTCAGGGCTGATGATACAAAGATGAGAGAATGAGAGGATGCTCCACTGCACCAAAAATACACACTGTCTCCTGCTCTTTATGTCTATAACCACTATGAATTTTTTTCTAAAACTAACACCACCCTTCAATCTCTGACTTTTTAACTGTACATAGAATGACTTTTTAACATGTTATAATACAACATTTTTAAAACATATTTACACCTTATGAACTGTTATTTATTATCAACTTAAAACATTTTAATCCTGTAAACAAAGGAATGAAATAAGAGCCACAGGGCTACAAGCACATTTGTCTTTAGGTGTGGCAAAACAACACACTGTACAGCCTAAACCGTTTAAAGCATACTGCGACCTTTACACTGACCTGGTTACCCCACTATATCTTGACTGCTCAGGGGCTATGGTTTGTCATGTTTCCTTCAGAGCTCAAGAAGAGGGGGCAGGGGGTTTAATGGGCTTGCTAGGACCAACCCTAATCTGCCCTGCTGCTGGTGCCAACAGCACTATCACCATGGCTACATCTCAACAGTGCAGCAGAGTTGGGCTAATCAGCTGGGCCACGCCCTCTAACTCCTTTAAATTACAAATTTAACATAGTTGAGTGAATGTAATCTTCTTGCATGGATGGACAGATGACATTTACAGTTTGGAGCAAGCTTGCAAATATTGCACAACTATGTATTGACATAAGTGTTTCACTATGGACCCTGATGGAATGATAATGATTTGTTACTGCAAAGAGCCTCTCTCCAGGCCTTGATGCACTTTTGATAATACATTTAACAAAATACAAGCTCCGCAAAATACATGTACACAGAAACAACTATATTTGAAGGAAATATAACAAAATATGAACAGAAACAAATTTTTCATAAATTAAATTAAATGACTGTAACATGTGGGTTACACATACAGTGGTGGAAAAAAGTTTTCAAACACCCTTAAAACTTTACACAATCTCAAATATTATCATGAAATATTTGTGGAAAAATCTTTTTTTGTGTTTCAAAAGGTGTGGCTGCATTAGACAGACACAAACAAATACAAATGATTTTTTTTTTTATTGTTTACAAGAAAAACTAACAAAACTAAATTCTTGACAGTTTAAATATGTCAGTTCTCAACATTGTCGGTATCAAAGTCAACAAATAACAGAGAATGTGCTCAAAACTGAACAAAAAATAAATAAACCATCACATCATCAAATTAATATTTAGTAGTCCTGCCATTAGCAAGCAGTAGAGCTCTAATCCTGGCTGGCATGTTCCCCATGAGCCGTTCACACTGTTGAGGGGTAATCTTGTCCCATTCTTCTTGAATTACTGCTTTTAATTTGTCTAAATTCTTTGGTTTACGCTTTGAAACAGACCTTTTGATAATCCACCACAGATTTTCAATGGGGCTCATGTCCGGGGATTGAGCTGGCCACTCTAAGACCTGGATACTGTGCTTCTGCAGCCAAGTTCTACTGGCCCTGGATGTGTGGCAAGAGGCATTATCTTATTGAAACATCCAGTTTTTCACTTGGACGGAACAGTGCACGTGCAGAAGGGAGCATGTGGGTTTCGAGAATGGCACAATACTTGGGAGTTCAATGTGCCATCACAGACAGTGAGATGACCAACACCAGCAGCACTCATGCATCCCCAAACCATGATACTGCCTCCACCATGCTTGACAGTGGGTACTGTACACGCTGGAGATAATGCTTCGCCTGGCCTTCTGCGTACCCTCTCATTAGCAGGAGGAAGATAAAGCTGGAAACTGGACTCATCTGACCACGGAATCTTTTTCCAATTCCTGGCTGTCCAGTTCTTGTGTGCTTGGGCACAATGACACCGGGCTAACCTCTGTCTCTCATTTAACAGCTTCTGTCTCATTTAAGGCTTCTTGACAGCCTTGTAGGACCTTAAGGCATGATCTAACAGTCGGCCACTTACAGTGCGGGTGGAACACTGGACACCAGTTTGGTTTGACCACTGCTGCTGAAGCTCCTGTGATGTCATTCGGCGGTTTTACCTGCACGTGTGGCTCAGGATGCGATCATTTCTTGCTGAAGAAACCCTTGGACGCCCAGATCTTGGCTTGTCCTCCAAGCTGTTGGTTCGTCTGTAGAGTGTATCCAACTGCTGAAGGACTGCATGTGCACTTCCTGGCTATCTGGCAGCAGCTGTACCCTTCCTGGCTGAGAATCTGTATCTTCAGGCATGTTTCCTGCGTCAGGTTCCTTGTTTTAGCCATTTTTGTCTCTGAAGAACTTTCAAATGTGCAGGCTTTATATAGACACGAAGCACGGCAACAAAAATTGTGTCTTTTAATAAAAAGCACAACCTTCATCAGTGGATCACTGGTGCCAAAATGACCCACCACTTAAAATTTCTTATGTATTTTTATGGAACCAATTTTAAGTTTTTAATGGCTTTTTACGGATTTGTTTAGTAATTTGGCTGTGACTTGCACTTGAAGACCTACAGTAAGAGTAATTCTTAATGCAATATTTCACAAATGCATGGGGTGTCCGAAAACTTTTTTCCACCACTGTACAATGTCACTTATAACACATTGACCACACTAACAGGGAGCATTACATCAATGATGAACTTTTATCTTTGAAGTTTAAATGTTTTTTTTTTTTTTTTTTTTTACATGGATCAGTATCGAGGACCAAAACTGCCATAATAATAAATAAATCAATTAATTAATTAATGAACACGATAATAAATAAATAAATACATTAATTAATAAATAATTTAATTAATTAATGAACATGATAATAAACAAATAAATACCTCAATAAATACATAAATGAAATAATATGTAGAGAAATGTAGAAATAAGAGTCTCAATTATCAAATAAATGTGATAAATAAATAAGTAAATAAATAAACGAACACGATAATAAATAAATAAATGCCTCAATAAATAAAATTTTAAAATTTTAAAATTGATAAAGCCTGGGCTTGTCAGAATATGTATCCCTCATTACATGGGGTTAGAGTTACAGGGGGATACATATTTTGGCAGGCTGCATGTTGTGCCAAGCCTGCCAAAATATGTATCCCCTGTCTATAAAGCCCAGGCTTTATCATACCATCAAGTGTTTTATTTTACAGATACTTTGAATCATGTCTAATAACACTGGAGAATATAGAAAAGTTTCTTCTTTTCTGTCAAGAGTTACAGGGGGATACATATTTTGACAGACTGCATGTCCAGTCTGGTATAAGTAGCATACCTTAATTGCTGTGGTACAACATGCTGTGTGCCATGAAAAGTGCTATAGCAAGACAAGTGCAATCAATATGTGAACTCTCATATAGATTAACCAATGGTTATGTGAACACCATCAAGCCGCGCCCCCTCATTTGCATACAGGCGAGGAAATACAGGAATGAATAAAAGCAGCAATAGATAAATCCGGAAATGAATAAATAGGGAAATGAATTAATAGGGAAATAAATAAATAAATGTAAAAATAAATGAATGAATTTGGAAAAAAATAATATGAAAATAAATTAATGCAAAAATAAATCTTTTGTCAAATAGATAATTTTAAAATTTTATTTATTGAGGCATTTATTTATTTATTATCGTGTTCGTTTATTTATTTACTTATTTATTTATCACATTTATTTGATAATTGAGACTTTTATTTCTACATTTCTCTACATATTATTTCATTTATGTATTTATTGAGGCATTTATTTATTTGTTTGTTTATTATCGTGTTCATTAATTAATTAATTAATTAATTTATTTATTTTTTTATTATCATGTTCATTAATTAATTTATTTATTTATTTATTATTATGGCAGTTTTGGTCCTCCATAGGTCAGTATTTCATTATAGAATAAGAATAACATCATTTCACTTTATTGACTGTACCAAAGTGTATTGAACATAATCTTAAATGCAGCAGTTTGCTTCAATATCCTTGATTTTTTTCTTTGCATATGGTAATCTACTTGCATAAAAATAAAAAGTTGCTGCCATAATACTTACAAAAAAATTCTATCACTATGTCTTCATATCATACACTAAGTATACTCTTGGTCAGCTGTTGATGTTCCAGGATCCTGCAACCAACAACAGGACATCACATGGTTAGGTTTAAAAAAAAAAAAAAAAAACATCATTGTTTTGCTCTAAACTCATACAGAGGGTGAACACCGGGCCCCTGGGGGAAAGTCTGGGTGTCACAGCCTGCATTCTGCTCCCTTGGTCTCCCAGCCCCAATCCCAAATCAGCCCCTATCCCCTCGCCCTATCCATTCCCCCTCCATTTGCACGGTCAAGCGGAGCTGCACCATATCAAGGGCTGTCCCAAACCAACTACTGCTGAGTGCGAGTGGACTGCTCAGCCCTTAAATAGCGAGTGTGCATCAGTGCAGGCTTCTAATAAGCCTAGCAGGAAGCGCAACATCACAATGGAGGAAACAACGTACAAATATAAGAGTTCCGTCTCTCTACTTTGTAAAATATTTTAGATCAAACACACACATTTGTTTTCCTCACACTGACTTTACAGTCTCAAACAAACTCACAGAATGTTTGGTGTCGAAAGATGAAAACCTACATGTCCATACGCTTAAATTAACTATTTAAAACTGTATAAAAATTTCTTCATCCCATTCTCATGATTTTTAAAAAATATATAATTATGTGTTCACAGGGACAGAAGAAAAACCAAAGCAGTTAATCAATCCACGAATTAAAAATGAGAGTCTCTTCACTAAAAAGAGAAATGCTGCAGAGCAGGGATGGGAGTAAGACTGCCCTGATTAATTAATGAAGTTCATCTGTGAATGTGTTAACTGTGTCTAGAAAGTATGAACAAGTTAATTACTTTGATAACACTGCACCGTAACTCTTATTCGACTTATTCACGTTTATTTTTAATTTAACTCATTTTAATTCATAAATTTAATATGTAAATGATTTTTTACTAGTCTGTTGCTCTCTATTGCTTTCACATTGATTGATTCTGTTTTCTGTATTATTCTTGCTCCTCTTATCCTGTGAAACATGACAGCTGCGGCAGCGGTGCAAGCAAAGCGCTTGTTGGTATCCAGGGTTACGTCTGCTTCCTTCTTCTGGTAGAGTGGCAAGGGAGTTCCATGGTTTGGCTTCTCTTTTATACACTTCCCCTTAATCAGGAGTGCCCTCCGCAGCTGCAAGTGTAACTTGATTTGGAGTGACACTCAGCAGTGAAGTGGCAGTAGGTAGGGAGTGGTTTGGGATTAGGCCCGAGTGTTTTTCCACTCTTCCTGCCTCTGCCTCACTCAACCTGCCTGCCACTCCCACCTGATCACCTCACTTCATTCCACAGCTGTAGCTCATCAGCCAATCAGCCCGATATATAAGTGTCTCCAGCACACACGCTCTTTGCCAGATTGTTTTTCGCCCCACATGCAAGACTTTCGAGCACTCCTTACCTACCTGATCTCCCGTTACTGACCCTGCCTGCCTCTAACCTGCCTGTTTCCCAGTCTCACCAGCCATCTGTCCCCGATCATGAGTTCTGCCTCTACATCTTTGGTCTCCATCTGCCTGTGGCTGTGTGGTGTTTTCCTGCGACCACGCTTCAGCGTGAGTATTCCCACCTGCTCGTCAGTTACCTCATCCCTGTTCTCGGTCCCGCTTCCAGGTTTAGAATCAGAATCAGTTTTATTGCCAAGTAGGTTTTCACATACAAGGAATTTGGCTTGGTGTATTAGTGCATAACAAAATATAAAATATATAAAGATAATATAATATATAAAGATAGAGTAATTAGAAGCATAAGTATGTAACTAGCATTGAGTGAACTCAATTGGAGCACAAATGAACCAGGTTTCTTGTATTAACAGTCTTTATTTAGCAGGTTAAAGCAGGAACACAGCTAACCAGAAGATGCAGCAGAGCAGAGCAGGTGAGTATGGCAAGATTCGAACGCAGGTCTCCCGTGTACCAGGCAAGCAAGTTATCACAGGACCAATGGGGCAGGCGGGGAGTGCATGGGACCCGTGAGCAGCTAATTGTCCAAAAGTTCTCAGCAGGCTCAACGAGTGTGGTGGAGGGGAAATAGCACAAACTCACTGCTGATGGAAGTCTTCCTGGAAAGTGGTTCAGATGAGGGCTGGGTGTGGATCCGGACCTTGAGACGGAGTCGGCGGGGCTGACGGCAAAAGAGGAGGTGAAGCTGACAAGGTGGATCTTTTGGCTGAGCAGGAACAGGCTGAGTGCCAACCAGCCACAGGTAGACGAGGAACGGGAAACAGGCAGGCAATACTCGTAGTTGGGGACAGAAGGCTGGTGGATTTACTGGGGCTGAGACGTGAAGCAAAGGTCGGAGGCAAGTTGGGTCGATACCAGGTAAGCAGTCCGGGAACAAGTGCTGGAGAGTCAGGCATGACAGCGAAGACAATCTGGCAAAGAGTGAGTGGAGTGAGGCTGCATATATACTGGCTTGATTGGAGATGGTGAGCAGGTGACAGCAGCAGGTGGAAGCAGTTAAGCTGATGAGAGGTGTGGCTGAGCAGCAGAGCAGGAGAGGGGCAGAGCAGACTGTGACAAAGTATAAAAAGGAGCACTATAAACAAATATAAAAACTGAAAGCAAATAACAATAATAATAGTAATATAAAAAATATGTACACTGTAAACATGAATAGGTTTGTGTGCAAATAACAGTTGTACAAAGTACGGATGTGCAAAATCAACAGAATGCAGTGTATGACAGGTGGATGACCAAGATGATGACTGTGTGTTGGTAACTGGGGGGTGGGGGGCAGAGTAGCTGGGGGTCTCTGGTCTTGTTGATGAGGCCAGCTGCAGGTGGAGAGAAACTGTTTTTGTGGCATGAGGTTTTGGTCCTGATGGACTGCAGCCTCCTGCCAGAGGGGAGAGTCTCAAAGAGTTTGTGTCCAGGGTGGGAGGCATCAGCCACAATCTTTCCTGCACGCCTCAGAGTCCTGGAGGTGTACAGGTCCTGGAGGGAGGGCAGATTACAGCGAGCCAATCACCTTCTTGGTGGAGCGAATGATACACTGCAGTCTGCTTTTGTCCTTGTCAGTGGCAGCAGCGTACCGGATGGTGATGGAGGAGGTGAGGATGGACTCAATGATGGCAGTGTAGAAGTGCATCATCATTGTCTTTGGCAGGTTGAACTGGTCCAGGTTCGACCTGGTCTCTTCCCTGGCCCCTGACCCCAGAGACTGTGTGTGGGCTGTGAGCCCAAGAAACAAACTGTTCCCTGAATATCTTCATTAGCTCAAGTTCCTGCTTGCTCTGTGTATAAAGAAGGGTCATTACCAAGCATCGCTCTGTGCCTGTGTGCTGTATCTAGGTCCAACACATACCCGTTACACTGGGGTTTGTTGGATCCATGCATCGCATATAGAGGCATTTCAGCTCCTTATATTATGTCATTACTGGCTGTGTTTCAAACTGGCATCGTATTGTAGCTTATCATATCATCGCAACAGATGACGTCCAGCCAACCAGCAGCATATCATTACACTGGGTCAATCCCAATGTCCCCCCTTACAGACTCACAGACTTAAATGTGCATTCACACTAAGTTCGCGAGAGTTTAGTGGTGTCCCGCTGTCCACATCTGAAGTCCGTGAGGGCTCGGTTGCACCCTTTCTGACCCCTTTCCGTAAGTCCGCATGGCATGCAGACTTGGCTTAAGTGAATTACCCACAATTCACCGTGCTGTGACGTACATGACAGAACTTACATAGAAGGCCGGAAGTTAAATCAAGTAACACCCGCAAAAAAAAAAAAACACGGTACGTACATGGCTGAAGATTCAAACGCGGCAGTCCCTGCCAAAAAGAGGAAGTTTTCGTGTAAGTAACCCACTTTACTTATGGGCTGCAGTTGTAGCGGTTATTTCTTTGACACTTTTAATTTCGAGTCTCAAATGTAACGTAGGGTGTCCTTCTTTTCAATCAGGGAACGAACAGCAAACTTTGCAACTCATTCAGCTGCGGCAGCAGCATGACTCCCTGTTCACAGGACAGAGACACTCGGTGACCGAGGGCTTCGAGTAAGTAGGCTACTTTTCTCATAGATTAATGATTTTACTCCGTAGTAGTCATGACGACATTAAAGCCAACCTGTCTGACAGACCTGTGTGTGTGTGTGTGTGTGTGTGTGTGTGTGTGTGTGTGTGCGTGCGTGCCTGAGTGCTTCTCTTCAAAAAAATCAGCATTGTAGGTTATTTCAGTGTCAAAACTGTATTCTGCTGAATTACAACCGTATGTTGTTGGCTCTGCAATAGTTTTGATGCAGGGAACTAACTACATGCGTATTCAATACTGCATTTTATTGCTGAAATGCAATTTTTATTTTTAACCCTATTGGCATAGTATAGTGTACATCCAATAAGTTGCAGTGTTCCTGTCACACAACTGCATTTTTTCTTTTAGTCTTTTGGGTGTAAGGTTCGGTGTGTATATGTAGCTTAGGTTCTTTGATTTCTGTCTGAATTGGCTTTTATGCTTTTACTTAGCCTAGGATACATGTGGATGTATGTGTGTGGATTCCCAAGCCTTTTTTCCAAGCCTTTGTTGTCGTAAAAGAAATGGGACTGGAGAATGTTGTCTCATCAAATCAAGCAGCCAAAAAAATGGGAAAACTTGAAGAAAAAATATAGGGTGAACCTATTTTATTTGATATTTAATCTTGATGAATGGGCTTCTGGAACACATGCTTTTTTTTCTTAATGTGGGTTTACCACTATTGGTGATTCTACAACAAATGTTGAAGTCATGTTAATAATCTTTAAGGCTTCTGTCATGTTTTGTGAGAATGTTTAACATGTACAGTAATGTCGGTCCGTGTACCTTCCGTTCATTCTATTTCCAATTCTGAAACGCAAATCGGAAAACAAAAAAACAGGCATTTTTAGTTTTCCAATATATGTAGCAGATTTTAAAACAAACAAACAAGAGCTGTTATCCATTAAAATATCGCCATAAAATTGGATTTTGTGTTGTTTTCCTATTATAGATTTTTATATTCCCAGATAAACACGAAGAATCCAATCTATGCTAATCCAAAATACAAAAATGTGGGGATATCTGTATTATTACAAGGTGAACCGGAAGCAGTATTTTAGCTTTTTTCCGCGAGTACGTCGTAAACACAGCAGATTGGGTTGGCAGGAGTCTGAAGACGGATGAGATGGCGTCACTCGAGCCCTACGAAAATGTAATTAGAGAAATGATTACACAGAATTTCTCGTACGCCGATATTTCAACAAATTTGTCAGAACTAGGTGTGAAGGAAGGATGCTCAGCAATGAGTGTCAGGAGATTTTGTGCACGCCACAACATTTCCAGGAGGGGACATGTATCCGACTAACAATTAGAGGCTGCTATCAGCAGGGCAATAAATCAGGTAGGTTTTTTTGGTTTTCTTTGATTTACAGAGGTGGGTAGTTACGAGTTACATTTACTCAGTTACATTTACCTGGTGAGGTTTTTGGATAAGTTGTACTTCTAAGATAGTTCTACATCATCTCCATACTTTTTACTTTTTGTTTGTGAGGTTTGTGAAGAAGACTGTACTCTTACTAGACTCCATTAGGCTACACTGAGCTGGTTACTTTCTTCTTTACCCATTAACTATCCTATGCATTATTATCCCCCCTGTGCATCAATTTAATGTTGTATTTTGTCAGACAGAGGGACTTCCGCCATAGGCTCTACCACCTGACTGTGTTCCTCCAGTCACATTTGGAAATGTGTGTTTCTTGTGCTGTAATTTGTTATTTTGTAAATATTTCATTTATTTTTATGTATTCTATTATTTTATTGATTGGAAGTACTCAAATTTACCTAAAGATTATGATTTTGTATTTTTGTCTGATTAAATGCATGTTTTCACAAATTAATCGGATGTTACTCAACAGTTGCTCAGTACTTCAGTAGTTTTTTCGCCAAGTACTTTTTTACTCTAACTCGCGACACCTACTTGACTCACATTTTTCTGAAGTAACGATACTCTTACTTGAGTAGAATTTTTGGCTTCTCTACCCACCTCTGTTGATTTATTTCTAGACTACATATATTTTATTAGATATAAATCCATGAAGACTAGGTCAAATGTCACAGCTTACTTATGTTGATTCATCAGACAGGGTCAACATATGGTCGAAAGATGATGACCGGGTACCTGTCTGCAATGGGAGTGGTTGCTGGTGAACACCGGGTGGGGAAGATTTTGAGAACAACTCATTGTCCCTATCACGAAATGCGCAAACGTGTAAGTATCTTTTGCAAGCCTTTAATGTTGTGGTATATGGTGTCATGTATTTTACTAGCTAACTTTTACTTACTTTTCCCCCAAAGGGTGCACGTAACCTCAACCCCGTCCCCTACAGAGCTGCATACATGGGACACAAAATCCACATCGACCAGAACGAAAAACTGGTCATGTTCGGAGTGACACACATTCTAGCAGTAGATGGGTACAGCAATAAGGTCGTTGCCCACACAACCATGCCTGTCAAGAATAACCTCAGGATATATGAAGAAGTTTACAGGTTAGTCCTTCTCAACTTTTTTTTGGCTTCAAAACCCCCTTTCTCTGATTTTAGAATCCAGGCAGGTGTAATTTTTTGTGAAAAAGTCCATGGAAAACTTAGTCTTTATACATACATACTTTTTTTTTATATTACTTTGTATGTAATATAAAGACTAACTTTTTTCACAACTTCACTTTTGTGAGTTTTTGTGACTAAAGTGAGAAAAATAAACAAACAACTCCAATTTCTGAAACTAAAAAAAATATATATCTGTGACCAGTATAGCCACCCTTCTTTTCAATAAATCACAAAAACAGTGCACTAGTAGATTGCAATATTGTTGGTCTATCGTACTGTGCAGACTCAACATTTGATTGAGTCATGTTTCACTATTTTACAGATCAGCAGTTCTTGAATATGGGATGTGGGACCAGGTCAGGGTGGACCATGGCCGTGAATTTTACTTGTCCCTCTACATGCAGGAGATGCTGTCTAACCACAGACACAACTTGCAAAGGCAACCATATCGCCAAACTCAGTCAACAAAGGTGAGGTAACAGTCTCCTTAATGCCAAAAATGAGACTAAGCTTTAGAGATGTTACTCAGTTTTTTATGTACTGGTACTGGACACCAAAATAACAAACTTTTGCTGCACTGATCCTCAAACACATGGGGCCAAAACCTCAAACCTTAGTTAGCCATATACACAAACGCCCACCTAAACAATGATTGCATTGTTTACATTCATGCTCCATCTAGAGAAACCGTTGCACAGGTAAACACAGGAGACTACACGGGGCACAGCAATAGAGCCAAATGGATGAGTGGTTTTGTGGCAATTCTCTACATGGAGTGTGAATGTACACCAATATCGCATTGTTTAGGTGGGCTGAAGTATCACTTTAACCAGATGCACCCTTGAGTGAGGGGTGCTTGCAGGTACCCATACACATCAATGGTTCTGCTCCTTGGACTCCTAATCAAACCTCTTCAATACTGTCTGTAAACTTTTTACATCTGATATAATCCTGTTTCCTCTCACCATGTTAATTTTGCAGACTAAATTGAGTCTACCCTTTTCTTGTCTACAGAATCATACGGTGGAGCGATTGTGGGTCGAGATAAATAACAGGGTAAATTACCCAGTGAAGGAGGCCCTCATACAGCTGCAGGATCAGGAAGTCCTCAACATGGATGACAACGTGACAAGATACTGTACATCTAACCTTACTGCTGAGCTGTGCAAGATTGGCATAACAAGAGCTGTACATGCATGGAATGCACACAGAATTCCAGGTGAGTTAAATAAAAAAAAAAAAAAAACAACATGTATCACACAATCCAGTCCTTTTTTGTGAACTTTTAATTTAAATTTGGCATTGAATTTTAACAATGAAATTTTGTGACCTATGCTTTGCTTCACAGGCAAAGGAACACCCAATCGCCTGGCAGCAGGAGGATGTCCAAAGAAACTGGGAGAGGAGTTGTTGCCACATGCCTCCCAAGCAGCAGACATGTACGAGCAGGATGTTGGCTCTTCACTAACTAGAGTCTCCTGCTTTGGAACGGACCCCTTCTCAACTGATGAGGACAAAGTATCAGCAGAACAACTTTTCGCTGAAGAATACCCTGATATTTCAGTTTTATTAGATAACGTGGTAAACTATAACTTCGTACCTTTTCAAGATGCATTGCTGTATCTGATAAACATTACGCAGCAATATGCATGAACATGTCAAATAAAGGCAAGTTGGTTCTGGATATACTGTATATTTTGTTACTTTCCCTTAACAAAATCGAACACTTGCTAAAATTGCTACAATAGCAGTGTTAAACATTACACAATATTGGTCTGAAGTGCAACATGAAATACAAAAAATGTATAAAAATAAAACTATTATGTATCTACAGCTGTTGAACAAGTGCAAAATTCCAACTGGATTTAGAACAAGGCTATTAGCCAGCTGTAACAGAGGTAATCAAGCTTAAATCGTTGAATGTGATACAATCACACTTAAAGGATTAATCCATCTTAATTACACCAGCCAATGAGGAGAGAAGATGGTCAAGACTGGTCAGCCTGTGAGCACTGACAGAGAACTCATCTGCCCTGCATTTGAGGCACTGGTCGGATGTCAGCATCCACTGGTCAACGCAGTTTTTGCAGCCAACAAAGCTTTTGCAGCATACGGCAATCACAGGCTCTTCCATTAGCCCTGTTTGATGGAGAAAAAAAAAGCACAACACATATGCAATATTACAGTTCGGTATATTATCTTGTCTTTACTTAAAGGAACAGTTCACCCAAAATGAACATTCTGTCATCATCTACTCACCCTCATGTCAGTTAAACCACAGGTGCAGTTTGTCCATATAACACACAAGGAGGTTGCAGCACTACTGGAGAGCAAGTGGGTCTCCATTGACTTCAACACAGTGCATATAAAGTCAATGGAGACCCACTTGCTACTTGTGTTGTAACTGACACGAGGGTGAATAGATGACAGAATTTTCATTTTTGGGTGAACTGTTCCTTTGATATACATATTACATATGTTTAAAAGCTTGGCAAGGGACAGTTTCATTACAACATGGAAAAGCAATAATTAACGTTTGATTCACTTGGACACTCCATTAGATCCTGCTTAAAAGGTAGACTTTAATATAGATGAAACAACAAAATATCTTACAGACCTTTGCATACAATACAACCAAAGGCATCCTTTATGTGTGTTATCATGGTGTTGGTCAGAAACAGCATGGCATCCCTGGTGTTGTTGGCATGTGTTGACAGGTCCTTCATGACTTGGGTGACCTCACTCAGTCCTTGAGCAGCCAAGATCACTTCTTCTATTTTTATCATGGACCCCCTGAAGACCTGTGGAGTCCATGTCTTTATGACTACAGGGAGGGTTAAAAACAACAACAAATATTATACAATATTCACCAGTTCTGTTCAGATAACTTTTTTCCTAAGAGATGTTATTTAAAACAAAATAAAAGACAAATATTGACAGGCAGTAACTAAAATGTTTACCTCAGTTTCTTTCCCTTTGTTCCTTGCTGGAACTCATGGAAGATCTGCTCTGGGACAGCAAGAAACTTTTTTGCATTTTGCTTCCAATACTTGGATCCTAGCAAGAGAGGAAGACAACTCATGTAACAGATACAATGTAAACACATTTACAGCTGAACAGAATTCTTTGTGGGTCAAAAAAAATTAAGAGACAAAGAGAGCACAGTATTGAAGTAGATGGGGCATGTAGTTTAACAAACAAAGCATATTTATTTATTATAATGCAACTATTCATTTTTTCAGTTAGTACCTCTTGTCCCTTCAGAGTCCACAATCTCATTTCCCTGGGCATCAGTCAGGATGAGAGGGTCATCACTCTGCAGGGCATCATGTATTTTTGCAAGGATACCTGTGGTTGTGGCTTCAAACTCAAACAGTCTGAGTACAACCATACGGGCAGGCCTCAGTTTCCCCTGGCTGAGCTCAGCAATGAAAACAGACCTAGAAAGATTGTTGTGGGAGTGGTTTGCATCAAGTCAAATCAATTAATTCCATCTCAAACACATAGCCTACATTACAATTGATCCAATTACAATTGATTCAAGTTTTAAAATGATCTTGGTTACAAAGGATCTTAAGAATTACAAAAACAAATACAATCATGTGGATTTATTCATATGTAGCTAGCCTTGGACCAAGACGTTCATGAAAGCAACCCCTTTTTAAATATTTAAATAATTTTAAATAATGTACATTTTGATATTTAAATAATTTAATATTTTTTTTAAATAATTTGACTAGCAAATAACTTGCTAATCAATGGTAGGGGGGCTCTGAACTGATGGGACTGAGAGTACCTTTGGAAGGTGTTACTCATGCTTGCTCGAGGGGGAGTGGGAGCAATGGCCTGAGCAGGTGATCCCAGAGCAGCAGTGGGCTGTGCTGGACGGTGGAACTGGAAACGGTTCTGGCCTGACAATGGAGGAGTCTGCTCGGCGACTGGAAGAGCAATATCATCTCCATGAACCTCATAGTGGCCTCGAGGTCTAAGGTCCAAGCAGCTGAAATGTCCAGATGATCCCGGGAATATCGCCACATTGTCATCATCGGTTATGTACAGGCTAGGAGCATATACCTTTGAAAGAAAACATGTAGGGGCCTTAATCAGACGGCTATTCTGTACTAGCATCCTTTAATCTTAGCACGTTCTCCAAACGAACGAAAAAAGTGTTACTTACCTGGAAAATTCTGGCAATTTTATCTCCAATCATGTCGTCCTCCCTAAGCGTTAGCCTCTTGTTTCCTTTAAAAAGGACATAACTGGTTGAGTCCATTGCGAATGAGGAATTGTTGCTCGACACCAACTTGAAGTGAAAAACACCGGACTAGCACCGCGACCTTCCTGACACTCGGACCAATCCGCGCGTAGGCTATATTTATTTATTTCCGGGCCATGGACTGAAAAGCATAAAAATTGAAAATTGAAATTCGAAAAAGAGAAATTTAAGGCATTTCAACGAAAACTAAAATTTGAGTAAGAAATGCAATAGTTTTTTTTTAAAAAAGGGTCATTAAATAGTTGTCTGATTTTTGTTTCAGAAATGGTAATAGAAAAAATGGCCCTAAATTTGTTTTTTGATTTGCCTTTCAGAATTGGAAATAGAATGAACGGAAGGTACACGGACCAATGTCTAACATGTACTGTCTATATCTATTGTATATGTTGACATAGGATCTGATATTACCATGGACTGGATCCGGGACAGAGAGTGGACGGGCAACAGCTGCCAATTGGCCTTTCTTTGAGGCAATGCACAGAGTTCTTGGGAAGAGGGATTCTATCAGGCCTCTGGACATTATTGCCACTGCAGTGGCTGCAGAGGAGCCTGATTATGAGGCACATGCTTCTTTGCCATCTACCTCTAACCAAGCACCCAGCACATCTCCCTCTGTGCCATCCACCTCTAACCAAGCACCCAGCACATCTGCCTCTGTGCCATCCACCTCATCTGATCAACATCACAAAACACCTGAGCCAAAGAAAAGAAAAAATGAGATCGTGGAATATTTAAAGGAATATGCAGACAGACAGGAGAAAAGGCTTAGGGAAATGGATGCTAGAGAGGAGAAGCGTGAGAAAAAACGGAATGAACAACTGGACACATTAATAGGAATATTTGGGCAATTAGGAGAGAAGCAGAAATGGTACAGTAACTGGACTGACTAACTTTTTATTTGGATTATGTGCCCTAGGGGCTTGTGTTAGTTTCATCATTTTGATTTTGTTTGCAGGACTAAAGTGTTTGATTTATATTAAACATCACTTGCCTTTTGTCAGCATCTGTGGTGTTTTGTCATTTCTGGTATCTATTAATTTAGTAAGGAACTGGATTTAGAAATATCATTGTTACATTATGCAAAATGTTGAATTTATCACAAATAAGAATCACAGAAGACAGGACAGAGTGTTGATAAATTTATGACTCAAAAATAACTCAATTTCACATACACTGTAAATTGTGTTTTTGCATGTTTGTTATTTCAACATATTATCCTAAGTCAGTAGAACAAATGATTTCCAAGGTTGTTATAATAACATGAAATTACTAGTTGAAAATGTTTCAACGACAAAATAAATGCTAAATTAAAAATTCAAGTCCAGCTGAATGAATATTTAATGTCAACTTGACTTTGGAGGCAGTGCCGGGATAAAACGCTTGCGTCATCATGTTTTTGTGAAATGCATTATGGGTAGCTGCGGGAGGAGAGCATGTCACCATAGATATGTATATGTTACATACCGTTGCTAACAAGGACAGGTAACACGACAACCAAAGAATTTTGACAGAGTCAGAGCAAGGCGGCAAGATTAAATGGATTTATTTTCAACCTTTTTCATTAGATTTACAGATGCAAGGTTCTTCAAAAGCGTGGGGGAGATGGGACAAAGTGGTTGTGCCAAATAAAATAAATAAACAGAACAAAACTAGGCCTAACTCACGGCTACCTCCCAAAGAAAACAAACAAAACAAACTCCTAACTAACTGGTCTAAAAAAAAGGAGCTTCACCAAAAGTACAGGGGAGGCAACAACCAATAAATCTAGTGTTTCTAGACAAAATACAACTACATGTGTGAACCAAAATGTAAAGGGTACCCCAAACTCACCTATAGTCCACAACCTCCCACCACAACCTTACAATTCAAAGGCCATTGTCAGAAAAAGCCACTGACAGCAGCCGGCAGGCTCAGAGCAGCAGAGACAGAGAGAGAGTTTCTCAGGCTGGTCCTTCTTGTTGACTGCCCTGCCTCCTGATTGGACAGCTCCCAGCTGAAGGAACCAATGAGGAGCCTGTCCACGTCTTCCCAGGTGAAACCTTGTGAAGCCATAATCACCTGAGGACAAAGAGGGGGAGGGAGGAGGAGAAAGACAGCAGGAGGAAAAACAACAATTGTCTCTATCCTGCCTGGCATGTAACACCCCCACCCATACAAGTCCAAACATAAGGTTTGGAACTACATTACTACAGCCTACCTACCATTACTACGTAGCACGTGATAATGCATCAGCAAGAACATTTTCAGACCCTTTTTTATGGCAGATCTCAAGGCTGTAGCCCTGGATGATCAGGGACCAACGCATAAGACACTGGTTATGGTTGTACATTCTGGAAAGGAACACAAGAGGATTATGATCTGTGAAGACCTTAATAGGCCTAGAACTTGACGCAAGGTAAACTTCAAAATGTTGCACAGCAAACAACAGTGCCAGTGCTTCCTTCTCGATGGTGGAATATTTAAGTTGGTGTTTGTTAAACTTGCGAGAAAAGTAACTCACAGGATGATCAATACCCTGGTGGTCCTCTTGCAGAAGAACAGCTCCAGCCCCAGCAGCACTGGCATCGACCTCAAGCTTGAAAGGCAGGGAGAAATCTGGAGCAGACAGAACAGGAGTGCAACACAGTATACCTTTAAGGCTCTCAAAAGAATGTTGGCACTCACTTGACCAAATGAAGGGCTTTGAGGGACTGGTTAAAGTAGTTAACGGTGCTGCCACAGAAGAAAAGTTCTTGCAGAACCGACGATAATATCCAGTCATCCCAAGGAAACGACGCAGCTCTCTCCTGGTTGTTGGGACGGGAAATGCAGCAATAGCTTTGATCTTTGCGTCTACAGGACACACCTTTCCTCGACCAACCTGCTGTCCAAGATAGAGAACAGTACCTTTCCCAAACTCACACTTAGCAAGATTGAGGGTTAGGGATGCAGTTGACAGGCGTTGAAACACATCTCTCAAGGTTGTCATGTGGCTAGCCCAGTCAGTTGAATACACCACAATGTCATCTAGATATGCCCGGCAGTTTGAAACACCACCCAGTACTTTATTTACCAGCCTCTGGAAAGTAGCAGGAGCATTACACATTCCGAAGGGCATGACTGTGTACTGGAGGAAGCTGTCAGGGGTCACAAAAGCTGAAATTTCTGAAGCACGTGAGGTTAAAGGGACTTGCCAGTATCCCTTTAACATGTCAAGTTTACTGACATATGTTGCAGGTCCAACCTCATCAATGCAGTCATCAATAAGAGGTAATGGATGTGCATCAGGGACAGTTACAGCGTTTACCTTACGGAAGTCGGTACAGAACCTAGGACTCCCATCCGACTTTGTATCTAGGAGACAAGGGGAGCTCCATGGGCTGCAGCTTGGCACTGCAAATCCATTTTGCACTAGGTAGTCAACTTCCTTTTTCATGACATCTCTTTTAGCGGGACTAGCTCGATAGGCACGCTGCTTGATAGGGATAGAATTAGTGAGGACAATATCGTGAGTTATGGCAGACGTCTGTGAAGGAATGTCACTAAATAGGCTTGGGAAGTCATGTACAAATTTCTCAACATCGTCACGCTGGCTATCAAGGAGATGAGACAAGTGATGGGGCAGGTTAGATAAAACTTCAGAATTACTTAGTCGAGCCCCCTGGGGTGTAGCGTTACGCATCACCAACTCATCATCGTCATCATCACTACAAGAGCCCACCTTTGAAATGGAGGTCATAGGTGAGACAGTCTTTACCACAGGAGCTGCAGCTGACCCGTTCTTGTCTGCCCGGGAGTGGTACAGCTTCATCATGTTGACATGACATACCCTAGTCCGACGCCTGCGGTCAGGGGTTTGGATGACATAGTTTGTTTCACTGAGCTTCTTCTCTACAATATAGGGACCAGAGAATTTAGTAGAGAGTGCAGAACCAGGTAACGGTGAAAGAATCAAAACTTTGTCACCTTGCTTAAACTCATGAATGACTGCTTTCCTGTCATAATGTCGCTTCATTCTCACCTGCGAAGAAGTAAGGGCTTCTCTAGCCAATGAGCAGGCCTGCTGGAGGCGATCCCTGAGCTTGGTAACATACTCTGGAATACTTGTTACCGTTTTCTCAGGTGTAATGAGATGCTCCCTAAGGACCTTCAAAGGGCCCCTAACCTCATGTCCAAACACTAGGGCAGCAGGACTAAAGTCTAACGACTCCTGCACTGCTTCGCGGGCAGCGAACAAAACAAGTGGAACTCCATCATCCCAGTCTTTCTCTGATTCCTGGCAGTGTTTGCGTAACATGGCATTCAGAGTCTGGTGGAATCTTTCCAGTGCCCCCTGGCTTTCAGGATGATAGGGGCTAGAGGTTACATGGTTAATGCCTAATGTTCTAAGGACATGAGCAAAGACTTTGGACTTGAAATTGGTACCTTGATCAGTTTGAACTACTTTTGGTAGTCCGAACATAGAGAAGAACTTTACCAGAGCCTTGCTAACAACCGGAGCTGTGATTTTCCGCAATGGAATGGCTTCTGGGAACCTAGTGGAAGCACACATGACTGTTAACAAAAACTGATTCCCAGCTTTAGTCTTTGGCAATGGTCCTACACAATCAACAATCACTCTTTCAAAAGGCTCACCCATGACAGGAATGGGACAGAGGGGAACAGGCGGAATGACCTGATTTGGTTTGCCTGTAACCTGACATACATGGCAAGTACGACAATGCTGAACAACATCAGACTTGAGTCCTGGCCAGAAGAAATGCTTAAGGACTCTGTTGTAAGTTTTTGTTACCCCCATGTGTCCTGACCATAGGTGATCATGAGCTAATGATAGTACCTGAGAGCGATAGGCCAAGGGCACAACAACCTGGTATGTAGCATTCCAGTCAGCGTCCACAGAAACGTTGCTAGACCAACGACGCATCAACAGGCCATCATCAAGAACATAGGCCACCTTCCTCTTCTTGGCTTCTTCCTGGCTGACAACAGAAGAATGACACTTTGAAAGGGAAATATCACCTTGTTGTGCTGTGATGAATTCCTCCCGAGTGGCTGGCAGTTTCACAACCTCTGAACTGGGTAAAGATGGCCCAGCACCAGCCAGTTGATCCCCAGTCTGACTTTTGGACTCGATCACCATCGTGTCAGGAAACTGCTCTGAAGCCAGAAAGGAGTCAGACAAGTCAAGACCATACTTCTTTGACTGGGCCCTTGTAACAACACAAGCAGGAAATACATCAGAAAAGGCTGTGGTGTGAGATTCAGGGCTCAGATCAGGTCTGTCTAATACCTCAGGGACTGGCATAACCTTCCCCCCTGCTAGATCATTACCCAAAATGAAATCAACACCTTTAATGGGCAGGGCAGGACGTACAGCAACTTTAAAGAATCCACTGACCAATGAGGACTGGATATGAACGTTATGCAAGGGGACTGGGATGAAACTCATTCCAACACCTTGAACAACTGCACTTGAGTGACATGAGGATTTGGATGACAAGGGTAAAATGCCCTCTCGAATAATAGACTGAGAACCTCCTGTGTCTCTTAAGATCTGTACTGGCTGCTGATCTTTCGGATCCCCAGTTAGTGAAACAAAACCCTCGATGATGAAAGGCTTGAAGCAGGGATCAATGCCATTATCTTCATTTTGTGGTGTCTCGAGACCTGGTAGCAATACACTTTTGATCAGGCCCATACCTTTTGGCTTTGGCAAGCTAGACTGGGATTGCTGTCTACGCTTCAGAGAATAACAATCAGCAATAACATGACCCTTCTTGTGACAATAGAAGCACTCACGATCCCCACGAGGCGGCGATGGGGGGCTCCTGGCCTTTTCAGAAGAATGGACAGAATCAGGTCTCACGAAACGAGACGCTGAACCCCTGTCTGGACGAGAGGAAGACACAAAGACATTTTTATGAGTTAGAACAAACTCATCAGCCAAGATAGCTGCTTTGGACAATGACGTCACTTTTTGCTCATTTAAGAACATTACCATTTTTTCTGACAGAGCACTCTTGAAATCTTCTAAGAGCACCAGCTGACGAAGGGATTCAAAACTATCTTTGACCTTATTAGCAGCACACCATTTATCAAAAAGAACCCCCTTTTCGCGTGCAAACTCAACAAAGGTTTGTCCACTGGACTTCTTGTGGTTCCTGAATTTTTGCCTGTATGCCTCTGGCACAAGCTCATAGGCACGCAAAATAGACTCCTTCAGAACGTCATATTTCAAACTTTCCTCTAAGGAAAGAGATGAAACAACTTCCTGTGCTTTACCAACAAGTTTACATTGAAGTAGAATGGGCCACATGTCCTGAGGCCAGTCTAATGCCGTAGCAATTCTTTCAAATGCACTGAAATAGGAGTCAACCTCTGACTCCCGAAATGTTGGCACTAAGGAAATATTTTTGCTGACATCAAAAGCCTGTTGGTGAAAGACAGTTTGAGAAGGTATAACTTTTTCAGATGTGTGTGATATAGTTTGTCCTGAAGAGATTCTCAAGGCCTCTACTTCAAGTTCTCGTAACTTAATCTCTTTGTTAGCTTCAATCTCTAGCCTGCGTACCTGTAATTGGAGATCATAATCTGCCTTACGCTGTTTTTCCTGTGCCTCTGGCTGAAGGCGGGCCAGACGAACCTTCAGCCTGGCATCAGCACTGGATCTAGAGGACTCAGGAGAGAAAGGCTCAAAACGGGGCAAGGTTGCAGGAGGGCCCTCTCTTTCTGCCTTCTCTCTTGGAGGAGTAGCCGGTGCAGCCCGTTCCTCCTGGCCACCCCCCTCACTATACACAACAGAGGAAGGGCCTGGTACTGCAGAGGGCACATCACTAGGAGAGGCTTCAGCCATACATTGGGCAGGGTTAACCAGAACCTTTAACTCTGTCAGCTTTTCCACTACCTTATTTTTAATGTCCTTTTTAGCACCATACTTTTGCACAGAAATGTCAAAGTGTGCTGCAATACACAATAAATCATTCTTGCGATTCTTTCTTTTCTCCAAACTAGGATTGTCAATGAAATCCTGCAAATCAAAACCCATCCCTACTGCTGTGGCCAATACAGTGACTCATCAATTCAGGTTGTCTTTAGCTCAAGGAAATGTATCCCGGACGAGCCCCCAAAATGTGTTACATACCGTTGCTAACAAGGACAGGTAACACGACAACCAAAGAATTTTGACAGAGTCAGAGCATGGCGGCAAGATTAAATGGATTTATTTTCAACCTTTTTCATTAGATTTACAGATGCAAGGTTCTTCAAAAGCGTGGGGGAGATGGGACAAAGTGGTTGTGCCAAATAAAATAAATAAACAGAACAAAACTAGGCCTAACTCACGGCTACCTCCCAAAGAAAACAAACAAAACAAACTCCTAACTAACTGGTCTAAAAAAAGGAGCTTCACCAAAAGTACAGGGGAGGCAACAACCAATAAATCTAGTGTTTCTAGACAAAATACAACTACATGTGTGAACCAAAATGTAAAGGGTACCCCAAACTCACCTATAGTCCACAACCTCCCACCACAACCTTACAATTCAAAGGCCATTGTCAGAAAAAGCCACTGACAGCAGCCGGCAGGCTCAGAGCAGCAGAGACAGAGAGAGAGTTTCTCAGGCTGGTCCTTCTTGTTGACTGCCCTGCCTCCTGATTGGACAGCTCCCAGCTGAAGGAACCAATGAGGAGCCTGTCCACGTCTTCCCAGGTGAAACCTTGTGAAGCCATAATCACCTGAGGACAAAGAGGGGGAGGGAGGAGGAGAAAGACAGCAGGAGGAAAAACAATTTGTCTCTATCCTGCCTGGCATGTAACAGTATAGTAAAGGCTAGATGGGGACAGGTGTGGAAAAAAATTAAAATGTCGGAATGCACCGAGTCGGTCAGCTTCAGTCTGCTGATTTCGGCTCAGGCAGTGGTGAAATGCATTGTGGATTATCATGTAACGTAACGGTACAGTGTAAACGGTTTTGCGTACGGTCTGTTGATGTAGTATGTAGTATGTAGTAGGCAGTAGGCGGTTTCAAACACAGCCAACGTGAACCGAGCCATTGACTGGACCAAAAGCTCCGCCTTTGTATTTGTATTTGTATTTTAAGCCTGTGCCTTTTTGTATAAGACTCTGCTATAGCTGGTGTTTAAATATGTAGAATAAACGTCCTATGATAACACATGATTATGATAATATTTTCCAATTTGAATGTCTAGTAAACTAGTCTAAAAGTTAAAAATAAAATAAATTTAAACAAAATAATTGAGCAAAATGTATTTAATAAGACTTAAAACATCTGAAAAAATGCTTTGTGTAAAAGTCATTTTAAATTGTTAATCACATTGTGTGTTTGTAGAGTGTGGCTAAGGTTAGCATGCTATAGCATCAGCAGCCCTCCTTTCTTGCTACATAAAGTTTACATGCCTGTGCTGAATGAACACATTGTTTCGGTTGAGTGGTGATATTCCAGTTTCTTCTGACACAGGCTACATACAACCTGGTTATCATTTTCTAGATAAGAATACTGCTAAACTGTGTTGGTTATGAGTTGTCATCTGTCCCACTTTCCACCTTCACTGGGTTAACATCACACAAGGTCCTTAGCATGGGGTGAAGGGGACTGTCATCTGCTGGTCTGAATCCCTGTGGCGGCTGGCTACATCTTAGACACAACAGCTAACCAACCAGTGGCGGCTGGTGATCAAAATTTTTGGGGGGGCGCACTTTTTTTGGGTTAGGGTTAAACAGAGCTCCACACACCGTAAAAGGACAGTTCTTCTGCTGGGCCTTCCTCACTTTCTCAAGGAGGATCCCTCCAGTTTTTTCAAGACTGTCGAGGTAAGCATGTTTAATTTCTTTATTGCAGTGGTAAAGAATAAGTTGAGTTAAAGTGGCTTGATGGGCCTGCATAGTGATACCTACTAAAATATATGTAATAAACATATACTTTCTGTAGGTGTTAGACAAAAATATGCACTCCGGTGTTGAATAAATTCTTTTTGCCACAAATAGATTTTTCTGCTCTTGGCTCACGCAACAAATTGATTCCCCCTTTTTAAAAAAAAAATATTATTCTCAAGGCAATGTCATTCCCTTCATTCATATCCGCATAGTGGTCTTTCTCGGTTATTTCTCGCAGCACGCCTGGTGGAAATGCTCTCATTGATTCGAGTGGCAGTGATCAGCTCTGGTGACCTCGGTGGTCTTGGTAGAGCACGGCTGCTGCAGCGACCCTGGGTTTAAGTCCATCTGACCAGGGCCGGCCCAAGCCTCCATGGGGCCTTAAGCGAAATTTGATTTTGGGGCCCTCTATTTCTGCTATTATTTTTGATTGATTGATTTTTGATTTACACACCTACAATAAACTGTAGCTGAGCTCTGGCAGCGTTGTTTACAATATCCTATTGTCATTCTGACATGTATGTCTTTGCACAGGTATGTGTTTATTTCTGTTGGATTGATTTACACAACATTCCAAGTGATAAAGCACTAAATGGAATATCATCTAGTCTAAAAGAACTGAAATAAAAACATAGACAATGTTTTTACTGTAAATATGTTATATTTTTATATTATAGTTCTGAACAAACTGCAGCAGCGATGTGCAAAAACAACATTAAAGTGCAACAACTAAAATACTTGTATAAATTGAATTAGATAAAACATCAAGCAAATACTTAAATAATGAACATAGTAACATGAAACAACATAAAACGGATTTTAAAAAATATATAGGCTAAAGATGAATGATTAGGTCTTAAAACTATATAAATGTTGGTAACAATGTGTAAAAGCTTTGGAAAAACAAATGAATAAATAAATAAACTATCTTAATCCACACATCTAACTTTTTTGGTTACTCTTCTGCCTCAGTTCTCCACCAACTTTCTTAGAACCTGTGCTTCCTGGCTTTTCTGGAGGCAAAATCATTTATTACATCACTGTAAGAGATCTCATGGCCAACTTTGTAGTTAATACTAATCACTGCTAGGCCACTCAGTCTCTCTTGTGCCATTGAAGATCTCAAGTAGTTCTTGATCAGCTTGAGTTTTGAGAAGCTCCGCTCTGCAGATGCAACAGTCACAGGGAGAGTGCAGGCTATCCGCAGTGCTACCCAAAGATTTGGATACAACTCACAGATCTCGTTTTGAGAGAGGTAAGTGAGCAGTTCCAGTGGGGTCATCTGTGCTTTCGGGAGTTCTGGCAGGTTCTCCATCTCTGTAGCCAGTGCACTCCCATCAATATCTGATTGGTCTTGAAAAGTGAGTTTTTCTCTGAGAAGGTTACACTGGTCCTTCCTTGTCTGTGCATCAAGCTGCCCGAAGTTGAAAAGCACTCCGAAGATGCCTCTGACATCCTCCATGGACTCAAAGCGGTCCTCCAAAGACCGGATGGTGCAGTCTACCACAACATTAAAAAAGGATACTTCCAGCCTCTTCATCGCATCAGCTTGTGGCTCATCTGACGTCTCGTAGGCAAAATGCCTTTTTGTGGTTCACAACCTCTTCTGTTTAAGCACTGCTTCCGTGTTCATCTGTTCACATATCTCTTTTGCCGAGATCTGTGCATCCTTAAATCCAGTTGCCCTGTAGCTTGTCAAATGCTCTTTGTTTTTCTTAATGAGGCCCACTGCAACATCAAACTGCATGTTGGGTGACTGCAGTAGTTTGCTCGTAATGTTAATCTGGGAGAGAATATCATACCAGACCACACAGCAAATTTGAAATCTGAATGAGCCGATTTCTTCTGCGAGTGAATGGGCCTCGACTTTAACTGTGGGGTCAGTAGTTTTTTCCCGGACTTCAATCAGAGCTTCCCTTACCGCCTGTGCTTGGTAGCGTAGGGGTTCGATACTTTTCAGCCTGCTCTCCCATCTGGTTTCACTCCAGGACTTGAGAGTGATGTTTACATGCTTCTTCAGGATGCCCCACCTTTGAGTGGAACCTGAGAGAAGTCTGTACATTTTTTCAACATTTCCAAAAAAGCATGTGGCATCCACGGATGTTTTAGCAGCATCAGAAACGACTAGATTTAAGGTATGGGCTCCACAAGGTACATAAAAAGCACGTGGATTTTTTTTTGAAAGCCTTGCCTGTACACCTTTGTTTGAACCTTTCATGTTCGCTCCATTGTCATAAGATTGCCCCCTACAGTCCTCAAAGGGGATGTTCAGCTCCTGAAGCTTTTCAAGAATCAGTTCAGACAAGCCTTGACCAGTGGAGTCAGGGGCTAGTAGAAACCCCAAGAAGTGCTCCTTTATCTCTGGTGTTTTGCCCAGATTTACAGTGCGGAGAACAACAGACATCTGTTCTTGATGACTCGCATCTGGAGTACAATCCAGTATTAAAGCGTAGTATTTTGAATCTTTGATTTCTGACACTATTGTTTCCAATATTTTAGAACTTACACAGGATATCAACTCGTTTTGAATTGTTTTCCCCAAGTAGGTGATATGCTCTGCTCCACTGTCTATGCATCTCAAGTGATCTTTCAGCACAGGGTCAAATTTGGCCGTCAGTTCCACTTCTTTTAGAAAGTTTCCATTGTTGGCCTGATGTAATGTGTCAACAGATCCCCTAAGTGCAAGGTTCCTTTCTGCCAGTGACTGGATAATACTGATTAAACGTGTGAGAACATCTTTCCAACGATTCTTTTCTGCCATGAGGAGTCCCATTTCTGTCTCATCAATAGTTTTACCCTTTGAAACACGCAAGGCAAATTCCTTCCATTTCACCATGTTGCTACAATGATCTTCACTATTTTCATGCTGTTTCAGCAGTGCACCTATGTTGACCCAATCCCGCTGTCCCTCGGTTGCCAACTTTAAGGACTTTTTGGAAAATAATTTGCAGCAAAAACAATAGACTGCATCTCTACTTTTTGAATAAGTCAGCCAGCTCCGCTTGACTTTTTCCCCATTCACTAACTGTCTGTAGGTATAGCGGTAATGGAAACTTCGGCCGTCTTGTCTTTTTGGGAATAAGAAGTCCTCCTTAATAGGCTGTGGCCCTCTAATCACCTGCTCAGTCCTGTCTGAATCAGAGAGGAAAGAAGGCCACTCGGCTGGGTCAACTGGCGGAGCTGATGATGAGGAGGAAGGGGATGTTGTAGTGGAAGATTCTGTGAAAGTGAACAAGCAAAGACATTGACTTAAAATTAACATACAGGACATTGAAATTAAAGTTTCTGACATAAATATAAGCTCAGAATGTTCTGCAGCACAACAAGAATGGTGTTTTGCTGTTAACTTACCAGCTAAATTTGCTGTGGTTGCAGATACAGAGGAGGGAGTGGACATGGAGGATGAGGGTGCAGCACAGACCTCTGTAGAGGGTGGACATGGTCCTTGGATGAAGAAAAAAAAAAAGCCAGCCCTGTTAAATGTCATATTACACACAGGGGAAGAAAAGGAATCTCCCGCTGGAGCAACTTAAAATTGTGTTTTAAATATTTGTTTTTAAATAGTCACACATCAAGTGTGTGTATTTTAAATGAAATCTTAAGGAAATAATTAAACAATTATATAAAGGATGTCTTGATGTTAACTTACCAGCTAAATTTGCTGTGGTTGCAGATACAGAGGGGGGAGTGGACCCAGAGGATGAGGGTGCAGCACAGACCTCTGTAGAGGGTGGACATGATCCTTGGATGAAGAAAAAAAAAGCCAGTCCTGTTAAATGTCATATTACACACAGGAGGAGAAAAGGCATCTTCCCCTGGGACAACTTAAATTTCTTTTATGAAATATTTGTTTCTAAAAAGTCACACATCATGTGTTTGTATCTTAAATGAAATCTTAATGAAATGATTTAACAATTATATAGAGGGTGCCTTGATGTTAACCTACCAGACAAATTTGCTGTGGTCGCAGACACAGAGGGGGCAGTGGAACCAGAGGACGACGGTGCAGCACAGACCTCTGTAGCGGGATATGAACACATAATAATGAGATAATTCGACTTAATTAAAATTTAGTTGTTATTTATATACTTCAAAATCAAATATTTATGGTGACAGTCTTTCCCTCACCTGATGCATCACCAGCAGTTGAGCCCAGGGATGTGGACTGGCTCTGGCCTGACTCTGTGCCTCCAAAATATTTTAACAGTGCTCCTAAGGAAGTTTCACACAATTTATTAGTTGATGTAAGGAGTGTATTATTAACAGATTATGATATTAGATAACCATGGTCTACACTGCAGCAAACAACATATATCTAAATAACTAACAGTATAGTGCAGAAAAATAAGCCTACTGCAAGAAAAAAAACGTGGGGTTTTATTAGGCTAAAAAATGTGTGTATCAAACATTTGCAATTAAAATTTTGAACAAAAACGAGCAGGGGAAACTCAACTATCAACTCATTATAACAGAAACTCAAACAGGTTATCTTAAATATCAAGGTATCATCATTTATATATAATCTAGTTTTCACCTTGTAGCCTGCTAACTTGCAAATAGCTTAAGTTAATTAGCTATTAGCTTGCTATTAACGTCGTTGATAGCTAACGTTAGCTTTGTGAACAGATTAATTTAACAGCTACCTAAATCTCATTCTCTTTAATAAACATTCATCCTTTAACAAGACATGTAAACATACCTTGGTGCTGTCGTTTTTTCTCTTCTTCTTCTTTCTTCCTTTTTCTCTTTTCTGCCCCAGAGGGATATGTCCTCTTTTGCGACATTGCATTGCATTTTTTCCCCCAACACCTGCGATTTGGATGCGCATCTTACGCAGTGCGCAATGACCGGACCGCTCCACTGCCCCAGAAAGGTGCACCTCCGCTCGGGCCTCGCACAGGGGCAGACAGCAGAGTAAATCAGCTGCAGCTCCACTCGACTGAGTGTTTCTGAATTGAAAAAAATGTGTTCTTGTACAATAATACATCGATAGTTCGTGAAATAAACCATCAACTAATTTCAAACAAAAAAAATGAATAAATGAAATAAAAATTTAAAAAGTGAATTGCTCTTGGGGGCCCCCTAGTGGTCGCGGGGCCCTAAGCAGCCGCTTACTTCGCTTATGCCTCGGGCTGGCTCTGCATCTGACAGTCCCTTTGCTGCGTGTCAAACCCCCTCTCACTTTCTCTCTGCATCCTTGTCTCTCTCCAGCTGTCCCTTCAAAATAAATGCAAAGCCCAAGGGGAAAAAAAACAAACAAAAAAAGGAAAACACTGACTCCTGAGCTGGTGGCAGTGAGAAATTTAAATGAATTTTCCTGAAAATCTGTGGCAAATACTGCACTCCATTCCTTTACAAAAATGGCTGAAAAGATCTGTCCAGCTTAGATCATCAAATTCAAGTTTATTCACCAAGTTTGGCCTAAATCAGCAAATGGAACATTTTGTTCTGCGGCCCTTTAGTCAGGTGATGATTGTTATTAACATGTCTGAAATGGTAACCTTGTTTCTGTTTTTTGTAGATGTCAACATATATACATTGCTAACAGAACAATTAAAGATGGTAATATATTTCTGCCTTCTTTGGAATCTTGTGTAGGCCACAGATGATGAGGACACGTTCACACAGGGGATGAAAGTTGGTGTTGTGATGGTGAAGGACGGAGAAGACATCGTTGACACAGCAGTGGTCCTTGAGGAAGCAGTGATCTTGTCCAATCTGAAGGACATCCCACCTGCCATTGCCTTGCTGATGGGTCTTCTTTTTTCTCTCAACATAGACTATCCAAAAGAACTAAGGTACACATTTGAAGTCATTCAAAAGGTCCTGATGAACATCGGTGGAGGACAGTGTTCCTCACTTGTGCATGGGTTAAGAAACAGGCTGCTGCGGAAAACCATCTGAGATTGTGCTCAGAGAACTCATCTCATGCCTGAGTGTTAAAACTTTGTTATTCATACCAAGTTCTTATTTTGTCTATCATAGGTTTTGCTAATGCAAATTTTTCTGTTTTGCACTTTACTAAATTCGCATTTAGTAATCTGTAATTATTTAGCGTTCAATGGACAACTAGCTCAAAGGAGACGCTCCTTTTGTTCACCTGTGCTCCGTCCACACACTCGGACATTTCTTCCATTTCGCAGATGTTCTGTTCAGACATGTTTACTATTTAGACCTTGTCAGGCCACAGAGGACACTTTAAAGGTATGCTGTTCCATTTACCAGTGCAGAATATGAGGTTTCAAAGGGGACAGATGAACAGTAAAAGAAAATCCAAAGTACTGTTTTTTGACTTTTGTGACAAACCATTTCATATGAAGGGCCCTGGCCTTACACTGTGTGTGTTTACATTGTTCTTTATTAACAATCGTTCAAGCAATTCAGTAGTCCCATGTAGAGGCTCAACTGTTACTTACCCACAGTCCTTTGCTTCCTCATTTATTGCCCCTCTGAGTAAATGCCCTGTTCTCCAGCTGTGTATTCCGCATCTGTCGACTGTGAATTGTCACTTCACACTTTGTTGTTTTGAAATGTATCATCCACATCCATTTCCTGCGCTTGTTTCTAATTACGTGTTGCAATGCACCAATAAATGTTTAACTTGTTGCATGTTAATTGATGTTTGTCATATTTCTGTTTGAAACAAACTTGTTATAGCCATTAATTACAGTCAATTACATCTATTGTACTAAGAAAGAGTTATTACAACAGGCAACAGTAGTTATGTTGAAATGGACATTTAAGTTCAAAGAAATCTTGGATTATGTTAAATAGATTAATTAATTTAATTTAAATGACCTGACACTTTTGATTAAGCTAAAATAGATTTGCAAATTAAAATAACGACCCTAAACAGTTCAGTCAATTAATAAGTCCAAGTCAACTTAACTGAAACAAAAGGTTTACTCAACTTAATACCTTAATTGAGCTGAAATACTTTTACAAGTTCAGACAACTACCTTAAGTAGTTCAACCAACTAACAAATCCAATTCAACTTAACTGAAACAAAGGGTTTACACAACTGACCATTTTAAGTGAACTGAGATAGATTTGCAGGTTCAAACAACTACCTGAAGGAGTTAAGTCAATTATGAAATCTAAATCAACGAAACTAACACCCCATGCCCCAACCAATAAACAAAAACCAAAACTTCTAAATGGTATCCCCATCCATGATCTTTTCTTCCATCTAAGATGGTTAATAGGCCATTAAAAGCTTGTCTGGACACCCTGAAATCAATTCTCATGTCATGCTCTGGGTCCATAAATACCCTAAGGACAGGCACATGGCTATTAAGTCTGGCATATGGGATGTGCTGGTACCCCTGCACAAAGAAAAAACAATAAATTAACATCTAAGAAAAATAAAACATTAACATTAAAACCAGCAAAATGTTGTGTAATGTTGGACATCTAATTTTAGCATATAATATTTAACATCTAAAACATTTTTTGCGCTTAATTATGAAATTAATTAATTAATTAATTAGATTTTTCACCAACCTGTTGCCCAGATTGTAACGCAAGAGCTTGAAAAATTGTGAAATCCAACTGATGGCGCCTTCTGTGCCTTGGTCGTGCGAGTATTAAGTGTAAAATAAGAAGCCCCAAAGTAGCAAGAGTAAGCAACATGATCAGTTGTCAGTTGTCAAGGTAACATGAGGGTTTGCAAAGTGCTGTCCCATTCCTATTTATACCTTTTGAGCCCTTGAACCCTCCCACACTCAATCACTTAACGGCTGATGTCAGTTAAGTCTGTGAGGGCTGAGGCCTTAGGGTTTAGGGAGGACTTTGAAACTCAGCCACTGTAAAAGGTTTCATCCAGCCACATTACAAACTGACACTGCCCAGCAGTGTATTATACTGCTGAGAAAAGTGGCTGTTGGCGTTGGTGTCTGAAGCCACTGACACACTGACAAACAGCTGTTCTTGGTATTGAGAAGGGGCTGCTCCTTCACACATTCCCCCTGCCACTCTTTTTTCCACACCAATCTGTCTTCCTTGGTCCATGTTTCCAAACAAAGTCATTTAGAGGTGGTTCCGGTTCTGTCTGTTTGGTAATGACACTAAAAACAGGACAACTTTTCTACGTAGTTGCAGAAATGCATGAAGTTTTTCATCACTCTGTTTTGATGTGTATCTAATAGTTTTGAAAACAGTGAGTTAACATTTGTGGGCGGCTGAAGCATTAGCATGCGAGAGCAGCTGTGGCAGTGCGGGTCGTCCACCAATCAGAAGATCAGCGGTTCGATTCCCGGCTCCTCCAGTCCGCATGTCGAAGAATCCTTGGGCAAAACACTGAACTGGTTAATGGTTTCACACCAGTGTGTGAATGTGTGTGTGAGTGGGTGAATGTGACTCAGTAGAGTAAAAAGCCCTTTGAGTGGTCAGAAGACTAGAAAGGCACTATACAAGTGCAGGTCGATTCACCATTAATGTGTGCTGCAAATATATAGTTTTGCAGGCGGTGGGGTATGACTGGAAAAAGACTTAGGAAAATGTGGTCACTGAATGTATTTGGTTTGACAGCAATGAAAATGATTCAAAGTTTGGTCCACACTGACTGTGTTTCACTGACTGTGTCAAGAGTTTTGACAATGTAACTTCAGCTTTGATCATGCATGCAAGCAATCTAAAAAAAAAATAAGTGTAGTACACTCAGGACTGTATTACACTCACTGACACACACAGCTGAGAGTCCAACATCAGTTGTACTGCCAGACTTTAACCGCTAGAGACAACAGGTTAATGTCCCAGCACTCAGAGGCACAATGCAGAGAAAAACAAAGTGCGTGTGTGTGTGTGTGTGTGTGTGAGAGAGAGACAGATCAGGAAAAAAGAGATTAAGACTACCTGCTGGAAAGCCTGTCCTCATTTCTGCAGGCTTCCAGACACATCTGCTAGCATTGTTTAACATCCCTGCTGTAAAGAGAGATGGATTATTGCCCCCCTTGGCCTCTGAGAGGAGGGAGACTATGTAACAACATGGACGTTATCCCAGATAAATCTGTTATCCAGGGTTTGTACAGGGATACTCTCTGCAAGAGGATTAAAGACAGAGAGAGAGAGAGAGAGAGAGAGAGAGAGAGAGAGAGAGAGAGAGAGAGAGAGAGTATAACAATATGGGAGTAATCCCACCCTGTTTCCTGTTTGTCAGGAAAAGGACTTCTCCTCATTAAAGTCTACAAAGTGTGTTTGTGAAATATACAAGCTCATTTTACAGACATTTTTCACACCTAATGGATGTATCATTGGTGCAAATTCTGTTTATTTCTCTCATTCCACAGTTAACAATTAAGAAAAAAAAGAATCTTAAAATCGCTGATATGGATTTGCTGGAATAATTTTGTGCTCTTTCTGTCTCCAGGCTTCCATTCGATTACAATGAAAAAATGACTTTGTTATGGTTAGTGTTTCAACATTTTGGACTGCTCAAAGTCAAACAAGAGGACTTTTGTTCACACTCACTATCTATTTTGCTTCAAGTGATAAAAACAGTGAGGACCAGGACAGCGCTTCCACTTGACTTTTTAATATTGTCAAACAGACATTTCGGGCAAGACACCCTCCTTTAGTGTGTCTTCTGGCAACGTCACAAACAATATACAAAGTTGGGATTACAGCTTTTCTCATATGCTTGAACACATTTGTCAATTCAGTAGTTTTTTTTTGTTTTTTTCAACACAAATCACACACAGGCCTAAACTGAAAGTCTCACACATTTTGTTTGTGAAATGCTCCAACACTCACAAGGAGGTTGTATTATTGTTTAAAAAAAGACATATCTTTTGTTTTACTGACATTTAGACTCAGACATGACTGATGAGCTGTTTTGGCATGTGTGAAGATGAGAAGTTAAATCTGGAGAGTTTAGACAGTAAAACATTATGGTTGATTATCATATCATGCAATGGTGAACCAGGGATTTAAGTTTTTTTTTCTTGCATCCCCCACTGCTTAGTGCTGCCTTTGACACCTAATCCTAATCAACTTTGAAATCCACTTATGCCCGGATATCAGTTGATTAATTTCTTTTCAGTGCAAAGCAGGATTTTTGATTGTTCCCAAAATCTGACTCAGCTTTCATTAGTATCCTCAAATCAGCTCCCTGAGCTCACTGTTCTGACATGAACATTATTGCATAATAGCTCCAGGCATTATTCAATACTCAGTTATATCCATCTAATGTCATTCTTTTGTCCACATTTTAACCCAAATGTTATCCACATCCCCCAAATCATATGCTCCCTCTCCTCCCCCCTTTTCCCCTGACTCTAGTCTTGACAGCAGTAAGAGATTGATATAGCATTCACCTCATTGGCTCTTATGTAACAGGACAGGCACATATAAAGACCAATGTCTATTGTAATTACAATAAATTAGTGTAAGGTTTACAAGTTGAGTTAATTCATGTATTTAAGTAATTTGTTAAAAATATATATTTGCAATGTTTGTACAGTTAACTATTTACACATTTATGTTTAAAAGTATTATTTACATATTTACAAGCAAAAAAATTCACAGCAGCATTGTTAAAAACAGTTAAATAATTTACTGGATCTGCCTATTCAAGTCTCACACAATTTACCTAAGCTTAGGTCCTTCTACAGTAGTTTCTCATTGGTTGTTAACAGACATGTGACCTATAACAAGGAAGTGTAACCTGGGACATGTTTTTTTTTTTTTGTGGAGACCAGTAAAGTCCAAGAATACTGGCAGTGGCAAGGTATGAGAATGTCTCTTATCTTGGACAATATCTCACACCCACTCCACCATGTGTTGGTAGGACACAAGAGTACTTTCAGTGGGAGACTCAGACCACCAAAATGCACCACTGAGCGCCACAGGAAATCATTCCTGCCTGTGGCCATCAAACTGTACAACTCCTCCCTCCGAGTTGCCCTTGGACTGTTAACCACTGTCAATAACTCAAAATAAACTATTACATATTTATTTTTAAATAATCTGTGCAATAACTGACTACATTGTTCAGTCTGTAACCAAGGTTCCTGTATATATTGTAAATTATGTTGTGTGGTCTCTACATATATATTTTGTAAATTATCTTCTTATATTTCTTATATTTTTACTTCTGTTTGCACTATATCTTCTTTGTACACTTGTTTGCACTATATCTTCTTCTTTTTACACTTGTAAGGAGCACCTGTAACGAAAACAATTTCCCCTTGGGGATCAATAAAGTATTTCTGATTCTGATTCTGATTCTGAGTGCAGGGTATCATGCTTCTTAATGAAAACATCATAAAAGTTCCAAATTATGGTAAACTATTAGAGCGCCCTGCTCTCTGAGTGTGGTAACATCTTGGGACAACATGTTGGAAGTCCAGAACCCACCAGTGCTCCACTTGAATTCTGCATTTACTGCAGTGGACACCAGAGGGACACGCAAAGCCCGCATATGTAAGGGAGTTCTGGATGCAACAGCTAACACTGAGTCCATCACTCTGCAGAGAGGCAGGATAAAGTGTCAGAAGATTCAGTATGACCAGGATGAAGTTGTTGGTATGCAGAAATGTTAATGTTACTAACTAGGGAACAGAAATGTATGCCTTAAACATGCGGCTAAAATCCAGTAGCTAAATGATATTGCTCTCAAGTACAAATTAGGATAACTGTGTGGCTAGCAGGGCACAAAGCTAACAACAGCTAAATGCTGTTGAAAAACATGGTCATCAAGGTTGCAAAGATAAGGCCTTGGTAGATCACTTGGTGCAGTGTACATCCCATGTAGTCAGGATGTTTCCTTACATCAGCTGCATAAGTTTGATGCCAACCCCTTGCCCTCTGCTGCGTGTTGTCCCCCTGCCCCACAGCCCACATCCAAATTAACTAAAACTTAAGAACCCAAACTACTCTACTGCCTTGCTCTTCCTCATTTCTCGCAGCTCAAGTTTTATGTATTTTGTTCAATAATTTTAAACAAAATATTTTCCGCTTCACTTAGTTCTCTGTTTCCTTAAGTATGGCAAATGGTACATCACCGGATGACTGAACTGCTGGGAGGAGAAAAGTATGTTTCACGCTCTGTGGTTCTGCCTGCTTTTTGCCATCTCTCTCCGGTGATGGAGAGCTCAGATGATGACCTTGCCTATGTGGTCAAATTCAAGTCTACATTCAGAACAGACCAGGGGCCTCATTTATAAACACGGCGTATGCACAGAAAGTGGCGCTTTCTACGCAAACTTTGGGATTTATAAAAATCAAACTTGACAGGAAAATGTGCGGTCTTCCACAGCAGCTCTGACGCATGCGTATGCACAGAAACTGTAGACATGAGAAACTGCGACCCCTGTGGTAGAAAGATGAAAAGGAAGAAATGTAGTGAATTTGATATTATTGTGTAAAATAAAGACCGATATGACCTCATGTTTTTTTATATGAAGAGTGCACTTGCAAAAATGAATAGACATGAATAAACAAACATCTCTGTGACTGTCTGTGACACACATAAAAAACACGAGTTAGGAGACCAAATACAAGCAGATGTCTTTGTTTTAAAAGTACTCCTCAGGCATATTCTTTAATCATTATATAATCTGATGAACTTTGGTCTGTGAAATAATGATGTAAACAGTTGGACAAACCGAGTGTATGCTGCTGCTGTTTTCAATGTCTTAGTCAGGCAGATACGAGTGCAGTGTCATTGTTATCCTGTATGAGCCACTATATTGTGTTCTATAATGTGTTTTATGGCTTTTAATTCCTTTTTATCGCTGTGAGTTAAACATATTGCATGTCATTGTAAAGCGCTGTGTCACTGTTAGAAAAAGTGTAAACAAATAACGTGTATTAATGCTTATCTCACGTGTTCGTTGGCCAACATTACCCTTCAGTTACAATCAGGGAATTCCTTTTCACATCCAATCAATCAGTCAATGGGTGGGTGTAAAAAGCAGCGATCACAGTGCGTAAAGACGCACGATGGCTTATTTGGCACTGGTAGAGAATGTGGTGGATGATATTCAGGGACCAGCAAAGCCTATTGGCCAACGATGATGAGTGGCTTATGAGCCGGTTCTGACTGCTATGTGCAGTGCTGCTGGGTCTCTGCACTGCGTCGGGCCCGGCGTTACTAGGATGCACCTGCAGGAACCAAGCTGTGCCGGTGCTGAGCTGCACAATATGGCACGGCTGAAAAACGTGCCACTACCACTTGATGCCCAGACCCCGAGCACTATCCCTACTGCACGCCAGCGTCTGGATGTGATACATCATTTATGAAAACAAGACGTATTTTAAGAAATCATTTGAGTCCAGAAAATCAGATTGTTTGTCAAACAGCTGTGGAACTGTATCCCTCATTTATAGTGTTTATTTCAGTCAGACACTGAAACTAGCTGACTGTCAGCTCGAAACATCTCTCGGTTTTCTGTCTAAATAAATCACTGCAAACAGCCTTAGCACCATCATATCGGACCACTTCTTCCTGACTTCTGAAACAGTCTGAGGCAGCAGCATTTAAACCAGCCGCCACCAGCTGCCACTCCGCTGCCACTCTGCTGCGTTGTTAGCGGCGTTTCGTTTTTTACCCTGTCCTGCTATATTTGCCGTGCTCTACTTCTGCTGTTTCTGGCCATTTATAGGCATCTATGGGTGGGGCAAGACGCTCGTTCACCTGCACCACATTTCGACTTGATTGTGATTTATAAAGGGAAACAGGCATGGGACATGCATGCGCACTGTTTTATAAATTAGGATATTTAAGTGCGTAAGCAGTAGTGCTTTGTTCGTACATCACCTTTAGTCACCTTTCCTGCGCACAGTTTTATAAATGAGGCCCCTGGAGACACGTAAGGAAAATGCCAACATTGCATATCTGAAGATTGCTATCGCATTCGACCTGAGATTCAGGGACCTCAAGTGTATACCTAGAGCTTAAAGGGGTGAGGTGTGGGCCTCAGTCACCAACTTACTCAAGGAACAGAAGCTACATCAGAGCCACCAAAGAAAAAGTTAGCCCTATTGACTGCTTCATGAGAGTCTGATTCTGAACAGGAGGAAGACTCAGTTGAGAACAGTGTGCGTTGATACAAAGCGGAGCCCACCATCAGTACAGAGGCCTGTCCGTTAGAGTGGTGGTCCAAACATGCAGGCTCACACAGCAGACTGGCCTCCATTGCACAGAAGTACTTTGCCACACCTGCAACATCCGTACCCTGTGAAAGGTTGTTTTCTCTTGCTGGTCATATTGTACAGAAGAAGAGAGTTTCTTTATCATCTGAAAATGTAAATGACCTTGTGTCTCTCACCAACTGGCTTGGTGCAGAGGAGTAAGAAAATTTAAAGTCAGAGGAATGGATAAATGCAGTTAATTTTGTCATTGTGTAACTGCTCAACCTGCATCACTGAAAGTGTTGTTTTTTATTTTTTTGATTGAGATTCTCCAAAAAAATCCAGTACAAACATGGACTTCACAGACTAAAAAGTCCCCTGCACAGTAAATCCCAGGTGTGTACTTTTTTTTCTGCTCTACCACTTCACCTCACTCTAACAGGGACACTTGCTTATGCTGGTCCCTGATAAAAGAAAAATGTTTCTGCTGGTACCTGTTTAGAAAAATAAAGAAAACAGATTTATAAATGTTAACTTGCTGTTTCTCGGAAGGTGCCTGTTATAGTGTTATGATCGTGGCTCTGGACTCTGAGGGTAACTTGTTTTTAACTCGATAAAACGTTAATCCCCTAGCAGTGGAAAATAGCTTTGCTTTTATATTTGATTTAATTACATTAATATTTAACTTAAGATTTATGAGAAATATTTTAACATCTACTATGTAAGAAAATACTTACGTTAAAAAGCACCTTAGTTGTTGAAAGTGTTTGAAAACCAAATACTTTTAAAATAAAAGTGTGCAATACACTACTTTTGAATTCATTATTGAATTTTGCGCATAACAATGTGATTAATCGCGATTAATCTCAGAAAATCATGCGATTAATTGTGATTAAGAATTTAGAATTTAATCATTGCCCAGCACTCATTTTTTTTATTTGTAATTGTATAGTGTTGCAAAGTTTTCTAAATGCAGTCAGTCTGGATCAAGACTAGAACCCCTTGCTTTGGCCTAAGCCATGTGCTCATGTTGTACCCTGAAAAATAGTGACTAAATCATGCAGTATCACTGCCTCTTACCCTGCTCTTTTTGAGAAGAGCATGTTTGTCAGTGATTTCAACACTACCATCATAAAAGAATTTTCATGCATATTCAGCATCATCAGTAAAGTTAATTTCCTCCCAGTCAAAGCCAAAGAGATCATGAAAAAAAAAACGCTGGCTCCACATTTCTCTTAGAAATAGAAAAACATCTCAGATCAAACTACATATCATTACTAACTGCAGCAATAGCAATATGACTGCAAATTTCATTTGCAAGGAGAATACTTTTGGGAAACATTAGGATGACATCGATCAAAGATTATTTCCCAGGACATTTCAGATTAGGTTTAGTGGGTTTATCAACAATCTGGAAAAGATTAAGTGAATCACATTGTATCCTGAATCATCAGACACTGGTTTTAACTAGTTCCAATCTAGATCACCAATCAGAAAATTTCATCAAAATTTCAGCCCAATACAAGGTGCACCACTGATGGTGTCCCATCGCAACCATCAACAGTACATGACTGTCCTGAGGAGTTAAGCTTAGTTATAGTCACAGTGCTAACCCCTTAACAGTATAAAGGAATCTGTTGTGACGTAGGCAGCAGGACCCGGATATCCCCCTACACGCTAAAGCTGAGTACAATGGATGAGGAAATCACCTTTTAATCCAGTTTTAAGACTTTTTATTGACACACACTGTAAACACTGCTGTCTTTAAAGTGATTCTTTCAACTGGTTGGTTGATTTTAGACATCAGCTCGGAGGATTTTAGGATTTTAAGTTTTATCTATCTCACAGAGTCACCCGCCCACTGCTAGCACTGGCTTGTCTTTAGCCACGGTGCTAGCCTGGACTCACCTTCGTGTGCTGGCACAGTGCTTAGTGTGGCTGTCCCCCGGGTCAGGCTGCAGGCATGCTGGCGGTGTGCGAGTCCTGCCTCCCCACGTTCTCCAAACTGAGGGAGAGCATCTCCAGGCTCCAGTCTGACCTCAAGGAGAGGGACAAAATCTTGCTGGACTTCTCCACTGTCGCCACGTCCCAGGCGAAACACATCGCCCTCCTGAAGGCATCCGGCGCTGGTGACTGGAGCACGATGGCCACGAACGACACCACCCTGCCGTGGCCCGGGTCCATCACCACCAAAACTCCGGCACCAGCACCGGCGAAGTCCCGCTGGCGCTGCCAGGGAGCCAAGCCCAAAGGAGTGGCTCCCTCCACCTCCTGCCTCCGCCCCGCAGAGTCGCAGGGTTTCATCGCTGAGGTTGGAGCAGAAGCCCCGGTGAGCTCAACTCCGCTCAAACCGAGGGAACCCTGGTCGGTGTTGGCCAGGGGCGCTGGGGCTCGTCCATCTCCCCCTCCTCCGCCTCCGGATCTGCCACTGGACAACAGGTACGACATCCTAAGCCTGCAGGACTTCCCTCCCGTGGGCACTTGTTCCAGCTCGCCTCCAGGTTCTGTCCGTCCAGCTGGCTCTCACCAGTCGAGGAACCGGGGTCAACTCGCCTGGCCTGACCCCTCCCCACCATCCCGGTCATGAGCAGCCACGGCCCGGCGCCACCATCCCCAGGCTCCTCTTCGCCACCGCCGCACCTCCAGGCGGTCAGAGGCGGCCACTCAGGCGCAGCGCACCCCCGCGGTGCTGGTGGTCGGGACCTTAATGGTCAGGCACGTGGCGGTGCACAACGGCCAGACCTTCTGCCACCCTGGTGCCCGTATTACGGAGGTCACATCCTCCGCCCTGCAGCTGAGTGCACAGCACCCCTCGGCCTCCTGGAGGCCGGCATCAACGACCTCAAATTCCAGCAGTCCGAGGTCCTCAAGCAGGACTTCATCTCCCTGGTGGACCGCCTGATGGACACGGGGAAGCGGCTAATTATCTCGGGCCCGCTTCCCCCACCTCGCTACGGTGATGTCATCACCAGCCACCTTCGCCAGCTGCACAAGTGGCTGTAGGGATACTGCTTGGGCAACAGTATCCTCTTCGTTGACAATTTTGCTGCCTTTTTAAATAGACCCCATCTTTTAAACTGGACGGCCTCCACCCAAACCAGGAGGGGTCTCGGCTTTTATCTGTTAACATTGACCTGACTGTCAGTTCCTGCACCACATCCACCTCCTGACTCACGGTTAAAGCACATGCACATGGACACTCTGCCCCTCACTCACACTCACACCTACACTCATCCCCACACGCTGCACCATACATACCTCTCCGTCACTACCCCCATATCTGCAATCAGAATCACAGGACATTCACTCCATTGAAACCATCATCTCACATAGACAGAAACCCAGGACTGCTTCTAGACGCAACAGTGCTTTTAACGTGCGCTGTCTTTTAAACAAATCTTTTATAGTAAATGATTTAATTTTAGATTGAAAACTAGATAGTATTCTCCTTACTGAGACATGGCTTGGCACTGATGCACGCATTGTTCTCACAGAGACTTGCCCACCAGATTTTAACTTTTTATTTTCTACAAGGGGGGGCAGGAAAGGAGGTGGAACTGCTTCGATCACAAGGACCAGAATGTCATCAAATGAAGTTTCTTTTAATAAGTATTCATCATTTGAGCATCATGCCTTTGTTTTTCACAGCCCTCCTATTCTATGCATAACAGTTTACAGACCACCCCAGTACTCCACCTCTTTTATCAGCCAATTTTCTGAACTTTTATCAATCATTCACACAACATACAACAGGATTTTAATAACTGGTGATTTTAATCTACACATCAACAACATCTCGGACCCAGTGTCCAGAGAATTTTTAAACCTCCTTCACTGTTTGGATTTTAAACAACATGTCGCACAGCCAGCCCACAGCAGAGGGCGCATCCTGGACCTGGTCATAACCTATGGCCTGTCCGTGGGTGTGTCCTCTGTTGTGGATCTGGCTGTGTCTGACCACTTTTGTGTGTTTTTTAACATCACCAGTTTTAACCAGCGGGAGGCACCTGTGATAACGGTGAGGAAACACTACCTAACTTCTGAAGTGGCTGCAAATTTTATCCAGATTTTACAGAGCACTCCTGCAGAGATTTTACCAGCACTGTGCGATTTTATCGTTGATGATTTTAACAACAAACTGAAGTCAACACTGGACTCAGTGGCTCCACCTTTTTACAAAAACAGTAAAAACAAGATCTACACCACCGTGGAGAGATGAAGAAATTAAAAAACTGAAAAGAACCTGCAGGAGTGCTAAGAGGAGGTGGAGAAAATCCAAGTTGACAGTTCACAATGAAATATTTCGTCAACACCTCAAAACCTACAATAACACAGTCAAACAAGCAAGAACTTCTCATTTCAAAAAACTAATCTCCGACAATAAAAATAACCCCAAATTTCTATTCTCCCCAATTGAGCTTTTAACCAACGGTAATTTTCCTAAAACAACAACCGACACCCTTTGCGAGGCCTTTGCTGACCACTTCAGGAGTAAAATCGATGACATTAGATCCAGTCTTTTATCCCAACAAATTTTAACCACGAACACTCCTGGATCATTGCTTTCACCTGAGGAGACACTGGATTGTTTTGCCCTGGTTGATGCGAGGACACTTGGTCGAGTTTTCTCCCAAGTAAAGCCCACAACCTGCCTTTTAGATCCAATTCCCACACCGTTTTTTAAAACATTTTATGAATTCTTTGAGGAACAGCTTTTATATATGGTGAACTGCTCTCTTCAGACGGGTGTCTTCCCCACCTCCTTTAAAACAGCGGTGGTGAGGCCCCTTCTGAAGAAGAGCAACTTAGACCCCACCATTCTTGATAATTATCGGCCTGTATCCAACTTACCATTTTTAAGTACAATTTTAGAAAAACTGTTTTTTATCCAGGGCGGCACGGTGGTGTGGTGGTTAGCACTGTCGCCTCACAGCAAGAGGGTTCCTGGTTCGATCCCGGGTGCGGAAGCCCATCTGTGCGGAGTTTGCATGTTCTCCCCGTGTCAGCGTCTCCGGGTACTCCGGCTTCCTCCCACAGTCCAAAGACATGCAAGTTGGGGATAGGTTAATTGATTACTCTAAATTGCCCGTAGGTGTCAATGTGAGCGTGAATGGTTGTCTGTCTCTATGTGTCAGCCCTGTGATAGTCTGGCGACCTGTCCAGGGTGTACCCTGCCTCTCGCCCAATGTCAGCTGGGATAGGCTCCAGCCCCCCCGCGACCCTCAAGAGGATAAGCGGTTAGGAAATGGATGGATGGATGGTTTTTATCCAAGTAAATAAATACAAATAATGCTTTGGAGAAGTATAATGCTTTGGAGAAGTATCAGTCTGGTTTTAGGATGAACCACAGCACAGAGACAGCCCTTTTAAAGATTTTAAATGACACCAGGTTAAACTTGGATAACCTTAATCTCACAGTCTTGGTACTACTGGATCTAACCGCTGCGTTCGACATAGTAGTAGACCATCACATTTTACTAAACAGACTGAGGAACCTGGTCGGACTCTCTGGCACCGTTTTAAACTGGTTCACCTCGTACCTCACAGACCGAAGCTTCTTTGTAAGTATGGATACTCGTTCCTCAAGAACACGAGTTTAAGTGCGGGGTTCCCCAGGGGTCAATTTTAGGCCCAACTCTTTTTAATCTCTATATTCATCCCCTGTGGGATGTCATCAGGAGGCACGGCATCAGTTTTCACAGCTATGCTGACGATACACAACTGTACATCGCCATGTCTCCTGATGACACAGGGCCAATTAATGCCCTTTTTAACTGCATTTTAGATATGAAATCATGGATGGCAGAGAATTTCCTGCAGCTCAACCAGGACAAAACAGAGGTTTTAGTCATTGGTCCTGAAGGCCAGAGAGAGAGACTTTTACCTAAATTATGAAATCTTAAACCATCACAATCTGTGAAAAATCTGGGCGTGATTTTTGACTCTGAGCTCAGTTTTATTCCACATCTTAAAAACATAACAAAGGTAGGTTTTTACCACCTGAAGAATATAGCCAGAGTCCACCCGTTTCTCTCTCAGGCCAGTATGGAGGTGCTGATGCATGCTTTTATCTCCTGTAGGCTAGACTATTGTAATGCCCTGCTCTCTGGTCTTCCCAAAAAGAGCATCTATAATCTTCAATTGTTGCAGAACTCAGCCGCACAAGTGCTGACGAGGACCAGAGGGTGGGAGCACATCACACCAGTTTTAAAATCGCTGCATTGGCTCCCCGTCCACTTAAGGATCAATTTTAAGGTTCTTTTATTAATTTTTAAATGTCTTAACGGTCTCGGACCTTCTTATTTATCTGACCTACTTTTATTATATCAACCCTCACGGACCCTGAGGTCCTCCGGCACTGGCCTTTTAACCATTCCACAAATTAGATCTAGAACACACGGGGAGGCGGCTTTTAGTTATTATGGTCCCTGACTAGGGAAAAGCCTACCGCAGAACCTCAGGGCTGCAGAGACTGTTGATGTCTTTAAGAAGAGGCTCAAGACTCATCTTTTTAATCTGGCTTTTAACTGATATTCTGCTATTTTAGTTTATCTTATTTTATTTTACTTTAGCAAGCTTTTAATTAATCTCTTTTATTCATTTATTTATTTTTGGATTATTTAAGGTTAACTTTGGAATGTCATTAATTTTACTGATTTTGTATACTTCTTACCTTATTTGACCATATTCTTGTTTTTATGTTTTTTCTTCAGTTTTAGCTCCAGTGTTTCCTCATGGGTGCCTACCACACCGGGAGTGATGTCTGGCCTGGGGGTACTGTTCCGTGGAGGGTTCTGGCCTGGGTGGCTGGTGGGCTCCGCACCTTGGTGTGGGGCCTCCCGTCTGCCCGGGCCGGAGTGGTCTCTGCGGCGGTGCTCCTGGTGGTCTCGGGCCGTGGTCTCTGTGAGGCACTTTGTGTTACTGCTGTGTATGAAAAGTGCCATATGAATAAAATTTGATTTGATTTGATTTGAACAGTAATATGAAGCATTTTTGATACCTCGAGATCAGTGGCGGCTGCTGGTCTTTCAAACAGGGGAAGCTCACTTTAAATTTACATCATAAAATTTGTCATATTTTAACGAGGCAGTAACTTATAAAAGGAAAATTTAACTGAAGCCTGTTTTTCAACCACACTCATGCCATAGAACCATACCTGTCAAGTTTTGGATTTGAAAATAAGGGAAATTTTCCGGCGCTCGCTGCGAGCCGTCCCACCACCTCAACCAAGCTCCAGTATCCCTTACATTTTAAGACAGGTGCACAAGATATCTAAAAACAACTTGTTAACCGCTTACTAACTACAATTAGGTGATCAGAATCTGATAGGCCTACCTTTGTTGACATTGAAATGCTGTGAACATTCCTACGTTATAATACAGCCTAAATGAAAACACAAAAGGGTATATGAAGCACATTTATTTATTTTTTTATAAAACGGGTGCTTCCCATCCTTAAATGTGATTGGCTGAGCCGCGTTCCATGCCGTTGTAAAATCATTGTAACCCACTGGTAGACCGCAGCGTCTGTGTTGCTTGGCAACCATTCTGTCCACTCGATATTGCTTGGTGGAAGAATGAATAGTTCTCAGTTTTATTGTTGCATTATTACCAATAAATTGTTGATTGATTTTTTTTCGTGTGTGTTATTTTAAGGGCTATATGTAGGTTAACCGTTTTATAACTATAACACCCTTAAGTCGTTGTAAAATCACTGTAACCCACGGCTTCTCGGGGCGTATTGCTTAAACATATTTTCAGTTCATATTGTGCCCCATCCTGCTCCTCTTTAGGAAAGTAAATTCGCTGTCCCATTTTTCGAGATATTTACAGGACTTCTTTGTTTTTTTGGCAGGAATGCCTTCTCCTTCGTCACATCCATCCATCTCTCTCTTTTGTTGTTCCGGGTTTGTTCACGCTGTCGGCACTAACCTCGCGATAACTGCCACCCAGGCTACTGCAGGTGGCAGTTCTCGCGAGGCTAGTGACAGAGTTCAGTTTGGAGAGGCAGAGGAATGGTTTTTTTATTATAATACGGGAGATTTGTGGGAGAATACTAATACGGGAGGACAGCGGGAAAGAGGGGTAAAATACGGCAGTTTCCTGGCCAAAACGGGCGACTTGACAGCTATGACTCTGTCAGAGGACTCCACTTGCAAAATCCGCGATGGGACTGAGCTGAGCCGTCAAGTGACGGTGTATATTTCAAAATAGCTGTCAATCAAAACGGGATTCGGCCTTTCGACTGATCCTCCAATCATCATGCGGAAGCTCAGCGTCCAGCCCGGCCCACAGCTCCATTCACCCCTAGAGACGCTGAGCGTCCGGGGGCGGGACAAAATCGTGGCATTTATCCAATGACCATCGAGTTTCGAGGCAATGAAAAAAACTGTTCCATGCAGTCCCATTGAAGTGCATGGACGCTCAGCTTCTACGGGCAAATGCATTGACCATAGACCGCATAAGAAAACTGCGCTACGGGAATGTATGAGAAGTTAACAACATCGATAAGTAGCTGATTCTGAACGAACTCGTCTTCGAGATCGTGTTCTGACGCATTTGTAGTCAATGAAATGTTAACACAACCGTACATATTTGACCATTCAATTTTTGACATTTTAGGGGAAGCTGAGCTTCCCTTGCAGTCTTAGAGAAATCGCCTCTGCTCGAGATCAAGAATTCACATTGTTTGGAGAGTAGCACCTTCACAGGAAACTTGCCTTTAATAAATATAGCATCACCCCCTCCCCTATTTGGTCAATTAGTTCTATATGCACTATAACCATCAGTACTGATATCCTTGTCCATAAAAGGTTTACTTAACCAAGATTCAGAATTATTAGATCTGCCTCAATTGAGCTCATGTACTCAAATAACATTATTTCTAGTTTAGAAAGTACACTGCATGCATTCAGATGGATGGAGCCTAGACTAGTCTTTGAAATCAGCAGGAATATTAAAACTTTCTTTGTATCGCCAGTAATATCAGTGGGGCCAGGGTTAGGCCGCACGTTTCCAGAAATCAACAGTAACATAAAAATCAGTAATCTCCTGTCCTGAATTTGTCATATTAATAAGATCCACAAGTGAACTGTCAGAGCTTATAAAACTGCTTTCCAGTACAGACAGGCATACAAGATGGACCAACCTTCTAGAATTAGAAGGGTTTGCAAAGCGTCTCAGTTTCTGTCCGTGTGGTTCCTGGGGAAAAGAGCTAGTAAGCACACCGGGCATGACCGGCGGAGAGTACACCTTCCGTGGTACACCAGGCGAAGGTCATTGGGCCTGAAGTTCCAGAACAGCAGTGCAACAAGCAATAATTTAATAGTCATTGTGAGGTAGAGAGGCTTATAGACACTTGAGACACAGGATCTCTGCAGAGGCTGGCTGCAGGTAGGCAGATACAGAGCAGCAGGCCAAGCAGTAGATAGCAGCACAGGAAGCAGCAGGTAACTCACAGGCTGGCAGCAGACAGGCAAAAGCCCTTTTCACACAGAGATCTGGATTGTGTGATTTTAGACAGCTGTCAGCATTGCTAAATCAAAAGAGGGGTGACGAGCATTGCGTGTAACACAACAGTGTCAACCTCTAGTGTGACATATAACACATTGTGACAGCTGGTGTTTTTTTTTCTCGTCTACCTTGTCACCTGTTCACGCCCCGAACATACCCTGCTTCCATTCAGGCACTCCCATTCACTCCATTTGGAACAGCTGATTTCACTGGCCTTTCATTCAGCAGGAGAGAGGAACAGGAGAAGGAGACGGGCAGAGAAAGTGGTGTGACGATCGGCCGGAGCAAACAGCTCATAGTGCGAGTAGTATTAAAAGTGAGGTCGTTTAAACCCTCGTGTTTCACCCGCCGGGGCCATCATCTTTATCATCATCATCATTATTGCCGCAGCGATCTCTGGATTTCCCCTCACACATCTCCCAAACAGCTGATTCCTTGCACACAATCCTGCAACCACGCCACTCTTTCTGCAAAACCCGGACTGGAGTATCCCCAAACCGGACTGGACTGATGGTGTCAGTAAGTGGGGGGTAACGTGACCTTTTTTTTGCTCAAGGAGTTTTTTTTTTGTTGTTAAAGGTTGCTGATATTTTTTGAACTGCACTGGAAATAACTTCGTTGATGAACTGACTGTTGTTGATGAACTGCATTTGGTTTTTCTTTGAACATTTGAAAGAGACTGAGTAAAAGGAAAAACCCGAAGTGGCATTTTGTGTTGCCTTGTTCTTTGTGTGGTGAACTTTGAGAATTGTTTATTTTTGCCGGTGTTTGAATTACTCATTCATATTAAGCTTGAAAATTATTTGTTTTGAGGTTTTCACATTCATTCAATGTAAGGGTGTTCATTTTAAGTGTTCATCCTTGTGTGACGTTTGCAAACAAACACACAGACTGACTGACTGACTAATCTTAAATGCCAGGAGAGAAACCTGGGGCCTGTTGCACAAAACTAGGATAAGGGATTAAACCGGGATATCTTGGTTATCCTGGCTCAACTTATCCGTGATCCGGTTGCACAAAAGTGGGATAGTGGAAAGCAGGATATGTTATGACATAAGGTTACCATGGAGATTTATTCTGTGGAGCTAGCCTGCTCCAGACCAGGCTAAGGTCCAGAATTTATTTAATCTCATCCCTTATCTCAGTCAGCAGTCACCACAAACGGAAACCAATAGTTATTCCACTGCCCACTACACACTGTTATCACATTCAACCAGACCCACTGTCATTATTGAAACATTTGTGATCATTAATTTCAATCATTGTAGATAAATGATTTTAGATGATGTTGCAATCATTAGATAATTTATTAGATAATTTACAGTTTCCCACAGACTATATATAAAATACACATCTCATATAAATACAAATACACATCAAAGAGTAACATGATGTTCTTTTATTGAATAAGGATAAATGAAAGCTGGTAAACCATCAGCTCCTGTCAAAACTGAAGTCACACAGTGACTCTACAAGATAGAATGAATGGATGCAGTAGCCTCCCTGCAAGCTTGTATACACACAGTATACAGCACAAACATCATAAGAGGCCAAATCAATTTAAATTGAATTAAAAAAAATCCTCTGCCACTGCAGGACATATTTAACTTAAATTTAATGCATGCATGTTAACTAAAATAATTTAACACATATTGGTCTCTGACCAGCCGACCACTGTCGTCATCAGGGAACATGGCAGGATTGTCCCAGTCCGTGTGTGCCAGCACTCTGGGGGCCCTCTCCTTCAGGCAGGCCACATTGTGGAGTGTGAAAGCGTGCCTTCAGGAGGCCAAAGGTCATTTCAATCCTGGCCCTTGTCCTGGCATGGGCATGATTGTAGGCCTGCTGTGCTTCCTGGGGGTCTGTATATGGTGTCATGCATACCCCCTGTCCCCCAGCAACACACCAGAGAATTCACCTGTCAATACAAAATCTCATCATCACAACCTCATAAATAGAGTGACATTCTTGACACAGACATGATGTAAAAAGTGGTTATTAGGTTGAGTTATGTTATAAAGGTTGAGTGGCTCACCTTGTGATAGGCGCTGATAAATTCCAGAGGTCCGAAAGACTCGGGGGTCATGGACTGAGCCAGGCCACTTTGCCACAACATTGCTGATCAGACAGTCAGCACTGCAGACCATCTGAAATTATAAGATGAAGACTATTAAACCAATCAACGCACATCACAAGCAATGTACAATGTTCATTAATTGACAGTATCAAAAAGTCATGTTCACCTGAACATTAATGCTGTGAAAGGACTTCCCATTCACAAAATCTGCCTCATGGGCACCTGAGGGGCATTTTATCCTGATGTGCGTGCAGTCCAATGCACCAATGACATTGGGGAAACCTGTAACACAAAGCAATAAGTATCCCACTATGACTGTTAACAGTTGTCCTGTAATTTGCAGTTACATAAAACTCCTCTTTGATGTCGCGGAGTCTTCTGTGGCCAGGGAAGGAGATGAAGACATCTGACATATATACATACATATACACACACACACACACACACACACACACACACATACATACATACATACACACACACACAGATATATATGTATATATATATATATATATATATATATATATACATATATGTATATATATATATGTTGTATATGTATATATATATATATATGTTGTATATGTATATATGTATGTATATATATGTATGTATATATGTATATGTATATGTATGTATATATATATATATATATATATATATATATATATATATATATATATATGTATATGTATATATATGTATATGTATATGTATATATTACTTCTGTTTGTGTGATTGATTGTGGTGGGCCGGTCTGAGCCAAAATGTCAGGGCTAACTTTGTGTCCCAGTCCACTCCTGACTGCTAGTTAACATAACGTGAACTCAACATTAACATAACTGGCAGTAGACTATAACTACTTCAAAAATAAATAATATACCAATTGTCAGGAATCCCAATTCTTAGTTTGTTTTCATCTGGTTTTGTTTTCATGTCTCATCACTAACTCTCCTGTCATTTCAGATCACGCCTCCCTCTCAGCCCATTCAATCTGCTCATTACCTGTACCTGGTTTTCCCTGCCCATCTCCACACCTGTGGCTCATTCTCCTATCAGTCCTTCAGTATATATATCAGTCCATTTTCCCCTGCCAAATTGTCTTGTGTTTCTGCCATGCTATCAAGCATACTTTCCCTTTTTGTTTCTGATCACCTGTTTTTGACCCTGCCTGCCTGTTTTTTGGACTATGGATTTCCTGCCTGGCTGCCCCTTGTCGGATTTGTTTGCTGGCTGAACTGATTTCCTGGTTTTGACTCTGCCTGAACTGTTCTAGTAAAGTTGACTTTCCCTGCAACTCTTTGTCATGCATTTGGTTTCAAACCTCTACTGGTGAATCTTACAGTACAATCTAGCCACCATGAAACCAGCCAACTCTGATGCACTCCGGGAGGAGTTGATGGCCCAGGCTAATGCCCTAAAGCGTCATGAGGACCAACTTACCTCCATATCAAGTGGTCTTCAGGAGGTGGCTACTTGCCACGAGAGGAGCATGAGCAGCATTCAGGAGCACCTTCAGAGGCTCTCCCTGTCAGATCATGGACCAGTTCCTCCGCCGTCCTCCAATCCCCCAGTTCAGGCCCCTCTAGCATCAGATTTGCCTCCTCCTGAACGCTACTCTAGTGCTCCTGGTTTCTGTCTGCCATTTCTTGTGCAGTGTTCCCTCTCCTTTGAGCTATGGCCTTCCGCTTTTCCCACAGAGAGGTCCCGGGTGGCGTACAACGTCTTTCTGCTCACAGGCAGAGCTAAAGACTGGGGAACTGCGGAGTGGGAGAAGCAATCCTCCATCTGTTCATCGGTCAAGCTGTTCTCTGATGAACTGCAGAAGATCTTCGACCATGTAACACCTGGCAGAGAAGTCACTCGAGGTTTGTTCAACCTGACGCAGAGGTCTGTGTCTGATTATTCTATTGAATTCTGTACCATGGCAGTTGAGAGTAATTGGAACGCTCCCTTACTCTTTGATGCTTTCTACAACGGACTCTCAGACAGCATAAAAGATGAGTTAGCAGTTCGAGATCTTCCTGCTGACCTAGATGCTTTGATTGCTCTCCCCATTTGCATTGACAGCTGTCTTCGGGAACGGAGAAGAGGGGGGTCCTGTCTGGCATCCCACAAGTGCCGTCGCACCAGTCATCCCATCCACCAGGGCTCCCATCTGAATCAGGTTCTGGCGCCCCTTGTGACTCTCCTGAGCCAATGCAGCTTCCGAAGCAGAACAACAGCGCTGTCTGCGGGAGAACAGATGTATATACTGTGGCCAAGACGGTCATTTTGTCTCCTCCTGCCCAGTAAAAGAAGAGGATGAGTGGAAGACGGCTTTTAATACTCCCAGTGGACACTATGAGTATTTAGTTATGCCATTTGGTCTCACTAATGCTCCTGCAGTCTTCCAGGCACTGGTTAGCGATGTTCTCTGGGACGTGCTCAGTGTTTGTGTTTTTGTGTACCTGGATGACATTCTCATCTTCTCAAGATCCAGACAGAAGCATGTAGTGCATGTACGTCAAGTCCTTCACAGGGACTTGGAGAATCAGCTCTTCATGAAGGCTGAAAAGTGCGAATTTCACGTCTCAGAGGTATCCTTCCTGGGCATTGTCATCAATGCTGGTAAAATCCAGATGGATCCGGACAAGACCAAGGCAGTTACGGACTGGCCTACTCCTTCAACATGCAAGGAACTTCAATGCTTTCTGTTGCAAACTTCTATAGACGATTCATTCGAAATTACAGTTCAGTGGCAGCTCCCCTCACCGCTCTCACCTCCCAGAATGTGCCCTTCCGGTGGTTCTCTGCAGTTGAAGAGGCCTTTGGTGAGTTAAAATCATGTTTCACCTGTGCTCCCATACTCATATTCCCAGATCCTGCTCGCCAGTTTATTGTGGAGGTGAATGCTTCGGACACCGGGGTGGGGGCGGTTCTTTCCCAGCGGTTGGCTGAAGATCAGAAGGTTCATCTATGTGCCTTTTTCTCCCGGAAGCTGTCCCCAGCAGACAGGAATTATGACATTGGGAACTGGGAGCTGTTGGTAGTGAAGCTTGCTGTGGAGGAATGGAGACATTGGTTGGGTGGGGCGGAGCAGCCATTTGTGGTTTGGACTGATCACAAAAATCTGGAGTACATTCGCTCAGTCAAGTGGCTGAGCTCTTTACAAGCCAGGTGGGCCCTCCTCTTTAACCGTTTCGATTTCTTCCTCTCATACAGACCAGGCTCTAAGAATCTCAAGCCTGATGCCCTGTCTAGGTAGTACCAGCGGGAAAACTCCATCTGATCCTGAAGGTATCCTCCCACCTGCATGTGTCATTGGTGCGGTAACCTGGGAAGTGGAGGACAAGGTAAAACGCTTCCATGCTGAACACCCTGCTTCTAGTGCTTGTCCAGATAACCGATTGTTTGTCCCTGCCAGTCTCCGTTCTCAGGTTCTCCAGTGGGGGCACTCTTCTCGGCAGGCCTGCCACCCTGGAGTGAGACACACCTTAGCACTTCTCCACACTTCTGGTGGTCATTGATGGATAGGGACACCAAGGAATTTGTTGCTGCTCGCCAGGTCTGCTCTCAGAATAAAAACACTCGCCAACCACCATCAGGGGTTCTTCATCCTCTGCCGGTTCCTCATCACCCCTGGCCCCACATCTCGCTGGATTTTGTCACTGGTCTCCCACCCTCTGACAGTAATACAGTTATACTCACTGTCATTGATCTATTTTCCAAAGCTGCTTTACTCATTCCATTACCCAAACTACCAACTGCCAAGGAGACTGCTGAAGTTTTGTTTCAACATGTGTTCCAGTTGCATGAACTCCACAGTGATGTGGTCTCAGACCGGGGGCCACAATTTACTTCTCTCTTTTGGTCTGAGTTTTGCAGGCTGTTGGGGGCCACAGTCAGTCTGTCATCTGCTTTCCACCCCCAATGCAACAGTCAAGCAGAGCACATGAATCAGGAGATGGAGACAGCCCTGCACTGTCTCACCTCCTGTAACCTCTCCTCCTAGTCCAAGCAGCTCCTATGCGTGGAATATGCCCACAACACTCTTCCCAGTTTGGCCACTGGTCTCTTGCCTTTCCAGTGCTCCCAGGGGTACCAACCACTCCTCAACACTCCTCTGCTCCTCCGACCGTTACCAACGGTCTGGCAACCGCATCACACTCCTGCACCCGGACACACTCCAGAGCAACATGTCTGGCTATCCACATGGGATCTTCCCCTCAGAGTGGGGTTCAGGCAGTTGGCTCCCCACTTCATAGACCCATTTCTTGTCTTTAAGGTCATCAATCCTGCTGCTGTCTGTATTTGTCTGCCACCCTCAATGAGAATTCACCCCACCTTTCACGTCTCGAGGATCAAACCTGTCAATGAGAGCCAGCTTCAGCCCTCTCATCAGTCCTTCAGTATATATATCAGTCCATTTTCCCCTGCCCTCTGCCAGATTGTCCTGTGTTTCTGCCAAGCTATACAGCATTCTTTCCCTTTTTTGCCTAATCACCTATTTTTGACCCTGTCTGGCTGTTTTTTGGACTCGGGATTCCCTGCCTGCCCCTTGTCAGATTTGTTCGCTGGCTGGACTGATTTCCTGGTTTTGACTCTACTTGAACTGTTCTAGTAAAGTTGACTTTCCTTGCAACTCTATTGCCTCTTTGTCGTGCATTTGGGTTCAAACATGTACTGGTGAATCTTACATCAATATATTAAGCAATATGAAAGAGGCTGGCCTTCCTAACACCTTATAAAAGAAATATGGATTGCCTCAAAACAGTATACTAGTAGGCCTTAATAAAATACAATAACAATCTTCCTAACCCAATTAGATGATGACAGACTTAAAAGAAAAAAATCATGTTTCAGTGGCATAGAAACTGCATTAAACATGCCAAACAAACTCAAACGCACTCACTTGAGTCAAGTGCACACCAAAGCGTGTACAAAGTATAGTAGCCCAGCTTATTTGAGGGTTTTATCGCCAAAACAGTGGTTGTAACACATTAAGAGAAGTCTTTTAAATCAAACAACAGACTACCTTTCCCTCCTCAGACTCAGTACGGATGGTCCAGGCTGAAGAGTCTCCATGGGTGCACTGGATGGCATCGCTGTTGTTTGCACATCCAATGATTTTTATCATTATGACGATAACTAAAGAGCTAATGTAACGAAAATAATAACATCATTATTTGATTAGTAACTGTTATGTTATTACAATACTGTGCGCATGCGCCAACCGTGCGTGCAGCCTGTTGCAGTCGCTCCTGCTTGTTTTTCTTAATTTCTTACTTTTTTTGCTTTATACCTTATTACTTGTTTTTGTATTTTACGACCAATATTCTGAAGCTGTGCCCTCTCTAAACATGCTGATTGAGAGAGTTCTGGTCTATTTCTTTACTCTTTATTTACTACTTTCATTCGGACCCGGCACCACTGCGCAACAACTCCATGGCCGCATTGTTTACTCCAGAGATCAGCTGATCGCGCTGAGGCCGGCCGGCTTGACGGCTGGAACATCAGCGATACCGGCTGAAATGTGGAGGAAAACTCACAGAGGATGCAGGGGAGGAATGAAACAGAAGCGGAAAAGAGCGAGGGTGAGACAACGGAGGCTTATGGAGAAGAGGATATACAAGCCGGGTCTCCCCTCTATCACCATGGGCAACGTGAGGTCACTGGGAAATAAAATGGACGAGCTAACAGCAGTCGCCAGGAGTCAGAAGGTGTACCGGGAGTGTAGTCTGATGTGCTTTACAGAGACATGGCTACACAAGGACATTCCCGACGACAACGTCTCCATCAGCGGCTTTCAGACTGTTCGGGCCGACTGGGACTGCACCGAAAGCGGTAAGCGTAAAGGAGGGGGGCTTGCCGTGCTTGTCAACAACCGGTGGTGCAGTCCCGCTCACATTACTGTGAAAGAACAAATCTGTCGCCCGGATATTGAACTGTTTGCTGTTGGACTCAGGCCGTATTATTTGCCCAGGGAGTTTTCACACGTGATTATGGTGACCGTCTACATCCCCCCCTCTGCCAACCCGACGTCGGCATGTGACGTCATTCATTCAGCCGTAGCCCATCTGCAGACTCAACACCCGAGTGCTTTCATAGCTATCTCGGGTGACTTCAACCACGTCACCATGGCAACAACACTATCCAACTTCACACAGTATGTGAGCTGTCCCACTAGAGGACGGAGAACCCTGGACTTACTGTATGCAAACACCAAGGACGCATACAGCTGCTCCCCCCTCCCCCCTCTGGGTAGATCAGACCACAACCTGGTGCACCTCAACCCCTGCTATGTGCCCCTAGTAAGGAGCCAGCCTGCGACCATGAGGACAGTGAGGAGATGGTCAGAGGAGGCTTATGAGACACTGCAGGGCTGTTTTGAGGTGACAGACTGGCAGGCACTCTGTGAGCCACACGGGGAGGACATTGACGGGCTCACAGAGTGCATCACGGACTACATCACCTTCTGTGTTGACACCACTGTCCCAGCCAGGACTGTCCATTGTTACCCAAATAACAAACCATGGGTAACAAAGGACATCAAAGCCATCCTCAACGCCAAGAAGAGGGCCTTCAGAGCTGGTGACAGGGAGGAGGTGAGAACGATACAGGGGGAACTGAAGGTGAAGATCAGAGAGGCTAAGGAGAGGTACAGGAGGAAGCTGGAGTGGAAACTCCAGCAGAACAATATGAGGGAGGTCTGGAGTGGAATGAGGACCATCACTGGCTTCAGGACCAACAACAACAGAGGAGTTGAAGGCAGCGTGGACAGGGCCAATGAACTGAATCAGTTCCTTAACAGATTTGACACTGCTGGTCCCGCCCATCCCCCCACTGACTCTTCTGCTGACTGTCTTGTGCAACCAACAGCCACTCCACCTTCCCCCACCCCTCCTGCTTACACCCCTCTACCCTCCATTGTGAGCCCCCTTCACACCTCCTCCCCCAGTAGCCAGACTGACCACACTCCTCATCATGAAGACTACACCCCTCCTCCGCCTGACACCTCCACAATGTGCTTCACCACCGATCATGTGAGGAGACAGCTGATGAGACTCCACTCAAGTAAGGCTGCAGGCCCTGATGGTGTCAGCCCCAGGGTGCTCAAAGCCTGTGCCCCCCAGCTATGTGGAGTACTTCAGCATGTTTTCAACATGAGCCTGAGTCTCCGGAGGGTCCCCGTGCTGTGGAAGACATCCTGCCTCGTTCCTGTTCCAAAGACGCCGCGTCCCAGTGGCTCCAAGGACTACAGACCCGTGGCATTGACCTCCCACATCATGAAGACCCTGGAGAAGCTCCGGCCCATGGTCCAGCCACTCTTGGACCCCCTCCAGTTTGCCTACCAGCCCCGACTTGGAGTGGAGGACGCCATCATCTACCTGCTCAACCGCGTCTACGCCCAACTGGACAAGCCGGCGAGCACTGTGAGAGTCATGTTTTTTGACTTCTCCAGTGCGTTCAACACCATCCGTCCAGCTCTACTGGGTGACAAGCTGACAGCTATGCAGGTGGATGCCTCTCTGGTGTCCTGGATCGTGGACTACTTGACTGGTAGACCACAGTACGTGCGCTTGCAACACTGTGTGTCAGACAGAGTGGTCAGCAATACCGGGGCCCCGCAGGGGACTGTCCTCTCTCCCTTCTTCTTCACCCTCTACACCACGGACTTCAGCTATTGCACTGAGACCTGCCATCTTCAGAAGTTTTCTGATGACTCTGCCATAGTTGGAGCAAGGGTGATGAGGATGAGTACAGGGCTGCTGTGGATAACTTTGTCACATGGTGTGAGCAGAACCATCTGCAGCTCAACGTGGCAAAGACAAAGGAACTGGTGGTGGATTTGAAGAGAACCAAGACACCGGTGACCCCGATCTCCATCCATGGGGTCAGTGTGGACATTGTGGAGGACTATAAGTACCTGGGGGTCCACATTGACAATAAACTGGACTGGTCTAAGAACACTGATGCTCTCTACAGGAAGGGCCAGAGCCGTCTCTATTTTCTGAGGCGACTGAGGTCCTTCAACATCTGCCGGACTATGCTCAGGATTTTTTATGAGTCTGTGGTGGCCAGTGCTATCCTCTATGCTGTTGTGTACTGGGGCAGCAGGCTGAGGGTGGCGGACGCCAACAGACTTAACAAACTGATCCGCAAGGCCAGTGACGTTGTGGGAATGGCGTGTGACTCTCTGGTGGTGGTGTCAGAGAGGAGGATGCTGTCTAAACTGCGAACTATCTTGGACAATGTCTCACACCCACTCCACCATGTGCTGGTTGGACACAAGAGTTCTTTCAGTGGGAGACTCAGACCACCAAAATGCACCACTGAGCGCCACAGGAAATCGTTCCTGCCTGTGGCCATCAAACTGTACAATTCCTCCCTCTGAGTTGCCCTTGGACTGTTTCAACACTATCACCAACTCATAATAAATTATTACATATTTATTCCAATTCCGTGCAATAACTGACTACATTGTTCAGTCTGTATATAAGGTTCCTGTATATATTGTAAATTATGCTGTGTGGTCTCTACATATATATTTTGTAAATTATCTTCTTATATTTCTTATATTTTTACTTCTGTTTGCACTATATCTTCTTTCTACACTTGTTTGCACTATATCTTCTTCTTTTACACTTGTAAGGAGCACCTGTAACAAAAACAATTTCCCCTGGGGATCAATAAAGTATTGCTGATTCTGATTCTGATTCTGAATATAAGAACAGTAATACATTATTTTACTGAGTTACTAATGTAACGTGAGGGTTCGTTGTGTGGTGGTTGGATCACTCTCTGTTGGGAATAAACAGCAGGATGGAGATGGATATTTTCTCAGGCAGCACTTTACTGGTCTCCACACTTCAGCAGGTTCACAACAACAACAAAAAAAGAACATTTCCCAGGTTACACTTCCTTGTTATAGGTCACATGTCCATTAACAACCAATGAGAAGCTAGAAGGACCTAAGCTTAGGTAAATGTGTGTGAGACTTGAAGAGGCAGATCCAGTAAATTATTTAACTGTTTTTAACAATGCTGCTGTGAATATTTTAGCTTGTAAATATGTAAATAATACTTTTAAACATAGATGTGTAAATAGTTAACTGTACAAACATTGTAAATATGTATTTTTAACAAATTACTAAAATGCATGAATTAACTCAACTTGTAAACCTTACATTTCCTTCCTCTCTCACAAAAGAAACGTCCTCGTTTCACATATAGCAAGGAGAAACAGATAATTGGCAATAATAAGAACAAATAATAACTTCACTTGAGAACATAGTCCACAAGGTATCTGAGAGGTCTATCTTGACGTCTCGTGGGGAGCAGTGAAGTACTAGACTGATGACTGATGGGACAGTGTCAGAGTGGTGAACCATCACCAGGTCACACTGAGTCCGGGATGAAACTGTCAGGGGAAAGCGGGATTGGGGCTGTGGCTGAGATTGGGGCTCTGGCTGGCAGATCTGAGGGGCCAATGGGGGAGCACTGCTGCATCCAGGTATGTTGTGGCTTTTCATTGCTGCAGACCGTAAAGGTTTAAAGGGCAATGCACCTGACAATGCAGTCAAGGGAGGGAGGTGAGGCTGCAAAGATGAATCAGAAGCAGGTGCCTCGATCTGGCACAGGGGCATTGTAAGGTCTGAGACGGCTGTAATGGACAATCTGGGACTAGTCAGACTGGTCCAAGAGGTAATGAATCCTCTGTGTCACTCCAGGAAAATCCACATCTGATTCAAGGCACTCCAATATTTCAAAGGGGCCTTTCCAGTGAGAAGCGAGTTTTCGTTTTGATGTAGTGGGGTCATTTAACCACACAAGGTCTCCAGAAACATAAGTAGTGTGTTTGACATTTTTGTCATACTGCTGTTTCTGCTGGTTGTGGGCACAGTCCTTGTTCCATGTTGCAGAACTGAAGGCTGACTGAAGTTTCTGGGTTAACTGTGCAACATAGTCAGCAAAATAGGCCAAAGTGACTTGGTTGAGACAATCATCCCATTCACCTGGCTGTTGAAGAAGCGACTTGGCTAACAGATCAATAAGTGTAAGTGTCCTATTGAATCTTTCAATCATGCCGTCACACTGAGGATGATATGGGCTGGTGCGTGTTTTCTGGATGCCCAGCAGTTCACACAGATGTTTCACCAAGTCAGATTCAAATTGGCGTCCTTGATCTGTGTGCAGCATTTCTGGAATTCCATGTTCACAGATGTAGTTTTCAAATAGACATTTTGCAACTGTTGTGGAGCGCTGGACTAGAATGGAGTAAAGGTTGACATACAGTACAGGCCAAAAGTTTGGACACACCTTCTCATTCAATGCGTTTTCTTTATTTTCATGACTATTTACATTGTAGATTCTCACTGAAGGCATCAAAACTATGAATGAACACTGTGGAGTTATGTACTCAACAAAAAAAGGTGAAATAACTGAAAACATGTTTTATATTCTAGTTTCTTCAAAATAGCCACCCTTTGCTCTGATTACTGCTTTGCACACTCTTGGCATTCTCTTGATGAGCTTCAAGAGGTAGTCACCTGAAATGGTTTTCCAACAGTCTTGAAGGAGTTCCCAGAGGTGTTTAGCACTTGTTGGCCCCTTTGCCTTCACTCTGCGGTCCAGCTCACCCCAAACCATCTCGATTGGGTTCAGGTCCGGTGACTGTGGAGGCCAGGTCATCTGCCGCAGCACTCCATCACTCTCCTTCTTGGTCAAATAGCCCTTACACAGCCTGGAGGTGTGTTTGGGGTCATTGTTCTGTTGAAAAATAAATGATCGTCCAACTAAACGCAAACCGGATGGGATGGCATGTCGCTGCAGGATGCTGTGGTAGCCATGCTGGTTCAGTGTGCCTTCAATTTTGAATAAATCCCCAACAGTGTCTCCAGCAAAACACCCCCACACCATCACACCTCCTCCTCCATGCTTCACAGTGGGAACCAGGCATGTGGAATCCATCCGTTCACCTTTTCTGCATCTCACAAAGACACGGCGGTTGGAACCAAAGATCTCAAATTTGGACTCATCAGACCAAAGCACAGATTTCCACTGGTCTAATGTCCATTCCTTGTGTTTCTTGGCCCAAACAAATCTCTTCTGCTTGTTGCCTCTTCTTAGCAGTGGTTTCCTAGCAGCTATTTGACCATGAAGGCCTGATTTGCGCAGTCTCCTCTTAACAGTTGTTCTAGAGCTGGGTCTGCTGCTAGAACTCTGTGTGGCATTCATCTGGTCTCTGATCTGAGCTGCTGTTAACTTGCGATTTCTGAGGCTGGTGACTCGGATGAACTTATCCTCAGAAGCAGAGGGGACTCTTGGTCTTCCTTTCCTGGGTCAGTCCTCATGTGTGCCAGTTTCGTTGTAGCGCTTGATGGTTTTTGTGACTCCACTTGGGGACACATTTAAAGTTTTTGCAATTTTCCGGACTGACTGACCTTCATTTCTTAAAGTAATGATGGTCACTCGTTTTTCTTTAGTTAGCTGATTGGTTCTTGCCATAATATGAATTTTAACAGTTGTCCAATAGGGCTGTCCGCTGTGTGTTAACCTGACTTCTACACAACACAACTGATGGTCCCACCCCATTGATAAAGCAAGAAATTCCACTAATTAACCCTGATAAGGCACACCTGTGAAGTGAAAACCATTTCAGGTGACTACCTCTTGAAGCTCATCGAGAGAATGCCAAGAGTGTGCAAAGCAGTAATCAGAGCAAAGGTTGGCTATTTTGAAGAAACTAGAATATAAAACATGTTTTCAGTTATTTAACCTTTTTTTGTTAAGTACATAAGTCCACATGTGTTCATTCATAGTTTTGATGCCTTCAGTGAGAATCTACAATGTAAATGGTCATGAAAATAAAGAAAACGCATTGAATGAGAAGGTGTGTCCAAACTTTTGGCCTGTACTGTACTTGGAGAAATAATCTTGAACAACTAGCACATACCTGTTGCCATGACTTGTGATGGGGAGCTCAAGTATATCAGCTGCGACCTTTTGGAATGGCTCAGTAGCAACATGAATGTCTGTCATCAGGGTGTGGACTGATAGGAGCAGGGCAGAGGGTGCTCTGGCCTGTTGGTCTGGTGTCAGCAGGGCGACGTGTCATTGCATCTGCATTTAGGCGGTGGTGGCCATTTTTGTGAATCACAGTCCATTCAAAAGGATCAAGTTCAAGAGCCCATCGTGCCCGACGACTAGTTCTGTCATTGTCAACGGGTATTTTTCTGAGACCCAAGAGAGGTTTGTGGTCTGTGACAATAACAAGGGGCTGCTTGTAGAGGTAGTGACGAAAGTGTCGTACCGCCCAGACAATGGCCCACAGCTCTCTATTGTAGGTTGACCATTTCTTTTCTGCCTTCGTGAGAACATGGCTAGCATAGGCGATCACTTTTCCCTGGTGTCCCTGTCTCTGAGACAGCACAGCACCGATGGCAGCACATGAAGCATCAGTGTAGAGTGAGAATGGCAAGGTGAAATCAGGGAATGTAGAGGGTTCAGAGGGCATGTTTCTGTAACAGGTATTGTTTTGAACCCAAAAGCAGCACACAGGAAATCGGGAACAGTGAGAATGTCCCTTTAATTGTTCAACCGCCAACAGGAAACCAGACAGATGAATAACATGAAACACAGTTCTTATCTTCAGGCTTGGAGCCCACAGGCAGTCTCTGGGCTTCCGGATAGAACGCCGGAAAAACCCGAACCCGGCCACGTGACCGAAGCGGGGGATGGGAATCCTCCAACCCGAATTACACAGCTCGTAAACAGTCTGGAGAAAAGCGAATGAGCTTACGGCGTGTGAGAAGCCAGGAGCGTCGTGTCCAAAACCAGGAAATCCAGCCGAGGGAGCTGAGGTGCTGACAGGGAGCGAGCAGTGGGAGATCCGAAGCCAGGCGGAGGAGTCGAGGCCGGAAGAGCAGACAGAAGCCAGGAACGCCGAGACTGAACACGTGGTCGGGGACGGAAGGTTGGTGTGTTCACGGGGAATCAGACGAGGAGAGCAGGTCGGGGACAGGCAGGGTCAGCAACGGGAGATCAGGCAGGAAATGAATGCTGGATAGTCTCGCATGAATGCAGAAGAACAATCTGGCACCGAGGAGAAGGCAGCGGTAGCTTAAGTATTGCCTGGAATTGATTAGGAGCAGCTGCTGCCACAGGTGAGGAGAGTTAGCCTGATGAGGGGGTGTGGCTGACAGGTAGAGTGGAAAAGTACTGACAGGCAGGTGCAGGCTGTGACAGTTTCAGGTAAGTGAATGCATCCTGACACTGCGAAGTCCACTGGAAAAGTACATTTTTCTCAGTGAGTGCATGTAGTGGGACACTGTGATATGCAAAGTTCCTGATGGACTTGCGGTAATATGAACAAAGTCCTAAGAATGCTGTAATTTCTGTTGCAGAGCGTGGAGTAGGCCAGTCTTGAACACTCTTTACATTTTGTGGGTCTGGCTGAATGCCATTTTTGGATACAACTTGGCCCAAAAACTGTCACTGCCACTTGACTGAAATCTGGAGAGGATTTCTTCCAGGTGCTGGAGATGTTTGTCGAAAGAGCGGCTGTAAATGAGTACATCTTCCAAATACACAAGGCAGGTTTTCCATGGGAGGCCACGAAGCACCATTTCCATTAAACGTTGACATGTAGCTGGAGCATTGGTGAGTCCCATCGGCATAACTTTAAAGTGATACAGTCCACTGCCTGTCGTGAATGCCGTTTTTTCACGGTCTGCCTCTTCCAGCTCAACTTGCCAATATCCATGTTGAAGGTCCATTGTGGAAAACCAGGCAGAGCCTGGCAGAGCATCAAGTGCATTGTCAACTCTGGGAAGAGGGTGGGAATCTTTGATTGTCACCATATTGAGTTTTCTATAATCCAGGCAGAAACGCCATGTGCCATTTTTCTTGCGCACCAAAACGACTGGCACAGCCCAAGGACTATAGCTTTCCTTAATAACATCTGCTTTCAACAGGTTTTCAACTTGAGTCTGTATTTCAGCTCTCTGTTCTGGTGTTACTCTGTAGGCTCTCTGTTTAATTGGCACAGCATCACCAGTGTGAACATGATGCTTGATTATGCCTGTGCGTCCTCTGTCTTCTGAGTCTTTGCTGAATACAACTGAGTACTTCTGAAGCAGTGATTTCAGAGACTGAACTTGAGAAGGTGACAGGTTTGTTTCATGTATCTGTACAGGTGGCGCTAGATCATTCACAGGTGAAGTTGCACAACATGTCTCTTCGACTGGTTTGATGTCAACAGATGACGCAGAATGAAACTCACCCAGGTGTTGACCAGAATACAGCCCAATGTCGTCTCTGAAGGGATTTAAGACTTGAACAACAGTTGTGCCATTTTGAACTTCACTGAGGGAGTGTGCCACGATGATGTCACAGGCTGGGTTGGGCATGAGGACACCACAGTAGTCAGTTGGTACAGGAGAAGCAAGTGAAGCTGGTGACACACAGGCTGTGATGAGGGTTTCACTCATAGCTGGGATCTTAGTGGGTGCTAGCACAGACACATTACAGCAGGCAGCCACTTCATGTCCTTTGGACGGAAGAGGAATTTTCATGTCCCAAAGTTGCAGTACTTTGTTTTTGAGATCAGAGAGGGCATGTTGTTTTTCCAGAAAATCCCAACCTAGTATGACTGGTTGCAGAGCCGGCCCGAGGCATAAGCGAAGTAAGCGGCTGCTTAGGGCCCCGCGACCACTAGGGGGCCCCCAAGAGCAATTCACTTTTTAAATTTTTATTTCATTTATTCATTTTTTTTGTTTGAAATTAGTTGATGGTTTATTTCACGAACTATCGATGTATTATTGTACAAGAACACATTTTTTTCAATTCAGAAACACTCAGTCGAGTGGAGCTGCAGCTGATTTACTCTGCTGTCTGCCCCTGTGCGAGGCCCGAGCGGAGGTGCACCTTTCTGGGGCAGTGGAGCGGTCCGGTCATTGCGCACTGCGTAAGATGCGCATCCAAATCGCAGGTGTTGGGGGAAAAAATGCAATGCAATGTCGCAAAAGAGGACATATCCCTCTGGGGCAGAAAAGAGAAAAAGGAAGAAAGAAGAAGAAGAGAAAAAACGACAGCACCAAGGTATGTTTACATGTCTTGTTAAAGGATGAATGTTTATTAAAGAGAATGAGATTTAGGTAGCTGTTAAATTAATCTGTTCACAAAGCTAACGTTAGCTATCAACGACGTTAATAGCAAGCTAATAGCTAATTAACTTAAGCTATTTGCAAGTTAGCAGGCTACAAGGTGAAAACTAGATTATATATAAATGATGATACCTTGATATTTAAGATAACCTGTTTGAGTTTCTGTTATAATGAGTTGATAGTTGAGTTTCCCCTGCTCATTTTTGTTCAAAATTTTAATTGCAAATGTTTGATACACACATTTTTTAGCCTAATAAAACCCCACGTTTTTTTTCTTGCAGTAGGCTTATTTTTCTGCACTATACTGTTAGTTATTTAGATATATGTTGTTTGCTGCAGTGTAGACCATGGTTATCTAATATCATAATCTGTTAATAATACACTCCTTACATCAACTAATAAATTGTGTGAAACTTCCTTAGGAGCACTGTTAAAATATTTTGGAGGCACAGAGTCAGGCCAGAGCCAGTCCACATCCCTGGGCTCAACTGCTGGTGATGCATCAGGTGAGGGAAAGACTGTCACCATAAATATTTGATTTTGAAGTATATAAATAACAACTAAATTTTAATTAAGTCGAATTATCTCATTATTATGTGTTCATATCCCGCTACAGAGGTCTGTGCTGCACCGTCGTCCTCTGGTTCCACTGCCCCCTCTGTGTCTGCGACCACAGCAAATTTGTCTGGTAGGTTAACATCAAGGCACCCTCTATATAATTGTTAAATCATTTCATTAAGATTTCATTTAAGATACAAACACATGATGTGTGACTTTTTAGAAACAAATATTTCATAAAAGAAATTTAAGTTGTCCCAGGGGAAGATGCCTTTTCTCTTCCTGTGTGTAATATGACATTTAACAGGACTGGCTTTTTTTTTCTTCATCCAAGGATCATGTCCACCCTCTACAGAGGTCTGTGCTGCACCCTCATCCTCTGGGTCCACTCCCCCCTCTGTATCTGCAACCACAGCAAATTTAGCTGGTAAGTTAACATCAAGACATCCTTTATATAATTGTTTAATTATTTCCTTAAGATTTCATTTAAAATACACACACTTGATGTGTGACTATTTAAAAACAAATATTTAAAACACAATTTTAAGTTGCTCCAGCGGGAGATTCCTTTTCTTCCCCTGTGTGTAATATGACATTTAACAGGGCTGGCTTTTTTTTTTTCTTCATCCAAGGACCATGTCCACCCTCTACAGAGGTCTGTGCTGCACCCTCATCCTCCATGTCCACTCCCTCCTCTGTATCTGCAACCACAGCAAATTTAGCTGGTAAGTTAACAGCAAAACACCATTCTTGTTGTGCTGCAGAACATTCTGAGCTTATATTTATGTCAGAAACTTTAATTTCAATGTCCCGTATGTTAATTTTAAGTCAATGTCTTTGCTTGTTCACTTTCACAGAATCTTCCACTACAACATCCCCTTCCTCCTCATCATCAGCTCCGCCAGTTGACCCAGCCGAGTGGCCTTCTTTCCTCTCTGATTCAGACAGGACTGAGCAGGTGATTAGAGGGCCACAGCCTATTAAGGAGGACTTCTTATTCCCAAAAAGACAAGACGGCCGAAGTTTCCATTACCACTATACCTACAGACAGTTAGTGAATGGGGAAAAAGTCAAGCGGAGCTGGCTGACTTATTCAAAAAGTAGAGATGCAGTCTATTGTTTTTGCTGCAAATTATTTTCCAAAAAGTCCTTAAAGTTGGCAACCGAGGGACAGCGGGATTGGGTCAACATAGGTGCACTGCTGAAACAGCATGAAAATAGTGAAGATCATTGTAGCAACATGGTGAAATGGAAGGAATTTGCCTTGCGTGTTTCAAAGGGTAAAACTATTGATGAGACAGAAATGGGACTCCTCATGGCAGAAAAGAATCGTTGGAAAGATGTTCTCACACGTTTAATCAGTATTATCCAGTCACTGGCAGAAAGGAACCTTGCACTTAGGGGATCTGTTGACACATTACATCAGGCCAACAATGGAAACTTTCTTTCTGACACCACCATCAGAGAGTCACACTCCATTACCACAACGTCACTGGCCTTGCGGATCAGCTTGTTGAGTCTGTTGGCGTCAGCCACCCTCAGCCTGCTGCCCCAGCACACAACAGCATAGAGGATAGCACTGGCCACCACAGACTCGTAAAAAATCCTGAGCATAGTCCGGCAGATGTTGAAGGACCTCAGTCGCCTCAGAAAATAGCGACGGCTCTGGCCCTTCCTGTAGAGAGCGTCAGTGTTCTTGGCCCAATCCAATTTATTATCAATGTGGACCCCCAGGTACTTATAGTCCTCCACAATGTCCACATTGACCCCCTGGATGGAAATTGGGGTCACCGGTGTCTTGGTTCTCTTCAAATCCACCACCAGTTCCTTTGTCTTTGCCACATTGAGCTGCAGATGGTTCTGCTCATCTGTGAGCCACATGGGGAGGACACTGACGGGCTCACAGAGTACATCACGGACTACATCACCTTCTGTGTAACAAACCATGGGTAACAAAGGACATCAAAGCCATCCTCAACGCCAAGAAGAGGGCCCTCAGAGCTGGTGACAGGGAGGAAGGGAGAACAAGACAGGGGGAACTGAAGGTGAAGATCAGGGAGGCTAAGGAGAGGTACAGGAGAAAGCTGGAGTGGAAACTCCAGCAGAACAACATGAGGGAGGTCTGGAGTGGAATGAGGACCATCACTGGCTTCAGGACCAACAACAATAGAGGAGTTGAAGGCAGCGTGTACAGGGCCAATGAACTGAATCTGGTTTTTTAACAGATTTGACACTGCAAGTTTTCTGATGACTCTGCCATAGTTGGATGTATCAACAAGGGTGATCAGGATGAGTATAGGGCTACTGTTGATAACTTTGTCACATGGTGTGTGCTAGCATTTTTTTGCTGCTGTGCTTCCAGCCAGCCAAAAACGTCTTTGGGCAGCATTTAAAATTAACATATCCTCATCATTAAGGAGCATCATTTTTGGGCAGAGAGGAATATTTATCTGTAGTGCTCCAGAAAGATATTTTGTGACCTGCTTCCAGAAAGAGTAGACTGTCGGACAATCCCACATCATGTGCAGGAAAGTACCTGTAACATTTAATGGACAGATTGGGCAATCAAGAGAACCTGTTAATTTCATTCTGAAACGTTTTAGAGGAGTTAAGTAGGTTCTGTGTGCAAAATTAAAATGTATCAGCTGATGATTTGGGTTTCGGGATGCCATATTAATATTTCCCCAAACTTTGGTCCAGTTAATATATAGTGTTTTAAAATCAGCGTTCCAGACTTGAGTAACGGGTAATGATAATGAAGATCTTTGTATTAAATCTTTATATATTATGGAAACTTTACCTTTGAGAGTTATTGATAATTTTTTAATAAAAATAAATAACGGGTGATTGGGTGGTTCAGACCATGGCACTCCATAGGCCCGCATAGTTGATCTGAGTTGTAAATATAGGAAGAAAGAACAAACTGGTAAATTATATGTATTTTGCAGGTCTGTAAAAGCTCTTAAACCAGTAGCATCCATGACATCGCCTAATGTATGTACACCAGATTTTGACCAATGATGAGCTACAAAGCAGGAACCTCCTCTACGCAACGAAGGATTATTAAATAATGGAGTCTTAGCGTGCCACTTAGTGTCCCAGTTATATTGTTTTTCATATTTACGCCAGACTAATAATGCATGTGCGATTATTGGGCCAAAACGACATCTACATTGTTTTAAGGAGATCTCTGTGAAAAGTAAGTCCTGTAAAGAGGTGGGTGCAACTTTATTTCTCTCTACATGTAACCAAGGAACATCAGCATCTGAATCAAACCACCTTAATAAAGGGCAGAATGACAGGGCATGAAAATATCGCTCGAAATTTGGAACAGCAAGTCACCAGATTCTTTCGCATTTTGCAATATTTTAAGTTTTATGCGAGCGCGCTTACCTTTCCATATAAATTTTGATATGCTTCTATGTAGTTTCTCCCAATAGCCACTGGGTGGGGCAATAGGCATCATAGCACTGATAAAATTAATTCAAGGCAATATATTCATTCTAATAATAGTGATTCTTCCCGATAAGGATACAGGTATTTTACACCATCTGTTGAGATCATCTAAAATTAATTTCAGGGTTCTATTATAGTTTGCAGATACAGTTTTTTTGATGGAGGGAAATATCTCTATACCTAGATATTTGAAGTGGGATACAGTTGGGATCTCATAAACAGGATTAACTGTGGATGGAGTTTGTAAATACATTAAAGATGATTTGGAATAGTTTATTTTATAGCTTGAGATTGAGCTAAATTTGTCAAAAATATCAAGAAGGTTTGGAAGAGAATGGGGGATGTCTTCTAAAAATAATAAAATGTCATCCGCGTAAAGCGAAATATAGTGTACCGTAGAATTAACAGTGATGGGTTTGATATTTCTAGATTGACGGATAGTCTGAGCTAGTGGTTCCATGGATAAAATGAATAATGAGGGTGAAATCGGATCTCCCTGCCTACTCCCACGTGCGATTTTAAAAGGAGGAGAGCTGATATTGTTGGTTATAACACTGGCTGAAGGATTAGCAAATAAGATTTTAATCATATCTAGAAATTTTTCCCCTAATCCCATAGATTTAAGAACAGCCCAGAGGTACGACCATTTTAGACGATCAAAAGCCTTCTCAGCGTCGATAGAAAGAACGGCTGAGGAGGCCTTTGTGTCAGAGGAGGAGTCAACAATATGGAGAAGACGTCGTAAGTTATCTGAAGAAAGTCTTTTCTTCACAAAACCGCTTTGATTTGGATGTACCAGTTTGGGCAGGAAGGTTTCTAAACGACGAGCTAAAACTTTGGAAAATAGTTTAACATCTGTATTGATCAGTGACAGGGGGCGCCAGTTTGAACAATGATTCTTACCTTTTTTCAACAGAAGTGAAATTAAAGACATATTTACATCTCTCCCAAATGCAGCTTTAAGGATGGCTGTATTAATCATCTCTAATAGTAATGAGCCTAATTGATCCCAGAACTTCAAATAAAACTCAGGAGGAATGCCAACCCAACCAGGTGATTTGCCTTTACTCATAGTTTCCAAAGATATTTTAAGTGCCTGTAGAGATATTGGATCCCCCAGTGAGTTTGATTCAGATGCTGATAGAACAGGAAGGTTAAGCCCCTTTAAAAAACTATCTATCTCTCTGGAAGAGGGTTCACCTTCTGAGGAATACAATTTCTTATAGAAATCTGTGAATCTGGTATTAATTAACTTCGGATCAATAATCAAGTCATCATTTTCTGATGAAATAGTTGCTATATTTGCCAAATCGTCACTATTAAGCAATTTTTTAGCCAAATAATGACTTGGTCGACTACCATGAAAATAGTGATTGACCCGAGCTCTGTGGATAGCAAATTCAGCCCTTTTCTTGATGAGATTATTAAGTTCAGTCTTAACCTTAACAAGTATGGATGCTCTTTGTTGTCGGTAATTTCTTTGCTGAGAGAGCTCTAAAACAGTTAACAAATTTTCTAATTCAGATATCTTTTTCAATTGTGACTTATTAAGACCTGAAGCGATTGTATTATTTCTGATGAAGCCTTTAACAGCATCCCAAAGTATCCGAAAATCATTGACTGAATTTTTATTTATCATTAGGAAGTGGCGTAACTCAGACTGAAATTGTGAACAGAATGCTGGGTTTTCCAGTAATGTACAGTTAAAGCGCCATCTAGTGGCCTTTTTCTTAGATTGAGAAAATGTAAATTGACAGAGAAGGGCATGATGATCTGATAAACACATGGGTCGAATTTCAATCCTTTTCACATAAGAAAATAATGATGAAGATATTAAAATTTAATCAATACGGGAGAAAGATTGATGCCTATTAGAATAAAAAGTAAATTCCTTGATGCCTGGATTATGTGCTCGCCAGGTGTCGATAAGGTTAAAGTCAGATAATTAATGCTGTAGAGCATGTGAGGAGCGAAAATTGTAACTGGGGCCTTAGATTTATCACACATCTGGTCTACAACAGCATTCATATCTGACCCCTTGTATAGCAGTCACTTAGATCATGGTGTGTCTGTCTCTAGCTGATGACATCATCAGAAGGTGACTGATCAGTTCTCCAGCCGTCTGTTCCAATACCCATACTTTCTGTACTCATCGTACCCACTTTGGGTACAGAGGGCGTTCACATTACGATTGCGGCGAAAAAGAAGTGTACCTAAAAGACCCGGATGTGTACTCAAAACGGCCAAAATTCAGAGTGTGGAACATTGTACACTTTTCGTACTCAACGGCCGCCATCTTAGCTACGTAGAGGAAGAGGCGAGATCATGTACAGGTCAGTGGGCGGAACCAATTCAGGTGGAGAAAGACGAAAATAATGGCTACAGAGACGCCCGCACCTGACACAGCGCCTGCAGCGCCTTTACCGTACAGATGTATGTTTTGCTGTTTTACTTATCAATAATAGCATCTAAACTGTTCTTAAATGTATCACTATGTGTCAAAACTGTGCATCTGGTTACGATAGTTGTTATAGTCCGGTTTTGCATGCGTCAGCATGTTATCTGCTAGCAGCTAGCTAAGTAGTGGTATTGCGCGATGTATCTCGTGAGCTTACTCATCTTATCAACTCTCACACATTCGCCGTTCGACACACGTATTTCAGCCACTTCGCGCACACACGCATGAGTATGTGTCTCTCACACGTAAATATTACGTTCGTTCATGGTTAAGTTGTCGGGATAGCATGTAGCTGATGCTGGGAAAAGTCAATGAATAGCCCACAACACATCTATGATCTAACTCCCCCGCTCTCACATCTCATGGCCACAGAGAATGCAAACCCGAGAGCGCTGCATTGATGGTGTGTCATATTCCCAAATGTTATGATGGTAATGTAAAGTGAAAGTCAATAGACATCGTGGTTGAAATTAAGTAGTAGTAACATTAGTGGTGCAAATACAAAATCTGTCTTGAAATGCTTTTTGGAGACGTGCCACCGCGCTAGGTGTGTTTCTGTTATGACATTTAGCTCTACCTCGCGGTAAGGAAATGGTAGAGCTAAATGTCATAACAAAAACACACCTAGCACGGTGGCACGTAGGTAACGGTGAAACACGGTGAAACATAAATTTGGAGTACCTTAGGTCATAAATGATTTTCTTATTGGTGTTTGCGTCTTGTTCTTCAATATAGGGACTGATGAGGACACGACTGCCTTCGTGCGGTGGCGTGTCGCCAACCAGAAGATGTTTACTGGTGGGCGGACCACCAACGTGGTCGGATACAAGTAAGTGCAGACCTCTGGAGGTTTTTTTTTATTATGGCTGTCGATAGTCTATTTCATAATACTAATATCACATGTGAATCGCTTGTCATGTGCTCAATCTTTTCTATAGGTTGATTTGTTGTACTGCGTGTACTATTGTGTTCATGTGTTCCTAATACATTTTCACCAGTAAATTCCTAGAAGAGAGAGGACTGGTGGGGAGGGTGACCGCCATTTTCCTAAAAAAGAAATGGGAAAACATGAAGCAAAAATACAAGGTTTGTTAGTTTGTCTGTTTTCACATTATGCCTTGCGTCCTTTTCAGTTATGAGTGATGAGCACTGAATTTTCACTAGGTGAATCTAACACATTTCTGGAGATGTTTCCATAGTATAGGGTTTCTGAACTATGACCTCTTCAATGTTGGTGTTGATGTGTGTTCTGCTGTTTTTCTTACTACATAGGATCTTCAAAAACCCCCAACTGGGGTCAGTACAGAGGGGGGTGAGGCCACTGCCACGTCCTGGAAGTGGTTTAGTTTAATGCATGAACTGATTGGGGACAGGCCGTCTGTGACGCCACCCATCATCATAGCCACAAGTGCCCAGGGCGCGGTGGTGGTCACACCCCCCACTAATGCCCCACAAAGGGCAATTCAAGATGAGGCAGATGTGCCACCCACATCCAGAACCGTGTCCAAGCGGCGCCGGTTGGACATGGTGGAGGTGCTGCAGGACCTGAGGAGGCAGGATGAGGTGGAGTGGAGGAGGATGCAGGAGGAAGAGAGGGAGAGAGAGGAGAGGAGAGAGGCAGATAGGGCCAGGCAGGCGGCAGAGAGAGAAGAAAGAGATGAGAGGAGGTACAGGGAGATGTGGGAGAGGCAGGAGAGGCTCCAACAGGAGGCATTAGCGAGGGAGGAGAGGTGGAGAGAGGAGATGAGGGCCAGAGATGAGAGGAGAGAGAGGGAAGCTGCAGCCAGGGATGACCTCTTCCTGGCTGTCCTCGAGAGGTTGGCCAAACAATGAGGGGTTGCAATATAATATATTTTTGGTTTACATTAATGCATTTTTCTTGTTTTTTGTCAAGGGGTTCATGTTTATGTTGTGTTTGTGTTTTGTGATATGTTCATTTTTGATAGTCCAACGTAAGACTGACAATAAAACACACACGTGTTGAAAATGGCCAAATTGTTTTATTACATGCAGTGCAGCTACTCTGCAACTACACTTCATTAAATGTAATCGTGGTCAGGAGCATAACAACGTGCCGCGATTCTATTTCTCTCCTGTGTTCCAGAGACGGTGCCTGGAGGTGCTGCCTCGCGTCCTTGATCTCAGGGACGAACCGGACGTCCACCTCCAGCGCCTTCAGAAAGATGGCCCTCCACCTCGTCTTCAGGATGCCAAAGGCCCGCTCCACCACTACTCGGGCCTTTGTCAGCTGGCTGTTGTAGGCTGCCTGCATCTGGTTTCTGATGGGCTGACGGTAGGGGGTCATCAGGGCTGTGGGGTAGGACAGGCACAGGTAGCCACCATCACCAATGAGAAAGTACCCTGGTGGAGGGTACTTTTTCTCCAGGTACAGGGGGCTGTTTTTAAGGACCCGGGAGTCATGCACAGACCCTGTGTACCCCATGCACACGTCTATGAACTTGGCTGTGTGGTCAGCCACGGCCTGGAGCTGCACTGAGTAATAAAGCCTCCGGTTTAGGTAGTAGTCAGCATCCTGCGCCGGTGGCTTCACCCTCACGTGGCAGCCATCAATACTTCCAGCCACCCTGTTAAATGCTGCCGACCCTGCCATGCGGGCAAAGCCTGCTTCCACATCCACCAACTCCTCCTCTGAGGGATGGTGGACTGTCTGTGCAAACAGGGTGACTATCTTGCCACTGGTGGTGTGGATGGCCCGGTGGACCAATGTCCGGGGCATGTCAAATGCCCTGGAGGCAACCCGGTATGATGTCCCACTGGCCAGCCAGAAGAGGAATACCAGGCAGGCTATTTGTGGGTCCCATCCATGATCTCCGTCTCTCCCAATGGCGTCCATCAGCGCATTGAAAGACGCCCGGGAGAGACGGAAATCGACCCGCAGGTCACTCTCTCCATCAAAGAACAGCTGCAGGAGTGGCACTGCGCGATTAACCTGGCAGTACCGCCTGGGGTTTGGATCCTGCAAGAAAAAGTGAAGTTTGTTATTGAATGCATTATTGTTTTTTAATAAAATCAGTCATTTGAAAATTGAAGTATTGTCTTTTGCATTGCAGTCCTATTAGGCTTCTGTTGAAATTATGGTGTAAAGTAACAACTGCTTTTATGTTGGCTATTGGTACACATTCATATTGACATGTTTCTTCAGAAAGCAAGGTAATTGTAAACATTGTACCTGGCATGACTATCAGAGCCTCTTTGAAGTTAGTGCTATGTGTTTTTCACACAGTAACTTATGTATATGAAACGTTTCTATTTCAATTCAAGCTTGACAGCTCTACATGATAAGATTTTGTTAAGAAATTAAAGATAGCATCAGTAGTACTTGTACACTAAACTTGTAGACTGATGTTTCACTATGTTATCATGACTACTATATCACTGCAACTTCAATTAGGTCTACATTGGTAGACAGAACAAACATGCATGATGATTAAATTACACCTACTGCAGCATTCTCTGTCAGGAGGAGGAGGGGATAATGACGCTGACGACGTCGGCGCATTGTCCACATCGCCATTGTTGAAGGAGTCATTTGTAGGGGATTTGTAAGATTTTATGGAAGTGAAACTTTCCGTCTGTCTGTTTCAGTTTCTTGGCGGGTGACGTCACTAACGAGTCGCAGCTGTAGTCATGATCGTAACATCCGGTGAGTGCGCCATGGAGTAATGAATCGGAACAGCACTTACTTGCTGAAATATGTGCACTCTGTAAGTGCGGACAGTGTACTGTGTGTAAGTGTACTCATGGCAGTATGGATTTCGGAACATAGCCCATGTCAGAGCCAGGGGAAAGCTTATGCCTTTTTTTATCGGACATCATCCTGGTGTTCGGGCATTGAAAGCAAACCTTGGGTTCATCATTTATTCATTCATTTGTATATTTTCATAGATTTGAAATATTTGTGAGGTTTATACAGAGATAAAAATGTGAATAGTGTATTCCTATCAGCCACCTGTTCTGGTTAGTGTTCAATAAGGAAATGTGCTTAAGGCATATTGTGTTTAGCAACATTATGCTTCCAGTAGCCAACTTATGGTGTGATTAGAATTATTTGTGTTGTGTAATGCACTATTATTTTGGTTTAAGGTACTTAAAGCTTCCCTTATATATATATTGTACTAGCAATTTGGACACTTTGTTAATTGTATCTTTTTTCTTTGTTAGTTTTACCCTACTGCCAGTTACCTCATTAAAGACGGTCAACTTGACACATCGCTGTCTGCGTGGTAATTGGGGATGGAGTTATCTGCCTGTCAATTTATGCCAGATGTATGAAGAGGACAGGACAAGTGTTCCAAGAAAAAATATTTAATGGAAGCATTCCAGTTTAAAAAATTAAGTATGAGTAAAAATGTATTACTTTTTTACTGAGAGCGCTAAATCTAATACAGAACAAAGGAAAAGCCCATAATAAGTACCATCCATTCCATGTGAAATACATCCCAACAGAAAAACACAAAAAATAAAAAAGTAAAAGATTAACATAAAGGTGGTTAGTGTCCCTCCCAGAAAATCCTCCCCACCCTGTGCAACTAACACAGGGGTGCAGCATGATGGGAAAGGCAGCCCATCCCCCAAGGTCCCATTCCAGCTCCGCTCTCACTTGATTGAAGGTTGCTCTCTGCTTCAGGATTTCGGCACTGAGATCAGGGTAGATACTGATCTTTTTCTCATTGTAAATTAGGGAGCCAGATTCTGCTGCCCGTCGAATAATCTTTCTTTTCACCTCGAAACTGAAAAGTCTCGCGATCATGCACCGAGATGTTTTCCCGACCTGGCCAGTGCGGTGCGCCATACTGATAAACGGTGCGGGGCCAATTTCTTCACCAAATAGATCATGAAGAAGCTTAGTTGTAAAAGCCGTGGGGTTACCGGCCTCAACACCCTCCGGGAGGCCAAAAATTCGTATATTAAATTTTTGGCTTTGATTCTCGAGTTGGTCGACTTTCTGTTTCAGGGATTTATTTTCTTCCATCAGTTTAAGCTAGTCTCGTTCCAGCCTGGAGAGTCTGATGTCGTTATCCACAGCCGCCCGCTCTAGCTCGGTAACTTGGTCATTGCAGACAGTCAGCTGAGTCTTGAGCTCTTCCAAACATTTGTTCACTGGGAGTAGACTAGTGTCCAAAGCTGTAGTGATTTCTTCACGAACAATTTCTCTCATTGTAGCAGCCATTTCAGTGGTAAATGCTTTTCCCCAGCGCGTGCCTTGAGCCATATTCAACAGGTGTGTGAGAGGCTCGTTAAGGGAACAGGTGAAAATAATTTAGCCTCGCCTTTCTTTCTCCAAAAAAGAATTCCGTTCTTAAATAACTACACAGAATATCAGATCAGTCTTTAGAGATGCAGTTGCTTAGGTATTTAGTACTGAGAGTCCGTTAAATACAATTTAAAATTAAGTCAGGACCGGGAGAGAAGCAGCCAAGCGTGTCACAGCATGCTACCAGAACCGGAAAACCATCTCTTATAACTACATATCTGTGACTGTCTCATTTTTTGTTTTGTTTTACCTTTATTTACCCAGATTATTGATCAGCTGACCATAACTTTAAATTTTATTTCCCGACTTCCAATAAGGAAACAAATAAATTTAATTGCACAGCAGCTGAACTACTTTGTTACATTCAGATGTTAAAAGTAGGTAGTGCAAGACAACAACCTTGCATTTTTACACCTTATCGGGTATTATTTTTCAGGAAACTAGTGCTCAGCTCTGTCATTCAAATGAAATAATTAGAGGCTTGGAGTGGGACTAGCACTGTGCTATGCAAGCTTGTCAGGTACCTGTATTTTTGTGGTCAAGTAAAAATAAACACTAAAAGCAGAGCGATGTAACCTTTTCACATTGAAATATCAGCTTCCCAATAATTTTAGTGGTACTGTGTCATGTAATAGGGTTCCCTTAATTTTTGTTCCTGCACTATGTAATTTCAGTTAGGAGGGTAGGATTGCAGTGTTACGTACATTACTTGTTAACTTAGTGATATGTTTTCAATGCATTATTCAGTTTTTGAGTTTTGTCTGGAGTTAGATCTGATTTGTCAAAAAATGGAACTGCTCTCTTGTGTGTGTGAGAAGTGATATGTAAAAATGATCTTGTTGAGTTATGTATGTATTTTTAATTAAAGTTTGTAAATAAGAATTAGAAATTAGTTTCTGAGCTTTAGGATTATTCTCAATGATATGTGAAATTATTTTTTCCCCAAAAAATAAGTGATAATGGCATTGAAGTCAAAAATAATGATCTGATGTGGAGTCGTAATTTTCAAATATATGATCCTCAAGTAGAGAGAAAGGTTGGCTTTATTTGAGGTGTCACAAAAATGATTAATTAATAAGCAACAAATGGTTAATACAATTTGACTTGAAGGACTACATGAGATTTCACAATCATACCATCCATGATTGTATGGTGTATATTAGTGTTAAAGACAGATCAGGGTCTTGCTTTCTTCAAGGGGCCACAAACATGATGAACTCCTGAAGAAGTAATGCTGAATTAATCATGATTACAACACTAGGAATTCACCATCTTGGTCAGTTTTTGAATTGTCTTTTTAATTGTAGACTGACCTAAGAAGACATCATGAATATCATTAATTACTCATAAGTCAAGATGATTAAACATCTTACGTATTGCATTAATTCATGTAATGTGTCATCATGAAGTCAAGCACGAAATACCATTAATACATATAAAGCCCTTACTTTTAGACTTATTCACAATTTATATAAACAGTATCAGTCTATTTGTGTCAGATGCAAATTTTTACTTTTATGTGGATGATACTGATATTTACTGCTCTGCTCCTACATGGTATCAGTCAGTTACAAGGAGCCTTCTGATACTGTACAACACACTTCTCATGAGTTGAAATTGATTTTAAATCCTGACAAAACAGAACTTATGATACTTATACATGCAATATAAATACCTAGGATTTTTAATTGCTGATTTACTGTCTTTTAAGCCTCATATTCAGCAACTTGTAAAGAAGTCAAGGCTAAGGCTAAACTTTTATTTTAGAAATAAGTCTTGCTTTTTTGATGCAAAAAGAAGAGTTGTTGCTGCTTCTTTTATGCTTGTGATTGACTATGGTGATATTTTACATATTCATGCATCTTCTTGATGCCTTCAAACCTTACATACTGTATACCATGGATAATGAAGGTTCATCAGAAATCTCAAGACACTCACTCACCAGTGCTCCCTGTGTGCTAGGGTTGGCTGGCCTGCATTGTCCAGGCCAGCCAACCATTATCACTGGCATGTGCTTACTTATAAGGCAGTTCTTAACTTGCTTCATCTTAGCTATGTAACTTTATCCATCTGAAAAATGGTGGACGTTACCATTTACGTTCTGTGACATATTCACAAGACCTACTATCTCTTTCTAAAATTTGTCATGAAATGGGAAAAAGTGTCATGGTGGTGCCATGGTCAGTTTTTTTTTTCCCTCTGTGTTTTGCTTTGTCCCCTGTCTGTCTCTGTGTTCTGTGTGTCTGGGCGTGGCTACTGCTCCTGCTCTACCTGCCACCTGCACAACTGCTAATCATCTCCTGATCTTCCTGCTGCTGGCCCAGCTGCTCATCATCATCTCATCAACTCTGCAGTATATCAAGCCTGGCTCTCCTCCTAGTCTTCGCCAGATTGTTCAGTCACCCTCAGTGGTATTGTGAGACTCAGGCCATTTTTCCCCTGTTGATTTTTTGCTATTTTGATGTTTGGATCCTGTTTCCTAATTGTCTTTTCTTGTGCCTCAGAACCTCCTGTGTCAGCGGCCTCATCTACCTGCCTGCCCAGTCACCACCATGTTCTCCAGCTCAACTCCAGTCTGCTCTGCCATCAGTCCGTCCACACCCTGCTGCCTCACTCTGCTCAGCCTGCCCTCAGCCTCCAGTATCACTAGCCTCCAGTATCACTAGCCTCCGCTTTGCCAGCTCTCAATAAACCCCCTTTAAACCTACCTCAGTGTGCTGCGTTTTGGGTTCACTTGTTGCCATTACCGTAACAAAAAGTGCTTTTAGGTATACTGCCCCTGCAGCTTAGAATGTGCTGCAGACTGATTTGGGTCCTGGAGAGCTGGTCTCTCTTCTAAAGGAATCAATAGCTGCAGCCCTAATAGGTTATTAATCGGTCACACCTGTGTTTATAGAGTTCTTTACAGTGGGTTTTAAATACAGCTCAGCTAATCATAACCAAGGACTAGAACTATCTGTTTTGTAAACTGCATTTTCCCCCTCACATTCTGTTGAGAATATCCACAGGCTAAATACTATCCAAAAGTGCAATATCTGTGTGTTTTAGGTTTTAAAGGAAAATTCCACTGACTTTGTATGTGATGATGTATCACAGTCTGTTTTTATAGGTCTTGGTGAGTACTACTGGCAAACTTGTCACGTGAGTCAGCATTTATTGGGTTTGAAGACTACAAGTTTGAAAGTGAAAAAAATCTGTGGGTGTGAAGTTAGAAAGAAGTCAGTTTACCAGATCTCTAGCCCGCTTCTCATTTCTATTTGAAGGTAATGGCTAAGGCTACATTAGCCAATACTGGGAATATTCTCCTGGATCTCTGACCAAACTGTTAGCTGTCAAGTTGCATTGTGGGTAATGTTGGCGGTTTTGACAAGGAAGAAGTTTCAATGGAATAAAAAAGATATCTGGTTCTGCTGCACTGATTTTGTTAAGTTTCTTAAAATGGCCATTTTTAGTCTATAAATGTCATAGTGGTACGATGCTAGATTGGTGGAGTGCTGTTATATGTAGGTTCAATTATAATTATGCTTTAGAGTAATAAAATCAGCCTAAAATAAAAAAAATAATAATAAATGCATTCGACCTTTGTGTTTGTTACAGTTTTCCGCCCTGCCTGAAAATTTTAAAACCTTTTCTCTCAACTTTAATTAAAACTTGCAATATCAGTTTTTATTAAAAATACACTATTACGACACAATATCATCAGCTTATCCCCCCAGTTTATGTAATTGCTCTGAAATATGGAAAATATGCTAAAATGTCCCTTTAACTCATTTAAACATCTTCTCGTGCCACAAAGAAACCTGCTGGATAACAGCTTTGAGAATGGAGGTACATGTACACAACAGAGGATATGTTCTTTGCTACATTATACAAATGGTTCCCACCCAACAGTCAACATGGCCTCCATTCACAAATCCAATATAACCCTTCCTACCTGCAGCAGCAGCACAACTCCAGTCAGCCAAACAAAGGGCAGAGTTTCACTAGCAGAAGCCCAACAAATTCCAGCCACTCTTTTTATAACCACTGATCCAAGACATGTTAGTGACCATGGAAAAGGCACACACACACCCATACACTGGACCTTTTAGCGGGTACATAATGAAACATGCTGTCAGCCTTGTGCAAGAGAGCAAAAGTCTTCTTAGTGGACAATTAGAATTCCTGTCTCTGTCTTTGTCTGTATTCATGCATTCTTCCTTTCTTTCTTTCTTTCTTTCTTTCATATTTGTCTATTCCCACTCTGATCCCACATTTCTATCCATGCCCCCCTCTGCACCCCCTGAACTGAACTTCTTTCAGGCCTATTTACGCAAACTGTCAGCTTCAACAAGGACCAAAGCAAAAGAGCCTTACAGAGACAGGACACCAAAAGTGCTTACATAAGGGCCAATGATTAATACAAGATTAAAATCAAAGATTTTGACATATCAGTATACATTTTTTCTGTTTATTTTTTATATACATTTAAAACCTAGCTTGAAAATGAACAAAATCAACTAAAAATATAGCTGCAAGCGCCAATCCAGGGTTCATGTTCTCTCTCAGCCAACAGAAGGAAGCAGCTAAATTAGCAAACTAAAAGCTGGAAGCAGCAGGGAGCAGGTTTCGTGCATCACAAATCTGAGCAAAGTCACTTCAGCTAGGTTTATTGTGTCTTTGTTTGTTTGTTTATTTAGATCCCCATTAGCTTTGGCAACGCAGAGTTACAATAACTGCACTCTCAAAAGTCTGCCATGTCACTCCCCTTTAACACGTGTGAATGAAACCTGGTGTGAATGTTCAGGACTTAGTGTGGCACCCTGTTCTGGGGTGGGCTCAAAATGCCTTGACACACCTATTCCCCAACAGATGCTGCAAAGAATAAACCACAGTTTATGATGACTGAACAAATCGTTAATGACTTATTGCCACTTTCTTTTAAACCCCACATTTTACAAACCTTGGCCATGTTTTTTGATTGATCTTGCTCAATGTGTGTGTTTCTCTGTCCCACAAGGCAATGGCCTAAGTGGGCCCGGCGCCACGAGGGGGCAGGAGGGGGCATTGCCCCCTCAGTTTTAATTTTTGCCCCCTCAGTTTAACACAGCGGTCTCCCACACTGTCATATATAATTACATTGTTTGTTTCAAGTCATAAACAGTTCTGTAAGTGGAAGAAATAAGAATAAACTATTAGTGGTATTAGTCCTTCTTCATATAATGTTGTGTTACGGTCGGGATTGGTTGTGCAGAGTATGAAACACCTTAATCCCTTGTTATTTGCGGTTCAGAACCATGGACAGTGACGTTAGTTGCGTGTTATTATGTTTGAGCCTCACGGCGCACTGTATGCTATGTGGTTTAAGCTAGTTTTCGGTTTATCGTTCTATCAGTTTACTTTGCGACAGTTTCTTAGCAGGTAAAGATGGATATATGAACGTGGTTTTCCAAAAAAAAACAAAAACCAAAACACTACAGAAGAGACTGCAGCCGTGACCAGTGGCTTCACCAGTCACCTTCAGCTCCAGATGTTACCCCGGGCCCGGCGCCAGCGAGCTCACCAACACCACTTTGGTGGAGTCAGAGTTCACTGTCGCCCGACATTTTTTGCATACTGAAATGGCCTGATCCTATGAAGCTAAATGGACCCCTGCTACCATCCTGCAGCGCTACTCTGGGCCTCTCACTGCCATGCCCAGTATGCTTGCTGCACTGAGGCATGGAGTGACTTGGAATGAGAACACGTTTTCAACGTTGACCAATGTCTTCAGTCAGACGAAGCATGCTACACCTGCGAAAATCACACTTGATCCAGCTGGCGTTTGAAAGAGATCTGACGAGACGATTTCAGGAGGAAGACTGGAAGGGTCGCTTGCTCAGAAAGTTCAATACAAAAACAAGGAGGCTGCAACTGTACTGAGGAAAGGTAGGAGACACAATTTAGCTGGTTTATTTTTCTATGTTCTATGAGCTCTGTAAAAGACGTCGCCTCCGAGATATAGAATGTGTATTATAGAAGAGAAACACACATTTCAGGACCGCTGTCTTGTATCATCATAGACATGTCCTGTGATTTCATTTCCTTAAGAAAATGAAATCACAGGAAATGTCTATAGAGGAGGAATGGACAATGTCTGACAGAAAAAGGCCTATAGCTGTCTGAATGTGCCCCCACCCACCACCACCACCCCTGATGTAAAGGGTAATATAATGGGCTGAAAATCACATCGCCTTTTTTAATGTGTTGGACATTTGGAGTGCTATGTCAGGAATTTGAAGGGGTGCACGGCCAAAAAAAAGTTTGGGAACCGCCGTTCTATGTCACAAAAAATGGAGCGGAGCGGTGGAGGAGAGATAGACAGAACACATCGGTTCAGCCTTGCTTACTTTCTGTGCTTGTATTGTAAATAGTACTTTCAGCCCTAACTCTATTTGTCTCTATTGTATTAATTTACAGAAAGAAGCGACAAGCAGGGCCAGGGAGGTGAAGTTGGTAGACGAGAGAGGGAAAGAGAGCATGCTTTGTCATGAGCAGCAGACCACGTTCTGTTTTGGTCTTTTGATTTTTGTTGTTCAGACATAGGCCTAGTTCATGAAATCTTAATAAATACATTATTTGAATCAATGGTCTTATGGTGCTATCTGTGTTGCACTATATGAAAAAGATTTGCCCCCTTGCAATTTTTAATTGCCCCCACAGTAACTTCATCCTGGCTCCGGGCCTGGGCCTAAGTCAGTTTTGATAGAGTCAAAATGAAAAAAAAAGGGCTACTGTTTTTTGAATCATGCAAAACAGCAAAAACAAACAACCAAAAAGGGACCCATTTTCTATCACTGAGTGAACTAGCACTGGCACAGGGCATACACATTAATAATAACTAGCACAGTGAACTACAGCTAACTGCCTCTGACTAGAATAGAATAGAATAGAATAGAATAGAATAGAATAGAATAGAATAGAATTTATTCATTTAACAGGTATTAAACAGTCTTATTGCTGTGGGGACAAAGGATCTCCTGAAACGCTCCGTTCTGCAATGAAGTGAGATAAGCCGACTGCTGCTGCTCCTCTGTCGCTCCAGGAGGCTGTGGAGAGAGTGCCTGCTATTGTCCATTATAGCTTTCAGTTTGTTCAATGTGCCCCTCTCTACCACAGTTCTTCGTGGGTCCAGTCTCCTGCTGCGCACTGAGCCAGCTTTTTTAACCAGCTTGTCCAGTTGCTTGGTGTTTTTGTCCATCAAGCTGCCTCACCAGCACACTGCAGTGTAGAAGATTGCACTGGCCACCACTTGTGATATAACATGGTCAGCATCTCCACACACACATCAAACGACCTCATGTGGAGAGCCTCAGTGTTAGAGTGCCAGTCCAGCTTCTCATCCAAGAGGATCCCCAGATTTTTGTAGGTGTGCACCACCTCAATGTCCTCTCCCTGTATGGAGACTGGTTGATGGGGTGACCTCTTCCTTCAGAAATCCCCCATCATCTCCTTGGTTTTGGCTGTGTTTCGGTGAAGACAACACTTACTGCACCACTCCCTAAAGACATCCACAAGGTCCGTGTACTCCTGCTCCTGATAGCTCCTGATACATATCCACAATAGCTGTATCATCAGAGTATTTTTGTATGTGCCAGTTGTACTCAAAGTCCGCTGTGTAGAATGTGGAAGGGAACGTTGCTAAAACAGTTCCCTGTGGAGCACCAGTGCTGCTCTTGACCATCCCGGAGACACAGCTTCCAAGTCTGACATACTGAGGCCACCCTGTCAGGTAGTCTGTTATCCAGGAGGTCAGGAGGCAATCTACCCCCATCCCCTCCAACCCGTACCTCAGTGTGGGGGACTGGATAGTATTAGAAGCACTTAAAAAGTCAAGGAAAAGGATCCTTACACAACACCCCGGCTCCTCCAAGTAGGTGTAGGCCCAGTGCAGCATGTAAAGAACTGCATCTTCCACTCCAATGTGCTCCTGATAGGCAAACTGCTTACTTACAGCTTACTCCACTGCATCAGTGACCTCTGACCTCAGGGAATGGACGACCACATCTTCAAATGTATGATGTTGAGGTGGACCGGGTGCTCCACTTTAAGCACCGGTACGAGACAAGATGTTTTACACTCCACTGGGACTTTGCCTGTTCAAAGACTCCTGTTGAAGATTCACGGAAGGGGCTCCACTAGCTGGGCTGCACAGTCTTCCAGGAGCCTTAGACACACTCCATCCAGGTCTTCCCTGTACGCAGTCTCCTGAGCTCCCGCCCTCACCTCGTCTGCTGTAAAGGACAGTGGTATTTGGCAGTGGATGGTAGATGGTGTAGCTGTAGCTGTGGCTGCAGTAGTGGTGGAGGGGCTACTTCCAGGTGACAGTGGAGTAGAAGCAGCAGCAGCAGGTGTCAATGTGGAAGGGGGGATGGATGCAGGGGTAGGGTGAACACTGCCCCCTCCCTCAAACCTGTTAAAGAACAGGTTGAAGTTGTTCGCTTCATCCACGTCACCATCCATAACCTGGCTATTCTTCTTTGAATAGCTTGTGATGTTCCTCATTCCCTTCCACACCTCTCTGATGCTGTTTTGCTGCAGCTTACTCTCCACCTTTCTTTTGTAGTCCACCTTTGCCTGTCTCAGTCTCCCCTTCAGCACATGCCGAACCTCCCTGAGCCTCTCCTTGTCCCACTTCTTGAACGCCAGCTTTTACTGGTTTAGGAGCTGCTTGATATTATTGTTAACCCAGGGTTTATCATTGGGGAAGCATCTTACAGTCTTCACTGGCTTCACAGTGTCCCTACAGAACTTTATATATTCTGTCAGAATGTCCACCCTCCTGTTCATGTCTCAGTCTGTGTTGTTGTCCTGTGGCTCCAGTAGCTCAGTCCAGTCTGTACATTCAAAACAGTCCCTGAGAGACTCACTGGTCACCGGGGACCACTTCCTGACTTAGAAGGTGGTAACAGACAACTTTAACTCATATGGTTTGTATATAGGCTGGAGAGAGACCAGATTATGATCTGATGTGCCAAGAGGTGGTAGAGCAGAGGCACTGTAGGTATCCTTGGCATTTCCATAAAACAAAATCCATATACTGAACAAACCCAGTCAGATGGGAGGAGAAAGTAGTGTTGTTAAAATACCTCGTTATTGCAACAAATGCACTAGGATGCTGGGTCTGGATCCTAGCAACAGTTTCATGGATGATGTCACACACCACTGCCATTGCCGTCCGTAGTGAAATGTAAACAATAATGGTGACAATCTGTGAAAACTCCCGTGGTACATAATACTGTCTAAGACTGACTGCCAACAGTTCAGCATCGTGACAGCAGATCTTGTCCTTCACAATGGCATGTCCAGGATCACAGTTTTTATTGCTCTCAAGCAGGATCAATCCCCCACCTCTCTTTTTCCCGCTCGCCATTGCATCCCTGTCCGCTCGCACAGTAGAAAAGCCAGGTGGGTTCATACAGGAGGCACATTGTCATTCAGCCACATCTCTGTGCACATGAGACTACACTCCCTGTAAAGTCGTTGGCTCCTCACCAGTGCCGGCAGCTCATCACACTTGTTGAAGAGCGGGATGACATTCCCCATAAGGACTGATGGCAGGAAAGGCTTGTATCTCCACCTCCTAGCCTTTAGCTTAGTTCCTGCTCTGCAGCCTCTGAACCGCTTCCTCAGCTCAGCTGGTATCAGATGCCTAACTCCGTCAGAGGTTCTTCTCAGAGCCGGAACATCGTCCCTCGTGTACACAACTTTACTTATCACATTGGAAAGATTAACAATAATTAAAAAAGGGAAAAAAAACACACTCAAACATGACTCAAAAACAGACTTGCCACTCTGACCAGCACATCTTTATAAAAAAAAGTGACATAAAAGTAAAAACTAAGTGACATATTTTATGATATTTCAAATTATATTCAGTGCCTAGCAATAACGGTACAGAACAACCGATAAACCAATCCAAAAGGTGAACGCAACAACTGCAAGTTTATATGTAACTCATTAAAGAAAGATTTGGATGGATTTTGAGCAGATTCTTTCCCATAAATATTGCATCAGAGACAAGTTGTATATATATATATTTAGACAGATAGATAGATAGATAGCTAGATATTTGATTTAGTTTAGTTTTAGAGTGGTTTTCCCAAATTTATTAATCACAGCACTACCATGTGTCCAAAAGGGTCATATTTCTTGAAAAACATTAGCACATAATTTCCAGTTACTGGGCAAAGTTTCATGTTTGTGGCTTATTTTAGCACATGGAAAATGATAAGAAGTGAGACCTATCACACTCAACACTCAAAGTCCCGCCATTTCATTCCCCTTTAACGGATGTTAATGAAAGTTTGTGATCACATACAAGAGATATTTCTGGATGTCTCCACTGATGTTAATTAGGATTTATCAAAGACTACAGGTGGGTGATACCCAGTGGCGGCTGCTGGTCTTTCAAACAGGGGAAGCTCACTTTAAATTTACATCATAAAATTTGTCATATTTTAGCGAGGCAGTAACTTATAAAAAGAACATTTAATTGAAGCCGTTTTTCAACCACACTCATGTCATAGAACCACAGCAAAGCACACCTCAAAGATTTTCAGATGGGTTTAAACACCTGAACGGCACTCTGTCAGAAGACTCCACTAGCAAAATCTGTGATGGGACTGAGCTGAGCTGTCAAGTGACGGTGTATATCTCAAAATAGCTGTCAATCAAAACGGGATTCGGCCTTTCGACTGATCCTCCAATCATCATGCGGAAGCTCAGTGTCCAGCCCAGCCGAGGCCCGCCCACAGCTCCATTCACCCCCAGAGACGCTGAGCGTCCGGGGGCGGGACAAAATCGTGGCATTTATCTAATGACCGTAGAGTTTCGAGGCAATGAAAAAAACTGTTCCATGCAGTCCCATTGAAGTGCATGGGCGCTCAGCTTCTACGGGCAAATGCACTGACCATAGACCGTATAAGTCAATGGCGCTACGGGAATGTATGAGAAGTTAACAACATGGAGTCAGTCAATTTGTGATAAGTAGCTGATTCTGAACGAACTCGTCTTCGAGATGAATGTGTTCTAATGCATTTGTAGTCAATGAAATGTGAACAAAACCGTACATATTTGACCATTTAATTTTTGACATTTTAGGGGAAGCTGAGCTTCCCTTGCAGTCTCCAAGAAATCGCCTCTGGTGATACCACAAAATATGGTCAGATTCCATACTAAGTAATAGAGGGCCAGAATCACCGATATCCATACCAACACCAACTTTTTATTATTAAAAGCGGTTTATGTACTTCCATGCAGGGGAGAGCCATGTGTCATGATGTATGAGGTGAATAATCAGGCTGCTAAAGTAAAAGTTAATGATGACCAGTTTTAAAATGTAATATTACCAATTCTAAAGATTCAATTTGACTGAAATATTAATTTCACTACTATAGACGCTTTTAGGGCTGACATCACAATAATGTCATTTTATAAGCTGGAGGCAAAACAGGATTCACCACCAAAGAGCTGTTAGCTACATAGGAGTCTTAAAATGTCATCTCCAGCCAGAATAGAAAGAGTCATGGCTCAAAACTTAAATTTTATTGCACATCGGCCACCACTGCCCGTCAACAAAAACAAAGACAACTATGGTTAAATGTGATAAGCCAAAAGGACTGGACGGTGGCAAATATCCTCCACATCATAATACCACCACTACCAGCCTGAACTGCTGATACAAGGCAGGATGGATCCATGCTTTCATGTTGTTTACACTAAATTCTGACCTTACCAACTGAATGTCGCAGCAGAAATCAGACCAGGATTTTTTTTTCTAATCTTCTTTTGTCTAATTTTGGTGAGCCCATGCGAATTGTAGCCTCAGTTTCCTGTTCATAGCTGACAGGAATGGCACCTGGTGTGGTCTTCTGCTGCTGTAGCCTATCTGCCTCAAGGTTCGATGTGTTGTTCATTCAGAGATGGTTTTCTGCATACCTTGGTTGTAACGAGTGGTTATTTGAGTTACTGTAGAGGGCCAGAATCGCCGATACCAACACCAACTTTTAAAAGTGGTTTATGTACTTCCATGTAGGGGAGAGCCATGTGTCATGATTTATGAGGTGAATAATCAGGCTGTTGGATTGTTATGGACCTGCTTTTCTATAGCCGACCACTCAAAACGCTTTTTACGAGTCACATTCACTTATTTACACACACATTCATACACTGGGGGCTGAGGCTACATACATGGTGCCACCTGCTACTCAGTTTTTAGCACACTCACACCCCAATGGAATCATCATCAGGAGCAACGTGGGGTTCAGTATCTAGCTCAAGGATACTTCAACATGCGGACTGGAGGACCTAGGGATCAAACCACTGATCTTCCGATTGGTGGACGACCCGCTCTACCTCTGAGCCACAACCGCCCCACTGTTACTGCATCTCTCTATCATTTTCAACCAGTCTGGCAATTCACCTCTGATCTCTTGCAACAACAAGGCATTTCCACCCAGAGAACTGCTGCTCACTGGATATTTTCTCTTTTTCGGACCATCCTCTGTAAACCCTAGAGATGGTTGTGCATGAAAATCTCAGTAGATCAGCAGTTTCTGAAATACTCAGAGCAGCCTGTCTGGTACCAACAACCATGCCACGTTCAAAAGCACCTAAATCACCTTTCCTCTCCATTTTGATGGTCACTTTGAACTTCAGCAGGTTGTCTTGACCATGTCTACATGCCTAAATGCATTGAGTTGCTGCCACACGACTTTATTGGCTATTTGCCTTAACAAGAAGTTGAACAGGTGTACTTAATAAAGTGGCTAGTGAGTGTATGTTCTGTGAATAAAATTATTATCTATTTGCTGGTAAACAGGATTTCTAGAAGACAAAAGTATGTTGGACCAGACTTTGTCCCAGTCAAAGACTGGGTCCAAGTCAAGAATGTCAGTTCACATGTTCTGCAGTGCCAGGGGTCTATATGCCCACTGTAACATAAATCGATAAAATTTGGAAACCAGGAAACCAAGAACAATCATACATATGAATTAAAACAAAAATGAAATCATATAAAACAACATTCAACAACAACAATAAATGGGCTCTAAAAGTAGAAATACAGGGTGAGAAACATGCTAAGGTGTAGATGTATGGTTAAAAACATTTACACTCAATTGAAACAAGATCCGAAATAAGGCACGTAAACGGCCATAAGGGTGGCAGAGTCTCTAAGTCTTTTGTAGATTATTCCATGTATAAGGTGCACTCTAAGAGAATGACATTCTTCCTAGTTCAGTTCTGATTAAAGAAGTGTGACACAACAACCTATTCTCTGAACGAGTACCATTGACTATGTGAGGACAGAGTCAAGAGTGATGAAATATAGGGTGGAAGCATCTGTATCAAAGCTTTAAAAATGAACAAATACCAATACTGTTACCGCCTCACAGCCAAATGTGGCCAGCCAACCTTTCAGTAAAGGTGGCAGTGGTGGGTGTTGTAAGGATCACCTGTAATAAACCTTAGGGCTGAGAGGTAGACAAAGTCCAGTGATTTCAATGTAGAGGCAGCAGCTTTTCCGTATATAACATCCCCATAATCCAAAACAGACAAAAATACAGATTCTACAATTCCTTTCCTGTGTACAAAAGGAAAACAGCTCTTATTTCTGTACAGAAAGCCTAGTATTGTCTTCCATTTGGCAGTCCAGTCAAAATTTCATATGGTGCTTAAAATTAAGATTGTCATCCAGCCAGATACCAAGGTATTTGTATTGTTTAACTTTCTCTATTAATGAGCCATTTCCAGAATGAATATTGAAAAACTCAGTATGAGTTGCCTTAGTGAACAGCATCCATTTAATTTTGTCTGAGTTAAGCACCAGCTTGTGGTTATGTAGTTGCAGTTGAAGAGAATCAAAGGACGATTGTAGATGTTCAATGGCTGATTTTAGCAGATGTTGCGGAGCAATATAAAACTGTGTCATCCACATACCGATGAAATTTACATGATTCAGAGGCAGGGCAATATCATTTATGTAAATTGAAAACAATATTGGCCCTAACACTGAGCCCTGTGGGACACCTTTAGTAATTTTTAAACATTTTGAATGAATGTCACCCATCTTTATGCATTGCAGTCTATTGGAGAGGTAGTTTTCAAACCACAGGCAGCTGACAGAATCAGAACTGGTACAGGACAATTTCTTTAAAAGGAACAAATGGTCAACTGTGTCGAATGCCTTAGACAAGTCTTTAAACAGAGCAGCACAAGCACAAGCAAGACATTTTGTTATCCAAGGCTAGTGTAATGTCATTTAGAACCAAGGAGGTTGCAGACTGGCCTAAAACCAGACTGGTAGGGAGTGAGTACAGAAAAGAAAGAGAGATGAGACTCTCTGCACTGGTTGATTTTGTGTTATCAATTGTGAGAAGAACATTTGTAACTTCCTGAAGACTGAAAGAGGACAAACTGAAGTTTGGTGTGGAGGCATTTCTCAGGTTATCCTGATTTTCGGGGGTATGATTAAGCTGACTTATAGTGGTTTCAAAAAGGTGTCCAGATCCAACAAAATGACTGTTAAAGGCAGAGCAGATGTATTATTTTTCGAAAATGATTTGACAACCTTCCAAAATTTCAAAGCGAGTAAATAGTAGTCTGACATAGCCTTTTTTAATGCAACAGTACAGCGGTTCCTACGTTTTTTTAACACAAGCCAATGGGAGGGGTTTTTAGACCGCCTTGCTTGAGCCCAAGCTTTATTTCTAGAATAAAAAAGATAAATGGACCTGCTTTTGTATAGCGCCTTTCTAGTCGTCTGACCACTTAAAGCTCTTTTTAAACTACGAGTCACATTCACACACACATTCATACACTAGTGGCCGAGGCTACCGTACAAGGTGCCACCTGCTACTCAGTTTTTAAACACACTCACACACTGATGGAAGCATCATCGGGAGCAATTTGGGGTTCAGTATCTTGCTCAAGGATACTTCGACATGCGGACTGGAGGAGCCGGGTACTGGAGGAGCCGGGGATCGAACCACTGATCTTCCAATTGGTGGATGACCCGCTCTACCTCTGAGCCACAGCCGCCCCGGATCAGCTAAGTCTGCAGTAAACCATGGATTTGACCTAGCTTTTACCCTGTATCTCTAGAAAGGAGTATGTTTATCGACAACCGAATTAAAAACACTGGTAAAATGATTCAAAGCAAGATCTACATCAGGGATTTTGGTAACATTGAATATGGTGCTATAATAAAAAGTCATGTGGAAAAGCCTGATTATTGAGTTTTTTGAGATTCCGTCTTGATATTGTATGGGAGGATGACTTCTTAATGCTCACATCTCTGATGCAGGCAATAAGACAATGGTCACTTATGCCATGTCAAATACACAACTTTTTTGATACTATAGACACCTACAACTATGAGGGTATTATTGAGACCAAGATAAACTTTCAGGGCAATAAAATCAAATAACTTAGGCAGTGAGACATTCTTTAAAACTGCAACTGGAAATCTGAATTCAACATAGACAGCCACACCACCTCCTCTACCCACCCCATCAATTCTAAAGAAGTTATAATCATTAATTGCTACCACTGCATCACTAATACTTTTCTTTAACTACGATTCAGTAAAAATAAGGATATCAGGCTCAGTCTGAGATATTAAAACACCAATGTGATCCATTTTATGTTTTTGTAATATGTTTTTTATATTTAAATGCATCAAACCCAGGCCTCTCCTTGACTTAAAATAGTGAGAGTCTAATGAGTCCTGGTCGGAGAGAGAAATATTTGAGGCAGGGGTATTATGCCAGCCGTGGACACAAGTGCTATTGGAATTAAACTGTTTTGGTCTCTGTAGATATTCAGACCATTATATTCAGAGAGAAGTTTGTTAGATCTGTTTACTTGAGCTGTAGGGGGAGCTAGTGGTACAGACAGGAGGTGAGGAGGTCACAGGGGACAGTAAAGTGAGGCGGTTGTGATGGCATGGAAAATGTTTGCTGTCAGTGCGCGGGTGCCGTGGAAGCTGGGATGAATACCATCAAGGCTAAAAAAGGGAGCTCGTCCCCAAAATAGATTAAAATTGTCAATAAAAGACAAGTTGTGTGACAGCAACCATGTGTGCAAGGAGAGCAACCTTGTGAAACGTCTGATGCCACGCCCCAGCGAGGGGAGAGGGCCTGAGATGAACACGGATTTTCCGCAGTTTTTGAGCTTGTTAAAAAGACTGACAAAATCCTCTTTTAAAACTTCATACTGCTGCTTGGTGGTGTTGATTGTGCCAACATGAACTATAACATTATGGACGTAAGGATGTTTGTCGAGCAGCGACGGGATCCGCTGGATGACATCAGCAACTGTGGCACCAGGTATGCAATGGGTCGCCGCAGCTTTGGATTTAATATTTCTTACAATGGAGGCTCCAATGACCAGAGATGTAGGAGTGAGTAATGGAGGTTTGCTGTCAGCAGTTGAGGACACAGCAAGGGGAGCTATGTATCTGCCAGGTGGTTTTGGGGGAATGGCAGCCAGTTTGGGTCGGTGGCCAGAGGAATTGATCAAACAGCCTGACAGAGCACTCGAAGCATGGGACACTGGTGCACATCGGGGTAGCGGCAGCAAGGACGAGCTGCAATGGTGTTCTGACAGCAGGGAGAAGTCCTGTTCGTCCAGGATATTGAACCGGTTTGTGAGCTGAACTTCACTAGGAGGAGGAGGACGCGGGGGAGATTTTATTCCCCTGCTATTCCTATGTACAATGGACCAAGGCTCCTGGTTGAGAGTGGAGCTGTGAATTTTTGGATTTAGTGTGAATGCAGCTTTAGCCATTATCCTCGGTTTGGCTCCTTGTTGCAGCCAGGCATCCTCAGGGCAAGATTGTTCAGCCAGGATAGTGGAGTCCAGCTGTAAGGAAAATGCTCAACTTCAGCAAATACTGAAATGAAGAGACTCAGAGAACCACGGAGAAAAGTTACAGCAACGGGAATAATTTATTTGCAGGACGTTAACATACAGCAGTATGCTAGCCTACACATCGAATTGACTGAAACAGCACCCCGAAAAATCATTCTTCCAGTTCTTATATCCTCGGCCTTCGCTCACACATATACACATGTGTATATGTGTGTGTGTGTGTGTGTGTATGTGTGTCATATTTTCTCCTGGTTTCCTGCTCATTCCTAGAACTGCGGCTCCAGGCGTCACTACCTTTGTCTTCCTTTTCCTTTGTATTTCTGGCCAAAACAGCCGTTTCTATTGCCCATCCGTCCCAACGGTCAAGTCACCCTACCTCAGAATGTTCCACCTCATTTAACCTCCCAAGGCTTATGTAGCAATTGCTAAGGTGAAAACATATTCAAACTGCTCAGAAGTGAAAGGCTGGGAGGACTGAATTATTCTGCGGGACAGAATGTAATTGAGAACCAGAGTCAGGTTGCGTTTCAACGTGTATTATATACAGTGGACACAGAAGTTAATTTACAGAATATATACAAAATGTACAATTGGCCACAAGCTTTAAATAGCTAATTCACAGACTATGTCTAGATCAGTGCACCTTCTAACATACAACCAAGAGAAAGGTTACCTCCCCAAAAACAATACTTCAATGAATCCACATGCATTTGTCAACCCCACGGAATGGTAACCACATTCAATGTTCAACACCAACACAATGCGGCTGGTTGCTACCCCAGTCCCAAATGTCCAACCTTACTTCCCAAGCAGAGTGAGAGTCTATGTGAGATGAATTGGGTATGAAATTATGAATTGTCCGGGCAAGGGGGAGAGGAAGGGATTGGGCTGGTGAGGTAGTATGTGAGGATGTGTGTGTGTGGGATGACCGGGGAAAGAGCACACGGTGCTGTCGCTGGCGTTCCACCACACGGGCAGACACGTTCCCTCTCTGGTTCTTCTTGTTGCTAGCTCGCCATCAATACCCCAGGAAAACCTGGCCTGAACAAACACAAGGCCAGCTTTAATAAATCAGCCTATATAAATCACAGCTGTGTCACTCAGAAATGTCAAAAACTCACAATACATGAAGTATCAAAAAAACTCAAAATACATCAAGTATCAAAAAGCTAAAAATACATTAAGTGAATTTCCCATTAAATTCACTTAATATGGCTAATAGTGCGCTATTAAAGATAGCAGCACTTCACAAGTTAAGAACACATTACAATACACATTTTAAATACACCCTTTAAATACACAATTCACCCATACAGATTGATACATCGCATCAGAGACACGCTGTACCACCAGAACAAAAGTTACCTAGCCTAGCACTTAGCATGTAGCAGCAGAGCATGCAGCACGCGGCACAACACTCACCAATTCCGCTGTTCATTCTCAAGCACACAGTCACTCAACCCGGCGGCGGCGGCCGTGGACACATCTACGAGCAGGTAACAAAGAACAATGTATTCCGGGTATCCCGTTACAATAATGTTTAACAAAAGAATCGATAGTTACCGAGCTCTGTCTGTCGCTGCACGCCACACACACGCGGCTGCACACACGCTGTCTCTCTCTCGCACAGCCTGACTCTACCTGCTGCTGCTGCTACTGCCGTATACAGCCGTAGGGCTGCTCTGATTGGCCCGCGCAATCTTGCGAGAGCCCCAAGCGGATGACGTCACCGCGCAGGCATTTGTACCCTGGGTTACATCCTCCCCCCCAAACCCATGTATGCCCCTATACATGTGAAACGGTTACATTACATGAGTCTCAGGAGCAGGAGAGGAACTCAAGGCATCAGTATAAGCAGACAAAAGGCTTTGGAAAAGAGTCTGCGCCACAGAAATCAAGGGATTACCTAACCGAGCATACTGTAATCTATGTGGGGGTTCTCTAGATCTCTGAGAGCGTCTAAGTGAAGTGGCAACTTCAGCTGGGTCAGTCTCAAGGTTAGCAGCAGCCTCGGCAGGCTCTTCAGCTCCCTCAACCAGAGAGTTTCCTTCAGGTAAGCTGCCATCAACTTGACTTTCCTCTACAGGTCCAGGCAAGGTACGCAACAGTTCATCAGTATCCACATTTTCTTCCACAGGTCCAGGTAAGGTATGCAACAGTTCATCAGTATCCACATTTTCTTCCACAGGTCCAGGTAAGCCGTCCAGTATTTTCTCAGGTGAGTCAGGGAAATCCATTTCCTCCGCAAAGACAGTAGGGGATCCAGCTGGGGGGAAAAGTTGAGAGGTCTGTTGCTGGGTAACAGATGACAACGTTCCAGATTTGCTGCCCGCGTCCACACTGAATCCCAGCAGGGGAGATGAACCTTGCGGAGTCCAACCAGAATTATTCTCTTCCTCTTGCTCATCGCCAATGGAACTGGACTCACTGAGAATTTGCTGACGGGTTCGGGGCCTACGGGCAGGATTGGATGGAGGACCCTTGTCCGTGACTGACAGAGGCAGGAACCCACAGGGAAGCAGGAGATCCCGGTGTAAGGTGCGTTTGGGACCATCGCGGGTTTCAGGCTTCACCGTATAAACAGGGAGATCACCTGCCCGTTTGATGACGACATAAACATCGGATTCCCACTTGTCCATGAGCTTTTGTTTCCCACGGATCCGAACATTCCTGACGAGCACTCTGTCACCCACTTCCAAGACAGATGTTGTTATCTTCTGATCAAACCGGATTTTGTTCCTTTCTGCCGTTTTCAAAGCATGTTGAGATGCTAGGTTGTAGCTCTCCTCCAATCGAGCCTTCAGGTTCTTGACGTATTCAGAATGGGATTGGTGATGCTTGCTTCCAACAGGCAAGCCAAAAGCTAAATCCACAGGCAATCGGGGTGTTCGTCCGAACATGAGCTCGTAAGGAGTGAACCCGGTGACCTCATTCCGAGTGCAGTTATAAGCGTGTACCAAGGGTTTTACATACTCCCTCCACTTCAGCTTTTGCTTGGTTTCCAGGGTTCCCAGCATATTGAGTAGCGTCCGGTTGAACCGCTCGACGGGGTTTCCCCTTGGATGGTAGGGAGTGGTCCTGATTTTCTGAATCCCAATGACTTCACAGAGCTCTTTGATTAGCTTGGACTCAAAGTCAGGGCCTTGATCTGTATGTAGCCGTTCAGGTACACCATAGCAGACGATGAAGTTGTCCCACAAACATCTTGCTACCGTTTTGGCTTTCTGGTTAGCAGTGGGGATAGCAACAGCAAACTTTGTAAAATGATCAGTCAAGACCAGGATATCTTTGGTGTTGCTGGTGTCGGGTTCAAGGCTCAGATAATCCATACATATCAGTTCAAGGGGTCGTGTAGCTTTAATATTTACAAGGGGAGCAGCTCGGTCTGGAAGGGCCTTCCGACGGACACAGCGTTCACAGGTTTTGACTTTGTGTTCCACTTCAGCTGCCATCCGGGGCCAGTAGAAGCGAGTTCGAACAAGATCAAGAGTCCTTTCAATACCCAGGTGGCCCATGTCATTGTGCAGACTCTGTAGGACCATGGGTCTCATTTCTGAAGGCAAGACCAGTTGGTAAGTGACCTGTTCGCCATCCTGTCTTCGTCTGTACAATATGTCATCTCTCAGCTCCAATCTGTTCCATTCCCTCAACAAAAGTGGTAAGTCAGGCAACTCCCTCCTTGCTGTGGGTGGGATCTTTTCTCCACATTCCAGCTGGAAAATTACCTCCCGAATGGTTGCATCTTCTCTCTGCTTTTCCTTGAGATCAAGTTGGGACCATGTAGGAATGATCGACAAGCCTTGGTGACCCTCAGTGTCATAACAGTCAGGAATTGCATCAGCAGAGGCGGCAAGGGACTCCACCAGTGTGATGGCCACAGGGTCAGAACCAGAGTGGAGCGGGGTTCTGACCATATGACTGGTGCAGATGGCATCAACAACCTCTGCAGGGATTTCAGCAGTGCTGGTCAGATCAGACAGATGCTGCTGAGCGAAACGATCAATGCGATCCTGTTCCTTTTGAGAGTGAGCATCGTTTGCATGAGGTGGATGGGGTCTTCTGGAAAGTGCATCAGCATCAACGTTATGTTTACCAGCCCGGTACTGCAGTTTAAAGGTGTAGTTCGACAATGCAGCCAACCAACGGTAACTTGTTGCATCCAACCTGGCAGAGGTAAGGATGTAAGTGAGGGGATTACTGTCCGTCACCACCGTAAAATCACTCCCATACAAGTAGTCATGGAACTTCTCTGTCACACTCCATTTAAGGGCAAGGAATTCCAATTTATGGGCTGGATAACGGGATTCACTGTGTGACAGGCCACGACTGGCAAAAGCGATGGCTCTCAGTTTCCCGTCTTGCTCCTGATAGAGGGCAGCTCCCAGCCCAGTGGTGCTGGCATCTGTGTGCAAAATATAGGGCCTCTGTGGATCAGCAAACCCAAGGACTGGGGCAGTTGTCAGTTTCTCAATGAGAGACTGAAAAGCGTCTTGACACTGAGGAGTCCATCGACCTCCAAAAGGCTGTTTTGGATCATGATACTGGGTTTTGGACACTTGGTCGTTGCGGGTCTTCCGTAATGGGGGATACCCCCGGGTGAGTTCGTTGAGGGGCTTAACTAGGTCGGCATAACGTCTGATGAATCGACGATAATAGCCGGAGAAGCCCAGGAAGGACCTCAAGTCTTTCAGATTTCTGGGAATTGGCCAGGATTTTAAAGCTTCGACCTTTTCTGGATCAGTTTCCACCCCATTTTCTGACACCACATGTCCCAAATAGCGTACTGACGTCTGGAAGAATTTGCATTTCTCAGGCGACAGCTTCAGCCCATACTCCTTCAGACGAGTAAGTACATTCATTAGTCGGGTCTCATGCTCCTCCAAGGTGCGGGAGAAAACAATCAAGTCATCCAAAAAGACAAGAACTTCTTTGAGATGCAATCCTCCCATGCATTTCTCCATTAGTCTCTGGAAAGTGCTAGGGGCATTCGTTATACCCTGGGGTATACGATTAAACTCCCAGAATCCCAACGGCGTGACAAAAGCTGTCTTAGGCTTGTCAGCTTCCTGCATCTCAATCTGGTAGTATCCAGACTTCAAGTCAAGCACAGTGAACCACTTGGATCCTGTCAATGCAGAGAAAGTTTCCTCCAGATTGGGCAAAGCATAAGCATCTTTGACTGTTTGCAAGTTCAGCTTCCTGTAGTCTATACATAGACGGATGTCGTTGTTCCGTTTCCTCACAACAACAATGGGCGAAGAAAATGGAGAAGACGACTCCCTTATTACCCCAGCTGCAAGCAGCTCGCGAAGATGCCTCCGTACTGCTTCCACATCCTGCGGGTGAATGGGTCTCGCACGTTGCTTAAAGGGAGTTTCATCAGATAACTTTATACAATGCTTCACTTTGTCTGTGCACCCAAAATCCAAGTCATGCTGAGAAAAAACTTCGGATACAGCACGAAGCTTTGCAGTAACACACTCCTTCCACTCAGGAGACAGGGGCGAGTCCCCAAAGTTAAAGGTCGGCTCTGACACCTGCTGGACTTCACTTGCTGGCTTCACATGGTGCTGCAAGAGGACGCTATGAAACCCTTCCAACTCTGCCAGAACACACCGAGGTGGAATGGAAATGTCATGCCCTGAGGTATTCATCACTACCACAGGGACTTTATGGGATGCACAAGCTGGAAGTGTAATCAAGCAACTCTTAATGCAAAGACCCCCAGGTAAGGAACTCTGTGTGGGGTGCTCTACAATGGCCTCCCAACCAGCAGCATAAGACGGGACTTGAGCTGAGCCCTCCAAGATCATGCTGTGGCCTGCAGGAATGAGTGTGGGTGACCTGCCGAGCATCCTCACCACCCCAACATATCCATCCTGACTCTGAAGGTGGCGTAGCTTAAGGGTTTTGAGCACGGCTCTGTATCCGTATGCCTGGGGCTGATGATTCACGACTTCGCTGCCAAGGTGTTGTTCATACAGCACATCAAGAGTATTGGTTCCTATAAGAACAGGTGACAGGGTTGCTGGGTGTACATCTAGCATGACAAGTGCAAGGGTAGGTACCTCAGTGACGACTCCCAAAAAATCTTTGGGAAAGGTGATGGTCACTTCGACATAGCCCAGATATGGAACAGACTGCCCTGCTGCACCCTCAACTTCCAGAAGATTATCAAGAGGTTGGATGGGATGATCAACAAGATTCTTGTTGTAAAACGATACTGGAACTGTTGTGACCTGGGATCCGGTATCCAAGAGGCAACTACAGTCAATGCCGGCTATACTGACTGCAGCCGTACACCTGGAACCAACAAGTCCTTTGGGTAACCTAGCAGAGGGCTCCCCCGCCTGCGGGGGTTTTAGTGGAAGCTGTTGATCACACCTAGTAGAAGTAGGACATTCTGTGTCAGTGCCAGTCCCTGTTCGCCCTGTAACAGGAACTGATTCTAGTTTAAATGGGGTCTGGGCGTAGACGGGGTCCTCTTCTGCCCAGTTGGGTTCTTGGCATTGAACTTTCTCCTCTTTTCAGCAACTAATGCAGGGTTGGGCTCATTGTCGCACTGAGGTTTTATATGACCATCTTCGCCACACCGGAAACAATAACCAGGTTTTGGCTGCGATGGTTTCTTCTCCACGGATGATCGGTCGAACGCTGACCGGGAAGGCTTGGAATGAGCCAAAGAATTGGAAGACTTAGCGGTTAAAGAAGCCAACTGGTGCTGGATCTCTGCCATTTGCTTAGTAAGCTGCTGCGTAAGAGTGGTTAATGCAGCACAAAGCCCTTGTTCTTCGTTGCCAGAGGCAACTTGTGAATGAGCTGAAACTCTCTGCTTTGCCCCAAGATGCTGTTTCATGCACAGAGTTTTCGCTGCCTCACGATCCTCTTCTGTACGCAGGAGAAGGAGCAACTCAGCAAAGGATGGGGGGTCAGCTTTTCTCTGTTTCAGCTGAAGATCAGAAATTAGGGAATTATCCCAACAGCCCCTGCAGAACTGATTCAGCAGATGTCTGTTCATTTCGGCCCCAGCGACACCCCCCCGCTTCACAGCAAGATTTAAAGCCACCTGGAGACGTTGAAGGAAAGCTGAGGGCTTCTCGCCTGCATCCTGGAAAGTATCCATAAACTTAGCATAGAGTTCATCCCCGTCCTGAACAGTACCAAAGGCGGAGTCAAGTTGTTGCAAGTAAACATCAGGCAGAGTGTCAGAGCTCAAATGCTTTACCATATCAGCAGCAGGTGGAGGGAGACTGTCCAGGATCTTCCGGGACTGTTGGAGATCTGAAACGGCAGGGTCTTTCATAATCAGGTCAACATTTGATCGCCAAGTGTCATAATCAGATTCATGTGGAGGTCGAGGAGTTTTTCCAGAAAATACTCTGAGTCTCTGAGAGGAAAGCAGGTGTGTAGGGGCTTCCTCACTCTTCACAATATGTTCAACCACATACCTCTGCACTTCAGGAGGATTAAGGTCGCAGACTGGATTAGTTCGTTTAGCTCTCGCTGTTGCTTCACTAGCTCTAGAGGGATTCCCCACATTTTCCGGAGGCTCCTTGGAGGATGGCGGGGATGACGTTCCCCCGGCATGAGCTTCTTCCACACCTCCTTCTTCCGTAGCTGACTGCATATCAGCAACAACGTCACCCATCTGAGACATCATATTTTTAAGGACCTCAGCGAAGTTTGTGCCACTCACCTTTGCTAATTTCTTTAGCTCGGTAAGATACATTTGAGTTTTTTCATGCCCAATATTCTTAGCATAAAGACTTGCTAGCGAAACAACCTGGTATGTATGTGTTGGATTTTCAAGAGTATGCGTGTACGGTAACAAAGGGGCTAAGGCTGTAAGAGCAGTGCCATATGTATACTCAATAATCAAGTCCTGGTCAAATTCTGATGAGGGTTCATTTACTACTACAAGTCTGTTAATAGAACCGTATTGCTTGAGAAAATCAATTACTTTATCATCTCGTTCTGTTTCTGTTACACCCTTGATCAACACTGCATTTGGAATTTTAATTCCCAGTTTCTCAAAAACCTCCATGGTTTCATTAAATTCTGCACAACAGACAAAACCTCCCTCCTGGCTAGCTCGCCAAATTTATGTAGCAATTGCTAAGGTGAAAACGTATTCAAACTGCTCAGAAGTGAAAGGCTGGAAGGACTGAATTATTCTGCGGGACAGAATGTAATTGAGAACCAGAGTCAGGTTGCGTTTCAACGTGTATTATATACAGTGGACACAGAAGTTAATTTACAGAATATATACAAAATGTACAATTGGCCACAAGCTTTAAATAGCTAATTCACAGACTATGTCTAGATCAGTGCACCTTCTAACATACAACCAAGAGAAAGGTTACTGCCCCAAAAACAATACTTCAATGAATCCACATGCATTTGTCAACCCCACGGAATGGTAACCACATTCAATGTTCAACACCAACACAATGCGGCTGGTTGCTACCCCAGTCCCAAATGTCCAACCTTACTTCCCAAGCAGAGTGAGAGTCTATGTGAGATGAATTGGGTATGAAATTATGAATTGTCCGGGCAAGGGGGAGAGGAAGGGATTGGGCTGGTGAGGTAGTATGTGAGGATGTGTGTGTGTGGGATGACCGGGGAAAGAGCACACGGTGCTGTCGCTGGCGTTCCACCACACGGGCAGACACGTTCCCTCTCTGGTTCTTCTCCTGGCTAGCTCGCCAAATTTATGTAGCAATTGCTAAGGTGAAAACATATTCAAACTGCTCAGAAGTGAAAGGCTGGGAGGACTGAATTATTCTGCGGGACAGAATGTAATTGAGAACCAGAGTCAGGTTGCGTTTCAACGTGTATTATATACAGTGGACACAGAAGTTAATTTACAGAATATATACAAAATGTACAATTGGCCACAAGCTTTAAATAGCTAATTCACAGACTATGTCTAGATCAGTGCACCTTCTAACATACAACCAAGAGAAAGGTTACTTCCCCAAAAACAATACTTCAATGAATCCACATGCATTTGTCAACCCCACGGAATGGTAACCACATTCAATGTTCAACACCAACACAATGCGGCTGGTTGCTACCCCAGTCCCAAATGTCCAACCTTACTTCCCAAGCAGAGTGAGAGTCTATGTGAGATGAATTGGGTATGAAATTATGAATTGTCCGGGCAAGGGGGAGAGGAAGGGATTGGGCTGGTGAGGTAGTATGTGAGGATGTGTGTGTGTGGGATGACCGGGGAAAGAGCACACGGTGCTGTCGCTGGCGTTCCACCACACGGGCAGACACGTTCCCTCTCTGGTTCTTCTTGTTGCTAGCTCACCATCAATACCCCAGGAAAACCTGGCCTGAACAAACACAAGGCCAGCTTTAATAAATCAGCCTATATAAATCACAGCTGTGTCACTCAGAAATGTCAAAAACTCACAATACATGAAGTATCAAAAAAACTCAAAATACATCAAGTATCAAAAAGCTCAAAATACATTAAGTGAATTTCCCATTAAATTCACTTAATATGGCTAATAGTGCGCTATTAAAGATAGCAGCACTTCACAAGTTAAGAACACATTACAATACACATTTTAAATACACCCTTTAAATACACAATTCACCCATACAGATTGATACATCGCATCAGAGACACGCTGTACCACCAGAACAAAAGTTACCTAGCCTAGCACTTAGCATGTAGCAGCAGAGCATGCAGCACGCGGCACAACACTCACCAATTCCGCTGTTCATTCTCAAACACACAGTCACTCAACCCGGCGGCGGCGGCCGTGGACACATCTACGAGCAGGTAACAAAGAACAATGTATTCCGGGTATCCCGTTACAATAATGTTTAACAAAAGAATCGATAGTTACCGAGCTCTGTCTGTCGCTGCACGCCACACACACGCCGCTGCACACACGCTGTCTCTCTCTCGCACAGCCTGACTCTACCTGCTGCTGCTGCTACTGCCGTATACAGCCGTAGGGCTGCTCTGATTGGCCCGCGCAATCTCGCGAGAGCCCCAAGCGGATGACGTCACCGCGCAGGCATTTGTACCCTGGGTTACACTTAACTTACACACGAACCACTTAGTTTATCAAAACACCTGTTTCCTGCTTATGGGTCCTTTTTTACTGCCAAATCTGATATTTGTCTAGCTGCTGCCTAAGCCTTGTGTAACTGACCTTATTTGGACCTTAAGTGCAAAATGATGATACCTTATCTGCTTCTACATAGTCCCTCCTCTTTATGATTTTATCATAAATTGCTCGCAGAGATAATGTCTGGTAAATGAACGCCTATGCTTGTGTGAATATAACTAGAATATATGGCACTGTAACTACAACCAGTGTTCCTACTAACATGAATATATGGTCGTATGTTAACAACCGGATAAACAGCTGTATCATGGTGATAACAGAGACCTGGCTGCATGAAAACATCCCGGACCTAGCCGTGGAGCTAGCAGGACGTACGATCTTCCGGGCAGATCGCACATCGGACTCCGGTAAGAGGAGGCGAGGCGGTGTGTGCGTCTATATTAACAACAGTTGGTGCACGGACACTGCCGTCATTGAGAGACACTGCTGTCCAGACCTGGAGTTTCTAATGTTGAAGTGCAGACCTTTTTATTTGCCCAGGGAAATAACCCAAGTGTTTGTAACTGCCGTGTATATCCACCCGCGAGCTAATGCTAATGTAGCTATGAGCAGGCTGCATGATAGCATCACCAGGCAACAAAACAAACACCCAGAGGGCTTCTTCATCGTGGCTGGAGACTTTAATCACACCAACTTAAAGGCTGTGCTCCCCAGATTTTACAAGAATGTTGACATTCAAACAAGGAAGGGCAGAACACTAGACCAGGTCTACACCACTCCCCCCGCCTCGGACACTCAGACCATCTTTCCCTGTTCCTGACACCAGCTTACAAGCCCCTCATCTGCAGGTCTAAGCCACAGTACAAGTCAGTGCAGTGCTGGACTGAGGAGGCCACACTATCCTTGCAGGGCTGTTTTGAGGACACCATATGGGAGCTCTTTGAAGACCCAGACATTGAACTCCACACCTCCTCTGTACTATCATACATCAGTTTCTGCATGGATAATGTAACATCAAGGAAACAGGTGAAAACATTTCAGAAACCAAAAACCCTGGTTTAATGCCATTATCAGAGCACTACTCCAGGCCAGGGATTCAGCACTGAGGTCAAGGGACAGGGAAGCCTACAGGAAGGCTAGAGCGGACCTGAACAGAGGCATCAAGGCTGCTAAAACAAAGTACAGAGAGCAGATAGAGGCCAACTTCAGGGAGAACAACCCCCGCTCCATGTGGAAAAGCATACAGAATATAACTGACTACAAACAATGCCACAACACCCTCCCCTCCACCGACACTTCTCTCCCAGACCAGCTTAACACCTTTTTCTCCCGCTTTGAAGAGGACAACAGACAGGCAGAGGACACACAGCTGACATCATCAGAGCACGACCAGCCCCCCACCATCCAACAGCATCAGGTACTGCGAGTCCTGCGTGGCATTGACACCAGGAAAGCACCAGGACCGGATGGAGTACCAGGGAGAGTGCTGAAATCATGTGCTCACCAGCTTGCTGCAGTATTCACTAAAATCTTCAATCATTCACTGCAGCAAGCCACAGTCCCCACCTGCCTGAAAACTGCCACCATAATCACTGTGCCCAAATCCTCTGCCATCACAGGGTTGAATGATTACCGGCCTGTGGCCCTGACACCGGTGATCATGAAATGTATGGAGAGACTGGTGTTACAGCATGTCAAGGCCCACATCCCACCTGGCTTTGATCAACATCAGTTCGCCTACAGGTCCAACAGATCCACAGACGACGCCATCTCCATCGCCCTCCACACCGCTCTCAGCCACATTGAAAGCCCCAACACATATATCAGGATGCTGTTTGTTGACTTCAGCTCGGCATTTAACTCCATCAGCCCCAGCAGACTCATCAACAAACTGCAGACACTACAACTTGGAACCTCCCTCTGTCTGTGGATCAAGGACTTCCTGACTAACAGACCCCAACATGTCAGAATGGGTACTTCCACATCCTCCACCATCGTCCTCAATACTGGTGTTCCTCAGGGCTGTGTGCTGAGTCCAGTCTTGTACACACTGTACACTTATGACTGTGTCGCTACTCATGGCTCCAACACCCTCATCAAATTTGCGGATGATACAACCGTTGTGGGGCTCATCAACAACGGTTATGGACACCACACAGGGAGGAGGTCCAAGCACTGGTGGCCTGGTGCAGTGACAACCACCTCAACCTCAACACCAAGAAGACAAAAGAAGTCATTATTTACTTCCGGAAGTTGAAGACCACACTGCACTCAGGCCTGAGCATCAATGGGGAGGAAGTGGAACGGGTCACCATCTTTAAGTTTCTTGGCCTGCACATCTCGGAGGACCTGGGCTGGACTGTGAACACCACCCACATCATCAAAAAGGCCCAGCAGCGTCTCTTCTTTCTGAGAACACCGAGGAGGAACAAACTCCCTCCACTTCTGCTGAGAAACTTCTACCACTGCACAATAGAGAGTGTCCTCACCTATGGCTGTACGGTGTGGTAAGCCAGCTGCACTGCATCTGAAAAGAAACAACTGCAGCGGGTCATCAAGACGGCTGAGTGGATCATCGGCTCCCCACTTCCATGCCTAGAGGAGATCTATTCCAGCCGTCTCCTCCGACGGGCCACAAAGATTCGGAATGACCCCGCCCACCCAGGACACTCTCTATTCACCAGCCTTCCCTCTGGCAGACTCAGAGTCATGAGAGCCCGCACCAACAGACTGAAACACAGCTTCTTCCCCATGGCTGTGAAGAGACTGCTACAGGAACCATGACCCCCCCCCCCCCCAGTTTATTTTATGACAAGGACATTGTAGCTGCTATAAGAGAGCACCATACAAAATTTCACTGTATTTATTACAGTGACAATAAAGCTTCTTCTTCTAAAGACTAAAAGAATGGTATCATAATATATTTATGTGATATGTTCGTATGTGGTTGTGGTATATATTCCCCCTCCTCTCTTTCAGGAGAGAGTATCAGCCATTGTTAATCATTCTCACCCACAGTTCCTCCTCGTCCTTTAAATCGTCCATGTAATCAGGGATTGGGAACAAATCTGGCATTTCCTCCCCCCTCTGCGCCAGAGGAATTCTGCGCACCAATTGTTCAGGGGTCAGCATACTTAGCATTTGCGCTCCCTGCATGTCTGTTATGAGGTTCAGCCTCTTGTCCATTGCTCTCACACACCATTTCTTCAGGATAGGCACGATGCAACATGTCAATAAGGAGAACAGAATTAGTACTATCAGTATAATTATCCCTGTCTTAGCCAAAACGGCTCCCCATTTTCCAAAAATTTCCTTTAGCCCATCCCACTTAATGCTTCCACCCTCACCAGCATTTTCAGTCATTTCAAACTTTACAGCTTCAAGCTTAGCATAGCAACAGAAAATGTTACATCTGGTGAAGTGTTATTTTAGATAAATGTACAACAGAGTGTCCCGAACATCTTACATACTCCCCCTTTTTCTGCTAAAATCCAGTTTAAAGTTTGCCTATTTTGCCATGCCATGGCACTAGTCTCGTGCAGTTGTTGACCTAATTGCTTAAGAACTTCAAAGGTGTAGTTGACATATCTCCGCTGATTGTAATAAATATAGTTAATCCAGTCCACATTTTATTAATTGTTATCCATGGGAGTATTGACTCAAGCCCCGCTCTGACCTTGTCTTGGGCTTTGAATTCCTCTGGGAAGACCAATATTGTTAAGATAGATTTGTTCATCTGATGTCACATGTCTCTTCTGTCTCTGTGATTTGTCTCTAGCTACGCAGATCCACAACGCCTCTTCCACCCCCTCTTAGGCAACCACCACAGGCACCCACATACGCACGAGTGTGCTGAGTCCGATCCATCGGGGGGGCAGAGTGTTCCTTAAGACAGACATCTCCGCACATCCAGTAGCTATCTGCCACTGTCTGTGTCTGCACCTCCAATAATGCCAGACTAGGAAAGGTCATAGTCAAGTTTTCACACTTCTGTTTGAATGTGGCAGGATTTTCGAACCAGACAGGCGTATGTACGAATCGTGGAGTCATCATGGCCTCTGGGAACCATGACAGCACCCACGTCACCACACAGTTAACGGAGGTGTTACCTACTCCGACACCTCCCTTTCTCCCTACATATTCTCCACTAACATAGCACTCATATTCTGCAAGTTCATCTACTTTATAATTGGTCGGAGGCTCTCTCTGTGAAGTGGATATTTCAAATTTCTTGCATTGATCACGTATATCACAATTGAAATTCTCACATTTAGTCAATAATCCATATCTTTTAAGAGAACCATACAATATTTGGCATACAATACCACACATAGGATATCCATACACATCCCATGGCATTCCGGGTGGCAGATTTTCCTGGGCTGTAAAATTCCCTTCGCTACATTCACGTCGCTGCTCTACAGCACATCCTGTAAATGTGTAAGTTTCAGGTATAACGGTTGGTAAGATGGTTGGAGCACTCGCACACACTATGCATTCCTCGGATGTCATTCCCTTCGCCGTATACTGGGCCCACTTGTACCACTCGTTTTGACTGGCTACTTCCCAAAGATCGTCAAAAGCTGGTTTCACACTCCTTTGTTGGGGTTTAAACCCCACATCCTGGTCTATCTCCCCAGTGGGGGCCTCCTGATCCTCATAATCATCATACACATGGGATGTACTTTGTCATTTTGCCACCCTCCCCTGCTGGCCTCATTGATTTTGGAGCGAGAAAGCCCTTTAATGTTGGTTTTTCCCCAATCAGCTGAGTGGTTGTCTCTGGTTTAGCTATTTTAACACTCAGTGTAGTGTTCCCCTGTGAAGTAGTAGTTACCGGTGGTGTAGTGATAATTTTCTTAGTTAAAAGATTTATATCCCAGGGACAAACTCTCCGGGTTTGCTCTCCTCCTTTGACTGTTTGACTATTCATTAGAGGTGATCATACACCTCTAATGAATAGGTCATATTGGTTTTAACTATTCGTCTGTCTAGTTTAACCCGCCAACCTTCTGATCCAAAAGTCACCCCCATCCCACACTCATCAGTTTCCCACGCCGACACTCCAGTTTGGAAATCTCGCGTGTAACCACAAAGCACATTCTGCTCTTGGTTCAGCATGTCACTTTCCAGCACTCTGAGTGTTCATCGTGTGACGCTGGCAGATACATCCTGGCTTGGGACTTCTAAGATTATCGTATCACCCACCAATTCTCCTGCCAGCGGGGCTTCTTTTGGGTAATCTGGATCCATATTATCCACTCGGCTCAATTTAGTGTATGTTCGAAAATCTGTGGCTCTCTCATCTCATCTCTCTCATCATTCTTACAATTTACCCCCACAAAATACTCATCATTAGGATTTCTTATTCTATCCATTTTAACCTCTATTTCGAGTTCTTTATCTCTGGTGATTCTTATTTGGCATGAATAACTGCTCATTCCTATCTCTTTTTCCCCTGACTTTATTCTACATACTGTAAGGTTGTTCTATTTAGTTCAACATTTATTTCACATTCTGTCCCATACCCTCTTATCTCATCGGGAATGATTACTACTCCAGTCCATTTCCACATAGTATGAAGATCTCTCTTAGCTCGTTTGTCAACCTGCTCCTGACTTAAAAGCTTAATGTCATAGCGAACCTGATCTGAGAATGCTAGCATGGGTTTCGGCACAGTGTGAATTGGGAATTTTGTGGTTGCATCATACTTATCTTGATCATGGTTGTGTGGTGCTTCCTGGAGTGGCTGTGACTCCAGCGGATGTTCCATGCTCCTTGTCTTCAGAGTCTGACTCGGGCTCCTTGAAGCAGCCTCCTTTGTCCTCACGTTGCCTGTTGATTGCAACGCCAGGCTGCTCATTACTCCCGCCAACAACCACATCATTTTCCTCATTGTTTTTTAGTTTTATACTGCCCTTTGTCTCTGCCTGGACCTTTGGTGCAATGGCTCAGATGATACCACGTTGTGCTTCCTTCGACTTGGACTGCTGTTGGAGTCGCCCTCACCACGGTGTACGGCCCTTCTTGGCTCGTGCCACTTTCTCCTGAAAACCTTCAGGTACACTTGATCACCTGGCACCACCTGTCTTTCGGCCTCCTGGTCGGCTTTTGGCTCCTTCACCTTTTCCTGCAAATATATAGATCTATAGATAGCAGTTAGTTGTGTCATGTATTCAGACAACTCCATTTGCAGTTGTTCCAGATTAGGCCATTTATGTGGCAGTCTTATTGCTGGTGGGACAGGCATGCATCGTCCCATAAGCATTTGGTGAGGCGAAAGGTGCGTGTTTCTGTGAGTTTGCATGCGGTAGCTCATTAGTACGAGTGGTAGTGCATCCACCCAGTTAGGCTTCGTGCTGGCACAGTTTGCCATGTACAGATTTTATCATGTCATCATGTCATTGTCTTGTCAATATAGTCTTGTCAATATAGTCCATACACAAGTGTTTAAAAGGTCCCTCCGGGACTGGAATGTGTCCCACAGGGGTTGTCACCCCTTTTCGGACATTGTTCTCAGCACAAATCTCACATTGGTTCAATACTTCTTCAACCATTCCTTCGACTACTTCTGGTTTTAAAGGATATTGTGTTTTTTTTTGCCAGTTGCACATTCGGTTTCAAAGCTATCCTTATTGGGTTGGCTGCCTTCACCAACCCCACATCTGTGTCATGCTTTGACCACAGTTGCTCAGGGACCTGACGTAACATCTTCTAACATTGTGTCGTCAGAATCAGATTCAGATATCTCTGGTACACTCAATATTGGAGTTGTGACTACCTGTGGCACAGCTGTCATATTGGTGGTACATTCAACTTTGATCGTAGTTTTGTCTTCTGACGTATATGAAAGGATTATCTGTTTTTTGGGGTTTTTTTTTCCCAATTTACCTGTGCCGCAACTCTCATCATGGGTCCCAGATCTTTTGATTCACATATCTCGTTTACCACTAAGGTAATGTGTGGATTGGAGTCTGGCACATTGTACCATTCTGCAATGAATGGGTTTGACTCTACATTCATGGCTGCCCCTTTTGGTCCAATTATTATATAATTAGAGCTCAGGTTAATTTTCATGTTCTTCGTTTTCTCATCCCAAGTTTCCTCAAATTTTGCTGCATGATGCGTCATAGAACATTGTGCAGTGGTAGTTGGAGAAAGGTTTAGTTGCTCTCGGCATTTGGGCTTGAATGTATTTTTCCCATTCACTGAATGTTTGTTGCACTGGTTCTGTGATTTCTCCCAGCCAATAGACCTTTGCACAGCCTGTTTTTACATGCATTTGCAAATCCACGCCTGAAGTATCTATGTACACTCCTTGTGGGGTGCACCAGATTTTAGCTTTTAACTTGAATAGTGCGTCTCTTCCTAACAAATTAACTGGGGTTTGGTTGGACACTAAGATTGGAATTCTTATTTCTTCACCCTCTGTGACCAGGTGCACTGGAGCTGTTGTTGGAGTTACCTGCTTTAATCCCGAGAATCCTACCGTCTTGACAAATTTGCCTGACATGGGGAGGTGGGTGGCATATTCAGTACTCACACATGTGTACGTGGCTCCTGTGTCTATTAGCATTGGAGTTTGTCTGTTTTCTATTTGAACCTGCAGCATTGGTTCTTTATCAGCCGCCATGGTGATTACTGGCAGCTGACCCTCCCCCATAGGATTCTCTGGGCACCCATGGTTTGGCCCCGCCCAAGGATTGGCTGGGCCCATTCCCTCTCTCTGAGCAGCTCCGTGTCCCCCCCTCCCCTACATCCGTCCAGGGCCCGCCCATGAACAGGCCATTGCTCTGTGGCCAGGCTCTCTGCATTCCCAGCATACTCCAGGTGGACCTCGTCCTCGACCTCTACTCATCTTTTCTGTGTCTCTCCATTGTGTGAATCACATTGTCACAAAATTGTCTGTGTGGCATTGTTGTTAAGCCCACTACGTCTCTCAGCCTGCTCTGAACTGGGGTGGGGAGTGCGTCGTGACTGAGTTTCTGAACAGGGCTGTCAACACCTGGCTCTGCTCAATGTTTTCCTCAGTCTCTTGTTTCCATCTTTTCAACTGGTTGTTTATGTATGTTGCAGGATTATCAGTGTCTGTGAATGATTCACCCAGCAATGCTTTAGGGTCAACTCGTGCAGGGTACTCTCTCCTCAATGCAGCCCACAGTTTCCCACGATAAGCATCAAATTCAGTCCCGTCAGCCATGGGACTTATCATCCACTCACACTCATTGTGCTTCAACATGCTCTCCATTGCCGAGGCTCTGAGAGTCTGAGCCCACACCGCCTTCACATCCCCCAAAGCCAACAATTTGCCAATGGTAGCTTCCTCAAAAGCTCTGATCCACTTTGAGGCCCCATCGTGAATATCACGGAGTCTGGAGACCAGGCCGGTCAGATCGAGGGTCTGCCATGGGATATAATGTCCCTGGGTCCCCTTTATTAAGATTGGAGCCATATAGTGTTCATTATTATATTGGTCTGGTTTTTTATACTACGTCTCATTTTCCTGGCAATGCTACAGTGTTTTGGACTCAGTACTTTTACACTAGCTGACGTTTTTGTATCTGTGCTCTGAATTGCATTTCCACACACTTGTTCCTCCAAATTGTGTTCCTTGCATCTCTGTTTCTCCACTACCACTGCCTTTACTGATTTTTGTGAATCGCTCATGTCCGAAAGGCTATCTTTTGAACTTTTGGGGCCTGGGCTCTTATCTTCCCTAGGTGTGGTGATTTTGTTCTCATCCCTAGCCTCGTCATTTGAAATGATCTGGGATATTTCTTCTGTTGTTGGTTCTTTAACATTACCATTGAAATGTAGCCAACCCTCCAAATTTGGATATAGTCCTGCAACCTCCGTCACATTAAGTTGCTTGTTCTCCTGACCCTTGTCTTTCCCTACATTGTTCTGTAGGTTTATTAGTCCCTGTCTCATCTTTTCCCTGTAGTGCTGGCCTTCATCTTTGAACAATTTCAAAATTTTCAATTCCAATTCTCTCTTTTCTACACGTTTCTTTGACTGGTCTTTAGGCTTGTAATCTCTTATTCTGATTTCCATACCCTCACAAACCATCATATCAAACGTGCCTCCCTTTGGCCAAGGGTATTCTAGTCCCTTGGTTCGTTTTTCCCATCTCTCTGAAATTTTCTGGATGTCTCTCAAAATGTCAGGGTTTTTGCTTCCCACCAGAGCTACTGGTGTTGGATACATTGTATTAGATTGCAGTGTAATTGTCTTATCCAAATTTGTATTCTTATGAGTTGAAAAAAAGAAAACCACTCAAACTTTTCGCTTTTGTCAGCGCTCTGGAAAGGAGGGGCTGGGCGGAGACTATGCTGTAGTGCACCTAAACTATTTTTAGACGCCTTTGTCTGTGTCTCCAGGCTCCTCCCCCCTTAGTTTCCTGACCGATTACAGCCTCAGTGTGTACCCAGCTGTCTATGTGATCAGTTATCTCCACACAAATCCAGCTCTCTATACAACTATTTTCTCAAACACACTTTCTCTCTTTCAGCCTCAACTCGGACACCCCACACCAGTCTTCTGTCTTTCTTCTTCACACTCTGGATACAGATTTCTTGCGCTTCACCCAGAGAACACACTTAAGGGTTAACAGTTCCCTTCTGCTCGACGCTCTTGGCCCTCAGCCCAGATTCTTACACACACATGTATTGGCACATACACTCATTTATCACACAGTCATGCCTCAAATATGCACAGCACTTTTATATTTCAACTCACACATTTCACACATGAGCTCAACACACTGTACAAGCAATTACACAGTATTTCATATGACGTCCAAGTAAACAGTTTTCCACACACACAAAAAATACTTTGGCTTATCCAAAATTTGTATCTTTAGATTGTTCAATTTGGATTCATGCTCATGAGCTGATTGCTATATTCGGCTGCAGCCTTTTTCTGTTTTTTCCAGAAATTGTAATTTACCAATTGTTCCCTTATATTACTTTCTCTGTTTATAGGCCTTTTATTATATTCTATTTACTATATCAACTTATGGTCTCTTCACTTCAGACCACCTCCTGGTCCATAGGAGCTCAAATGCCTCTCCCGGCGCTCCTATCTCGTGGAACCCTCTTTAAATTTCGAGTCATCATTTGTGCCACCAATCGTTAGTGCCGAACCTTGGCCACAGTTTTCACTCAAAACTGTCAAAGTAGGGACATCTATTTCTCCAATTGCCAGAAATAGTAAGAAGCCTCAGGTTTCACTCAAACCTGACAAAGTAGGGGAAGCTATTTCTCCGATTGCTGGAAATAACAAGAAGCCTCAGGTTTCGCTCAAATTTGACAAAGTCTGCACAGTCTTTCTCTAGACTCACATCAACATCCCTATCTAAGCTATATCCCTCTGGACATGGGATCTCGGTCTCTCTAGACCTGCCTAAATCTAACTATTGGACTCTAATCCTGGTCTCTCTTAGACCACTTAAATCCCTCTGGATTTACACTGAGCCCCTCTGGACTCTAAACCATGGTCTCAGACCCGAAGTCTCTCTAGACTTCCAATACATGACTTGGCCAGTCGTCTATATCTCCAGCTGCTCTCTTCATTTCTGGCTGTTTTCATTTTAGACAATGCCAATCACAATCAAATGTCACTTCACTCTCTTAAGTGTAGCTCCTCTCTTAGCAGCTGTTCTGTGCACAGACGATTGGCTCTCTTTTCTCCTTTGCTCTCTCCTTCCCCGCCAAGTTCTCTGTCTGCAAGGGATATCGGTATGCAGTGACCCCTTGGAGCACCCAGCCGCACCCAGTGACTTATATTTTTAGGGTGTTTTTATTTTAGCCAATTCAGAATTAGTGTAAGGAATTTTAAAAGACCTTACCTTTAATCTTGCGCCTGTCACTCCACGCAGGGAGGATGCCCCTCGAAATCACCACTGACCATTGTATTCCCTTCAGAGACGACTGTTTGTGATGCCAATTATGTAAGGAAAATGCTCAACTTCAGCAAACACTGAAATGAAGAGACTCAGAGAACCACAGAGAAAACGGCCAATGGGAATAATTTATTCGCAGGACGTTAACATACAGCAGTATGCTAGCCAACACATCGAATTGACTGAAACAGCATCCCGAAAAATCATTCTTCCAGTTCTTATATCCTTGGCCTTCACTCGCTCATGGGTGTGTGTATATGTGTGTGTGTGTGTGTGTGTGTGTGTGTGTGTGTGTGTGTGTGTGTGTGTGTATGTGTATGTGTGTGTGTATGTGTGTCATATTTTCTCCTGGTTTCCTGCTCATTCCTAGAACTGCAGCTCCAGGCGTCACTACCTTTTGTCTTCCTTTTCCTTTGTATTTCTGGCAAAAACAACCATTTCTATTGCCAAACTTGGCCCATCCGTCCCAACGGTCAAGTCACCCTATCTCAGAATGTTCCACCTCATTTAACCTCCCAAGGCTTAACTTACACACGAACCACTTAGTTTATCAAAACACCTGTTTACTGCTTATGGGTCCTTTTTTACTGCCAAATCTGATATTTGTCTAGCTGCTGCCTAAGCCTTGTGTAACTGACCTTATTTGGACCTTAAGTGCAAAATGATGATACCTTATCTGCCTCTACACAGCTCGGCATCAGCTGCAGCTGTAGGTGCAGTGCCCACTGTGATCAGGGAATCCAGGAACAGGTCTTCATCCCTGAGTTGGTAAAGGTTGGAGATACGTCTTTCCAGCGCTGCGATTTTTTGAGTCAGTTGAAGGCAGTGGTGACACCCAGATGGCGAGGTAAGTGGTGACATGCTGGGACACAGATGGAAGCTTTGGAAACAGGGAGAGACAGCTACGGCAGCAAAGGTGTAGTGTGTGTTGGAATTCAGCTACTCCAGGTTTAAGAGGCATAGGATAAAAACTTGTGGAGGACTCCACAAACGGGAGTCCACAGCGTTATCTTCCTTTTCGTATATCTTGGCTTGGACAGAGATCAGAGCAGGTTTTGGTCCTCCAAAGAGTGAAACGTACTGACAAGGGCCCAAGACTGGGCCCACTGGGATGAATGGGTATCTGGCAAGTTTTCAGAGGTGATGGTGTCCACCAGGCATAGAGGCGTTTGAATCACTCAATTTACACCAGATCTAGACGTCTGATGGCCAAAATCATTTAACTGGGTCAAAAATGCAAGTAAAAACGACAATTGTCCAAAAAAGCAACATAGAAATATGTCTTAAAATTACAATGTCAATTTTGACAGAGCTTATCTGGCGGACAAACTAAAAGCTGACGCATGCGTATAGGAAACAGGTGTGCCACTTGTGCTGTGCAAGATTTTGTGAAAAGGATGAGCCATAAGGGGATTCTGCCATGAAACTCTGCTAGCCTTAGTTGCAAATAAAAGAAAAGTAGAAGCAAGCATTTGGTAAGTTAAATTATGTGCATAAATCTAGAAAAGAGTGCAATCCCTCTTCACTGTAAATGTTTCCCAGTGTATGAAAGCCTTTTTCTATCCAGCAGGTGAACTGAATTGGCTGGCCACCTATCAGTAGTTTCATTGTTAAACAACAGGAAACAAGGGTTCCAGGTAGAAATACAGCCACCTAACTTTTCCGTGGCCTTCCTGACAGAAGGTAATTGCCACATAATGGGACCAAGCTCATAGCAGGACTGTAAAATGGGCACATTTGCATACAATAGATCATGAAGGGAATATGGCAACACAAGGCTCTCTTCCAAGGTATGCCATGAAGCCTGTGCATCAGGCTGCAGTCAGATGAGTGCGGACGCCCAAGTGTAGTATCAAAAATTTGGTAATGGAAGCCCCCCAGCCTTCCATTCACATTGCATAGTGCTGAGCCTGATGCGCCGTCATTTATCACACCATTAAAATTTTGATAAAGTTGTTTGAAGTTTGCACCAGTATTGTGGAGGTGGGGGAATAGGTACTATAGAACTAATAAAATTCACTTTGGGTAAAACGTTCATCTTGATTACTGAAACATGGGTGCGAAGGGAGTTTGGCAGCACAGACCACCTGATTGAATCAGAGGTAATTTTATGAGCATGTTACTGAAATCATGTTTAACTATAGCTAGAATTGAAGGGAAAATATTAAATTCCCAGGTATGTGAAATTTTTTACAGCTGGAGTAAGGGAAGGGGGCAGTGGTCATTGCCTGATTCAGTGGTAATCGGGCCGATTTCTGCCAATTCATTTTAAACCCAGACAGGTTGCCATATCAATCTAATGTGTAGACAGTATCTCTGGGATATATTGAACAACATTATTAATGTACAATAGCATGTCATCCGCATATAACGAAATATCGTGATGTGTGCCATTAATGGAGTTTGGGGACAGCAGTGGAGATGGATGAACAGTCTGGGCAAGCTGCTTAAGCGAAAGTGCGAACAACAGTGGGCTCAAAGGGCAGTCCTGCCTTGACCCCCTGGAGATGGGAAATGAAGGGGAGCAAATTCTGCTTGTGAGCACCATAGCTGTTGGGTTAATATACAGCACCTTGACCATGTTAACAAAAGGAATGCCAAAGCCCATCACGTGAAGTACTGACCAGAAAAACAGCCACTCTAAAAGGTCAAAGGTCTTCATTGCATCTAACGACAGGACTGCAGTTGGAGAGGCCAGGCCCTGAGCCTCCTAACATTATCAGAGGCCAGCCTCAATTTGCATTAGTTTTGTCATGTAACCTTGAAGGCACCAGGCCAGGGATGAATAACATTGTGTGTATTAAGGGTTATCGTGTCCACCTAATCAGAAATTGGGGAGGAATTAAGAAGAATATTGGATTTCTTCGTGAAGAGTAACTTTTTAGCACATTAGCTAATGTTAGCTTCAGTAAAAAGACAAACTGGTAGAAACCGTTCAGAAAGAAGGAAGAAGAAGAAGAAGAAGCTTTATTGTCCCTGTAATAAATACAGTGAAATTTCGTATGGTGCTCTCTTATAGCAGCTATAATGTCCTCGTCATAAAATAAACTGGGGGGGGGGGTGGGTCATGGCTCCTGTAGCAGTCTCTTCACAGCCATGGGGACTGTGTTTCAGTCTGTTGGTGCGGGCTCTCATGACTCTGAGTCTGCCAGAGGGAAGGCTGGTGAATAGAGAGTGTCCTGGGTGGGCGGGGTCATTCCGAATCTTTGTGGCCCGTCGGAGGAGACGGCTGGAATAGATCTCCTCTAGGCGTGGAAGTGGGGAGCCGATGATCCACTCAGCCGTCTTGATGACCCGCTGCAGTTGTTTCTTTTCAGATGCAGTGCAGTTGGCGTACCACACCGTACAGCCATAGGTGAGGACACTCTCTATTGTGCAGTGGTAGAAGTTTCTCAGCAGAGGTGGAGGGAGTTTGTTCCTCCTCAGTGTTCTCAGAAAGAAGAGACGCTGCTGGGCCTTTTTGATGATGTGGGTGGTGTTCACAGTCCAGCCCAGGTCCTCCGAGATGTGCAGGCCAAGAAACTTAAAGCTGGTGACCCGTTCCACTTCCTCCCCATTGATGCTCAGGCCTGAGTGCAGTGTGGTCCTCGACTTCTGGAAGTCAATAATGACTTCTTTTGTCTTCTTGGTGTTGAGGTTGAGGTGGTTGTCACTGCACCAGGCTGCCAGTGCTTGGACCTCCTCCCTGTATGGTGTCTCATAACCGTTGTTGATGAGCCCCACAACAGTTGTATCATCCGCAAATTTGATGAGGGTGTTGGAGCCGTGAGTAGCGACACAGTCATAAGTGTACAGTGTGTACAAGACTGGACTCAGCACACAGCCCTGAGGAACACCAGTATTGAGGACGATGGTGGAGGATGTGGAGGTACCCATTCTGACATGTTGGGGTCTGTTAGTCAGGAAGTCCTTGATCCACAGACAGAGGGAGGTTCCAAGTTGTAGTGTCTGCAGTTTGTTGATGAGTCTGCTGGGGCTGATGGAGTTAAATGCCGAGCTGAAATCAACAAACAGCATCCTGATATATGTGTTGGGGCTTTCAATGTGGCTGAGAGCGGTGTGGAGGGCGATGGAGATGGCGTCGTCTGTGGATCTGTTGGACCTGTAGGCGAACTGATGTTGATCAAAGCCAGGTGGGATGTGGGCCTTGACATGCTGTAACACCAGTCTCTCCATACATTTCATGATCACCGGTGTCAGGGCCACAGGCCGGTAATCATTCAACCCTGTGATGGCAGAGGATTTGGGCACAGGGATTATGCTGGCAGTTTTCAGTCAGGTGGGGACTGTGGCTTGCTGCAGTGAACGATTGAAAATGTTAGTGAATACTGCAGCAAGCTGGTGAGCACATGATTTCAGCACTCTCCCTGGTACTCCATCCGGTCCTGGTGCTTTCTTGGTGTCGATGCCACGCAGGACTTGCAGTACCTGATGTTGTTGGATGGTGGGGGGCTGGTCGTGCTCTGATGATGTCAGCTGTGTGTCCTCTGCCTGTCTGTTGTCCTCTTCAAAGCGGGAGAAAAAGGAGTTAAGCTGGTCTGGGAGAGAAGTATCGGTGGAGGGGAGGGTGTTGTGGCATTGTTTGTAGTCAGTTATATTCTGTATGCCTTTCCACATGGAGCGGGGGTTGTTCTCCCTGAAGTTGGCCTCTATCTGCTCTCTGTACTTTGTTTTAGCAGCCTTGATGCCTCTGTTCAGGTCCGCTCTAGCCTTCCTGTAGGCTAGGTGCCGTCCTCCTCTGTAAGACTGGCAAAGTAGTCGACCACAAAGCCGGCCATCCCACCTTCAGCAATCCTGTCTAATCATTCATCCACTTAGTGAGAGCGTACGGGTCAGCCTGTCTGGTCCTGTAGGTTAGTGTTAACATTTTCAAGTAACCCTTGTGGTCCTGGAGAGTGAGTGAACTAAAGTGGTGAGTTCATAAATTCAGTCTGACACTTTACACTAAAATGAGAGCTCTGCTGGTCAAAGAAACTGAGCTTTATATTTCTATATGAATTAACAAATGGTTAAGTTATTCACACATTCACTCCGCTCAGCAATCTGCTGCTCCATCTCCCCATTCAGAGTGCTTAGAGTGCACTCTGCTACTCCAAGAGTGCACTCTGCTACTCCAAGAGTGTGGTGCTCTACTGTTGGAATGTACCAACAGTACACCAAATTTACAAACAGTCCAGTTTGTGCCAGAGTGCGCTCCAGCACTGAGACTGAGAATTTCTAAATGCATCACTTGCATCATCCTCCTCCATTGTCTTGAACAAGCCAATAGAACTTACTACCTCATGCTTGCTAATGTCTGTGGAGAATTGGTTTGCCTCCAGCTAAGCCCCGCCCTCAAAAAAAAAAAAAAAAACCCACAATACTGTTTTACAGTAAAAGGGTCAATATACCTGGATATTTCTTGCCTGAGCATCTCTGAACAGACTGCCTGTGAACACAGTCTCTGTGTCTGGGGTCTGGATATTGAGGCATTTCCCTCCTCCTTTTTTTATCTTTCTCCTTTTTTTTAATCTTTCATTCAGCCATTAATTGACCATAGCGTTAGTTCAGGCAGGACACGGTGTCAAGCTCAGCTCACATCCCAGCTACATCAGTTGATCTCAAACAGCCAATCAACTGACGCAGCAGCTCATCCATGGAAGGCAGTCAGCTGATAGATCACATGATTCCTTTCTATGCAACCAATTGGTCAATCTCATTCAGGATGCCCTATTTAAACTACTCTGGCCTGCCTACTGTTGCTGCTTCCTCTGCAAGCTGCTTTGCAACCCGCCTCCACCCCATCTCCTCCTTTTCATGCTGTGTCTGACTTATCAATGTAATTTCTGTTTGTCATTGATGTTGCTCTGTTCTGTTCCCGGGGGGGTCTTTGCTGCTGCTCTCCCTGCCTTAGGCTTTCCATGTAGGCGCATGGAAGGGCAGGGAGGTTTGTCTCTCTGCCTCAGGCTTTCCTCATTTGCACGTGGAAGGGCAGAGAGGTGTGCTCTCTCTGCCTTATGGCTTTCACACAGGCGTGTGGAAGGCTTTCCACGCAGGCATGCAGAAGGGCAGAGAGGTGTGCTCTCTCTGCCTTATGCTTTCCACGTAGGCGCGTGGAAGAGTCTTCTGCATAGGCTTTAGAGAGGCAGAGGGGCCCTGGAACAGAGCCATACCGCCAAATATAATTCTGCAAATGGAAATAAAGTTTTCTTTGACAAAAGTGTTCCTGACTGAACTGCAATTATGTCTTTGATCTCTCGATGATTAAACTAGTCATGCATGGTCATGCATGAGGGCTGCACAGTGGTGTAATGGTTAGCACTGTCTCCTCACAGCAAGGTTCCTGGTTCAATCCCAGGAGGGAGCCCTTCTGTGTGGAGTTTGCATGTTCTCCCCGTGTCAGCGTGGGTTTTCTCCAGGTACTGCCTTCCACAGTCCAAAGACATGCAGGTTGGCGATAGGTTAAGGCTTTAGAAATCCCTGCTGGCCCTGCAGCAGACCTAATGACCCCACTCTAATTGCAGAGTGTCAATATTGTTGCATTTGGATTCCCATAGCTCTCATATAATATGCACAAAGAGTAATGGCTCATCATAACTCAATACACTGGAGCTTAGCAACTTGGCTCTGGTGCATAAACAGTGACATCATGTAGCACTCTGTCACCATTTATATGATTCTGCAATTTACTTGAAATCTATGTGTGTGTCAAATATTCTTTCTTGGAGTATCTCTTTTGAAGCTCCATAAGATGCTGCTTTGACAATTATCCATTTTTTCTATAACAATATAGTCTCTACTGCCAGCACTTCACTGATATTTACAGTGTTTTTTTTCTCAGTGTATGCAAAAATTACAGCAATATATCCAGCAATATAGATATAGCAATATAAATGCAAGATACAGCAGACAAATGAAAAGCTGTTGACTTCAAACCCACTGGTTTCTACTGAAGATGTAAATCAGAGTGTCAAACACACAGCTCGTGGGCCAGAACCAGCCCACCAAAGGGTCCAATCCGACCCACTAGATGACTAGGCTAGGTTTCAGAAGCAAGGTAAACAGTGAGCAGCTGTTTCACATAAAATGCTGCTTCAGGCTTTTCATCCTGACCAAAATACAGTTCCCTGAAAAAACACTAAATACTTATTGTGGTCATATGTAAGACTTGTGCATCAGATTTCTATCTTAAAACTCGGGATGGTTATTGAAACCCAGTATTAAACCAGCCCCTGGGCAGAATTATTAAAGACCATAGTATTAAAAACCATAGTACTGATAAGCTCCAACGTTAATTGTTGTGCCATTGGTATTGGAGAAATTCAGAAGATATATCTCTTGTTTATTTAAGTTACATAAACATTATCTTGTACAGTTTTATCTCACTAACACTGTTTCTTATTTTGAATAAGAGTAAGAGTAATCCAGAGAAGAGCTCTCTGTGATGGGGCCTCACAGCCTCAAAAGCCTGGTGCAAGTGCGAGGGGCAGGGCCAGCACTGACACAGACACAGACACAGACACAGACACACACACACACCTCTCAGTGACAATGGCAAAGACAGCAAAACAACACTGCTTGTTGCCACACAACTCAACAACTCTTGTGCATGTAAGAGCAGAAACGCAAGCAGTCTTTTCAAACATCTAGTAATTGTGATTTGTAATATTGAGCTTTAAAAATAAAACTGAAAATTGAATTTTAATTCAAAACAATGCTGTAGCAGAATGTTAATTTATGTGTTGTACTTACATACATATAAAATAAAGTAATATTAATTAGGTTCTCAATGGGTTGAAAACCCTCAAAAAGAACCAATAAAGTATCAGATTGATAAGCAGTATCAGTAAGAGTAGTAGTATCGTTAAAATCTTAATGATACCCATCCCTATTTAAAACACTATTAATGGATCCTCAATGCTACAAAACAGAAATGTATTGATAAATGCACATGTAATGACTAAGTAGTAGACTGGTTGCGCTTATTTTTCTTGAGACATCTCAGGCTGTTCATCTGTTTTAGGAAAGGATGAACATTTACAGAATATATCGGAACTTAACACAAAAAAGGGAGAAAAAAATGGAACTGTTGTTATTTATAGGTTACTGTGATTTTATTGGTCCGGCTCACCTGAGAACAAATTGGGCTAAATGTATGTATTATAAATTGAGTTGGACACCCCTGATGTAAATGTTAAAAAAGGGTCACAAATATATAGTGTAAGAGCTAGCTAATACAAAAGTGCACCGTAGTTTCAAACAAGAGGAAACAGTGGTAGGGTGGTGTACTTGACTGACAACCAGTTACATTTTATTTTATTTTTTTTTATTATTATTTTTTTTTTTGGCATTTCATGGGATTTATTCACAATAAGAAAAATATTACAAGCTATATCCTGTAATATCCACCCCCACATATATACAAGTTACATTTTGAGCAAACATCGGAAATAGTTATTAACATCACCGATTAATCTTAACTTGAGGAGACATTACATCAGATGGACATATTTTTTTTAAGAAGGGAGGGAAAAGGAGGGAAACAATAGGAACAAGAAAATATAACTGCAAGCGGCAGTCCCAGATTTGACCAACAATTAGGAGAAAAATTCATGATGGTGGCCTTTATTGTCAATGACGGTTTTGGTGTGGATGTGTTTCAAATGGCCAATGAAAGTTTGTCACTTTTTGGGCTGTAAATTACTGTGCCACCATCAGGCCAATTGAGATCAATTTGATGTCAAGCACAAGGATATCATTTCCAACTAGAAAATGCATTTCCTGCAGAAAATGCATGTGGATGCTGAATGCTGAAATGAATTCAAGACCATGGCTGAAAATGCAGAAATGGTAGTAATAGTAAAAGCAGTTCTAGTAGTAGTAGTAGTAGTAGTAGTAGTAGTGCAGAAGTAGTCGTAGTAGTAGTCGAAGTAGTTGTAGTAGTGGTAGTAGTCGCAGAAGTAGATGTAGTAGTAGCAGTATAATACCCATCATGCATTAAAGATGTGGAATATGTTAATATTATTTGAAAACCTGATGGTAAACAGAAAGTCCTGGCTACACAAGTCAAATAATACCCATAATAACTAGAAGATGTGACACATTATAAGGATTAACTGGAGTTTCTAATTTAAAGTATGAATGAAAAGTGAAGACTTAAAAAAAAAAAGATTCTGCTACTTTAATCTCTGCACTTGAGAATCTGATACACACACACCCACAGGTCTGTGTTTGTGTGTTAGTGGCCATTGCCATGGTGATTAATGAGGGCCACCTGAGAGAGCACAGAGTAGAGGGACACACAGAACAGACAGAGGAGAGCCAAACCAATTGTCAAAATAACATGATGGTCACAGAGATAAGCCTCTCCTGAATGCCTGGATATTGTTATTATGTTTGTGGAGTCATAATGTACAGGTCTGATTGCTTCCAAAGCAACACTGATGGAAAGAGGACAAGTTTTACTCCATTTCTACCAAGAATGATGTATGTAGAGTGAAAATTGTGGCCTTGACAACGAGTTAAAGAGAAATGTTTCAGAAACTCTCTGCACTCTGACAGTTGAGTGCTCCACCCCTAGCTCTGAAACATTCGGCCCATAGAGACCCATTATAAACTTAGAAAAAGTCTGAAAACAGTTGAAAGAGTTGATTACGATAATTCAAAAATGGTAAAAGATATCAAAAAGCTGAATGAATTTATTTAATAGTTCAAAGTTAAAAGTTTTGTGAGCATTTCAAAGTTTGAATGAGGTCTCTAGCTTAAAGTATGCAGAAGCAGAAGAAGTTCAAAGTGGAGTGGGATTAAGAGTATTTGAAGAATTTCTCCATTGTTTTGGATGGGAAAGAAAAAGTAAAAAAAATGCTTAGTATGGTATAAATGCTATAAAAAAGAAAAATGCAAGCACCCAGGTCCCAAATGAGCTGAACATTTTGGTAGTTGAATGGTTTCTGTCGCACAAAGTATGAACGTTTTGACATTTGATTTGTTTCTGTAGCTGATCTGAAACTCCTTACAGAGCTGAACATTTTGACATGTGAATGGTTTCTGTAGCTGAAGGTATGTAGAAGTAGCGATTAATCAAAAGATGAACAAGTGCTGCATGCTACATGTACTACAGTTACTGAGCATTATGTGAGTATAATATTGTATGTATTTAGGATGTTACAATACGTATTTAACATTCATACTCCTTAACGTATGAACAGTAGTATTAGTAGTAAAGGCTACAGTGGGATGTGACAGACAGCTAATACTGATATATAATGTATACATGCTGTTTAAAATGGAGATTCTGCTCCTGTCATGTCTGCATTTAAGATTCAAAATGCACACACCAACATGTCTGCAAGTTTGTGTGTCAGTGTCCGTTGCCATGGTGATTAATGAGGGCCACCTGAGAGAGCACAGAGTAGAGGGACATATAGTCCAGTAAAAATAAGAAAAAGGGTAGGACAATTTGCAAAAGAAGCAAACTCAATTGATTTTGTATCCTCAATATGTCCTGAGTAAGGGAAAAAAAGTCCCAAAGAAATGCAATATGGGAAAGTTTCGAAAAAGACCCAAATATAGTCTATTCATATGCTTATTCATTCTTTCTCACGTGAACAGGGTAAAAATTTTAACCTTTAGATATCACCATGAAATTTACTGAGTTTATTACTTACATCAAGACAAACAAAAAATGTATTACAAGTTTTTTTAAATTGTTTGTTAACATGGGCAAACGGTGCATAATCTAATTACATATGTGCTAATTTGCATAAATACCACAACAGATCTAAACATTGGGTATAGCCAGGTGAAAATGTCTTGGTGAATCTTGTTGACATATAACAGTAAAAGACTTAATGTTAAGGTCTGAATGGAGCCCATTTAGGCTACCCATGGGCATTAATACATAGAGGCAGGAGGAAGTACTTTAAACCAGACTTTATTAATTATTATGCCTGTCTGTGTTTTGCTCTACAACATCCATCCCCAACGTGGGACTGTTTCTGGGGAAAGGACACACACACAAGGCTGTGTGTGGTGTCTTACGACAGGCAACTGACAGCAGGTGGGAACACTCACTTTGAGATGTCGTGGCAGCAAAACACGACACAGCCACGGGCAGACGACAACCAGAGATGCAGAGGCAGAACTTGTGGTCAGGGACAGAAGGCTGGTGAGTTTACTGTGAAACAGACAACGTAGACAGGTCAGAGGCAGGCAGGGTCGGTACCGGGGAATCAATCCGAAAGTGAGTGCTGGAAAGTCTTGCATGAGGTTGAAGAACAATCTGGCACTGCTTAAATGCAGGAAGAGCTGATGAGCAGCAGCTGTGTGAACAGGTGAGTGGAGTTGGCTTGATGAGGGGGGCATGGCTGGCTGGCAGGGTGCAGGTACACAAAAACCTGGTGTACACTTTTTTTCACGGCAAAGTTCAGATGTATCAAGAGTGAAATGACCGTGGAAATGTGCGGTGCCTCACGCCAACTTCATGGCTGGCGTACACACGTTCTACAGCTGTTGATCCTTTGGCGACACTTAGAGGTGATGCTGGGAAACTGTTATAATAAAAAAAATGTGAAAACAATATCAGGGTTAATACAGGAATCCTAGAGTTGGATTTACTACCTTTTACTACCTTTTTTACTACCTCTACAATATTTTTTACTACCAACACAACATCGAGCAGCGGCCTTTTTTGGGGGGAGCGGTGGATGTGCAGCACTGACCCATGCATGATGATGGCCCACCCCTCACCCAAGACAAAACATTATCCCACTTACTAGAAGGTATAAGTGTGACGCTGTCTTGACTAAGACATCACACACATAATAAATAAATATTCCAAACTCATTTCCAGGAGACTTGGGGCATTTGATTTTTTAAGGATATAAACAAAATGCAATGACCTTCAA